>CAWUFW010007703.1:0-600000 GCA_963921515.1 Calotriton arnoldi
GACATCGTAATGGACACCATAATTATTAACAGTGAGAAAAATATTCTTTTATCTGTTAATGTTTAATTATCAATATATAGGTTTGCAGTTGTGGTTAGTGTGTTTTTAGGTAAATTCTAGTTTATTATATAGATCAAAAATGCTGTGTAAGTATGTATTATTGATTCTATTCTATTGTAAATACTGATAAAATCAATGTCAATATGCACAACGATACACTCGCATACACAAATGGAATTGCATCACTATTAGCAAATTTGCTCAACGTAAACTCTCCATAAACCCCGACTCAGAAGTACGTGGTAAGGCAGGTTCTGAGACCTAGGCATGGGGTTACTAATTGGCAGGTCACAGCTGGATTGGCACGTAGCCGTCAGACAATCGTGCGAACAGGAAACTCAGGTCAATACAACAGATGAGAGCAGCGACACTACAATGGTCCAGGGAGATTGGTCGCAATAAAGCACGCATGGCCGGAGAGATGCACTCCTTCACAAAACGCCATAAAGTCAGATGCCACCTAAAATTAGGAGCACATAACCAATAAGGACACAGCGCATACAGTACATACAGTGATCCAACGCCCCTCATGACGGACATCTGGACACCATGCAAGGTCGAGGTCCACGTGTATTTGTTATCAGAGGCCTAAATTACAACTCCACACACAAGACCTTCATTCTTTTACAAAAAACGTTTTATCAGAAGCACTTTGATACCCAGAGAAGTGTATATAAATATGTTCAAATTGATTGTACTTTGAGAAAGTCCTCAGACCAGCTTCTGTAACGGTGCTCCCAGCCGAAGTGGTTAATTAAACCAACTGGTTTTTTTGCCAAACATCTCTTGTCTTTTGTTTTTCAAGGTAAACTCATATTTGAGCAATACTATTCTAGGCATTTGTAAAGCATAGGGCTATCCATCAGGCTTCCCAGTGCTGAGGCAACAGAACTGCTCTTTTCCACCAATTATATACAAACAACCAGGATTTCAAGCCTTCTTGAACATGGATTCATTTTCGATCTCACGAATTACAAAGATATTAGACCTGATAAACAAAGGAACGGACTCCACTTCGGGCCTTCTGGACTTTTAGAATTACCATACTCAATGACGTTGCACATCTAGGCTAAAAGTGTAAGGCTGCACCAGGAACTTTATCAATTGAGGGTTTTTTTTATAGTTCCCTTGGTGGGCTATACAAAGAGCCTTACATTGAATCCTGTGTTTAATGGGTAACCAATACAATGAGGTTGATAGACTAAAAACTGAGTAATGTTTTGGGATTGTCAACAGAAGCCGGGCAGCGACATTCTACGGTACATGTAATCTTTTCCAACATATAGTGGACATCTAAGGTAAAGGGAGTTCCCGTAGTCAAGACACGATAGACAACTGACCTCTGAGCAGAGAAAGGAAGAAAATCTAATATCTTTCTGATCATTCTCAGCATGCCATAACAGTTGGTAGCTATCTTGCTAGCCTGTGTCTCATAGGAAAGTTTATCTGACCAGATGCCTAGGCACTTTACTACAGTTTTAGGGGTAGAAATAATTCCTAATGATTCTAGCCAGCAGAGCGAAAACCAATGGTTAAAGTCATTACTTCTGTTTTGTCTCCATTATGTTTAGAGCAGCAATTTGCCATCCAGTCCTGACATTCTTCATAAAGGCTCCGAATTGATGTGCTTTAGATTGATTTCTTGGAGCAAATTACTATTTGAGTGTCGCCAGTGTATGATACTATTGAGAAACCGTACGATTGTACGATCTCAGCCAACCGACGCGCATAGAGATTACATAATGTAGGTCTGAACGAAGAGTCCTTGGGAGCTCCACACTTCAGGGAAAATACCTCAGAATAACTTGGCTTGTCAAACACCTGAAAGCGCCCATTCTTAAGGGTGAGGATGTAGCTTTACGGCTAGAGCGGTTGACTGTTTGATCAATAGCTGCTCCCCCCACCCCCCAGCGCCTTGAGACCCTCACGGGTGAGTAGCGCGCTCTACAAATGTTTGATTGATTGATTGATTGATTGACCTTGAAGCTGGGGAACAGGTTCGAGTCTCGGCAATGACCCTAAACATCATGTGATGCTGGGCAAATCACTTAATCTCCCCGTGCCTAACAAAAATGAATGTGACATTCTGTAAAGCGCTCTGATACCCGATATCTCGGGTCTAGTTCGCGCTATAAAAAAACTCTAAAAAATGTTTTTTTTAAAAGCAACTGTATAAGTAAATGTGAAATGTAAATCCGTATTTGTAAAGCACGAACTACTCACCCTTACGGGTCTCAAGGCGCTGGGGGCCGTCGTGGAAATTAAGTGAGCTATTGCCCAGAGTCACATGGTGCTGAGCTGAGTTGCCGCCGGAGCCGGGGATTCAACCGTAAGCCCTGTGCTCCGAAGTCAGCTGCCCTGGCTGCTGCACCACACCTCTCCACTATATATACTGTATAAGTCTCTGCATCAGGTGGGCTACAGTATTGAAGATGCACTTAGGTCCAGCCGAATAACGGCAGTGATCAAGGAGCTCCTTCATGGCTCTGAGCAGCGCAGTCTCAGTACTGTGTCCCTGCGGAAATCCTGTGTGCTTGGGAAGCAAAATATAATACATTTCTAAGAATGATAATAGATGATGTTTGAAATGTTTCTACAGCACTTTCCCAACACCTTATAATAGGGATATTGGTGTATATATTTACACTAAGTGCGAGTCCAAGGTAGATTTGTTTAACAATGGCTTTACCACTACATGTTTCCAGGGGTGTGACATCTTCACAGCATAGGGAGAGATTTCACAACTGTAATATTACCGGATATATAGCATTAGCCCCCTGCTTCTAAATATACAAAGGAGTTGGATCAAGCAGTGTTCCTGATTTAACCACATCAAGTCAGGCCTGCGGGTCTTCCTCTCTGATTAAAGGGAAGAACGAAACTGCTTCCTTTATGAATTTAGTTGCCAAGATAGGAGAGGTAATTGTTTGTATCAGAGAGTTATGTGTATACATCTGTGATTTGTTTTTTAAGTAGTTGGAAAAGTCAATGCAACCTGTCACTAAAAGGCAGAGCCCAGCCGCCCTAGAAGGCAGATCTATAAAGGATTTGACAGTTTCAAAATTGTCTTTGGCTGAGTTTGACACATTATCTATTTTAGATGCATAATAGGATGACTAAGCCCTCCTAACCGCATATTGGGGGTCATTAGGATGGCGGGCGGACTCTCGTCCGCCCACCACCCTAGCGGTGCTGGGACCGGCCGCCAGTGGTGCGGCGGTCCCGCACCGGCGATTAGGATGCCACCGCCACCGTGGGGGTGGCATCCTCCATTCCCAGCATTGTGGTGGGCGGTGCTCACAACACCGCCCGCCACAATGCTGGGAATGCACTGTGTGCATTGTCATGCACAAGTTGACAGGCACCGCGAGGTGCCTGCCGCCATGTCCATGACAACTTGTGCACCCCCAGCCCCCCAATACCCTGGGGGCCCGCAACGGGCCCCCGAAAGCAAACTCCACCTGGTTTTCCATGGCGGGGTCTCTGCCATGGAAAGCCCTGCACCGCTGCCCATTCTGATATGGATATCCAGCCCCTTTTCCGCACGGTCGACTGGTCGACCGGCGGAAAACCGGCGGACGGTCTTTCCATCCGCATGGGTCCCCACCGCCATACTAATATGGCGGTGGGGAAATGTGAGGCGGGTGGTGGGAAATAGCGGGCGGATTGCCACCGCCATACGGGCGGTGGCGATCCGCCCGCTATCGTAATGACCCCCATTGATAGTTTTTTTGCCGTTTAATACTCTAATTCACTCCTTCAGTCATAGGCCTTTCTCCAATTCCTTTTACATTTTTTGCACTCCTTCAGCTCTGGCAGGTGGGAATTAACCAGGGAGACCCTTTCACCTGATGTGCTGATTTATGGTTCCTAAGTGGAATAGTCTCGTCTAGGGAATACACAATCCATCCTGTGAATTTTAAGGTTGCTTCAGAAATATTATCTCATTGTTCTGGTCAGGAGTTACACAGAGTAAGCTCCGGTTCTGTGGGATCTAATTTTGCCAGGCACCGAACTATCCTGGAGGCCGGTGCAGGGAGAGAGCTAACTTTGTTTAATGCCCAGCTGGCAATCACCCCGGGAAGGGCCTGTACAAACTGTGTGGTCGTACCTGGAAGCCGAGAGACCAAAGCCCCTGAAATAGTAAAAATAGAACAAAGTTAAATAGAAAATGAGACACTTCTGCAATCCGGTAAAGTTAGTGGGGCTTGGACACGTTTCAGTATATCTTCCCATCACCCATCTTAACCTGCCAATCATTTGGACTATGAGATAGCCAGGAGGTGGAGTCTGGCAGAGAGCTGTCATGGAGCCAAGTTTCTGTAAGAAATAGCACATCCAGCTGCTCCTCACTTATAAGTGAAAACAAGTCTAACTTGTGCCGCGCCAGTGATCTACAATTAAGCAGAAACAGCTGCCGCAATCCATCTTCCTAAATAAAAGGAACTTTAGTAAGGAAACTTTGTCTCAAGTTAAAATTACATATATTGCAAAGCAAAGCATCATCATTGGGGTTAAATGAGAATAGTCAGCTGCCCTAGGTCCCTGGCCAGAGGCAGACGGGCACAGATGGGCTTGTCTTTAAGTCCGCTTCCCAGCCTTCATTTCTAGTCATAGCTGGGAGAACTACTGAATCGCCTACCAAGATGGCATCTCGGGCTGAATCCTTGAAGTTAACTAAACTGCAAATGCAAGTGCAGATTCAATTTGACAGTACACTGAAACCGATTATCCTAGAACTACACTCCACCTTTCAGAGACTCTCCCACCCCTTACAGTTCACAATTAAGTAAAACTAGCAGCTATATAAAATTCCTCTAAAACAAAGTATTAAAATGAACAACATAGAAATCCTGTTTGATTGTGTATATAACTTTTCTAGTGTGTAGCACCTTGCATAAAATGTTTGAGATTGTAGTGGAAACAGTAAATGTGCCCCTTTAGTGTCCAACACCTGCCCCAAATTGGATTAGATTGGAGTGGGAATAGTAAATGTTACCCCTTTAGTTTCCAATGACTTACCCAAATTGGTATTAACTGGAGTGGGACTAGTATTGTTACCCTATTAGGGCCTTCCTATGAGTTTGGCAGTCTGACCGCCAGAGAACTGCGTCTGCCCACCCACGCTGCCGCCATGCCGGTGCATGACCGCCCGCGGTATTAGGATATGGGCAGTGTGAAGCACACACCATCAGCATGGAGGTCCTTTCAGTGGTCCTGCGGCAGTGCAAATTGTTGGTGGCGAGGTGGCAGATGCCGCCAGGTAAGTTTTCCAACCACTGAGCATATTATGAGTAAAAGTGGCACTGGCTGTCTCCCAGTGGTGCACAGCCAAAGGCGGTTCCCCAAAAGCGGTCAAATGCCGCGATGTGAGAACCAATTTTCAGCACTGACAATTAGATGGATTCAAATACCACACACCTGATGTGCTGTGGCAAGTTGACACGCCTAAAATCACACTATAAAACACACCCCAGCCCTGACCAGCATCCATTTAGAAACTACTCAGAACTGGCACAAATACACAGACCACATCACCTTTGACCACACATCCACTTTTTGTAACTTTCGTTTATCATTTTCCACCACCTGTTATCCACTTTTTTCTACCTTTCTCACCATACTTTGTTTGTATACGTCAGTTAAACCCTCTTCCCAAGTTTTTTTTTCACAATGGGTCCTAAAAAGCCTGCCTTCAATGCACTTGAGTTAAGAATCATGGTGGACAAAATCATTAGATGAGAGCCACAACTTTTTGGAGTCCAAGTCCAACAAACTCCTCACGTTCAGAATCAGGAAATGTAGGAGAGGATAGTCCACAGAGTGAATGCTGTTGGGTACACCCTGCAAAAACAGAAATGACATCAGGAAGAGGTGGAACGACTGCCTGAAGAAGGTGCGTGGCAAGTACAGTAGCCACCACCAGGAGGCACAGAGGACTGGTAGTGGCCCTCCCAGCATGCCATCCCAACTCATGCCCTGGGAGGAGAAGGCCTTGGCCATCCTGCACGCTGAGGGCTTGCAAGGAATAGAGGGAGGAGTGGAAACTGATAAGCTACATTTCAAGACCTGCCACAGTATCACATTGTCCTGTTTGCTATCAGCTCTGCCTTTGCTATCGTCTTCTACATCTACTTCCTGAAAATGTCACATAGAAAGTGTCTGAGATGTTTGTGTGTCTGTGGCATTGACTTTTGATGCATATGACACCACATGTTTACAAATCCTGAACTGTCACATGCTGCCCAATGCTGTCTGTAAGTGCAGCATAATCTAAATAAAAAAACAGACCCATGAAATGTTTGAACATGCAAATGTGTGCTCTGTCAAAATTGTATGTTGTCAACAGCTATGGTACAATTTACGTTAGTAAAGTATTGCAAAAATGATATCCAATTGACTCCAACTACCATGAGGCCTTGTCTCTACAACTCTACAGCATGCTACACTCCTTTACCCTCATTCTGACCTGGCAGCCATCTTGCTACTGACCTACAAAACTCAAGTAGCTTGCCTTTAGTCAGCTGTTGCTAAAGTGATATCCAATTGACTACAACTACCATGAGGTAGTTGTAGTCTCTTCAACTCCATACAGTATGCTATACTCCTTTACACCTTTCCCACCTGGCATCCATCTTGCTACAGAGCTACACAACTCAAGTACCTTACCTTTTGTCGGCCATTGATAAAGTGATATCCAATTGACTACAACTACCATGAGGCCTTGTCTCTTCAACTCCATATAGCATGCTATACTCCTTTACCCCCATTCGAACCTGGCAGCTATCTTGCTACTGACCTACACAACTCAAATAGCTTACCTTTTGTGAGTCGTTGCTAAAGTGATATCCAGTTGACTACAGCTATCATGAGGCCTTGTCTCTTCAACTCCAAACAGCATGCTGCACTCCTTTACCCCCAATCTCACCCGGCAGCCATCTTGCTACTGACCTACACAACTCAAGTAGCTTACATTTTGTCATCCATTGGTAAAGTGATGTCCAATTGACTACAACTACCATGAGGCCTTTTCTCTTCGACTCCATACAGCATTCTACACTCCTTTCCTCCCATTCTCCATGGCTGACATCTTGCTACTGACCTATACTACTCATGAAATCTGCAACATTCAAACATTTTTGTTCGCAAATACATGTAGGACAGCTTTGGTTGATGGTATCCATGCACGAATAACTATGCCACTCATGCAACCAAGCTGCTTGTTGCTCAGATTTCAATATCTATGGCCTTTGGAATGAATGCCTACACATGAGATTAATGCACTGTTGGCATAGCTTAGTGTTGGTGAGGACGTCACTATACCTAAACTCAAAATACCAGATAGCCACACATCCCATGAGATGTTCAAATCAGATACATTGGCTGAATTAAAAACCTAATTAAATTGCTAAATGAAGTAACCACTAACAATGTTAACACATTTCAGTTCCACAACGAACCTGACATAAACAACCTGGATGCACTCACATGTAATCTCCCATTGACTGTTCATAATTTCCTCAACAGGTAAACCCAGCACTGCTGCAGAGTAGACACAGTAAAGTGACCAGAACCCCTCGCAATACCCGATAGAAGAAAAGGAAGTAGCCCTCAGTGAAGACTGTCCTCCTTAAGCATTGGATGTTGACGACCATCCAGGCCCATCTGGTCAGCCTAGGCAGACATCAATAATTGGGCTCACTGGGCCCACACCTCCCACCATGTCGGAAACATCTCAGACAACATCTGGCCCCACAACCAGTGCACCTAGCGCAGGCAGTACCATCTACTGCCCCCTAGTTATGGCTTCTCAGATAACCGCAACCACCCCAGTTAGTCAGGAGCCAGGAACCAGTGGGAGGGTGCAGTCTGTGCCAAGGGCACGGGCAGTGGGGCTAGCCACTGTGGGAGGGGCAATGTGGAACCCCAGAGTGAGTTCACTGAGGATACGGACATCCAGGTTGCCATCACACAAGTCCTGGGCATTTACCAAGACTCTCAAGGTGTATTGGGCCAGGTCATAAGTCAGGGAAATGAAGGAGCTGCAAGAGTCAACACACCAGGAGGTTGCTGGATTCTGGGTCAGGGTGGCTGGTGTTAACACCGAGGTTGCGGGCCTATGCACTGAGGTGGCTGGTATCCGCACTGAAGTGGCTGGGTTTCACACAGAGGTTGCTGGCCTCTGTACCGAGGTGGCCTCCTTGATAGGGATGCTGTGGGATATCGACAGCACCCTCTGCAGGGCTTTCATACTTTCAACCACCCCTCCCTGTGGCCCAAGCACTTCATCACCATCAACCTCTGCAGCAGCAGCAGGAAGGGGGACCCTGAAAGAGGAGTTTTCACCCATAAGCATCTTTGCCTCAGCAGCTCCTAATCACCGCTCACCCAGAAAGAGGGGACGTTCATGTAAGACTACAGGAAGGAAGGGTGGCAAGACCAGAACACTGCAAGAGAGCCACCTCACCTCTAATGTTGTCCTGTGTGTGTGACACATTCACTTTGTTTATTATACCTCCCCATTATTCCCATTCTGATGTGAGGAGTACCTTGGACTTTGGACTCCAGGAACAATGGTATCTAATCCAATGCTTTCACCCACCATGACTGAATCCCTCACTTTTTACTATCATTTTAGCCACCTATCATGTTTATGTCACTCACTGTATATAAAATATATAATACACCTAGGCTTTCATTGCCTCTTGTTCTCTGTGACGCATTATACAATGTGACAGTACAGCCCAGTAAAATTTTAATGCTCAACATATGTGACTACAGGAAGCATGGATATGTTGTCAGAAAGAAAGAGATATAACCTTTGTACACTAATGACATACATACATTTGTTTTGACTCAATCCATTTTTATCTCATTTGTCTAATCATAGGCAGACATGGTGTCTGATACATCACCAACATCTGCACCAGTCGGTAATACAGGGTCAATGTCTGAATCTGCACTAGCAGGCTGACACTACATGGTAGGAGGGGATACATCTGTCAATATCCCACACCATGGCCAATAACAAAATAGGTCTACAACATCAGACATGCTCATGAAGGTTATCCCACAAAAAAAATACAACAGCAATGATTTCTGTATACAGACATGTCAGTACCACAGTTCCTAACCACAGGGTCTTCTCAATCCAGTTTTGCTTCCATCTGGTGGAATTACACAAATAAATGTCAGTTATGTGTGACAAGCACTTTTATCCCACAATGAGGAAACACAACAACAGCTACATTCAGGTCATAGACAGTGAGTGTTAGACCTGGCATTCTTGGTGTATGTTTCCCCTATATTTTTGCCTTTGCATCCTGTGTTTTTGCTGTGTGTTGGACTTCATTTTTGCTGGTCTTGATGCTTTGGGCACTTTGCCACTGCTGTTCAGTGCCAAAGTGCAAGTGCTCCCTCTGTAAATTGTTGTTAGGGATTGGAGATTCCCTGATTGGCATATTTGATTTATTAGTCAGTCCCTAGTACAGTGCACCGTGTGTGCCCTGGGCCTGTAAACTAAATGTTGCTAGTGGGCCTGCAGGACTGATTGTGCCACCCACATAAGCAGCCTGTAAATGTAACTCAGACCTGCCACTGCAGTGTCTGTGCGCAGTTTGGTACTGCCATGTTGAGCTGGAAAATGTACTCACTTGCCAGGCCCTAACCTTCCCTTTTTCTTACATGTGAGTCACCCTTAAGGTAGACCCAAGGTACCCCTGTGGGCATGGTGCAGTGTATGTGAAAGGTAGGACATGCCCTGTTGTGGGTGGCATGTCATGATAGTGAAATACTGCCAATTTCGTTTTTCACTATTGAAAGGCTATCTGTCCCATAGGATAGAATGGGAGTTTATTTATAACATCTTATAAATATAACTTCCCATTGGGACAAGACAGGAAGTTAAAGTTTAGTATGCCTGAACTCAGAATATAAAGATGCATCTTTTAGTAAGGATGATTTTTACATTCTGGGTTTGAAAATACCACTTTTAGAAAGTGGATATTTTCTTGCTTAGCCATCCAGTGTGCCTCTGCTAGGGTTGTGTATTGAGTGTCCAGCTTTGGAGTGACAGGGGCTGGGGATGTGCATTCTGTTCAGACGGTGAGCAGTCAAAATATCGAAATTTTAATGTCGACATACCAAAATATCGATAGTGAAATATCTATGGTATAAAATATCGATGTTTAGTATGTCGACATCAAAAATGTCGATATTGGAATGTGTAGTAAAATATCGAAGTATAATATATCGAATGTCATAATATCGTTGTATTAAAATATCGATTAAGTGTAGTATTGTGTAAATTTCTGTATGTTTTGTAATATTTTGTATATAAGGGGCTCATTACGATGGCGGGCGGAAGCACAACCGCCGTGCTGGCGGATGCAAAAACCACCAGTTACCGCCGGCACGCAGCAGTCCACACGCCCGCCCAATTACGATGCGAAAAGCAGGCCAAACACCGCCGGCAAGCCAGCAACACCGTCCGCCATCAAAGTGCGCCCGCACACGTAGCGGCGCAGCACAACTGACACACACCGTCCGACGAAACACGTCCCGCCCGGCGCATAAATTACGATGCCGCAAACAAACGGCTCCCACGGCAAAGAGACACCGCACGTGAAAGAGAGGCGGAAACACGGACGCAGAGCACGGACAACGAAGAAGCGGCACCCCGGGCATGAATCCAGCACTGCAGGCCCTTCCCATGCTTCTGCTGATGCACCACCAAGGACGCAACGTACCGCGGAGACGCAGGTAGGCACACACACAACAAGTGCACGCAAACAGCGCACACAGTGCAAGGGCGGAAAAAGCGGACAACCCCCACCAGCGCGTGCACACTACACATCCACCATTGCATCCACATATGACACAAAGGCCAAATCCTAACATCGCGGAACACATGTGTACACACCACCTGGGACTAGGAACCAACCACCCCGTCACGGCCCCAAAGCGCCGATGACGCCGCCACACATGCGCACAACGCAGAGGCCAACCGCAGCGCCATGCATGCGTCGCACACAGGGACAGGGACACAACCAAGCAGCACACACATCAGCCCCACCCCGAAAGCACATGACACGTGACAGGCCTGCCACAGACATGTCCCCAACGCCCAATTCACGGACAACCAACAACGCCACACAACTGACGCACACATGTCAGTGAAGTCAGGCAACAGCAGGACACACCCCAGTGTAACAAACATGGCGAAGCACACAGCGGCGGCAACACCAACTAGGAGAAGCAGGGCCCCTTCGGGAAGAGGAACGCCAGTACCACACTGAAAAACCCATACCACCCTGCACATATGAACAAGACACATGAAACGGAACACCAAAGAGCCCGGGGACCGACAACAGGTGGCCCAAGAATAACATCCACACACAAGGCCCAACGCAGAGCGGAAAGGCAGCCTGCCGCCCACACAAGGGAGAGCAGACAGCACTGAATGACCTTCCATTCCAACTCCGAAACCACAGCCCTACGACAGAAGCCGGTGAATACAGCCATTGTCCAAGAATAGACCAACACAGGCATGCAGAGGAGACCGACCACAGGGCAGATAGCGCATATCACAGAAGCACACAACGGACGGGGAAGAAAGAAGAAAACACTCCCCCATGTCGGCCACATGCAAGTTAATTGGAAGGAGTCACACAGCACTGACCTTGAACTGTCTGAGAAGCATGTGGGAAGAGGGCCCGTGTCCTCCAAACAAGCCAACAGAACACAAGTCCTGTCTCCCTACGACTACACAGAGCTCACAGCAACCCCGGAGCGTGCACATTGCAGACTGCACACACAGCCGGAGCACGCCACCTCAACGAACCGCTGCGAAATGGCAACCGCAACACACCTACCCAACTACGCCGAACAGCTCAAGCTGTACAAAACCAACACGATACATACATTGGGATGCGATCTCCTGTCCCTGCTGAACGTAAGTTACCGACTGACTTACCGCATCACATTGTTCAGCTGCGTCATGCCCGTCTTCTACTGTCGGAGGTGTCCCTACCAGCATCCCGTCGAGATATGCCTCTCCAACCCGGCATGTCTGAAGGCGGACCTGCTACCACTACTCCTCCCTCTGGACGCACACGACAGGGCCTGCTCTGCCTATGGGGGCATGGCGTATGTGGCCAACATCGCACCCGCACTGAAATGGAACCACTGTGCCTCCACACGACGGATCATCGAGAACAGCTACATCGAATGTCACCCAGCATGTCCCATCATGGTCCTCCAAGGGACAACCTACAAACAACACCTTGACAGCCACCATCCGCTTCATTGGCTGGCAAACATGTACACCACCAATGACATGGAAGCCCTGCTGGACGGCATCGCATACCTGACAACCTGTAAATACGTCGGACCACAACGCAGGTTCCCGAGTGACCTATGAAGTCCAACCCCGCACCCATGCTCAGCTTCCGCACGGACTGGCCAGTCACCACCACAACAGCCATACCAAACGACCGGCAACTGTAACCACACCATCAACGACATCGCCATGACATCGGATATGACCGGGACATGCACACTGTTCCCCATCACATCCAGGAACACCGCATGCATCGTGGGAGGCAGTGGCATGGGCTCTGTGTATCGCACCCACATGGACGGAACTGCACGAACAACCAGGACACGACATGGATCCAGCGCACATGGACACACACACCGCTCAGTGGACATGAATAGGTCGCCTGGAGTCTGTGGGTGCTGCACCCCTCCCACCCCCGCCCCGGGAATCCCATACCAGGACCTTTGCATGGACGACAAGTGCATACAACAACAACACGACCCCAGTGACTGTGACATGTCCAGTAACCACCACAGTGCAACAACAAGTGGCACGCCGCTGCATGCACGCAAGCACATGCCCTGATGTCATCTCACATGCACGCGTGCATGAGGAACAACCGCAGCAAACCTGTCACATGGAACTGAGATGGACTGTGCCCATGATGCCGAGCGGTCTGGTAGGCTACATGTATACCGTCTGTGTCAAAGTCCGCAGCTCCGCAGCTATACGTAAATGTACATTAGCACAGCCTTGGCCAAGCAGATGTAACTCTGAAGCCCACATCCCACATGCAACAGCTAATCACATGTAACCCTACACCCTATCCCATTTGTAATCATGCTCAGTATATCCTCAACATGTATCCCGCTGCCAGTAGTGTCCACTATACTGCATCACAGAGGACAGAAGACTCAATATAATGTTTGAAACCAAAACTGTCTCCGCTGACTCATTTCACAAGTACGAATGAGAGAGGATGAGAGTATGTGAAGTACACGGCAGTCGTGACATGACCATGTAGTCCACTGGTATTGGATGTCAACGCAAATGAGTAGCACTACTGTGGAAGACACACATGTGTCGTGTGAAGTCGTATGGACGCAGTGCTCAGGTGGGTGGGTGCGACGGGTAGATGCGCACATGCCAAGTTGGAGCACGCCGTGTTGGGAGGGGTCATGAACAGTACACCACCGCTTCCCTGGGCATTGTGAGAGGACACCTGTCGGGGGGAGTGAACACGTGTGTGCACAGCAGCCGGGCACACGTACAAAGCGGTACCAGGCGCACCTCAGCCCACCCTCTGTGAACAAGCTGGATCCTGTTGTGCGCCCGCCATGCCCCTTGACAAGGCACACACAGCCCCAGTCGACCAGGTGTAACCCCAACATAGTCAATCCGCACAGGCGATACAGGGCACGGGATGGCAGTGGAGCATGGTGTGTGTGAGGTCTCCTCGCGCTCCTCCTGGTCATATCACGCAGGCAATAGAACCTCAACGTCTAGCATGGCACAAGTCAGATGGAAGTGTAGGGGGACGCACCACAGCACGAGCAGCACTGACGTCACGGGAGGTGGCTCGCACCATCCCATCCATTGCCCATCATACCAACCACGACACATGCCATTGCGACTAAGTGCAAGCGCGTGCGCCACCACCCCGAGCCCTCCCCAGAGAGGCCAAAGAGTGAATGTGTGGGCCAACAGCCACAGACGGACGCGGCCTGGCCGCAAGGGCAGCCACAGCCACTGGGTGTCGCAGGTGGCGGATCCGGAAGGCGAAGACTGTGATGCATAGTCCATGCAGGCCGGGTCTCCATTTGGGGCACCACGCAGGTGGACGGCGTCCCGCCACACATCATACCCTGAGACAGCCCACTCGTGCAACTGGACCCACACATACACTCCTTGCCCTCTCTGGTGCGAGCATGGGGCTGCCTGTGCAAGCGCTAGCCTCGCAGGTGAGCATGCATATTGGGGGGCGAGGGGAGGACATGAGGGCTGGGGCGAAGATGACTGTATCACTGTCAGTTAGTACAAGGGATGACCCAGATGTGGAAAGGAAGAGACGTGTCCCGTGTGTACTGCAACTAGTCGCCAATCCAACTACCCCCCATGTCCGGAATGTAAGCCCGCACCTAGGCCCGCCCATCCGCCACATCGAACATACCACCAGCACGACAACCTTCCCATTCGAAACACTGACTGGGGGTGGCGACCAGTGAACAATCATGTGTAGCCTACCCACGCGTACATGTGGGCCCTCCATGATCCATGTCACCTGCGGCAAAGACATGACATGCGCAATGAGGGAAGTGAGGAGAGCTGTCCGCCCCACGCGCAGAAGGTGCATCAGCTCCACAGACCCAGCAGCGAGTCCAGCAGGGGTCACATGTGCAGGGGCAGCTGTGCCTGGTGTGAAGGCACATGCATATAGACAGCACATCGACCAATGTGTAGTCTGCTCACATCCACAGTCCATCATCATGCGGACATAGGAATTGAACACAGGGCAACACATCTTAGTTGGTGCACCCACCGTGACCAACAATGCGCAATCATCGACGTACCCGCCCTGTGCATGGCCCCCCACCCAACGGAGGCACATCCAGTGCCACCATCCCACACACACAAGCCTTCCACGGAACATGCTGTGTCCAATGCTCAGTACAGAGTCAGCGCCCATCTGGTGGATCCTGAACAGGAGACACATGCACACACATGCCAGCTCCCACTATGTACGTCTGCCACCTGGCACGTGCAATGTAACCTCTCACCTGTGACGTGTGACTGCAAGCACACAGCCGTCTTGGCATGGGGCTGTCAATGTGGACACCAGTCAATGTTTCGGGAGCTGTGATCCGTACAGTGCTGTACATAGGGTGCAGTGCTGACACCTACTACTGTCTCATATCCCCTCGTGCCACAGGTCCCACTTGTATTGGCCGCTCAGCCCGTGCCCACATCGTCGTCGTCGTGTGCCATACTCATCCAGCCTCGGAAGCAGTTGCATGCTCAGCAGACACTCATGTTGCCGTGGCGTTGCCGCTTGACGAATATGCAGTCAGTCCCCATCAGCACGCCCGCAAGTCATTGGGGCCTAGATCCCCATGTGCATGCACATGGCAGTGGTATGTCTCACTTGCCATTGCCATTGTTGGGAGACCTGTGTAAGTGTATTGTGGCCGTGCCGTCCCAGCTTGACAGCTGGGCTGTGGCTCATGTGCTTGCTCAGTCATGTCAGTGATGTGTATGCGAAATTGCTATGTGCCGTGTTGCTTTGACATGTGTCCTCTGCCATTTAACCCAGGCGGAGACCGAACATTGACCGCCCATACCAATTGCTGGCGGACATGGACGATACAGAGGTAATCAGGAAGTTTCGGCTGGACAGGCCAACTCTGCATCGACTGTGTGCCATGTTAGAGCCCCATCTCCGTCCCCGCAGGGTGTATCCGACTGCTGTCACCCCCACGGCTAAGGTGATGGCCGCCATGCATTTCTTCGCCACTGGGTCATTCCAGCACACAGTGGGCAGTGGAGGAGGGATGTCCCAGCCCATGTTCAGCAAGGTGCTGAGGGATGTACTGGCAGCCATGATGCTGTACCGAAACAGGTACATCAGATTCCCCAGGGCTCGTGAATTGGCGGCAGTGAAGGGTGCATTCTATGCCCTTGGCAGAATCCCACACGTCGTGGGAGCCATTGACTGCACACATGTTGGCCTTGTTCCACCACAGGCCACTGAGCACCTGTACCGCAACAGGAAGCACACGCACTCCCTGAATGTGCAAGTGGTGTGCCTTGCGGACATGGTGATCACCCACGTGTGTGCCAAGTTTCCAGGCTCGGCACATGACGCACACATAATGCGCAACAGCATCTTGCCACGACTGATGGCCAATCTGCAACAGGATCGTGGCTGTATTGTCGGTGAGTATGTGGAGTGGTGTAGCGTGCTGGTTGTGCGATGCTGTCCCCTGTCCAGTTGGAATAGCAACGGTTCTCTGTGTCCCTCACACCCAGGTGACTCTGCGTATCCGAATGGGGCATGGCTGCTCAGTCCATTGAGGAATCCTCGCACCCCAGCAGACGATCGCTACAATGAGGCACATGGGAGGACCAGACGTGTGGTCGAGCGTACCTTTGGCCTCCTCAAGTCCAGGTTCAGGTGCCTGGACCGCACCGAGGGTGCACTGGCGTACTCCCCACAGAAGGTGTGCCAGATAGTGGTGGCGTGCTGCATGCTGCACAATCTAGCCATTCGGAAGCAGATCCCCCTCATTGTGGATGACGGAGATCAACCAGGGCCCCAGCCCGCAGACCAGGACAGCTCGAGTGAGGAGGACAGCGGAGAGGAGGAAGCTGGGAATGTGCGCCAGCAGCTCATCGCCCGCTACTTCACTTGACGGTGAGTGTCCATGTACGACGGATGATGTGTCTGTATCTGTGCAGGTGTGTGTGTGCTGTGTCAGGGTGGCCGTATGTTCACTGTGTGCAGTGTGTCAACGCTCCATGGCCAGGGTAGTATGCCACTGTTGGTGACTGTGGCATTGTGCCCTATTGCTCTGTGCGATGTGTGTACATTGCTTGTAGTTGTTGACATGTACTGTGTGATGGGTGTGTGACACACTCATTGAATGTGCTCCTGTTCTGTCTCCCACCCCTAGGTCCCTACAGGCCCTCCGGATTCCATTGCCATGCCACGCATCAGGTGCCTTTCCGCCCAAGGTGGCCGTTGTATTCCGTACAAATAAAACACAGGGCACAAACAGCAGTTAGTGAAAAAGGTGCATTTATTACAAACTGTGACATGTGATTGTGTGTAAGGTGATGACAAAAGTGGTGCGTGCAGTGACAATGAGCTGTCGGTCATGGCTGCGTGATGATCAGGGTGTACCCACTGGTTCTATGTCCATAGTCCAACACACACATGCCATCCAGCTGGCTGTGTGGAGTGGGATCGTAGAGCAAGTCAATGCAGTGGCTGGTCAAGGAAGGCTGGCGGAAGGCTGGCTGGCTGCCTCACTTGCGACTGGAGCGTGCGAAGTCCTCCCGGGAGATCTGTTTCCTCTTCGGACGGCCCCTTCCACGTTTGGGAGGGGGTGTGTGGTGGCGACCTGCTGGTGGTGGGTGAGGTGTGCTCACTGGCTGTGGACGCAGGGGAAGTGGACACTGCTGCCCGACCCTGCGCCCTAGCAGGTGGTGGCGGAGGTGGTGTTGCTGGCCTTGCCTGTGACCCCACCGCCACCACCAGCTGGCCCATGAGGTCCACGAGTTGGTCCATACGGGACACGAATTGGCCCATATGGGCGTCCATGGACCTCAGCACCCCCAGCACCTCCCGCGTGTCAGTAGCAGACCTGGCCCATTGTCCTTGGGCCTCTTCATAGGCCCCAAGGACTCTGGCCATTTGAGGCAGGGCATGGCTCCCAGGGGAGGCTGGCGTTTCCCTGACCCTGCTCCTCCTACCAGTCCTGCTGCCACCGGCCTGCCCACTAGCCACATTGCACACCACGGTCCTCGCTGTGGCTCCCAGGGTGGATCCAGTCGGCCGGGCCACCACCTGCGCTGGGGCTGGTGCCAGCGAAGACGTGGTGGTGGTGGAGGCGGTGGTGGTCGGTGCGGCGATGGTGGCGGTTGCGGCAGTGGTAGTGGCCGCAATGACCGTGGGTGTGGCCGCATCGACAGTGGCAGCAGGGGACTGGGACTGTTCAGCATCCCTGGATGATGGGTTGGTGGGTAGGAGGGGTCCTGGGAGCGGCTGGGCCCTGCCACGCCAGATGGGCCAGCTTGGTGGTCCGTGTCCGAAGAGGAGGACAGATCCTCCAGATCCGTGTGTCCTCGTTGGGGGCTTGTGGGCTGGCTGTGCTGGCTGCTGTCTCCATCCCCAGCATCCAGCAGTTCGTCACCTGTGGAGAGAATGAGATTTGTTATTGTGTTGCACCTGGCGAAGTATGTATTAGTCGTCTGACATTGGCAGTTCGTGCAATCTCGTACATGGGTATCCCGGAGGCGAGTGTGTGGCTGTGGCATCTGTAGTTGTGTGTGCTAGGCAATGGGACTGTGTGCTGTGCACATGTGGCATGGGACGGATTGGCCATGCCGATGGGTGTGTTGCTTTGCCCCTACTCATTGTGACTCTGGTGTATGCGGGCTCCTGGCCCATCCTGGGTCTGGTTTGTACTTTGCTTTTGGAGTTCAAATGGAACGCTTAGGAACGCATATGGCTACATGGGGGCCATGCCCCAGATTCGCATTTGGGAGGGGATATGCTTTTGGAGTTCAAATGGAACGCTTAGGAACGCATATGGCTACATGGGGGCCATGCCCCAGATTCGCATTTGGGAGGGAATATGCTTTTGGGGTTCAAATGGAACGCTTAGGAACGCATATGGCAACATGGGGGCCATGCCCCAGATTCGCATTTGGGAGGGAATATGCTTTTGGGGTTCAAATGGAACGCTTAGGAACGCATATGGCTACATGGGGGCCATGCCCCAGATTCGCATTTGGGAGGGAATATGCTTTTGGGGTTCAAATGGAACGCTTAGGAATGCATATGGCTACATGGGGGCCATGCCCCAGATTCGCATTTGGGAGGGGATATGCTTTTGGGGTTCAAATGGAACGCTTAGGAACGCATATGGCTACATGGGGGCCATGCCCCAGATTCGCATTTGGGAGGGGATATGCTTTTGGGGTTCAAATGGAACGCTTAGGAACGCATATGGCAACATGGGGGCCATGCCCCAGATTCGCATTTGGGAGGGGATATGCTTTTGGGGTACATGCTGTGAGCCATGGGTGCCGAACGTGACATGTGTTGTGGCAGCATGACAGTGCATGGTCTGAGGTGTGTGCATGCCTGACATGCCCTGCATATTTGCTGTCTGTTGTGATTACTGGACATGGCATTGGACGCATCGTTATGAGTGAGTGATGGTTGTGTGCCAGCCAACGTATTGCAGTTGTCCCATCTCCTTGGTGTGCGTGCTGCCCTGTGCCATGTGCATCACTGCAGTGCTCGGGGGGGTGTGTGGCCCATGTTGTGTGTTGTTGCTCACAGTGTGTCGTGCGCTTAATTGACTTCTGGCACATGGTTGGTCATGGGCATGTGTCTTAGCTTAGCGTGACTGCTGTATGTGTGGCAGCTGTGCGGATGACATGCCTTTCATGAGACTGGGGCTGACGGATGGGATGGATGGTATGTTGTATGTGCATGGTGTCTCTGTGAGTTTGATGGGTTCAGTGGTGTTCGTGTGCATTTATTTTGTTCCGCTCTGTTGCGTCTAGTGTTGTTTGTCTTACATAGGCGTAGTTGTGGGGTGTGGGGTTGACAGGCAGTGGGGGCTACATGGCCAGGACTTCAATGGTGTTTCGGTTGTGTGTGATGAGTTGCACAGTGGCTGCCGTGTGGGACTATATTCAGTGTGGCTTGTGCATGCAGACGTGGCTCCTTGGGTGTTGCTATGTCTGTGATGGGTCATGTGGGGTGTGAGTCTGTTGTTCATGTCCGTGTGCACATTGTTCACTTGTTCGTGACGGTGGGCGGTGCTGCGTGTTCGTCTGCTACGTGACATGTCCCATGTGTTGGTGGTGTTATGGTCCTCATGCCTCCAGTAATCCAGCCCTGTCCAGTTTCCCACCTGCAAGTTGTTCGTGCGTGCACTGTACTGGATGCCACATGGCTCTAAGCCGGGGGTGCTCCATGTTGCAGGTCTGTGGGGGTGGGGGGTGTTGTGGGTCGTGGGGGTGGCTGTACACCCACTGACACCGATTGCTGTGGACCGTGATGTCTGCCTTTCGGCTGTCGTTGTGCACTGCGGTGGCTGACACGTGGCTGTGGGGTGTGGGGATGCTCCTCCTTGCTGTGCTGTGGGACTGGGGCCTGGTGTGTGTTGTACTTGGGCTGTCCACCGTCCCACCCACTGCACTTTGTGTTCCAGCCACTTACCTGTTACTTGTCGGTTGGTGCAGCTGTGGCGGACACATGGGTGTGGTGGGTGCTCGTTGTGGCGCTTCTGGCATATTTGGGGACCTGTTGGTGGTTACGTGGCTGGCTTAGTGTACACATGTCCCCACGCATCTTACAGTTGTTCGGTTTGGGCTGTGTGTGGTAGTGTCTGTTGCATGTGTGTGTGATGTGTTGTGTATTGTGTGCTGGACATGGGGGTGTTTGTCCCTGGGAGCTGTGGCATGGTAGTTGCGCATGTGAGTACATAGCGGTGTGCTGGTATACATTAGTTTGTACTTACCAGCCTCCACTCCCCTGCTATTCCGGCGAGGATCTCCGGATGGATTACGACTCGCACCTTCTCCTCCCACGCTTTGAAGGTCTTAAAGAGCGCGGGATTCCCTCCGCCAGTGACGGCAGCCAGCTCTCTGTTTTTGCCCTCCTTCTTCTTGACCAGGCTCTTTACGTCATTCCAACGTTTGTTAATCTCGACTCTGTTTCTGGGCAGGGTCCCGACTGCATTGACCTGGTCTACGATCCGGTTCCACATTCTGTTTCTGGTGGCTAGTGGTGTGTGCTGGACCATGTTCCCATAGATTTGTGGGTACACCTTGATGATCTCGTCGACTATGACCGTCAGCTCCATGGGCGTGAACTTGGGCATCCTTTGTGGTGCCATGGTGTTTGTGGTGCTGGTGCGGTGTGTGTTGTGTAATGTGCAGGGGGTTTGTGGTGCCGGTGTTTGGTGGTGGTGGTGGTGGTGGTGGTAGTGATGTGTGCGTTTCTGTGGTGTGCTGCTGTCCTTGCTGTGTCACTGTGTCCTCTCCTCTCCTCTCTGGTTTGCAATGTAGCAAGGGGTTGTGGTCTGTGGGAGTGCTGCTTTTGTACTCACCTATGTGGGTGTGTCCTCATGGTCTGTTGTTTTCAGGTGTGTTGTGTCTGGGGTTCTGGCCTTTGTATTTTTTGTTTGTCCGGGGGTGTGTTTTCGGGATGTGTACTGTGCTTGTGTATTTGTGCGTGCCTTGCTGTGTGGACTTGTTGGCCATGTTGTGTGCTATTGGTTTTGTGTGCGGATGGTTTCTGTGCAGGTACGTTGGCGCCATGGCTTCTGCCGTGTCGATTCTCATCGGCGTTGTTTGCGCTGGCGGGCGGTATATTTGTGGTTTTTCCGCGCTCATGGCGGTGCGATCGTAATTTCACGTGCGGTGTGTCGGCCGTGTGGGCGGGCGGTTTTGTGTTGTCGTGCGTGTTTCCGTCCGTGGCGGGCGGTTTGACTCCGACTCGGACGATGGCGGGCGGTATTTTGTGTGATTTTTCCGCCCATGGCGGTTTTCGGTTTGTGTAATCATAATGGCGTGGTCGGTGTTCAGGCGGTGTGTGCCTGCGGATTTTTGCCGCTTCCATGCCTGGCGGATTTATTTACGCCGGGTATCGTAATGTGCCCCTAAGTAACTAATTCAACATGCACACACAAAATACTAATAGGTATGGGAAAAGGCCAAGGGAGATTCAATAAGTTGCGCCAAATTTTTTGTGCAGTCAAGTAAATTGCCTCCTGGCATCCATGCAGCAGGTATATATATATATATAAAAAAACTCCAGATCCCCAATAAAACCGGACACCGACACTGCGCACTCGGTCATAGGTTCCGCACTGTATTTATTTATTGCACACTGTTACGTGTTTCGGCAGTATCTCCTGCCTTGCTCACACACTGAGCACCATTGCTCTCCGTTCTTTGTTGAGAGCAGTTGATCATATGATGCCGCAGACCTACAAGACATACTTCAAAACCAAGAGGGTTACAGTGCGAACAATTGCCAAAGAATTATTACAATTCCCCCTATGTTTCTTAAGGCAAACAGAAACTTTTTTGTTTTTAAAACTTTTGTTCTGATTTATTTTTTCTTTTTATAATTTATATTGTTTGCTCATTTTTTTACAAATTTTTCTTTAACATTGTTGACATCAGTTCTTTTACAACAATCTTGTTTCTATTTGTACCAATTGTTCTGGAAAACTTCTTTGTTCTCTAATGCTCAATTGCCATTCACGTTTACTATGATTGAAAAAGTACAAAGCATCCATTACAACGCAGATACCTTTACAACACATGCTATTACAAAGCATTCAGCTTTACAACGCATGCTTTTTCAACGCATGCTATTACAACGCATGCCATTACAGCGCATTGGTAAGTATAGTATGGTAAGTATTTGTTAGGTTGTAGAACTGTATTTTATTTAATATTCTGGTTTTATTTTTGTTTATAGATTTTATCTAAATATTATTGTTATTACTAATATTATTTATATTATGGTTTAAGGGATATTTATTTTATAAATATATATATAAAAAAATTGTAATTTTAATTAATACTCAGGAATTAAAATTAATACTAACGTTTTTTTAAAATAAATATATTAAAAGGTTTGTGTTATTTAAGTAATAAAAGGGTTAAAAAAATAATGCTAGAGTAATTTAGAAAAAGATTAGATTTAAAGGTTAGTGAGATTTGTTTTAATAAAAGTGAGATTAATTACAAATTTAAAATACATTTGTTATAATAAGGTTGTGGTAATTTTGTGTAATACTCAGGCATTAAAATTAATACTATAGTATATTTTAAAAATATATATATAAAAAGAAGTTTGTGATAATGTTAGAGAAATTTATAAAAATATTGGAAATTCATTATAATAGGGTTATAATTGATAAAACACTTTTTATAATAAAATAGTAAATGAAATGCAAAATAGTTTAGGTAGAATAATAGAGTTAAGAATAAAAAAAAAAATATTAAAACAGTAATACATGAGTAAATTAATTAAATATAATGTACATTGAATAAAATAACATCCTATATTTTAAACTGTAAAAAGAAAGACCAGAGATGTAAATTATTATTTTATGAATTTTATTAACATTTAAATAAAAGTTATGTAGTCAAAATAAAATATACAAAAATATTGAAAAAATAGTTTAATATTTATAATATCATACAAAAATAAACATAGATATTTTTATGTACATTAACTGTTTTGAAAACATTTTTTTATAATTTTCCCACGCTTTTCCATTAAAGTGAATGGGAGAAAATGTCCTTTTTTCATTTTACAGTAAGACATGACGTTGCAGCGTAAACATAACTTTCGTCATTACGAGGCTCGTCGTGCTATGGATCAGATGCAAGGGGAGCTCCGTCAAGGTAAGGCAAATTTAAATTAATAAAATACATAGGTTAGTGGTAATGTTTATTGTAAGGAGAGAGGAGGGAGGTAGATAGATGTAGTAAATGTGTTTTTGATAGTTTTAATGTGTGTTAACCAACTAATTCATTCCATAACAGGTTGCAGTACTAGGCCCACATCGGGTCTCATTCTTTCATAACACGCTTTGTTTATGAAAGTTAATCAAAATATATACATTAAAAACGTAATAAACAAAAGTGATTCGAAAGGTATATTTTTTACTTTTTGCGATGGGTTTTTAAAAATATATATATTTTTGGCGTTGTCGCGGTTAGATGTATTTTTAATGAGTAAAAAAAAAAACTTTTTAACCAAAATAAGAAGATCGGATATGTTTACATCCATTGCTTATTGTTTTTGGGATTTTTTGAACTTTGAAAGGATTTGGAACTGTTGTCGAAATAGAATGGATTGCATCGTTGGATTTTGTTGCGTTTTTTGCCGAAAATCAACACTTTTTCTGGATTTGTTTTCGGGTGTGCTTTATATAGGGATGCACAGATTATAATTTAAACAAACATGTGCACTTTTTAAAAGATTAATTCGGGACGTGGAGTTTGAAAAAGGAATGTGGATTATTTGCAATGGATTTGAAAAAGACAAAGGACTTTTGGTGAATAATTGGTTACTACGTAAGTCCAAGAGTTGAAAAAAGAAGACATCTCAAGGTAAGGAGACCCGACTTTTTTAAAATAATTTTGTTGATATGTTTTTTTTTAAAATTGCTTTTTTGGGAGAGAAAAATGGTTAAGTTGTTTTAGTGTTAAACATTTCTAGATTTTTACCTTTTTTAAAGATGTTCGTTGATGTTTTCAGTATGGAGGTCTGTTTTGTGTTTTAGTTGGGTCTGAAAGAGAAAAGATATTATACGTTTTATTACTCTTATGTTATTTCAATGAAGTTTCCTAGTGAGAGAAATATTGGTTAAGTGATTTATTTGTTTATTGTTTTTGTAATCTTACCTTTATTAGAAAACTTGTCTTGAGGTTTTTGGTTTCTTTTACGAGTTAGCCTTTTTAGTGTGGTCTGAAATAGTTAAAAAGAAAAAAAAGATTAGGGGGTCGATTCCGATCTGGGTCGGAAAGCCCTCCGACCGAGCCGGATCCGGAGTGTTTTCCGACCGAGCCGTACCCCTGGAGTCCGACCGAGCGAGTACGATGCTGCCGCATGCTGACGGACTCGTCTCGGTCGGATTCCCATTGAAGTCAATGGGAGCCGGTCGTACGACGCGTGCATGGCCTCGCATCAGCTGAATAGGTACGTCTCGCACAAGGGCACCCCCTGCAGTGGGTACGCGTTGGTGCCATCCGCACCATACATGCATGTGAAGGGGGGACCCTTGGGTCCCCCCTGTGTTCGACTCGTTAGGCTATGGGTGAAGGGGGTCCGACACGGACCCCTGAAGTCCGCTTCCCGGAGCTTTTTTCGTCCCTGAGACTCCGACTCGATCCGGCTGTCCGAATCGTGCATTGTACTGGTTCGGTCGTAAATCGACTCCATTGCGCGGTACGGATCGTCTGCGACCGAGTCGGTCGGCGATTTCGCATTCTTCGCATCGTACTAGCTCGCTCGTACAGCTGTACGAGTCGGTCGGAGAACACGCATACGGCTCGTATTTTTTCCGGACGGATCGCGTTCGGAGCCCTACCGACCGAGATCGGAATCGACCCCTAAGTGTCTAGTGATTTAAGTGAATATTTACCCTGAAATAGTATTAAAGAATTTTTGGTTATGGAAGTACAGGTGCAAGTTTTGCGTTTTAACCATCGTTGTTGGGTTACATGTTTCACAATAATGATTTGCGATTATTAAATTGCGATTTTTAAGAAGTTGCAATTTACGAATCGCAATTCCTTACACATTCCTTATTTGTGACTCGCAAATTGCAGATCGCAAATAAGGAATGGCTTCCCATAGAATTTTCAAGTGCCAAATAGGTACTCGCAAATTGCTTACGCAATTTTAATGGTGCAAGGGTGTCATGCATTTAAATGAATTTATCCAGCACTTTCTCTGAGGCGCACACCGGTCAGAGTAGGAATAGTAATTATGCCCCCATTACTATCAAGCTCTTTCCCTGTGGCTAGCACCTTTTGGAGTAGGAATAGTAATTTTGCCCCACCCCCATCTAACACTTTTCCTGTGGAAAGCACCTTTTGGAGTAGGAATAGTAATTATGCTCCCACCACCATCCAACACTTTCCCTGTGACAGGCACGTGTCAGAGTAGGAAAAGTAATTTTGCCCCCACCACTATCAAGCTCTTTCCCTGTGGCAGGCACATGTTGGAGTAGGAATAGTAAATTTGCCCCAACCACCATCCAACACTTACCCTGAGGTAAGCACCTGTCGGAGTAAGAATAGTAATTTTGCCCCACCACCATCCAACACTTTCCCTGAGGCAAGCACATGTCAGAGTAGGAATAGTAATTTTGCCCCCACCACCATCCAACACTTTCCCTGAGGCAGGCATCTGTCCGAGTAGGAATAGTAATTTTGCTCCCACCACTATCAAGCTCTATCCCTGTGGCAAGCACATGTCGGAGTAGGAATCGTAAATTTGTCCCCACCACCATCCCATACTTCCCCTGAGGCAAACACCGGTCTGAGTAGGAATAGTAATTTTGCCTCCACCACTATCAAGCATTTTCCCAGAGGCAAGCACCTGTCGGAGTGGGAATAGTAATTTTGCCCCCACCACCATCCAACATTTCCCCAGAGTCAAGCATCTGTCAGAGTAGGAGTAGTAATTTTGCCCCCACCACCATCCACTACTTTTCCTGTGGCAAGCACCTGTTGGAGTAGGAATAGTAATTTTGCCCCCACCACTATCCTGCGGTTTCTTTGAGGCAAGCATTTGTCAGAGTAGGAATAGTAAATTGGCTGACTTCAACATTTAGCATTTTAAAGTTTGTAAAACTCAGGAAGGAATACCTTGTTTTAAGGAGTTTGTTTTAATAAAAAAAATGGAGTTTGGCTTTTACATTTGTACAGTTTTTTATCAATCTACATTAAAAGGGTTTATTTTTTAAATACAAAAAAATTAAAAAGTATGTTTTACTTACATTGTTTATATTTATATTTTGAAAGACTGTGACGTGATGTGTGTTTTTATCACGTCTTTTTGAAATTTCAAAAAAGCTGTGAAAATAATTAAATGAAATTTCTTAGCTAATTTAAGGATATGTTTTAGCTTTTTTGAGAAATACAGATTTTAAGGGCAGACTTACTTGTGACTGTAGATGGCACTGTTTGAGTTGGCAAATTTCTGGGCAGGCAAAACGCTTGTGGTCTCTGGGAAAGTCAGTTTAGCACTGTTTTCAAAATGGTGGTCGGCTGCTTATATACGTTTTTGTGAGTTGATCGTTAATTTTTTTGCAAATATGCTTTGTTCATATTTTTTTGATATGTTTTTAATGCTGACAAAATGTGCAAATATTTTTAGTGTTTTCTTAATGTACGTTTTAAAAAAATGATTTCTTGTCCGCCATTTTGTCGACCTGCGGGTCAAGGTGCATTCGTAGAAAGCGTAGTAGGACTTTCGTTTAGGTGTAGAGTAAAATGGTGGTTTATTTGTTATGCAGCCGTTTATTGCCATTTTATTTTGTTGATTGATATTGTTTTTGCATTGGTTTTTTTTGTTACGTTTACTTGTGTAAAGTATTTTTTTTTAAGTGTATACTTTAATACAAATATGATATACTATTTTTTAATATTAGTATTTTATAAAATTGTTCGGTTTTTAATAATATTGTGTTGCAAAAAGTATTTTTTTAAATGCATTTTATTCATAATTAATGTAATTTTAATAATATTAAATTCTCTATGTATTATTTGGTTATAAATATTTGTAGGTGATTTTCGTTGCTTTTTTTATGCTTGATTATTTATATTAATAGTCGTGTATTAAATTAATTTTTATACTCTGATATTAACTTGAAATACCCTTGTATTAATACACTAACCCGCCCAAAACCCCTATTTTCCCTGCATCCCATTCCAGGGGTAAGTAAATCTTAAACTGAAAAAAAGAAAAATGTATACGAGTATTTTTTTAATACTAGAGTATTAATTTTAATACTCAGGCATTGATTTTAAATGCCTGTGTTTTAATACACTACCCCACCCAAAACCCCTATTTTCCCTGCATCCCGTCCCAGGGATTTATTATACTTTTTTTTTTAAATATGCGTTGTAATGGTATGCGTTGTAATGCTGTGTGTTGTAATTGAACTTTTAGTGCATTAATACTATTTTGCGTTGTAATGGTATGCGTGGTAAAAACATGCGATGTAATGGTACCTGCGTAGTAAAATCTGCGTTGTAAAAGCACGTGTTGTAATAGCTTGTGTTGTAACGTCATACATTCGGTGTTGACATGTGCCAAGTCCTTCTGCTTTTGGAAGACACACCTTTTACTAATGTATATCCCACATTGAGTGTGTGCACTGGCAAACACATGTTGCTGTTCCCCCAAAATAAATGCATCCATTGAAGTTAAACTGCTTGAACAACCATCATGCGGAATTGTCTCTAGATATGACATGCAATATTGGTGACCTGGATTGCACATGTGATAGACGTAGGGCTACAACTTCAATTGATTGACACTATTGTTTTGAAAGTACAGACCAGCATATAGTTAATTTTATCTTTGTCATTGATAATGAGTATCAGTAAACCACTTTTGCTATCCCAGTGGTTTGTTACTTAATCTCTCACTTAGGCAGCACATGTCACAGGATTCAATTAATGGCTTGGCATTTTATGTATCCATGCTAACGGACATTACAAATATGTTTTCACTAATTAATGATGGGAATGTGACAAATTCACATATATAATTGAACAATACTCAATTCACATTTGTCAGGAGATTGATCTTCTATATGGAGTTTTGTGACACATTTAGTACATGTCTTACATGTACGGCTTTGTATAAAATACTGAGGTATATTTAGCATAATTTCAGCAAAAGTTTAAGATTCAGACCCTCAGTCACGTACAAAATGCAGCTTTAAATGCTGCAACACTTACACCATGTACCTAGACTGCCTGTGTATGGGTCGTGCAGCATACAGTTATGTTATGTTATGTTACCAATTCTTATACGAAGCGCGGAGCAAGTTTGCACGCCGATAAAGTCTTGAATGAGGAAATATGGATGAAACTTGACAATATAGGTGTGCATCTCTCACCCCCACTTTTTCACTTTACCAATTCTTATAGAGCGCATGGCTACCAGAAACATGCTTCCCAGCACTAACATGAGTCGTGAGAGGCATAATACAATGTTTATGCAAACAGATGGGTCTTTAGTTGCCTTCTGAAACTGAGCAAACTGCCATTAGCTCTTAGGTGAATAGGGTTGGATTTTCAGAGCCTGGATGCTAGATAGGCAAAAGACCACCTTCCACTTCTAGTCTTTTTGATTCTGGGGGCCGCCAGAAGAAAGTGATTGTTTAACCTTAAATCTCGTATTTTGTTATGCGGGACGATGAGGTGACTAAGGATGTGTGGTCCATGGGCATATTTTACTCTATGTACAATGCAGAGTGTTTTAAATTCTATTATTTTCCTTTCTGGTAGCCAATTAAGGCTGAACAGGTCCGGATGTGCAGACTGCATATTTTGGAAAGCTCAGCAGGACTCTGGCTGCAGCATTCTGAATACCCTGCAGCTTCCTGATAACATATCCAGGACTGCCAAGGTAGAGCGAGTTGCTGTAATCTAATCATGACAGAATGAGACCTTGTATCACTATTCTACGGGTTTCCACGGGGAGCCATCTGATCACCTTCCTGAGAGTTCATAGAAGACTGAAACAGGTTCCTGCCACCTTCTTGGCATGTGAGGCCATGGTATGATCTTTATCCAGGAAAGGCTCAGGCTCTTGACTTCCATTTTTGGGGAAGGACGGACAGCCAGGCATGAGGGCCAGGTAAGATGGTACCAAAGGGAGGGGTTGTTCTCAACCACCATAACCTCCATCTTGTCACCGTTTAGTTTAAGGCAACTGGTGGTCATCCATTTGTTCACTTGCTCCAGCAGGTAGACAGATTTGCTGCAGTTTGGCTGGTGTTAGGTGCCAAAGATACAACAATCTGGGTGTCATCTGCTGCATCAACCATAGTAAAAGTAGCTGAGCAAATGATATCTGCAAAAAGAACAATTGATAGACAGAATGCAGAACAATGTCATACATTCACCCCAGTACAGAGATCTGGGCCTAAATCCATCGTTTTTTTGCTCACCATGCCATTCCAGTTTGGACCCAGCCATATGCAAATCAGTCTTGACCCTGCGCCCAATGGGAACAGTCCAGCCCGAACTGCCAGGCCAGGTCCTCCCTGGACTGGAAACAAGCATCCTAGGACCGGTTTCGGGCTTTCAGCCCTCATCAGCCAGGATGGCTTGACTCCAGTGACCCTGAAACCGGTCCTAGGATGCTTGTTTACGGTCCAGGGAGGACCTGGCTTGGCAGTTTGGTCTGGACTGTTCCCATGAGGCACAGGGTCAAGAATGATTTGCATATGGCCAGGTCTAAACTGGGGTGGCATGGTGAGCAAAAGAATGATGGATTTAACCCAGATCTCTTGACTGGGGGTGAATGTTTTGATTTATTCTGCATTCCGTCCATCAATTGTGTGTCTTTTGCTTTCTCACCCTAAGTGCGCCAGGTATGCCCAGACATGGGCCCTGGGCTCACTGTGCCACTGGAATCAAGCTATCTTGGCTGAAGAGGGTGAAACCCGAAACCGGTCCTAGGATGCTTGTTTCCGGTCCAGGAGGACCTGGCTTGGCAGTTCGGGCTGGACTGTTCCCATGAGGAACAGGGTCAAGACTGATTTGCATATGGCCAGGTCTAAACTAGGGTGGCATGGTGAGCAAAAGAATGATGGATTTAACCCAGATCTCTTGACTGGGGTGAATGTTTTGATTTGTTCTGCATTCCGTCCATCAATTGTGTGTCTTGAGCAAATGATATCAGCAATGGGACGTACATACACTTTAAAAAGAGCGGCACTCCGAGATGAGCCCTGGAGTACTCTGCACTTGAGCTGATGGGTGTGGGACAGGCAGGCCCCTTCCCTAACCCGAAAGCTTCTTTTATTCAGAAAGGAGGTCAGCCATTTTAACGCATTGCCCGTGTTTCCTAGCGTCTTCAGCCTATATCGAAGGATAGAGTGGGATACAGTGTCAAAGGCTGCTCTCAAATCAAGTAGGATGAGCGCAACTAATCCACCTTGATCTAATGTTTTCCTGGGGTCTTCTGTGGCCAGTAAGAGAGCCATTTCAGTACTTTATCCAGGAAGGAAACCGGTTTGGATCTGATGTAGAAGGTTATGAGTTTCCAAAACATTGGTCAAGTAACCATTGACCAGTTTCTCTTTGATCTTACTAACACCTGGGAGCAAAAATATAGGCAGGTAATTCTCTACCTTATCAGGATCTAAGAAGGGCTTTTTCAGCAGTGGGCTGATGATCACATGCTTCCAGTGGTCAGGCATGTATCCCTTTTCCAGCGATAGATTGACAGGGTGGTCACGACTGGTATGAAGATAACTCCTCCTTTTAGCATAATGTCAATGAGGGCTGGATCTAAGGGGAATCCAGATTTGATTGTGTTGCTACTTCCCTTATGACATTGCAGCTTAGCTGGGGGAAAGTTGATAGAGTCAGGATTACTTTGCTGTCTAAAGTACACCCATGTGTGGCAGGATGCAGGTCTGAGTCCCCTCTCAGAGAATCATAAATGAGGCTGATTATGCTAATAAAGAATTTGGCAAGTTCCTTGCAGTCTTCCTTGAAGGGGCAGGACCAATTCCTGCAATTTTATGTTTCAGGAAGGAGTTTACAATCATATTGATTTCTTTGGAGGCTTGAGAGAACTGAGAGACCCTGTCAGCAAAGTCAGCTAGTCTAGCTTTCCTGATTGCGCGCTGTTTTTAGATGATCTTCCTTTCTTCATCGTAATGTACCCTCCATTTCCTTTCCTCCCTCTTACATTCCTTCTTTAACTCACTGATCTCAGGTGTGAACCATGTAACTCTGGTTAGGGGGGACTTCTGCTTTTTCCTTGAGATCAACGTCTCTAAAGATGACTCAATCCATTCCTCAAATGCCCTGTAGGCCATGTTAATGTCCCCATCCTGAATCCACACTGGGGCCTCAAGTACCTCTATCTACAGTGTAATGTCAGGTTTGGACCACTGTCTGGTCAATTTGGAGCAAGGGGCACTGTTTTTAGATGTTTCTGCCTTGTTGATAGAAAACAACCAGTAAGTGGTCTGACAAAGGTACAGGTTGTGAGTCATGTACCATTAAATTGGCCAATTTGGTAAAAATGGGGTCCAGTGTATGGCCTTTATTGTGTGTGGGAAGCATAACTAACTGTACACACTAGATTGCTGTTAAATCGTTTAACAGGTTTATTGTCTGTGTACAGGTGATGTCGTCCAAATGAATATTCAGAAATTTGCTGAGTGAAGACTGTGGAATGCTATGGTTTCCGGAATGATCTGTGCAAATTCAATGGCAGACCCAGGGGGTCTATAGAGAAGCACACCTGATAATGTAAATGAGTGTGAAAATTTGATAGAAAACATCAAGTTTTCACAACCTGCAATGGTTATTGGGGTGGACCTACATTCAAAATTGTCTTTAATTATAAATGCTGTTCCCGCCCCCTTTCTTTCCCACTCGATCATTTCTTGCAATTGTGTAGGATAGAGCACAGCTGCAATGTCTGGCCCACCGTACTCATTCAGCCAAGTTTATGTGAGAAACAATGCTGCAGGTTGCTGGTCTTCCAACAGGGTGAATATATACAAACTGTGTTTGGAAAACAACCTGCAATTAAGAAGGAACATGAGCCAAGTGGTGTTTGGCTCATGCCGGGTGCTCTTATTCTCCAGTGAAACTGTGCATTGAGGGCTCTCTGCCGCAAGGGTAACCTCTGTGGGTTTATTGGGGATACCAAGACTGTAACCAGATGTTTGGCATGTGCTAGGCTGGGTAGCAGGTTCCATCAAATGGTAGCATGCTTTCCTGGGTGAGTGGTTAAGGCTCTTTAAGGTCCCTATGGTGTAGAGCATACCATCTGGGCCGAGAAGGGCAGGGGTTCTTGCCCCTGGCCTCGGCCTGCCCCCGATGGGCACAAACAGGCTTGCCTTTGGCGTGCCAGAGGTGCTCCTGCTGAATGTTCGTATACTCGGCCTCATTAAATAGAGTGACTGGGCGTGACGCAAGAAAAGTGGAACTTAAACCAAAATGGTGCCCACTTCTGTGGTATCAGACTGGCTCTAGGAGAGCCTATCTCCTGTAAAGCACCACCTGATAAAGTGCTGGACGTGCAAATAAGCAAAACATGCAGGTAGGGGTAAAACAAGTATTGCTAGAAGGTTTCAGGCTTCTGGAATTGCCTGACCTTCCTCTTGTACTCCAGCTGACTTCCGCTATTGCAGTAAGTTCTTCAGAACGATATTAACAGTACAGCATCTAGAGTACATATCATATGGTACACACATCATTCTAACAGCTAAACCTTATATCATCAGAAGAAATGATGCTAGAATAAAATAGTTCTCATTTGCAGGATGGTGTATAGATCTTCACACATACAGATGATTTTTACTTCATGTCATGATATTGACGTATCGCAATAAGCAGTACTGCTACAGGCTGTGTGTAGACATGTTAGGAATTTACATTGGAGAGTGCGTAGAGTTTACATATACTTGTCTGTGAATTCGGGGAATAATGAGGCCACAACTGGCAAGGGTGACTTTGAGAAATTGGGTTGTTGGTTGACAGGGGTGTGAGCTCTTGTCTGGCAACAACCACAATCCTTGTCAGGGTGAGGCACAAGCCAACCCTAAATTAACCTGTGCTCAATACTCTGGTAGCCTGGCACAGAGCAGTTAGGCTTAACTTAGAGGCAATGTGTAAAGTATTTGTGCAGCACTTCAAACAGTAATAAAGTGAAAACATCACACAAAAAGGATCCCACACCATGTTAGAATAATACAGAATTTTTTGTATAAATGAAACAAGACCAAAATGACAAAACTACAATCAGTAGCACCAGAGATATTCAATTTTAAAGATATTATAAAAATAGTGCCAAAAAGCACAAAGCCCCAACTGTGAATATTTGCTCACACTGTACAGGGACAACGTTGCAAGTTCAGGTTGGCCATGATGTAGCGCTGGACAGCCACAGGGACCCAGTTAGGCCCGCTGAACAAGGTACCATAAATCCTGGTTTGTGGAGCATTGCGAAGATCCGCAACGAAGATGCATCATGCAGCCAAAGCACTGCATTGGTTCTGGGATGTGGGGAGTCTGTGATGCGAGGGACTGAGTCATCATCGAGGATCCCATTGATGGAACTTGCCATGCAAACTCTGGTGTCGAGGATGCAGTGCAAAGTTAGGATGATGCATCAGTTCTGAAGAGTTTTTAAGGTATGAGGCGGAGTCCAGTTTCGTCATCAAGGCTGCCGTCGACATGCAATATGAGGGCCTGCGCTGAGGATACATTGCGCAGTCGGGGTGATGCAGCCATTCTGAAGAGTTACGCAGCTATGTCAGTCTTTCCTACGGGTCCAATCCACTCAGCTGTGGCATTGTGTTTGTTCTGCTTGGGTTTGCGCTGCGTCGCAAAGAAGATGTGTCGGTACCACTGGTTCCACAGAGGCTGGCAGAACACCTTAAGCCCACTTTCAAGGGTCCAGGACTAGAATGGCACCATTTGGCAGGGTAGACTCACAGACAACAGAGTCCAGGTGCAGATGCAAGGTTGTTGGAAGCCTGTTAAGTCCCTGAGGCTTCAGATCAGGAGGCCATCCAACTAGGCCTTGGAGTCACTCTGGGTTCTGCATTCAAAGATGCAGGTCTAGTCCTTCTCACCTAGGCAAACAGGCAACAGGTCAGCACAGCAGGGCAGATGTTTCTTCAGAGCTGCTGTCCAGCAGAGTATCAGTCCTGGTAGCAGCACAACAGTCTTTCTTTCTGGCAGAGAATTCACAGGTCCATAAGTGTACTGAAGGGGTGGCATCTGAGGTCCACTATATATACCCAGTTGTGTCCTTGAAGTGGGGAGAAGCTTCAAGATTCATACCTTTGACGTGCACAGGTTCCCTGCCTTCCTGGCCCTGGCTCGAGTGCTGACTAACCACAGGGGGTATGCAGCCCTTTGAGTGGAGGCAGGACACAGCCTATTCAAGAGTAAGTGTTGCTGAGTCCAGCTCCTTGCTCCCATCCTACCAATATTGTCCCATATAGTCACACCTAAGCTCCCCATTATGTGTTGATGTCTAGGAGGAATGCACAAAGTCTAACTGTCAACTACACCCAGTCATGTGACTCAGAGACAGTCTGCCAGCACCAAATGGCTATGGCAAGATAATGCCAACATTCTAAAAAGGCATTTTTCAGAATTGAAATTTAAAATCCTCCTTCACCATAAGTTAGGATTTTAATTTGTGATTCTAGAGACACCAGACATGAAGGGTTTACCTGTTCCCATTGGGAGATTGCACTTATACAATGTAATAAGGTAAGTCCAATGTTATCCTATAGGAGTGGTAGGCCTTGCAGTAGTGAAAAATGAATTTGAGAGTTTTGCACTACCAGGGCATGTAAAACTTAAAAGTACATGTCAAACTTTTTACAAGTCCAAGGCCTAACTTAGGGGTGACATATGTGTTTAAGGTTTGTTAAGTGAACCCCAAGACATTCACCTCCATATTGAGTGCTGCAGCTTCCCTGTGCCCAACATTGCAGTGAACCAAGGACCAGAAGATGGTATGAGGACATTGTGCTGTCTATTTCTAGAAACTTTAAAAGCGATTTTCCTCTACCTGTGACTGCCTCATTTTCACTTGTTTTGTTTGTCGGCTTTATAGTTTAAAATTGAAGTTTTACCTGCACAGGACTGCCTCAATTTACCTGTTGCATTGTGGGCTTTGTTGTTCAAAGTCTGTTGTTTTGCACCTGCCCGTGACTGCTTCAAATTCACTTGTGTGTGGGCTCTTTTAGATCAAAATCTGCTGTTTTCACATGCCCGTGACTGCCTGATTTTCCCTCCTAGTTTCTCCCCTAATCTGTGTGAAGCAATCCACCCCAGCTCCTTTTGTCTTAGTAAGGGAGTGAAACAAAATTACCCCCCGCCCTCTCAGAAACAAGCATATTATACATCAGAGGCTAAGCAGAGTGTGCTCTGAGACTGCAGTAATCTGCTCTTAGTGTTTAAAATGTGATTGAAAAGTGATTGTAGCACTCGTTTTTTGGCTAGGAGACCGAGTTGTTTAAGTGTTGGAAAAGCAGTATTGTCAGAGGGCTAGTTTAGGCCCTTCCCGGCAGAACTCCAGAGTGTGGATTGAGCCTGTCTGTCTCCATGGAGTTTCTAAATTGAGGAGCAGCTCCCAGCCCCCTGCCCAGCAGCCTGTGCTTGAGGTTACACACACCTTATATAAACTGCTATTGGATGTTACTTATGTGCACTGATTGGTGACTGTATTTGGAGTTTCCATTGGGCTTAATGCTAGTATTCTGATTGGATGATAAGCCTAAGGTTCTGATTGGTCCCTGGGTCAGTGATACTATTGGATTTAGTGCTTAGGGCTAGAGGTCTGATTGGTGGATAGGTTTAGGATTTTTTGTTTGGTTTCTGGGGCTAGGGTTTTTATTGGAACTAGGGCTTAGGGTTTGGTTTCTGATTGGCTGTTAGGACTAGGGCTGTGATTGGCTGTAAGAGCCTTGTCTCCTATTGGTCGGAGGGCTTAGGGCTAGTGGTGTGATTGGCTGGGGTCAGGAATAGGGTTCCCATTGGCTGCAGGGGTCACCTGATCACTGGGGCTATTTAAGGTCAGGGTTCAGGGCGTCTCAGCCCGGGCATCAAGGTTAAGAGTGGAGAGGACAAGGTTAGCTGCCTCTTTGGGACTGTTCGGGACTGGTTGGGCCTAGGACCAGAGATGCTGCCCAATTTCACATTCACCAGCACCCACCCTACCCCATCCACAACCAGATTAACACAAAACAATTTTTCTCTACTCATTTACTACAAACTAACCCTACACAAATTTCAATGTCTCAGCACCCACCACAAAACGCCACAGAACCCAACTCTACATACTTCTACCCCAACCACCACACATTATCACCTTCACTTACACACCAAACACCACTCTATCCTATATCACTAACCAATTCACTCATCATAAACACATCCCAAATGCACACCATATCTAACTATGTCCCATCCAGTCACACACCCCCTGCTCTAATTACTCCTAACAGACACCTTTCTGTCACCAACAAACCTATACTCAGCCTTCCATCTTTTCATCCACCAACACCCTCCTTTTCGCTTTACCGCAATAGCACAACAACACACTTACACTCCAATGACCCACACATATTACCTTTTTAGCAGTCAAATTTAACACAAAGACTCTTAACTCTTGTTCATCTCCTCTCACACACCACATGCACTCTTTTCCAAAATACATCACTATCCCTTTACTTTGCAGCTTCCACTCGCTAACAATTCTTTACATATAAATTTTTCTCAGAAAACTAATACATCATCACCTCATTTCACCACTCCTCAAAAACAAAGCATAACACACACACTAGCACAACAAAATCTCTCGCACACAATACCTCATAATACTTTCCGTCACAAACTAGAAACATACACCTACTTCCACCTTCCTGACTACACAAATAATACACACCCTAAACCAACTCCACTGCCAAGCGTTTCCTCTTCCCCCACACCTAACACATATACAGCAACACCGCAACTCTCTTTTAACCACCTCTCATCCATTGGCCAATTTAGAACCTTACAATATGACCCACATGCTGCACCACCGCCCCTAACTCATACACCTTTCACCCCAAACAGAAGCAAACAAAATAAGCAACATGCCACTCTTCACAAATTTGCATCTCCATTACTACTGCATAACAAGGCTACTCTACAAAAACAGCACATCTCAACAAATCACCCTCAACCACCATCTCCACCACCTACACATGCAGACACATCAAAATGCCTTCTTATCCGGCTCAACAAGGAACATGATACAGAACAGCTACACTTTTGCAATCCTCATACAGCTAATACCAGCACTAAGGACACACCTGCTACAAGTCCACGTAATACTGCTCACTCTTCTACAAAATAAAGCCACACCATCACCAAAGCACATTCTCTAAACTGCCTACTAATAAATGCTCTATCACTCGCTAAAAACAAGCATCACATCTACGACTTTCTCACTGACACTTAACCTGACTTACTCTTCATAACTGAATAATGATTGGGAGATGATATGACTCCAGTCTTGCATGAAGCCATTCCACTAGGCTATCAAACTATCACACAAAATCATATAGGCAACAGAGGAGGTGGCCTAGCTGTTCGGTTAAATATCACTAAAGCTGATGACGTCTCCATACAAGGTTGTGAGGTCCTCTTCACTAGATGCAACCCTACACCATCTTCCTCCTTTCACTTCCTGCTCCTTTACAGACCTCCACCTAGCAATGCAACATTCCCAGACACACTTTTAGACACAGTCTCAAACCTTATAACACTGCACTCCAACCTATGCATTCTCGGTGACCTAGACATTTGGTTTGACAAACTCAATATGTCCATCCAAAAACAATCATCACTGGCCTAGGCACATTAAACCTACCTCAGATCGTCCACTAACCTGCACACATCGCTGGAACATCCTAGAATTCATTTTTGAAAATACAGAACTAGTTACATTTCAAATAATGACTCCAGTCACATGGTCAGACCACCATTTGCTTGCTTTCCAACATAAAACAACACAAAGCAACATACCTAAAACCACCTTACGTGCATCCACCTATCGACTGTGTAACACACTCAATTTTGAACACTTAGAAACACAACTAACATCCAGTACAGATCTAGACACAAAAAAGTCCATTCAAAAACTCTGAGTGGCTATAGGAAGCTTTTGATATCCTAATACCACTAAGAACGACACAACAGAACAAAATAAAACAGGCACTCTGAAGAAATACAGAGCTAAAAGAGAAAAAACAACAATTTAGAAAGCTACAATGTACCTGGCTTGAAACAAATACCAATTATGACAAACTTCGCCTACAGCGACTTAACAGATTATAGAAGTCAGCAATCAAAAAAACAAAAAAAACATAGGGGCTCATTAGGATGGCGGAAGGCCCGCCACCGCCAGCCCGGCGGTGGTGGGCCCTCCGGCATCTAATTGTCTATTCCCCCCCGCCACATTAGGATGGCAGGGGGAATCGTTCCGCAAGCATGGCGGGCACAAAGACCGCCCGCCACGCTTCCGCCACAGGCAATCGTTACGATTGCCTGGCGGAGCGGATAGGACCGGGGAAATGGTGGTGGTGCCTAGCAGGCACCGCCCGCCAGATTACAATGCTGGCGTCAGCCAGCCTTTCCATGGCGGTGGAACTGCCATGGAAAGGCTGGCGGAGGCTGGATTCGGGGGCCCGCTGCGGGCCCCCTCTGTGTTGGGGGAGGTGTTGCTGCACTGGGGGTACCCATGGTGCTCTGCATTTCCCTGCACTGTGTGGCAGGCACCGAGTGGTGCCTGCCACATAGTGCAGGGAAATGCACAGCATGACAATTTGACATTGCGTACAGTGCTGCAGCCAGCAGCACCGTCCGCAATGTTAAATACCCTGGATGCGCCCGCCATACTGGCGGGCGCATTGTAATTGCAGTGGTGGGACCGCCGCATGACTGGCGGGTGGTCCCACACAACGCAACGATGGCGGGCGGACTCAGGTCCGCCCGCCATCGTAATGAGACCCATACTAATCAGACAGAATTCAAAATGCTAAATGTGCAAACCAAGAATTCTATAAATTTCTCACCGAATTTCATAAACCAAATTGCATAGAAGGAGCTCATCCCATTACTCAAGAATTCACAGACAAACTGGCAATTTATTACACAACCAAAGCAGACACATTGGACTCCTATTTAGAACAAAGAAAACCACCAACACCAACCCTTTTCCGAAACAACAATCCAAGAGTACGCTAACCAAGGCCTCTCCATTCCTTACAACATATTTCACTCAATTAATTTATGTACCTGGTCAAAGCAAGCAAGCCTGCTGGCAGCCCGTCTGGCCTGTGTCCACCACAAACCTTCAAGACAATTCTTCTAACTACCTCTGCTGCCATATCAGTAAGAAGAATCATAAACAAATCCTTAACTACCAGAATCTTTCCAGAGGTTCATTAAAAAGTCATACATATGCCCATTACTGAAGAAAACAAACCTGACCCGTTAACCCCTAAACTACAGACCCATTACAAATGGACTTTTCCTGAGAAAACTGATAGAAAGAGCAGCAATCGCCAGGATGTCACAATTCATTGAAGATAATTCCATACTTTTAGCCTTTCAAACAGGATTCTGGCCAGGAAGAGGCACAGAATCTGCCCTCGTTGCCATCAGGGATGACCTTAAGAACATAGTTGACTGGAACGGGTTGCTGCACTACTTCTCTTGGACCTCTCAGCTGCCTTTGACACGGTTGACCATGACACTCTAATGCAAAGACTCTACAAAGCTAGCATAGAGGACACTGCTCTTGACTGGATCTCATCCTACCTTCAAAACAGAACTAATGTCATCCATACCCCCCTCATCCAAACCTTACATCACAAAAGCAGGGGTCCCTCAAGGCTCGATCATCTCACCTATGCTTTTCAACATTTACATAAAGTCATTACCAGTACTGATCAATAAATTTCCCCTCACATGCTATAACTATGCAGATGACACACAAATACTCTTTAAACTGGAATGCCCCAAAGACATTGGAAACTCGCAAATTTTCAGTTTTCTCAGAGCCGTGGACAAATGGATGACATGGAGCCATCTCAAACTGAATGCTTCCAAAACGGAAATACTCATGTGTGGCAATTGGAAAAATTATGACCCACTCGCCGCCTGACCTGATGATCTGGGAACATCGCCTAAAGTATCAAAGGAAGTAAGAAACCTTAGAATTACCATGGACTCAAAGCTATAAATGAATGCCTGAGTGGACAAACTAGCAAGATCACCCTTCATTCCTATAAAAACTCTCCAACGCATCTTCACCTACCTGGGATTTCCACACAAAGTCCAGGCTACTATCTCTCTTGTTCTTTCTAAACTCGATTACGCCAATAGCCTCTACCATGGATAATTTTTAACAACTATGAAAAGACTGCAACGGATTTAGAACTCTGCTGCCAGACTACTCTTATAGATAAAGCCACAAGTCCACATCTCTCTGCCTTGAAGGCCCCAAATTGGTTACCAGTTGCCAGAAGAACCGTAAACAAACTGCTTTGTATCACCCACAAAGCGATACATTGAACGGGACCACTCTTCATCAGGAATAAATCACCAAATACATTCAACAAAGGAACCTCTGCTCTAGATTGGCACCTCACCTCAAAATCCCACCATACAAGAAAAAAACACAAAGGTGGCACATCCTTCTTAGTTCAAGCAGCCAAGCTATGGAACTCTTTACCCCCAAACATAAGAGCCACAGATAACTACCTTATCTTCAGAAGACTACTCAAGAGTTGGCTCTTCCCCACATAACCACCATACTCAAACATAAATATACAGCATATCCATCTGTATATAATCATTTATTTGGACTATAGATATGTACCTACATATGTGTATTGCTTTGTATAAACGTGTATAATAATTATGTTTTTAAATATAGAGATATTTGTTAGTTCTGCTTAACAAATGTACATATTACTTGTGGTGATAGTATTCTATGTTTAACACGTATATAGGTGACTGTATAAATAAGTAAATATTTTATCATAACTATTTACAATTGCTTCACCAATGAATTACACATTTTTTTTTACTTAAAGTACAGCAACACTTGAAAGTCTGAGTTTATTGAATACAACTTAAATCTAGATATATAACCTTCCTATACATATAGACCTTCTATGTACTTATGTATCTTTATATTTATTACTTTGCTTCTAATTCAGTATCTCCAATGCACTACCCTATATCTCACCCTATACCTCTCTCAATATATCCTCTACCTCCACTCAGACTCATCTCAAACCTCATTCTACTACTCTCTCCAATGCACTCCCCTATTTCTCACCCTATACCTCTCTCGATATATCCTGTACTTCCACTTTGACTCATCTCAAACCACATTCTACTACTCTTTCTAATGCACTACCCTATTTTTCACCCTATTCCTCTCTCAGTGTATCCTCTATCTCAACTCTCTCACTCATCCCAAACAACATTCTACTACTATGATCCCCAAAATAACCTTTCTAGACTATTCCCTCCTCTACCCCTCCTTGCATAATCTCATACCTCTTTTACTATTCAGATGTACCAAACAAGCTTTTCTATACACTTCTCTCTGACTCTTCCCCCTCCACCTCCCCTTTACTCATCCCAAACCTTCTCCTACTGCTATGAGTTCCAAAACAAAAAAATTCTAGACCCTTCCCTCTTTTATCCCTCCACTATCCTTTTCAATCCAAATAACAGACTAACATGTCCACTGCTCAAATGAATTGCATATTTCCCTATAATAATTCCCCACTGATCCTGTTTGTGTTCCGGTGTAGCATGCTACCTGACGAAAAGCACTTCAACACCTCATCATGAGTAGCAAGCGCTATATAAATACAAACACTTCCCTCTTCTATCCCTCCACTATCCTTTTTCAATAAGAATAACAAACTCACATGTCCACAGCTCAAATTAATATCATATTCCTTTACACTAATTCCCCACTAATCCTATTTGGGTTCCGGAGTAGTGTGCTACCCGCTGAAAAGCACTTCAACACCTCATCAGGGGTAGCAAGCGCTATATAAATGCAAACCCTTCCCTCTTCTATCCCTCCACTATCCTTTTCAATCCAAATAACAGACTAACATGTATATTGCTCAAATTAATTTCATATTTCCCTATACTAATTCACCACTAGTCCTTTTGGGTTCCTTAGTAGCGTGCTACTCGCCGAAAAAGCACTTCGACGCCTCATCAGGGGTAGTCAGCACTATATAAATGCAATTACAATTACAATTAAAAAGGAAAGTGTGGGCCAGGCAAAGGGTTTATTTTCCCAGGACAAAAAGTCAGTTTAAAACTGCACACACAGGCTCTGCAACAGCAGGCCTGAGACATGTTTAGAGTGCTACTTAAATGAGTGGCACAATTAGTCCTGCAGGCCCACTAGTAGCTTTCATTTACAGACCCTGGGCACAGTTAGTGCCACTTTACTGGTGACTTACAAGTAAATTAAAGATGCCACTTGAGTATAAACCAATATTACCATGTTTTAGGGAAGGAGCACAAGCACTTTAGCCCTGGTTGGCAGTGATAAAGTGCGCAGAGTCCTAGGGCCAGCAAAGAAATGTCTGCAAAAACAGGAAGTCTGAAGGCAAATTATTAGGGGAAAACCACGCCAAGTATCCCAGGTCTAACCATGATTATATGATAAGTGTGCACAATAGTAAACATACGTTATAGTGGCCAATATGACAGTGGGCGAATGCGCAGTACATGTAATAATTTTGACTATCAGAGTATGTGCTTTCGATTCAGTTAAATTTTTTTAACTTTTTACTGGTTGAGATGCAAACTATGCATTGTGACTGCTTATACAAAATGTGTTATTGAAAGTAGTAATGACATCCTTTCAACAATTACTATAGAATACATATATCCACTAAGCATCTACAAATGTAGAGGTTGGTATGCTTTGTCATAGTTAGTGAAGTATTTATTACGTGACGGAGGTAACATTTCTATTAACAATATCATTTCCACTCCATGGAACACTACAGGGCAGATTTACTAACCTTTTGTGCAGGGTTGGCATAAAAAAAAGTGATGCTAACCAGCACAAAATACTTTTTTCCTAATATACTTTCCAGCACAAAACATGTTTGCAGTGGAAAGTACCCTAAAAGTAGCAAAGCAGCACGAAGCACTGCTTTGCATTCCTTATCTCCAAGGGGGCGTGACATGGGTGGTAAAAGGGCATTCCATGCAACCACCCATGCCTTCTGACGCAAAACCCTTTCTACAAACAATAATAGACCAGGTTTAGTGCCAAAAGTTAACGCCATTTCAAAAGAGGCGTTAAAAGGAGAAATGTTTTTATTTCTCCGTTCTTTTTCGACTTTGCATGCGTGTTGCACTGTGCAGCACACATAAAAAGTAGGAAAAGTGTTCAAATTTGTCTAGGCATGGTATATTGTACAGAAAGGGTACCCTTCCTGTAAAAAACCTATGGTAGACCCAGGCACGCACTCTTAATGCTGTCACGCTAGGGTGTGTGCCTGATGCACGGCAGCTGAAATCAGCACCAGCGTAGGGAGAGGGGAGGAGAGAGACATATCACTTTAGATATGGCGCTCTCCTGCTCCCACCCTGTCACGCAACGCAGCACAGCATTTTTGGCTGCTGCACTGCATCGGGTGACAGTTTTGAAAATCTTCCCCTACAAGTGGCGAGAGAGTGCTGGAGGGTGCAAGAGAAGGCTCAAAAGGTGCATGAAAAAGCCCCTTTAGTGTTGGGCAGCGAGGTTTGGCCGCAATGTGGGGAGGGACGGCCAGGATTGAGCGCACAGAGGGAGGCGGAGGTAGTATTGGTGGAAGGAGAAGGATCAGGAGTCCTGCCACTGGGCGCTGTTGGGGAGCAGACAGGCTCACACAGGTTTGTGTTTGGTGGATCTTTGATGTGCCAGTGAAGTGTCTGCGCTGTGGCCGCCATTAAGTAGGGGTGTGAGGGAGAGGGTCTTCATTAGCAGTAGGTGAGGCTTTCGAGTGACATGAATCAGTAAAGGAGGCAGCGCAGAAAACAAGGCAGAAAACTCCAACGTGGGGAGAAAAGGGGAGCAGATGAGAGAAAAAGAGTGGGAAAGAGAAGAGGGGGTAAGAGGCCAAAGATGAAGAAAAAACGTCCAAAGAAACATTACGGAAAGAGAAAAGAGAACAAAGCGGGCACAGAAAAGTGGAAAGAATGAACGAGTTAGACAAGTGAGAGATCGCCCAGAAAGCGGGAAGAATGATTGTGAGGTGCTCAAGAGATGTCAAATGATGAGTGAGAGAGTGGGAAAAAGGTAACAGAAAGTGGCAGAACTGTGCAAAAAGGGGCTTGAAAATGCAGAAAAGTTGGAATACCAGTCCAGAAAGCAGCAAAGGGAGAGAAAGCTGCGCACACGAAAAGGAGAGCAGGAGAGTGAGAGACAGAAGTAAAGGAGTAGAAAGAGAGAGAGGATGACATGATGTGGAGCCTCGAACAACGTTTGAGCTGGGCCTGAAAGGGCTATGACTGCTGGGAGGACCGGGAACAGGCAAGGCAGGATCCAGGCGAACCCTGCTTAGCAGCTAGGCTGCGCTGCAGCCACCACTAAGTAGGGGTCCAAGGGGGAAAGAGCTTGGGGGTGATTGGTGGGTTTTAGCAGGTGACAGGTAGCAGGAGATGAGCACAGTGTGGGAGAGGAGTCAGAAAAGGTCTCTGCGTGTTAACACGACAAAAAGGAGAGCAAAATAACAAGAATAAGGGGGGGAGGGGGGTCCACAGAAACATCAAAAAAGAGGAAAGAGAGCAAAAAAAGAAGGAATCTGGTAGAGGAGTGAGAGATTACCCAGAAAGTGGCAAAGAGTGACTGAGAGGCGCTCAAGAGGTGTCAATGTTTGAGTAAGAGAGAGTGGGAAAAAAGCAGCAGGAAGTGGCAGAAATGCGGAAAAGATGTCAAAGAGAGGATTCGAAATGCAGAAAAGCCAGAATGCCTCTGTTGAAAGTAGCAGAAAGAGATAAAACCAAGTGAAAAAAAAAAGGCGGCGTGGAGAGAAAAATAGGAAAGAGCCTATACAAGTGGCATCAACAGGAGGTCAGTTGGCAAAGATAGAGTGGAAACAGGGCAAAGAGACCCTGAGAGTGAGCAAGAGAGAAGCGAAGGAGCAGAAATAGAGAGAGAGACAGGAGTAGGCAAGAAGCCTCGAATAGTGTTGGAGCTAGGCTCAAAAGGGCCATGCCTGCTCGGACGACTGAGCGCAGGTAAGGGCGAAGGCGCGAGGCGAGGCCCAGGCGGGTTTTTTTGTAATACGATAAAGATATAATACGATTTTTACTGTAATAATACGATAACGATATGTGTCCACACGCATTCAAATTTTATAGTGTTAAAACAGAGTTGTCTGGAAAAAAATTGCTAATCAGCACTCATGAGTTAACTGTGGCATAGAAGTCATGTGAAAGAAAGGGTGAGGGACGAAGCCGAGCAAGCTCAGCTCTCTATTGCGCATTATTTCGTGGCACACACAATCACTCCTCTCACACCTTTGACAAATACATGTTAGAAAAGATGGTTGTCAGGGTTACCAGCGCCCTTCAAGGATAAAGTAAGAAAGCTTTGTTTGCTGAGAAAAAGATCACAGTATGGCGAGAAAAGAATTTCGTGGATGGCCGCCAGGCTCCGTAATCTACAGAATCAGCGAATATATTAACATTTGCAAATAAAATACAGTAAGGGATAGACCAGATGCCAGCATTCCTGTCGGGGATCACATTGTGCCATTTCTTCTTTGCAATTTACCCTCTATGAACTTCTTGCAGAGAAATAACAAATAACACCTGAGAAATCTTTGAAGAAAGTAGAGGTGCCCATTCATTGTTTCTTGTAATTTGTTAGACAAGATCCCGCCAAAATCAGACTACCTATCACGTTTCTTGAAATTATATTAAAAAATGCGTAACAATCACATTCATCAGCGATAGTGTCTATTTTTGTAAAGTATAAGCGAGTTTCCATTGAACAGGCAAAGCCTGCTTCTCCTAGGATTAACACGGGCTAGGTTCGCCTCTGTCACATTCCCTTTGGTATTTATAGTGCATAGAAATCAGGGGCATATTATCTAAAAAGTGCGCTAAACATCGCAAAGCGTGTTTAGCGAGCACTTCATTATCACCGGCTATCGTCGGAATAATTTGCTATGCTAACGCTGTATTAGCGACATTTAGCGCTATGGCGATAATTATTCCAGCCATAGCGGTGTTTTCCATGAAACATCGCTGGTTTTCCAGCGATGTTTCATGGAAAACGGCGATAACCTTGCTGATACGACCCTGTGGTCATATCAGCATAATCCACCCCCATGTTAGATATGGCTAACACCTGCTAATTGCAGGTGTTAAATAAATGGCGATGACCCGGTTAGCGCGACTTTCACGTCGCTAACTGGGGCCATGGCCACCTTGCTAATAGGCGATAGGCCTGTTAGCGGGTGTTTCCCAGGTTTGTTCGTCGGGAACGCCCACTTTGCATGTCATTAGCGATAAATATCGCTGACATGCAAAGCGGTAAAACACGGGCGCTAATGCCCGAAAACTGTCTCTAACTGCTGTTAGAGACAGTTTGCTGATAGGGCGATAAGAATATCGCCGCTTTAGCGGCAAAAAGTGCCGCTATGGCGGCTATAGTGCCCTTGCTAATATGCCCCTCAGTTCTTTTCTTAGGCATGCTCTATAAGCTAATATAAGGTAACATAATGCCTTATCTAGCACCATGTTAAACGGGTGACATTCAGTCACACTTTCACTGGGTGAACTGCCTGTTAAAAGTGAACATTACTCCTGCACCGGTAATCGGAATCACGGAAGACATGATCGTTCTAGCATATCTATTTGCACACACAAGTTAGCACTATTATCAGAGGACCTGGTGTGAAATTTGTCTTTGCACCAGCTCTCCAGTACGCTACCTTATGAACACTAAAATACAGACCTGCCATAACAACCAGACGCCCTCAGCACCTGACTTTCTAGCCTGTTTCTGTAGAATTTGGGGAGATCGTCCACATTAATGGGGCTGCATTACAGTACGATACTAACCCGACTAAGCTCTTTCATAGGAGTTAGTTGTTAAGTAATTTCGTGCCATTAACGACATCTGATTAGCAGACATTAAAGCACATCACTTCAAATCCATGTCGCTGTGTGCGCTCCAAACCACTAGAAACAATCATTAGGCAAAGTTGTTAGAATCCCCAGATCAGACAGAAGCACTTTGTGGCCTCATTAATGTCAGATCCCTTGCTAAACACAAGTATGAAATAGCAGAGATTATATGCTCATATGAGTTAGATGTTCTGTTCCTCACGGAAACATGGGCTGATGCAGCCTCAGACCCGGACTTTGTGATAGCAGCCCCTCAGGGATTTCTATCATTTAGGGTAGACAGGCCCATCAAGAGGGGAGGTGGAGGGTGGAGTGGCTGTAATATACAGGGAGAAGTTCGAAGCTACTTTCTCCCCAGCTCCCACCCCCTACTATGAAGCACTTTACTTCGCACTAGAAGCAAATGCAAAAAAAACCTTTAGGGGCATACTTCTCTATCGTCCCCAGGCGCCAGAAGTACTTTCACTAATAACCTAGATGTTCTCATGGAGCCCATTTTCTCCACTAATGAGTTTACTATTCTGGCCGATTTTAATGTATACCTAGAGGATAGGGGGGATAAAGACACTATCTCTCTCCTAGAGACTCTAGGAACACTAGGCTTATCTCAGGTGGTGCGCAAGCCTACACACGAGTCAGGAGACACACTTGACGGCATTTTTACATCAGTATCAGGCCTAACAGTAAAAGACATTCACCCTCTTACGTGGTCAGATCACTCTTTAATCACATTCAACTACACTATCCCTAAAGTCCAGAAGGGAGGGGTAGTTAAACCCCACTCATTAACATATAATGCCTGGAACAAGGTTGATAAAGCCATGCTTCATTCCCAAATGGACAGGACACGACCTTTTCTAAACGTACCCCCAGACCTAGCAGTCAGCAAATACACGGATTGGCTAAATGAGGCTATTAGGGCCACTGTACCCACCGGTAAAATTTCAGGGAACCGTAACTTACCTTTGGCCCCCTGGTTTACAAAGGACCTACGACAGGAAAAGCAAAAATGTTGCAGACTCGAAAGACGCTGGAGAACAAAATATGAAATAACAGATGAAAGCAACTATAAATCTGCACTAACTCAATACAAAACCCTGCTGATCGCAGAAAAAAGGCCTGTTTTACCAGGCAGATTGAGAAAGCCAAGAATTCGTCCAAAGAATTGTTTGGGGTAGTAGAGAAGCTTTCCTCTCTACGTAAGAAAAAATGCCCTAAGAACAACCACAGCTTTTGTGAGGTTATTGCAGAGGCCTTTAGAAATAAAGTTAATGAGTTCTCTGACTCCTTTGAAGCCACCCCCACTCGTGCTTCTACTGAAATACTCCCAAGTCCAGACCTAAGTGGAAAGATTTTTCACAGCATCTCACAGGTCACTACTGAACTAGTGGAAAAACACATCAAAGAAATTAAATCTGGATCCCCATTAGACCCTTGTCTGCCCGCATTCCTGAAAGATATAGCAAAGGAGGTAAGTCCCTCACTCACAGAAATTTTCCATAACATGTTTACGTCTGGTATCTTTCCGGCTCCATGGAAGGATGCGTCAATATTGCCACTGATAAAAAAACACAATCTGGACGATTCTAACCCTAACAACTATCGCCCGATAGCCAGGCTGCCACTCCCAGCCAAGATAGTGGAGAAAATTATGAACAAACAGTTAGCTCAGTTCATACAAGAATGACTTACTCGATCCCTCCCAATTCGGTTTTCGACCCGAACACAGCACAGAAACAGCACTAATTAAGGCCACCGAAGAGATCAGGAATGTGATGAACAGAGGGGGCGCTGCCGCACTCATCCTCCTTGATCTGTCGGCGGCTTTTGAAACTGTGGATCATAACCTACTGCAACTGCGTCTGGAAACGTTAGGGGTTAAGAGTATTGCACTGGCCTTGCTCCTCCTTTCTGAAGGATAGAAGACAAACAGAGACACTGGACCAGTTTAAATCAACACCTTATGTCCTTCCATGTGGAGTCCCACAGAGCTCGACACTCAGCCCAGCACTTTTTAACGTTTATGCATCAGAACTTGCCCCTTTGATCAAAGATTTCGGCTTTAGTATCACTTCATATGCTGATGACACCCAGATTGTGGTGGCGGCATATAAAGATCAAGCCTCCCCATCATTGCAGTTTCAAAATTGCATGATGGAAATAAACAGGTGGATGGGAACGCATTGTCTCAAGCTTAACTCTCAGAAAACCGAAGTGGTGATCTTTGGGAATCTGTAACCCAGATGGGCAGTAGCGGTCGGTGGTGGGAGTGCCGCCGGGCGCTGACGTGGGGCAGGGGAGGGGCAGGTTGGGGGGTAGTAAACTACGGATTACGGGAGATTACAGGTAAGTAGACATATAAATAAATAAAACGAATTTCGTTTCTGGCGCTGCATCACATTTGGCGATGCAGCGCGAGAAACGAAATTCGTTTTATTTATTTATATGTGTACTTACCTGTAATCTTCCGTAATCCGTAGTTTACTACCCTCCACCCTGCCCCTCCCCCACCCCACGTCAGCGCCCGGCGGCACTCCCACCACCGACCGCTACTGCAGATGGGATGACCTTTGGTGGCCGGCGGAAATGGGGGAACTGCCAAAACCAGATCAAAAGGCGAAAAACCTGAGGGGTGCTGATTGATAACAAACTCACCTTAGCTCAGCAGACCAATGCTATTGTGTCCACCTCCCATTTTCTGATCAAGAAATTGAGGAAGATTTTACCTTATATTCCTGTTGACTCCAAAAGGACGGTAGAGACCGCACTCGTGCAGTCAAAGTATGACTACTGCAATGGACTCTAACTGAATATGCAGAAACAATACCTTAAAAAGCTTCAGATGATACAAAACGCAGCCGTAAGACTACTACTGAATGTCCCTAAATACGAATCAGTAGCTAAGGAAATTCGAAGACTCCACTGGCTTCCGGTGGCACATCGTATTAAGTTCTAGGAGCTATGCTTAGCATACAAGGCCCTGAACAACACCGGACCAATGTTTCTCAAAAATCTCTTTTCTTGGTACCACCCGGCCAGACAGTTACGTTCCACAGGCGCCAGACTTATGACGGTTCCAAGGATCCGAACCTCATGCTGGGGAGGCCATAGCATCTTGTACGGCACAGTAAAACTATGGAATACGCTTCAAATTGATATCAGAAAAGCTAGCTCACTTACCTCCTTTAGAAAGGGTCTCAAAACATGGCTATTTCAGAATTAGATGTTTCTCCCTGGGCTTACCACAGTCTTAGCGCCAAGACACCTCCGGGTAGTTGTGCGCTCAATAAATGTTATTAACATAACATACTCTTGTATTAGGGATCAGTATTGACCAAGTTAGTATTAATTTACATTTTTGTTACAATGACAGAATAAGCCTCGGGTAAGATATGTGCAATTTGTATGCCGCGGATCACTGACAGATTATCGACAACAGAAATATCGACCTACAGAAATATCGTGACAAGAATATCGTTGTAAAAATATCGACCTCCTATCTTCATAATGGTAAGTACAAAAATATGTAAAAAAATATCATTGTTAAAAATATCGAAGTAGAAAATATCGTTTTTTTATATGTATAAAAGAAATGTAAAATAAATTAAATAATACATTTAACTTAAAAACAAAATTAGATTTATTTCTATATTTTAACAATTACAAGTAATAAATGTAATGTAAAAATAAATTAAACATACATATTTAAAATGTAATATATATACATTTACTTAAAAATAATTAATAAATAATAATTTTTATTAATTATAAAATGTTAGAAATATATAAAAATTTATAAATATATATATATATATATACATAAACCTGCAACGTAAAAATAAAAAATAAAAATATTACATTATAAATTTAAATATTAAAATATGTAATATGTTTTAAACCTACACTTTACACTACATTGACTGCAACAGTAGGGAAAGTGTTGGATAGCAGAGGAGAAAAAATTACTATTCCCTCTCCAATAACTGTAACAGTAGGGAAAGTGTTGGATAGCGGAGGGGAATAATTTACTATTCCCACTCCAGCTAGTGCAACAGTAGGGAAAGTGTTGGATAGCGTAGGAATGAAAATTACTATTCCCACTCCAGCAAGTGCAACAGTAAGGAAAGTGTTGGATAGCGGAGGGGAATAATTTACTATTCCCACTCCAGCAAGTGCAACAGTAGGGAAAGTGTTGGATAGCACAGGGGTAAAAACTACTATTCCCACTCCAGCAAGTGCAACAGTAGGTAAAGTGTTGGATAGCGGAGGGGAATAATTTACTATTCCCACTTCAATGAGTGCAACAGTAGTGAAAATGTTGGATAGCGTAGGGGTAAAAATTACTATTCCCACTCCAGCAAGTGCAACTGTATGGAAAGTGTTGGATAGTGTAGGGGTAAAAATTACTATTCCCACTCCAGCGAGTGCAACAGTAGGGAAAGTGTTGGATAGCGGAGGGGAATAATTTACTATTTCCACTCCAATGAGTGCAACAGTAGGGAAAGTGTTGGATAGCGGAGGGGATAAAATTACTATTCCCACTCCAGCGAGTGCAACAGTAGGGAAAGTGTTGGATAGCGTAGGGGTAAAAATTACTATTCCCACTCCAGCGAATGCAACAGTAGGGAAAATGTTGGATAGCGTAGGGGTAAAAATTACTATTCCCACTCCAGCAAGTGCAACAGTAGGGAAAGTGTTGGATAGCATAGGGGTACAAATTACTATTCCCACTCCAGCGAGTGCAACAGTAGGGAAAGTGTTGGATAGCGTAGGGGTAAAATTACTATTCCCACTCCAGCGAGTGCAACAGTAGGGAAAGTGTTGGATAGCGCAGGGGTAAAAATTACTATTCCCACTCCAGCAAGTATAACAGTAGGGAAAGTGTTGGATAGTGTAGGGGTATAAATTACTATTCCCACTCCTGCGAATGCAGCAGTAGGGAAAGTGTTGGATAGCACAGGGGTAAACATTACTATTCACACTTAAGAAAATTCAAATTAAAAAAAAATATATATCAACTACTATACAACATATAATAAAACACCCAAAAACAAACCATATCTTTTATAAATTTTTACAAAATATAGAAACATATAATAATGTAGAAAAAAATAAAAATTTACATATGATTATTGCTTTAATTTTAACAAGAAATTATCAAACAAATAAATATTTTGTAATAGGAATTAATTGTAATCTAAAAAAAGAATTATTACATAAATGTAATATTTTTTTCCTACCCTATAACACCACACAATTTACAACACACATCTAAATTAAATAAAAAATGTACCTCCATAATTAACACAATTAATGATCAATTTAAAAATTAATAATAATTAAAAAACATATTTAAAAATGTTAAAATTATTGTAGTAACCAAACATTACAGCTATACAACATAAATCCCCAAACAAAAAAATAAATAAATAATTACCAAAAATATTTAACAATCAATAAATAAATATTAATGATCAAGTAATCAATCAATCAATCAATCACAGAATTTGTAAAGCGCACTACTTACCCGCGAGGGTCTCAAGGCGCTGGGGGAGAAAAAAGGGGGGGGGTGCTGCTACTGGTCGAACAACCAGGTCTTGAGTAGCCTCCTGAAGGTCAGCAGGTCTTGGGTCTGTCGTAGGCTTAGTGGAAGGGTGTTCCAGGTCTTGGCGGCGAGGTGGGAGAAGGATCTGCCGCCGGTGGTGGTTCTTCGAATGCGAGGGACGGTGGCGAGGGAGAGGTCGGCGGAGCGGAGTTGGCGGTTGGGGACGTAGAAGAGGAGTCGTCTGTTGAGGTAGGCTGGGCCAGTCTTGTGGAGTGCCTTGTGTGCGTGGATGAGGAGTTTGAAGGAGATTCTCCTATCGACGGGGAGCCAGTGCAGGTTCCTCAGGTGGGGGGTGATGTGGCTGTGGCGTGGTACATCGAGGATCAGGCGTGTGGAGGCGTGTTGTATGCGTTGCAATCGCTTGATGAGCTTGGCCGGGGCTCCCGCGTAGAGGGTGTTCCCATAGTCGAGTCTGCTGCTGACGAGGGCCTGGGTGACTGTTCTTCTCATGTCTGTCGGGATCCACCTGTAGATCTTGCGAAGCATGCGGAGGGTGTTGAAGCAGGAGGATGAGACTGCATTGACTTGCTTGGCCATGGAGAGCGTTGAGTCGAGGATGACTCCCAGGTTGCGTGCGTGGTCGGTGGGTGTCGGGGGCTGCTCCCAGCGTCGTTGGCCACCAGGAGTCGTCCCAGGCTGAGGGGTTGGAGCCGAGGATGAGGACCTCTGTCTTCTCCGTGTTCAGTTTTAGTCGGCTGATCTTCATCCAATCGGCGACGGCCTTCATCCCTTCATGGAGGTTGGATTTGGCGGCGAGGGGTCCTTGGTGAGGGAGAGGATCAGTTGAGTGTCGTCGGCGTAGGAGATTATGTTGAGGTCGTGCTGTCTGGCGATGCGTGCGAGCGGGGCCATGTAGATGTTGAACAGTGTTGGGCTGAGGGACGATCCCTGGGGTACGCCGCAGATGATCTCGGAGGCTTCGGATCGGAATGGTGGGAGGCGGACTCTCTGGGTTCTGCCGGCGAGGAAGGAGGTGGCCCATTCCAGGGCCTTGTCTCGGATCCCTGCGTCGTGGAGGCGTGCGCGTAGAGTGCGGTGGCAGACAGTGTCGAAGGCGGCGGAGAGGTCCAGCAGGATGAGGGCTGCGGTCTCACCATTGTCCAGCAGGATCCTGATGTCGTCGGTGGCGGCGATGAGGGCAGTCTCAGTGCTGTGGTTGCTGCGGAACCCCGATTGGGATGGGTCCAGGATGTTGTTTTCTTCGAGGTATCGGGTTAGCTGCTTGTTGACGATCTTCTCGATGACCTTGGCTGGGAACGGAAGCAGGGAGATGGGCCAGAAGTTCTTGAGGTCTCTCGGGTCCGCCTTGGGTTTTTTGAGTAGGGCGTTGATCTCTGCGTGTTTCCAGCTCTCTGGGAAGGTCTCGGTCTCAAAGGAGAGATTGATGATGTTGCACAGGTGGTGTGCGATGGAGCTGCTGGCTTTGTTGAAGATGTGGTGCGGGAAAGGGTCTGACGGGGAGCCGGAGTGTATTGTGCTCATGGAGTTGGTCTTCGGTGATTTTGCTCCAGCAGCGGCGTGGGATCTGTTGGGTGCGGTGGTGTGTGGTGGGTTTCTGGAAGGTGAAATGGATGCAGCGGTGGTCGGTCCAGAGGAGTTCCGTGGTGTGGCTGAAGGAGACGTGGGAGCTGGAGGAGAAGATGGGGTCGAGCGTGTGGCCGGCGGAATGGGTCGGTGTTGTGACGAGCTGGCTCAGACCGAGGTTGGCGAGGTTGTCGATCAGGGTGGTGGAATTGCTGTCGTTCTTGTTCTCCAGGTGAAAATTCAGGTCTCCGAGGAGGATGTAGTCGGTAGAGGTCAGGGCGTGCGTGCTGATGAAGTCGGCGATGGAGTCGCTGAACTGTGGTCGGGCCCAGGGGTCTGTAGACGAGGTGCCTCTGAGGGTGGTGTTGGGGTCCGTGTGGATCTGGAAGTGCATGTGTTCGGCGGTGCTGAGAGTGTTGTCGGTGCTGGTCGAGACCCTGATGGTGTTCTTGTGGACGATGGCGATTCCTCCTCCTACTGCATTGACGCGGTCTCTGCGGGTGATCTTATAGCCGTCTGGGATGGCTATGGCGATGTCGGGGGCGGAGGAGTCATTCATCCAGGTCTCTGTCAGGAAGGCGACGTCTGGTGATGATGTGTCGAGCCGGTCCCAGAGCTCGACGGCGTGTTTGCGTGCGGAGCGGGTGTTCAGTAGGATGCATCGGAGGTGGTTGCGGTCCTTCTTGGCGGGTGCCTCGGTGGCTCTGAGGCTGGTGTAGCTGGAGTTCCGGCAGGTGAAGGGACCATGGGTGCGTTTCAGGGCGGCCTTGAAGCAGTTGTGCGTCCGTCCGGGGTTGAGAGCGTGGGGTGTGGTGGCATCGTATAGGCGTCGGTCCTCGAGGCTGGTGCCGGGGGCGCACGGCCCAGGGGTTCTGGCGCTGGGCACGGTCCAGGCACGGACATGCGCAGACGGGCTTGCCTTAGGCGCGCCTTCGGCGCGCCAGCGGCGCGGCCGCACAGCGGCCGCCATATATGGAAAGGAAAAAATGGACACAATACAGTGGGGGCAGCGAGGGGAACAGAGAGAGAACGGGCACACAGCAATGAGGGCAGCGAGGGAACAGAAGGAAAAAATGGACACAATACAGTGGGGGCAGCGAGGGGAACAGAGAGAGAACGGGCACACAGCAATGAGGGCAGCGAGGGAACAGAAGGAAAAAATGGACACAATACAGTGGGGGCAGCGAGGGAAAACAGACGAAAAACGGGCACCGAGGCCACAAGCAGAGGGCGAGCTTACCAGCAGCAGCAGCGGGCAGGACACCACAGGCGGAGCTGTGTGGCAGGGGAGCGACCTACCTGGTAAGGTCAAGTAATGATTACTTAATGTAAACTAATTTACTTCCCACCATTTACCACTATAAACACCACAACTCACACATCAAAAGTATTACACAAATGACAAAATTAAAATTTAATTAATTAATTAGCATCAATTAACAAAGAATTAATTAATTAAAAATAAATTATCTCCCACCATATTACCCTATAAATGCCACCAGCAATTTTGTAAAATGTATACAACTAACATAAATAATTAACAATTAATTAATTAATAAAAAATTAACAATAAAAATATAAATAATTATTAATAAATCAATTCACACAATTAACACTATAAAATAATAATCAATGAATATTATATAAAACATTATTACATTTATTAAAATTAAATTACTTCCCACCCTACTTCCCTATAAACCCACAACCCGCTCCTAAAACAAATGACACAATTAACATATTTACCAATTAATTAATCAATAAAAATTAACAGCCAATTATTAATTAATTAACAATAAATTAATTACCATAATTAACACAATAAAATCAAAATTAAATAAATACTAATAAATAAAAATTTATATTTAATTTATTATAACTAAATTACTTCCCACCCTATTCCCCTATAAACCCACAACCCGCTACGGAACTAAAACGCAAAATGTAATTAAAATAAAATGAATATTCAATTTATTATAATTAAATTACTTACCACCCTATTCCCCTATAAACCCATAACCCACTACGGAACTAAAACGCAAAGTTTAATTCAAATAAAATTATTAACTTCTAAAAGTCTAACACATACATTAAAAAACAATGCAATACTTAGACAAAAAAATATAGCACATACATTTAAAATACATACTAAAATACATAACACTAACTAAAAAAACTATATTTTTAACAACTATGGGCATCATTACGATGGCAGGCGGACAAAGTCCGCCCGCCACCGTAACGGTGAATGGGACTGTCCGCCAGAGGTGCGGCGGTCCCGCCGTGGGCATTAGGATGCCACCGCCACGGTGGCATCCCCCATCCACAACATTGTGGCGGGCAGTGCTGTGTCTACCACCTTGTCCATGCCAATGTTGGGGGGTACCATAGGTACCCCCCATGTGTACCCCCCACCCCCCCAACACCCCAGGGGCCCGCAACGGGCCCCCAATAGCAATTACTGTATGCCTTTCCATGGCGGCGTTGCCGCAATGGAAAGGTATACCTCGGCCAGCATCATAATATGGATGGCGATGTCTTGCAGACACCTCCACCATATTATGCCCCTTTTCCGCCGGTCGACGAGTGGACCGGCGGAAAAGCGGCGGACGTTCTTTCCGTCCGCCGCGGACCCCCCAGCCATCATAATATGGCGACGGGGTCATTCAGGCAAGGTTGGCGTGCGGATCGCCCCCGGCGGTGACTGCTGCCAGCCCGGCGGGGGTAATCCGCCCGCCATCATAATGATCCCCTATATTTTTGCAAACGATATTAATGACTTCGATATTTTGGAAAGCGATATTTCTTACCTTAAACTCGATATTCTTGACCACGATATTCTGGCAGTCGATATTTCTGTATCACGATATTTTACACTCGATATTAGTGCAAGTTGACATTTCCTACTCGATATTCTGACTGTTTACCGTATGCCGCCTTGGAAAAGAAGTGTTGCTTCCTGCTAAAACGCACCCACTCCACTCAGATGACCTATGGAAGAATACCCAGTCGATCATCACTTTTCTCTCTATTTTTCAACACATGAGCACATCCTCTGACGGGTACACCCTAAGATTCTTAGGGGGTCATTAGCATGGCGAGCGGACTTTGTCCACCCGCCATACCCCCGGGAAATTGGACCGCCCGCAATGAATGCGGCGGTCCCACACATGCCATTAGGATGCGCCCGCCACACTGGCGGGCGCATCCCGCATTCCTGACATTGCGGCGGGCGGTGCTGAAAGCACCGCCCGCCGCAATGCCAAAAATGCAAGTTGTGCTTTTCAATGCACAACGTGACAGGGACCGTGCAGTGCCTGCCATGTTGTACATTGAAATGCAGGGGGGTACCATAGGTACCCCCCATGTGCACCCCCCACCCCCCAGAATCCCTGGGGGCCCGCTACGGGCCCCCAATGTAGAAGACCTCATGCCTTTCCGTGGCGGCATTGCCGCCACGGAAAGGCATAACCCCGCATGTATCATAATATGGATGGCGGTGTCTACCAGACACCGCCACCATATTAACAGCTTTTCCGCCTGGGCGACTCATCGACCGGGCGGAAAACCGGCAGATGGTCTTTCCGTCCACCGGGGTCCCCCGCCATAGTAATATGGCGGGGGGAATTTACATGCGGTCGGGAGGAAATGTCGGGCGGATCGCCACCGCCATGTGGGCTGTGGCGATCCACCCGACATGCTAATGACCCCCTTAATTTGGTGATGACAAGCAAATTCACCTCCAAGGATATGTGTGGGCTTGGTCACTGAGGGGAAGTATCCTGTAATCTGTAGGTTCTTATATGGCAAGGAGGTATGGAAGTTTCTTAGTAATGTGTCTATATCAGATGCTGTTTATAATGAAGTTCAACACCGTAGGCAAAAAACAGGAAACAAAGCTCAGTAGTTTATCATGAGGTTGATTTCCCTTCAGCCACCAGCATCAATCCCTTAACTGACTCTATGTTCAAACCACAACCTTGTAAAAAGTGCCTTCCATATAGAGACTGAAGTGACAAGTCTTAAAGGCATCACACCCCCACCCAAAATACACCATATTTTTTCTCGCTGACAACAACAGAAAGCAAGATAAACAATACCAGAGATTTGAAGAAAATGGGCAGAGTGTGCCAGGGCAGACACTTGACAGGGCTGCAGGAGACAAACAAAGTGCATGGCTCAATACAAAGAACATAGACAGAAAATACCATCCAATGTGTACAAAACAAATAATGATATAATGGACCTCAGACAACATGCCTAGTGATTAACGAAATTCTGAAGATAAGAAGGCTTTTTAACCACTTTCTCACTCTTTCCACTACCACCATGTGCCTGCACAGGAAAAGTCCATGCATATTTGCTCTCCTCGACTTCACAACCACTAGATCCTCAGTCTAAAGAAAATCTTAAAATGTTTAACCAGCCTAATAGCCTTTGTTAATTGGGCCAATGTGTGCAGCCGGTGGGCATGCTAATCCTCACAAAGTCACCAACAAATACCTTGGAGATATCCCCTTTTTCCTCAAATAAAAAGGTATTTTACTCTTGAACTTTTGGTTTACCTCACTTTCACACCACAAAGCTATCCCATGATCATGCACACACTAATTTCACACCATCCATTCTGGACTTTCTTGGTGCACAACACACAACCCTTTAACATCTCAAAAGGGAATGTTCCCAAAGTCTTATGTGGAAACATAGGGAATGCCCTTATATAGTTCTGTAATTCCTCTCTCCTGTCAAGACCACTGGCACATGCTAATGGATGCCTTTCTTGAAGGTTGTTCATGCTTTCAATTGTTCAATTAGTCCCAGTATGATAGACAGGGCTCCACTTATGAACAGTGCCACATTCTTTCAAATATCTCTCGATGACCTCAGAACAAAACTTAACCATCTCATAGCTTTTTTGCTTTAATATGTTCTCTAAGAATTTAGGTATACTTAGGGGTCGATTCCGATCTGGGTCGGAAAGCACTCCGACCGAGCCGGATCCGGAGTTTTTTCCGACCGAGCCGTACCCCTGGAGTCCGACCGAGCGAGTACGATGCTGCCGCATGCTGACGGACTCGTCTCGGTCGGCTTCCCATTGAAGTCAATGGGAGCTGGTCGTATGACGCGTGCATGGCCTCGCATCGGCTGAATAGGTATGTCTCGCACAAGGGCGCCCCCTGCAGTGGGTACGCATTGGTGCCATCCGCACTGTACATGCATGTGAAGGGGGGACCCTTGGGTCCCCCCTGTGTTCGACTCGTTCGGCTACGGGTGAAGGGGGTCCGGCACGGACCCCTGAAGTCCGCTTCCTGGAGCTTTTTCGTCCCGGAGACTCCGACTCGATCCGGCTGTCCGAATCGTGCATCGTACTGTCTCGGTCGGAAATCGACTCCATTGCGCGGTACGGTTCGTCTGCGATCGAGTCGTACGGAGCGGTTCGGACCCGGAAATGAGCCGGTCGGCGATTTTGCGTTCGTTCGCATCGTACTTGGGCGTCCGGACCTCTGTACTAATCGGTCGGAAACGAAGCCTCCGACTCGGATCCGGTAAAGCCAAATACGATTCGGAGGCCTTTTGACCGAGATCGGAATCGACCCCTTAGTGTGGATATGTCTCTCGCACAAGTAACTTCGGCTCAACTGGAATACAAGTACAAAACACAATTAGGTATAAAGTGGCATGCTCCCCTCTTACGGGGTCCAAGTAGTTGTATTGGCAATTCCTGCACTTTCCTTCACACCAGCGGCATTTGTCTTACACATAAGCCCTTATCCCTCTTGTCTCACTCCAACCAATCTCTCACAACATGTTCTACCTTGTGATCAAACACCAGTCACCAATTATCTGCCCTGAACCTCTCCACTGTTTTGAAAAACCCTGGATGCCCCTCATGGGCCAGTTCAATAAGTCTCTTATGCAGACCTCCTGGCAGCACTACTCTGGTGCCCCTGAAAAAGAGAACACCTATCTACATTAAGTTCATTCCTCACCAGTCAACAGGTCTTTCACAAATCCTCCCACAATTTGACTAGCAACGTGTTCCTTTGTAAAGCCTGTGTCAAATTTATTAGAGACTTGTCGTTTTCTAACTTGTTTTCCGTTCTTCTTCAGTATTAGCACCCAAATTCTTTGTAGCCACATCCACCACCTCTTCATTTACATCTTATGAACTTTCACCATACTCTGCATCAAGCACTAGATGTGAAAGTCAAATCAAGTTTATTGACAGTTTGAACATCTTAGTTCATCATCAAACAGTTAAAAACAAACACACCAAAAATAAATTAGACAAAAGTGAATACAAAGATAAATTAAACAGGTTAAAAGTCCTATGATCATAAATGTAACACAGAGCAGTACAACATCAATTAAAATAGGTAAAATTACAGAAAACAAAGGAAACGCAGCACTCCCGCATCACAATGCAATTAAAATAGGCAAAAGCACTCTTCACTAAAACGAGTTCGGGGATAGGCCTTTTAATGGGGATGTCCTTGTTGGTCAAGTCTAATAGACCTTGCAGCAAAAATACATTTAGAGTCTACTACACTGGTAGATTCACTTTTGCAGATTCTAAAAGTGTTAGTGTGGTGTGACATCTCCAACAGTCGACAAAAGGGTGCTATCCACCTGGCTCTTTTTCTAGAATAGGTTGGGGAAAAAACATAAGATATGTTCCTTAGTCTCATCTGAAAGCATGCGTGACTGGCACAAGGTGGATCTTGCCTGTAGACAAACCCATGTAGATGTTAAGACGGCTGTTGGTAAGAAACTGTACCTATACTGCATTTAAAGCGAGCACACAAGTGCTGGGCATATCAAGTTTAACAATTCCTTTGCCTTAGGTGTGCTCTCATGTAATAAAGAAAAGCCTTGCGCGACTACCTGTGATAATAGGCAGTTTAATCTGTGCCATAGCTTTCTCCCAATATCTAGCTTTATATCAGCAACCACTGTAGAAGTGATGAGGAAGGCTCTTCCGAGAGGTTAGCTAAGCCCAAATCATAAAATGACTGTTTAACATAGGTTAATCACTTGATCTTGCTGGGGCTGCGTAGGTTAATGATGTCAACATGACCCTCCCTATAAAATTGTAATTCCTTGACAGCCCATATGCGAACCCTAATAAGTAGTACCCTTAATGAAGCCAACATAGAGACAAGTTTGAGGTTGAGGTCCAATCTAAGTTGAACCAGGGGTGTGCCTCTCCCCATGCCTGTGAGAGCTCTTATAAAATTGTCCTCACTGGTCCCCATAGAATCCGTGGGGCAATAGCCCCATAACTTTGTGCCATACAGAGATGCACCCCTTGGTTGAGTTTTATAAATTTGCATTGCCAGGAGAATGGGATACCAGTTAGCTTTTTTGGCACATCTAAGAATGGCAGCTGTTCTATGGGTTAGCAAAAGAGAACCTTTTAAACTCTGTGGTGCCCATGAGCCAGAGTATTCGAATTCTTGACCCATTGCAACACTTCCTGCCCTTGTCTAATAGTTACCCTCTCCCTCTTTCTCTTGGAATAAGTCATCTGTTTGGTTTTAGATGCATTCATTTCAAGGCCATGTAACATGCAAAACATATTAAATCTGTCAACAAGAGTTTGCAGACCAGCCCTAGTTTTAGCAAGCAAAAGAGTGTCCTCTGCAAAAAAGAGGACAGGAATTTTCTGCCCTCTTACTATGGGAGAATTATTAATACAGTTAGTCAAGAACTTAACACAATTGTTAATGTACAGAAGAAAAGGGTAGGGGCCGACATGCAGCCCTAGTGGACACCCTTATCAGTGGCAATTTCCTGGTTTAATTCACTGTTCACGCCACAGCGAACCCTGGTAAAGTTCCCCTCATGCAAGCGCACAATAATGTTAAGCCAATTATGCAGTATCTTCAGCTCTTAAAGTACTTCCCAAAGATTTCCCCTACTAAACAAATCAAAGGGGATTGTAAATTGATGAATACAACAAAAAGGACTCCTCCACCAACGTCCACAGTCTTTCACTTGGTCATCAAGAAGCAGAACACTCAGTCAATAGAGTTAGTTTTGGACCAAAATCCTGCCTGGAGGTGAGAAAGGATGCAATTATCACCAATCCATTCTAATAATCTCTCCAGGACCTGTTTACAAAAAACCTTTTTAAGGTTGTTAAGGAGGTTGATGGGCAGTAATTGAACATGGTATTCGGACATTCTTTTTTAAAAACAGGAACAATCTCTGCCCCCTTCCACGAGCCAGGTATTTGTGCACCTGCCGCAATTGCATTAGATACTGCATTAATTTAAGGGACCCAAATACTTTGGTCAGATTTAAAAAGGTCCACTGGGATCTTATCCATTCCAGATGTCTTGCCTCTCTTCTGAGTGGAGACCGCTGCCTCTGTCTCAGCTAAAGTGAAAACTATAGGTCTAAAAGGGAGCTCAAGGGAATAGACACTGCTAATGGAGATTGCGTCAGTTCCTCACGGGTGGGAATAAAGGTTCCCGAAATGGCCAACCCACTCACATGGCAGAATAGAAGTCTCTGAAGTTTTAGCTGTGTTCCCACTACCTTTACTCACTAGCCGCCAGAATTTCCTTAAATCATTACTTGCTGAAGTTTTTATGAGATAATGTAATTTATTTCTTTCCCACTTTGCTTTAGCTTGCCTTATTGTAGATCAATATAAAGCTCTGCATTCCCTAATCTCCTTGCTTGCTCCTTTTTATATTGCTTTTAAAAGATTGCTCTTTGCCACTATGCACTGTAGGAAAAAACACCCACATTTATTAGCCTTCTCAGGGACCTTCCTGAAATTGTAAAGAAAAATGATTTTAAGGCCAGAAAATAACTTAACATGCTCAGCTACTATCAAATCATTATTGCCCCAATTGTCAGATATTACCACCATGTGAGAAGCAACAGTGGCGTACATGCTCGCAAACAAATCTGGGAGGCAACAATTCCCACTTCACATTTCTGTGGGGTTTTAGTAGCTTACAAAAGTTGGCCATGGGGCTGAGATAATGATGACTGACGATTCACAAGGAATCAAGTGTTTCACAGCTAAGGTCAATGGGTTGTGGTCACTCTCTTCCCTCTAAAACAGCTTCATATCTTCCATATCCTAACATATATGATGTAACAAATGTGGCTAGAATAAGCCCCTCTTTTGACAGTAGGCATAGGCGGGGCATCTGACGGCAAGCAACCGTTACAAACCCACAAGCCGTGTGCTAGTGTGAGATTTACCTTTTGGAGGACAGCCCTGGTAAAGTGGTGCTTCAATTGAGCTATCAACGGAGGAATACCCCATTCTACATCTTCATTGTGACGCAGGTCTTGAATTATCCCATGCAGTTTATAAGTTAGGTCACCTGCCAAAATGACAAAATGGGACTTAGAATACAAAGCTAGGGCCTCACATTAGGTAAAGAGTTGAAGATTCCTTCCAATTGCCATAGCTCAGACTATAAATATTAAGTAGGAGAGGGGTTCCCTTGTTGAAGGTAAAGATTAATCCATGCAAATCAAATGGCACAATGGGGAACTCTACTACAGAACAGGTCAACATATTGGTCACCCAGAGAAGCAACCCACCCGAGGGACGTCCAGCTGGGGATCTAATAGCCGGAACGCAATAGCTCTTGAAACCACTTCTGAAGACATTCTCAGTCACCCAAGTTTCCTTAAAAGGGCAAAATTCTATGATGAACTATAAGTAGGCTCCACTGTAGGTCATCCAATTTTAAATTTATCCCAGCAATATTCCAGCTGTATTATTTGATGACGAGGACAGAGGAGTAAAGGAATTAGAAATACTAGATGCATACCACTGAGCAGGTGACAAAGTATGGTCCTGGACTGCTGTGGGTGGATGCGGGATGACAAGTGGTAGTTGCAAAACATCAACATGGGTGTTAGAGGGGCACTCTAAGGTAAGCTCAGAGGATGGAGGAAGTGAACTCTAACAGGATGGACCTAATCAGTGTCAGAAGCTAGGTTAGAAATCCAGGTAGCGAAGTGCAGCAAGTTGGGGTGGAAGGAGACAGGTGGGGCCTATCATTACTGTATAACTCCAGTCAATCAACATCAGTTAACATAGTTGTCCCTAATTGACTGCTGGGGAGTAGGCTATTATAAGGAAAGAGTCTGGGTTGGTAAGTAGAAGCCACAGGTACCGGCTCCAAGTGACAATAAAAGTAGCCCAGCTGGGGAAGAGTGATATTAGATTGGGGCCCACTAAGAGATTGGTAATTACTCAGGAATTTCTGAACAAGGATAGGGTGCTTAAAATGAACAATCACCCATCAAGCTACTGTCCATAATATCCACCCATCCCACTCTACAAACCATCAAAATATCGGATGCTACTGAGTACAAAAGTTAACAGTAGTGTGAAACCAGTGAAGTGCCTTATTTTTTAATTAAACAAAAGATTCAACAGTATGTGGTGCCAAATGAGGAACATATGCTAGTTCCTACTTCCAACTAATAAAACTTTAAAAATTCATATGTCGAGTGCAACTTACTGGATTTTTGTCATTTTGGTGTCCTTATGTTTATTAACCGTTACTCTATTTTTCAAATTCACTTTGAGATGTTTATTGTTTTGCATTTTGATTTAATTCTATTTTGGTACTGCATAAATTTGTTACAAATTGTATCCAAGTTACGCTTGTCTTATCGATGCCATTGCTACCAGGGGGTTGAGCTCAGGCTAAGTTCACCCTGACAAGGATTCTGATTATCACTGTTATCACCTGCCTTAACTAACAACCCAATTTCTTAGAGAATCCTCTTAAACTTAAAATATCAGAGAGGGATTACTAGCAAAGTGAGATCCTGAGAGCTCTCATCCAACAACACAGGTTGAAGCAGAGGTAATCTAGGGTAGTGCCGCAACCAAAGATAAAAATAATCTTGTCAATGTTAGGCACTGGGTATCTGTCTACCACTACTTCCCTGTTTAAAGATCTTAAGTCATCATACAGTTGAATGTTCCCCTTCCCCTTACTAGCTACTACTATCACAGCAAGCCACTTGTGTAGCTAGCTTTTACTGCTTCAATCACACCAGACTCCTACAAACATTCTTCTTCTTCATTTACCTCATCCTGAGTACTCAAAAGAATCCACCATACTTTGGAAACCATAAGGATTCCAACTTTCTTCTGTTTAATCTTGTGCTTGTAACCCTTCAAACAGCTCAGACCTTCCTTTAATAGGTGATGCAAATTTAACTTCACAGTTTGTTACCTTCTACACTTGTACCTGGGAAGTAGCATTCGGTTTGAGGTTGACCCCAGTAATCTTTGGTGGGGCCACTCAATGATGTCATCCTCCTTTTAGTACACATTTACTTTATAAACCTCACATCTCTCTTTCACCTTCATGCGTGCCATGAAACAACCCATCATCTTTATGAGAACAGTCTCATAACCTCCTGTTGACAGATCAACTTTCTACAATTTCTCTCTAGTTTTGATCTTTCCATCAAACATGGTTTTGGACACACTCATTAGGTGCAAGAACAAGTCAAACTTTATTTTTATTTCAACCCCATCTATTACCACTACTTCTGTTGGGTGCTCTCTTCCTCCAATTGCAGCTTGTAAAACAAATACCTTGTTATTACCCTTCATAATTTTCAATAGATCCTTTTTTTCCCAAACATTTACACTTGTAATAATATTAGCCTTTATGTCTTTATAGCGCAACACTCTTTTGCATTTGTTTTGTGTTCCACAAAGCCACGACAGAAGTATTCTCCCTCAAATGTTCTCTTGATTTCCAGCGGAAAAGATTTTTTCATTATTACACAAACCATTTCTTTTAAGACATCTACAAATGCACCATTGTCATCACCGGACTCCACTTATTTTGCTTAAGCAACCATATTTCCTCTCATATTTGATCACTATATTGCACCTTAAAGCAAGCTGATTGATCAGTCTTTCTTCTGTTATGCCTCTAAACTTGAACTTTATGCTAATCTCCTTAAATCTATGATGTTATCTTCCACTGATTCATCTTTCATCTGCACCTTCAGATACAAATCATAGAATTTGAAATTGGTGCTTCCTCTTGGTAAATAGTACAAATCCAACTGTATTATATAGATGTTGTATTCATTTAAAGTTCTTGCTTCTTTTTGACTGAGCTCTGTTAAAGTTTCTAAAATGTTCTGCTCCTCTGCGCCTCACTGCTAAGTAAACAGTGAGTAATTTTGTTATGTGCTCAGATTTGTGTCACACACGCTTGCATAATCACAAATACCTTTTTATATTTGCTCCATCTAATACTTTGTTTCCCTGGGGTTGCCTAAAAAATGTCAAAGGTGTCACATTTTGCCTTGCATTCATATACTTTATAACCTGCTCAGCATAAAAACAAGCTTCTTCAGTGGGTAGCTCGTGTGCGACTTGTTGCTCTCCAGCTACCTTTAAGTAGCTCTCCTTTGTACAGCCCTGCCTATAAATTTGAAGTTTTTGCTTGGTTGAACTAATACAAAATTGAAGCATTTGTATTCATATAAACTCATTTTTGGAGAAAAATGTTGAACTTCAAAATATATTTAAAGCTGATATTTATGGGATGCATCTTACAGAGTTGGAAAGATTTATTACTAATATTAACTTGGTGCCAGGGGCATTGTGGCTATGACTGTTATGTGTCACCCATGTAGAGGTATTTCACATTGACAAAGTATTTTTTACATTACTGCTAGCAACCCTCCCCAATGCACTGAGGTGATCACAGTAATTTTGCTTATGGTCATATGTAATCCTATCTTATGTGGTCACTATTAAAACCCTAATAATATCAGTAGATCAGGATGATTTTCATTTAACATAAGTATCTCTTACTAAAGAAAAGATTGGAGATGCCTGGCCTAGAACAATTAAATGACATGCATACCAAATCTGTTGCACCGGTCAACTAAAAACACCCAATGCATAGTGTATCCTCCTGAGTGTAGTTGGTTGTATTATGTTCCACAACAAGAAGACCCTTCCTTTTTTTGAAGTTCCAAATCCTTATCAGTGTTTCAAATACAGGCTCAGTATATGCAGCGTCAGACTGCCTTGTGTCAGGTGTGGTTGTCACCAGGAATGATCACTTCCAGGCACCTAGTTCCAGTTTGACAGTCTCGTAGTGAGTGCACATAGGTGTGCCTGTCACTGAAATTATTCCTCGTCCAACAGGAAAGCCCCTAATGATAGACACTGGAGTGGTGTGCCCATCATCGAATTTGTTCAACTCATTCCTTGTTGCACCCTACTGACAAGCGTATGAACAGTGAGATTTTCTGTGAAAGCAAAGCAGGGGACTTTCCTACCCTCACAAAGATGGCAACATGCTCATGTCAGTGTATTGTCTGGTGGTGTGGTAGGTTCTATGTCAGAGACATCACCAGTGAGATGGATGACGCAGCCAGGCCTGGGTGACATCGAAATTATGCTGGCATAATTTGCCTTATTTTGGCAAATTTTGCATTATGCTTGCTTCGCCAAACTCCTGAAATTATGCCATTAATCCATTTTGCAACTTTACAAACACTCTCCTTCCGAGAATCACCCTTACGCTCCAGAGATTTTGTTATGTTGAGGTGCATCCTTCTTCACTGATTTGTCCGCTCATCACCAGTGTAATGAAGTCCAAACCACTGAACTGGTTAAGGAGTAAGGTTGTCTTTATCAGATCAGTCAAGTTCTAGTCTAGAATGTGGATGAGTTTCATAATTAGGGTTGAGGCACAATGATCAAGTGGTTTGTTTGATCATTTAACAATTCTTGATGTAAGCTACCGCTGTAATCTGTGGAAGGCACAGGAGGGGTTTTTAAGTTTTGATTTAGTTTTTTGAACTTGATATGATTCAAATGTTCTTCATTTCTTCTTCAAAGAAACATAGTTGCTCTCCAGCTCTCCAGAGAGTTGTGCTGGGGTGACTGGGGCAGTGCTGGAAGTATGGCTTGGTCACTTCCAAAAAGATCTTAAGCCACTTGTTCATTTGACTTAATGGTTTATTAATACACCTAGAATAGTACAATCTCAAGGTGCAACATGGAGCTGTGTGACAATCTATTTGACGAATTATCAACTCAACTGCTGTCTGCCCTGATCATTGCTTGACTTCTTCAATCGGTATCCTGATTATGCCCTCACTTTTTGGTCAATTTCAGGTATTCTGAGGTTATTAATTAGTTCAATTTAGGATTAAACACTATTTGCCCTATTTCTAGTCAGCAACTTCTCCTGTCATTGATGTTAGTGTCATTATACAATAATTTTGGACCTGATTTATAGTTATTTGGTAACAGAAAATCCTCTGATTTGTGGGGAAGTAACAAACCCTCTGTTGGAAGACTCTGCACTCGTTGAGTGTCCTTTAATAGAATTATGTCTTTCACAATATCTCTTTAACAAAATTAATTCTGCCTTATGATTTTCCTTTGGTAGCGAACAATCAAATAGAAGAATTAGCATGTCATCAACAAATTGGGTGTCTTTAAATAATTCCATTATCTACATTAGCTTGACTTGGATAAAGAGGGAATGCACATTGGCTGTGAGCCCAGACTTTTGTGGAGTGACGGTATCCAGGTGATTGGGCGAAGCAACCATACACCTACTCCACTGTGTCAGGATTCCAGCTTCTCATTTTTTAGATCCCAGAGTATTGAGTACAAGGACTAATTGAAACATACATGTGGTACTATTATAGTTTTAGGCTGAGAGAAAGATGAGGGATTAATAGGCATGTACTGTAGTATTCAACCTACGTGCACAACAAGGACACAAATGTGTTTATTCCCTTCAGTTCTTATATGAATGCTGGTCCCCTGTAAGGTTTTCTACCCATCAGTGTGTCTTAATTGTTTTGACAGCCTTTTATGGACTGCATTAAATGGGTAATTCAGTGCGAAGGGAAATGAGTTCTCTATACCCAAACCTGCATTGCTAACAATCACCAAAAATAAGCATTCTAGAATGTAGCTGTAGTAACACACTATACAAATAGAAGTTAAATAAGCTCCTTTATTATGCGGCCAAGCACTCCATGTTTTCCAAGCAACTGATTTCTCCAACTGTAATTTCTCACATTCGAACTTACCCGATCCATTTTCTACTGATGTCATTCCTTCCATTACATCACCTCTACACATCTGCCCCTTTAAACACAAATAAAAACCTTTATACATATCACATTGAAAAAGTACAATCATTGCATTGATACATTTTAAATAGTGAAATTCACCATATAGCATATAGGTACAAAACTAGGAATGTAATCTAGCATCATAGCATAATTGAATAATCACAAAGATAATCACCTAACTTCATGGGGCACCTAATTAATCTCTTTGGCCTTCTAGTCAATTCGTCAGTGGAAGGCAGGGAATGGAATTTAAATCAATTCCACTATCTTCTTATCCCAGGTTTGCTTCACCACCCCTTGACTTTTCTTCCATTTGTCTACCACTTTTGTGTTATTTTGTTGTTCTCTTGGTGCTCTGTAGCTACAATATCTTCTTCCAGATTGCATGTCCTACCATTTTGGTTCTCTGGCATTTCTACTCTGCATTGTTCAGAACACACTGCTACTGTCTTTAAATTCCTTACCATCATCTATTCTGACCACATTATTTAACACTTGTTTAATATGTTTATGTTCAAAGTAAGAACTAACTCCCTTGGAAACTATGCCTGGTTTCTTAATTCTAATCCACTGTCCAACCTTTAACTTGCTGTGTTTAACCCTATGTTTCCTGTCGTATTTTTTTAATTCTTCTCGTTTGTTTATTTTTTATTCTCTGACCTTTCCCGAAGACCAGGTCACACTCATAGGAGTGGGTAGCCACCCTGGGTTAAATTTTGATCTAGGTTTCCTTCCTCTCATGAATTCAAATAGGGAAAATCCTGTCCATGCGACTTCTGTTGATCTGTATGACTAAAGAGTTTTATACACTTGCGTTACCCAACCAGAATTGTTTGTTAATGCTAACTGACTGGCTCCCTTGAGAACTCTATTAAAGCGTTCTACCATTCCATTACCACTTAGATTGTAAAGGGATTTGTCCTGTGGCAAACTCCATACTTTTTAAAATATTCCTTAGCTTTCTCTGAGACCAATTGTACACCATTGTCACTCAGTAAAAGTCTGGGTATCCTTTCATTCTGGAAAACCTCGTCTACGAACCCTAGTATTGTATTCATGTTTATTTTGTTAACAATTTTGATATAAGGCCACCGGTAAAATACATCCATCAATACTACAATATATTTTTTAGTATTCCCGATTGGACCCATAATGTCAAATGCCACTTTTTCCCAAGGAACTTTCAGGCACTCAATTATATTGCTCATTGGAGGTCTCGATGTCTTCAAAGATTTATCAGCTGACATGCTTACATGGTATTCTCTGACTTCTCTTTCTACCTCATTACCAATACCTGGCCACCAATATAAACTTTTGATTGCTGATTTAGGTTTTATTATACCTAGGTGCCCCTCACGGCACAAAGAAATATTTTTTACCTCAAAGCAGAAGGAGGAATGATCTTTTCCCCTCTGACTAAGAATCGTTACACAATTGTCAGTCCACTGTGTACCTCCCAGAATGCTCTGAGTTCTCACATTTCAATTCTATTTAGCCATCCCTCCTTCACAAAGTAAAAATGTGTCTCACTCTCTGCTTGCCATTCCTCCAGATTTAATGAGTGTTCCCCCATTTCAACCACTCACCCAATTTTTTCACACTACAACAAACCCTCCTGATTTTCTAGTAAAGTAGTGGGCATCTTAGATAAAAAATTGGCGACTGCATGTTTCTTTACAGGTAAATACTCAACTTACTACGCAAAGTCTAACACGCACATGGATAACTGGGCTAACCTAGATGATACTCTTCCGACGGCAGTCAAAATTTTCCCTAATGGTTTATGGTCACATCTAACAATCACCTCTTTTCCCCATATAAATGAGCGCAAATGTTCCAAAGCCCATAAGCAGGCTAATGCTTGTCTCTCTATCACTGCATAGTTCTCTTCTGAAGGATATAATGCTTGTGAAGCAAAAGCATAATGACTTGCATTATTTCTGTGAGACAAAACTGCCCCCAGACCTTTGCTACTGGCATCTGTAGTCACTAAGGCAGAACACTGGAGATCAAACCTTTGAAGTGCAGGTGCAGAATAAATATGATATTGTCAAATTCTTGCTTACATGCATCTGATCATAGAAACTTTACATTTGTTTTTAGCAACTTCCTCGCTTGAAAGTTTTAATGGAAAATAATGAAAAGAATTCCGCCTACCCCAAAAATGGCAGCAAGTCCTCTTAATTCTATTGATATAGAGTCTCTTTAAAAGCTAGTTACAAACCTTTCTTAGGTTTGATTCCACAATTGCTAATCTCATGACCTAAGTAAGTTAGATGTTTCTTAGAAAATCTACATTCGACATATTCAATGGTAAGACCATGAATTTCTAGACTTTCCAATACTTTTTCTAGTTCTTTGTCTCTTCCCATAATTAGTATGTGGTCTTGGAAATATAAAATCCCTTTCATTTTTCCAAACAAATTAAACATAAGGCATTGGGACACTGCTGCCGCTGATGCTAAGCCAAACGGCATTCTTTTAAACTGGAAGCACCCTACTTGAGTAACAAACCCTGTGTATTTCGTGCTCTCTTTATGAAGCGGCATTTGGTGGTAGATGGCAGATAGATCAAGGGTGGAAAACACTGCCATTCCCTTTTTTCATAGTCAGAATTTCACTGATCCTGGGTCAAGGGAACTGATCTACAAAAATGTTATCATTTAGATCAAGTAAAGCAATGCATAGTATCACTTTACCATTGGCTTTGCACGCAACTCTCTAATGAGGCTAACCTCCCCACTGCTTCTACTGGCTTTATGATTCCAGCATCAGTTAATCGTGTTAGCTCCTCATTGACTTCATCCCCGACTGCCATAGGTACATTCCTTGCTTTTTGGGGACTTTAGGAACAGCTTTGTCTTTGAGAATGATATTGTACTCAAAATGTTTCAACCTTCAATTTTTCCATTGAAAACATTGGGACATGCCTTTCCCATTACTTCTTCTTCATGTACAATTAAAACCTGTTCTTTACAATTTGGGTCTAATATTGTATGTACATTATTTTGATCCAACCACCCAAGGACTGATGGACCCTTCCTTCCTACATATAATTTTCCACAAGCATTCCTATTGTTGAATCTCAAAATCATTCTCCTGCATCCAATCATGTAAATAGTCTCACCCCTGTAACTTTCTGCTGCGATATCAGAATTCACCCCCAAAAGATCCTAACTTCTTTTCAAACTTATTCTTCCATACTTTTATGTACATAGTAGTGTAGGGTGAACCTGAATCTGCTGCTATATGTATACCTACACACCCCAACATCATGAAACATATAGGTTTGTTTGTACTGTTTTCCTCTGAGATATTTAGTACAATTTTTTCTCTAACATTCAAGACATTCTCACTTTTCTCTTCACTCGATGCACCAATACCCTTTAGACTATGGCCTTCAATCGCAACACATTTTACTTTATCACATTTCTCTTTTTCTCTTTTTTATCTGAGGTCCACCTGGACTGTACAAAAATTATTTAGGAGAGTTTACCGTAATATTAGCCAGGTTAGAAGTAGAGTGTGGCTTTGACTTCCTTCACCACTTCTCTTAAGGTACCAATGTAAGGATAATACAGCACTCAGTCTAGAACACACACTCCACTAGCACAGAATGGATACAATACTAGCTTACTCAATTCCTTTCAATTGTGCAGTTGAACATGGCTTATGATGTGCGACCATATCTGCTTGCCACTGGTGATTTTTACTTAAATATTGTTACAAATTATTAACATTAAAAGTATTAGCATTATTAGCTTAAAATTGTTAACCATAAGGTGTGCGGATCACCACAATCGTTGCATATTCTATGCATTAAATGATTAAGATATTTAGCTATGCTTTAAGGTGTGCAAATCACCACGGGGCAGATTTACGTTCCCTGGCGCATCCCTGCAAATCAGCAGGGATGCGCCAGGGAAGATGCGTGACGCAAGTTTACCCTTGCGCCACAACAGATGCGCCGCATTTACAATGCGGCGCATCATGGCGCAAGGATAAACAGATGCGTGACGCATCTGTCGGCGGAAGGGTGGCGCAGTACTGGAGTCGTGTCGCAAGTGCGACGTAACTCCAGTACTGCTCAGGGGTGCCCTATACCTAACATGCTGCGTCACTCCTTACGCCTGCTTGAAGCAGGCGTAAGGATTTGATGCAACAGGGACGTAAAAGTGACTCCGTGAAATCTTGTAGATTTCACTGCGTCACTTTTACGGGGCTTCCTGCGCAGGAACGCCCCCTGCGCCGGCACGCCCACATGAAACCTGACGCAGGTTTCATGTGGCGCAGGCTTACAACGTGACGCATCTCCCTAGATGCGTCACGTTGTAAATCCCCCGCAGCATGGCGCATGATTTGCGCCGCCGCTGCGTCACAAAAGTGATGCAACGGCGGCGCAAAAGTGGCGTAAGGGGCTTGTAAATCTGCCCCCACATGTTTTCCGCACCAAAGACTCAAGGGGAGCGATCACCGCTCAGTACACTGTTACTCACTTTACCCCTGTGTCACCTATTGGGTACTGTAGATTAGTTGTGGACCAATAAGATGAAGCGGCACATAAGAAACTCCAGGCAATCTGGTTTAGTTGATGTTTTTTATTCACAATTTTGGATCACAGTCAATTATATCTTTTTTCTCTTCTCTTCTCTTCTCTCTTCTTTCTTCCTTCCTTTGTTTGTTTCTTTCCTTCTTTCTTTCCTCTTGGATTGGGATCGAGATCACCGGGACCACCGTGAATGAAGATGCCCCTCAAATGAGGAGGAAAGAGCCACAGGTAAGTTTCCGTCCTTCTTTATTTTAAACCATGGAGTTTTGAGTGTGAAGGAAGACACCAGTTTCCTATCCTATCAGCAAGTGAGTTTTTTATTATCTCAATGTGGTTCCCCACCAGGTTTTCGATATGGGGAGGGACTTATGCAACAACCGATTATAAAATATAGAACAACAACCTAAATATGAATTATATCTAAAAGGAAAAATGTTCAGCTCTTTAAATGGGGAATTTCATCAAGCACTCGCTTTTCAATCAAGCTCTGTCACACTTTCAAGCTTGTTACTTCAGGGCATTTAAACTGGTGAGCCAGTGTCTTTCTTTTCAACCTCCTCCCGGTTCCCACTCCTCCCAAGTAACCAGTCACGTACGTGGGCTAGCCACATTCCTCCAAGAACGTGGCAGAGCTCTGCATGTAACCGGTGGCCTCCTGGCTGCTCTTTGTCTTCGTTAAGGCCTCCAACTGTCTCCAGCGTCTGATGGGATACTAGAAATCCTCGTTCCCATTTCTCTCAAAATCTCCTCTCGAACTGTGTCTTCCACGTTTCCACCAATGTTGAGTCTCACAGTGATGAATTCCTTTTCGGGTTCTTGAGGACTATCTACTCTTCTGATTGGTTCTTAGCCATGTATATATTCTGAAGCCAGAGGTCACAGTCTGCCTCTTCCTGGCTGGCTGACTCTTCTTTAAAGGGCCACGCAGTACTTAATTTGAGCCAGTGGTTTCCGGTGCTCGGAGACCAGCACTTAATTGTCAGCACCGTCATTTAAGACAGTCCGCATATGGTGGCACTCTCAGTCCATTTTAGAGATAAGGACAAAAGTTGTTTATTAATTCAATGCACAATTAAAAAAAAATACTAATACCTGCCACCCAAGCTGTTTTTAATAGCTTTGGGGGCCTGGAACTGTCACATGTTTAATAGAGGGATGATTAGTAGTGTGTTGGTGCTGTCATTGCTGCCTCTGGCAGAGGCAAGGTTGGTGCAAGCTGCCGTGGTCTCCTGATGAGGGCCCTACACTTATTTGTTTACAAATTAAGCATTGGGGCCAAGTATCGTAAGGAGCCTGTAAAACAAGGAAGATGGCGTCTTTGGATGACGAAGTGGTGTGGAAGGGCCAAAGGACTGACGCATTTACGCCCTCCTCCCCGTCACACTCTATTGCTCCTGCTACTTCCAATATGGCATTTGATGCATTTAAAAGCACAGCATGTGTGCCAGCTACTACCAGTATGGCAGTCGATGCCTTTCAAAGCCTTGTGTTTGCACGCACTGCTGTTCTCTGCCTCTTCACGACAGACAGTACAGCCGCACAGAAAGAAAACCATGCACCAAAACAAATAGAGGCCCGTCACAGCACTAAAACTCCTCCAAATCCCCTCCGTACTCCCTGCTCTAAAATACCTCATTGTATAGGCTGTCTGAGGAGCAAGCACCTTCCGATAGTTCCAGGCTGCGGTTTCTGGAGGGGGGCACACAGAATACACGCACAAAGTACTCCATCATGCGCACTAGCCTCGCAGCCCCCCCCTGCAGCTCCCCTTGTAGCATCCCTGCTGATCAGCGGAAGGAGGCACCGCTCTAAAGGGTCTTCTTAATGGGACACCAGTCTTCACAATCTCTTCAGCCGCACATTAGAAAGACGCTCCTTCAAAGTTCATCGTCAAAATCAAAAAAACTTTCACCAGTAAACACTGAGGGGCAGATTTACAAGCCCCTTGCTCTGCCAGTACGTCACTTTTTGTGACGCACTGGCAGCGCATTACACTGCCCCATATTTACAAGGACAGGAAAAGGCACCCTGCGTGGCTTTTCCTGTCCTTGTAAATACGGACCCTTTACACGCAGCACTTTGCGTGAAAGGGGCGTTCCATGGGTGTTGCTGTGGGTGTTCGTTGTCACTACACTACACAAATGGAAGTTAAATAAGATCCTTTATTATGTGACCAAGAGCTCTGCGTCTTCCAAGCAACTGATTTCTCCAACTGCCATTTCTCATATTCTAACTTCAAAATTCCACGTTCTACTGATGTCATTACTTCTATTACATCACCTTTACAGTAGCTTTGCTTGATAATGTCAACTGAGGTTTTGAGATCTATTGTAACATAATTCACCGGATGAGCTATTTAAGGCAACATGTAGATTACTTGACAACCCCCATAGTTTACTATTTTTTAGCCACAGCTTTTATTTAGGTTGATAGATGTTAGAATTGACTGATGCTTCCCACCCACATTATACAAGACAATTTAAGTCAAATAATGCAACTAAACTAAAGGCGAAATCATGTATATGTGATATATACACACATAAAAACGTTAAAATGTTTAATTTCCAAGGTGCTGCTATTTTTATTACAAACAAATATGCTTGCTAGAGGAATGATTTAAGTCAGTAAAATGTTATGTTAGTCGATGAAATCTGACACTCAAATATGTATATTTACTTGCAGAGGTTTGTATATAATTACACATTAATTTTCTCTACAAAGAGCTTGCCTTCGCGTGTACAAATCATGCAAGCTTCCCTCTGGATCTCTGTGAACAGATGGCAGATTTTATTCTGACCTTTACGTTGATCACTGGTGGCTACAAAATGTTACACTGTACAAAAATATCAGAGAGAGATTGAGAATGTGTCATTTTTATTGTGTTTTTCTCTACTTTATATATGCAGGTTCCGGCCTTTCAGAGCCAGCGCACCCTTTATCATTTCTCTGAAACTGTGAGAGACACTTTGGAATTGAATTAGGCAAACAGTTGCCACAGCAACAAAAACATATAAACCAAAATGATTTATGCTCCCAGACACCACTTATAAAAAAAAGAACAAATTTAATAAAGCAACACGGAATGAAATGCAGTGTACAAAAGGAAAATTGAAGACTCAAGGTCTTTTGCAGTAAAGATGAAGATAGATATGCTGGATGCTGCAAACACATAATTGGGCACTCATTACAATGCACGTCTTCATCGAGAAAAAAAGGCATTGAATTTAATGAACCAATCCATTTAGTCAGATAATCTTATGAACGTGTTTACACAATCTCCCTGGCACACCTCACAAATTCAGAAGCTGCAGCCTGCATTCATTCTTATGCTATGGTTCTAGTGGAAATTTAAAATTTAGCACACTTTTTATATTCTGTGTCTGATTGTCTAACCTACTGCTAAGTGTCTTTATGTATAACGGTTGGCATGGTTTTATACATGTTTCCCTTTTATAGTGCAATAACGTCTAAGGGCCAGTGCCGTTCACTTTCAACATCAAGCAGATTTTCTATACATTCTTTTGATAAAGTGCCTCTTTTTACATGGTTACCCCATTTTTTGTGGAACAGATACTGCTGCTTTTTGTCTGTGCACTGGTACACTGCTAACAAAGCCCCATTGCATGTGCTCTGACCCCTTAAAAATGTTAAAATTGGCCTACTCCTAATTGGCATGTTATAATTCTCTATAAGGCCATATTATATGGTGTCCTAAAAACACACATGACATGAAAAGTTACATTTCATGTTAGGAGGGCTGGCTGGCTCATAGGGACAAACTGAAAAGCAATAATACATATTAATTCTACTATCTAAGGCTAAGGACCCACCAGAAAAATAATTAAACAACTATTTTTAATATTTAGTTAAAGCCAGACGTAATGGTGAAGTCAGATGTTTGTTAAATATTAAGGAAAAGAGACTTTTAGACAGCTGCCTTTTCCCTGCCTAAAGCTCTCAGAGGCTAATTTGTATTAGCCACTGTCAGAAATTGGGATATTGTTTGAGAGGAATGGAAGCCCACTCAAGCAACCACAATCCTGTGAACCACAAAAAGTCACTGTTGGGACTGTCCGAACATTTAACTCGGAGGGTGTGTTTTTTTTAAATAGGTGGAGCACATAGCCTTTAAAGCTGTGCCCTGCACCACAGGAAGCCGCTCATCGTTGACCGTCCTGCTGTGGACACTTACCCGACTACCTGGTTCTCGGCAACTGTGGATCTCTGGAATTCTTCTGCCACTTTAGTCCATTGTGGCGTCGGACAGTCTTGTTCTCCAGAATATCATCACCTTCTTCGTCGATTTCACCTCCTCTGTAACCTGCAAAACAAAAGTGTAAAGACACACAATCAGCCAGCAACTTACAATTATACTTATCTCATTATTTCATTTGAATTTTCTTCTAATTAGGTGTGATATGACTGAAACCAGAAAAAAGATGAATGTTATATTGAGAGTTGTGCATAGATTTCTTGAGTTCTACAGTGAAAGATGACAATCAAGTCCAAGCATTACATTGTTATTTCAAAGCGAAGTATTTTATTTTGCTATAAGTCATGCTAAAGGGGCATGGCGTGATTTAGGTTGTATATTTGTTATGTTAGCTCAATGAAATTGCCTTCATACATAGGACTTGGATATATTTTCTTTCAGTCACTGTGGATATCTGCAAGTTTATTTTCTCAAGCACACACAAGAAATATCAAAAGTGGGTTACAGATCATTTAATAGAATTGCGCACTAGGTCCTCATGAATACTAGAGTTACAAGGATCTTGTTTTTCTTATTGATTCAACAAATGTTCATCTTGAGTGTCTGGTTACACTAGGCACACAGAGGAAACACAAGATATTTACCAGTATAAATCTACATCACATAGATTGCAATATTCTTGGTAGTATTTAAGTACTGAATTTCATATTATTTTGGTTTTCAGACAGAGAAGGGTGCGAGGAAAGCTAGATGACCAGAGTAGCAACCCAGTCACGTTACCAGAAATTGTCTGTCCTCTCTTTCTGATGGGTCAATTGTGACTTTGACTACTTTGTGTACTTTTGATCTACGTAGAAGTTGGGAACATTCGTTGTGGTCCATTTCACTCCCATAAAAAGATACAGTTACCAAATTGACCTGTGCTTAACCCTATGGTAGCTTGGCACAAAGCAGTCAGGCTTAACTTAGAGGAAATGTGTAAAGTATTTATGCAGTACGCAAACAGTAATAATGGGAAACACACAATACAAGAAAAACCCCAAACTAATTTAGATAAATAGAGATCTTTATAATAAATAAAATGACACCAAAATGACACATTCAAAAAGGGAGAATCGGAGCTATATACTTTTAAAATTTGAATTAAAAATAGCACTGAAAAAGCACAAAGCGCCAACTGCGGTTATCTGGTCACACTAGAATGGTCAACGTCAAAAGTTATGACTGTCCGTGATGGATCGCTGGTCGGATAAAAGGACAAGGTTCATCCTGCAGGAAAGTTTACCTTGTGGCTTAGAAATTTTTATGGTGAAAAAGTGGTCATCGATGAGTTGTGAGCAGCTCAAGCTGCAGCTGTATCCAGGTCGAGCTCAATGATTGTTAGTTACTGAAGAGCAGGGTCCTGGTGTGGTTGTTGACAGACAGGAAGACTCCGAGCTGATGTTGATGTCCTGGAAGGGTTAAATGTTGATCTGATGCTGGACGGCTTCAGTCCTGGTGAAGCTCTCTATGTTCAGCCTTAGAAACGTTTCTGGAAGTTGGCTTTCTTTCAGCAGGGCAGATTGGCAACCTGAGGTTGGCTGGTGATTTGACGTCTTTAGTGGCATTCCCGGTCTCCATCAGTTCACCAGCCAGAAATTGGCAAAAAGTTTTTAAGGCCCACTTCTTTCAGTCTGGGGACAGGAGAAGTACACTCTTTCTGGGGGGGGCCACTGCATGTGGGTTAGAACTCCCTCCAACAGAGGCCTGGGTTCATTCGAAACTGGTCACCTGGGCAATTGCAGATAGAGAGGCCTTTCGAAGCTTGATATGTCCCTGTAACTCAAACTGACAGTTGAAGTCACGTCTGTGGTCCTGGGTTCAGAGCAAGCACATCTAATGCTTCTTCAGATAGCAGGGCAGTACTCCTTCTGATTATTCACCAGTCCAGAAATGTTCTGAGGAGAGGTCGGTGGGGTTCAAAATGTATGCCTTATGCCAATCTGTAGATTGAGGGCTGGCCTTTGCTCATCCCCTAAACCAGTTCTTGTCAGTGTCCCCTCTCCCATTGGGTTTGATGACAGCCTATCTAGAGAGACAAAAGCGTGGCAAGCCTACGTATGAACTTCATCTGCTAGTGACAAGGTAGGCATCATTTGAAGCTCAATAAGGGGCTGGGCACAGCACTCCAGACCAACCTGTCAAGGAAGGATTCACCATCCCCACATCCAGAGCAATTGGTCCACTGTCTGGGAGCAATGCACATCTCATCACAGGGAAGCAATCAGAAATCAGGTGAAAGCTGGACACTGACAGGGCAGCCTATTGATTTTAGGTAGGACAATGCCATTTTTTAAAAGTGTCATTTAAAAAAGAAATCCAACTTGACCATAAAGCTGGATTTTAAATAACTATTAAGATTAGTCTTTGAACCATTTTCCTAGTTATTCCCAAATTGAGTTTAGCACTTATCATAGACAATAGTGTAAAACAATGGTAACCTATAGGAGAGCCTGCTTTGCCACAATGAAAAACAATTTGGAGGTTTTTCACCGTCATGACATGTAAAACATTAAAAATACACATCCTGCTCCCTTCCCCATTGGCATTTAAGGCCTACCTTATGATGACTTAAACATATTAAAAAGGAAGGTTTAGTCCTGGCAAGAGTTTTATATATTTTACCCAATTAAAATGGCAGTTTAAAACTGGGCCAGGCTGCAGTGGTGTTGTGTAGTTCCTACAAAAACATAGGATATGTGTGTTTAGACAACATAAACTAAGAGATTGGTGTCCAGACTGATTCCAGACACCCCCCAAAGGATATGTCAGGCCTTAGACCAGCTAGCTCACAGTGCCACCATAAGACCCCTAACCTTACCAAGGAGCGAATAGTTTCTGGCAACTATCGAACAAGACAACCCTTGATCCTTCAGCGATCGTGGAAACAGTACAGTACTTTTCCATCAGTCAAGTCATGCTCACTTAGTCTCAGAGAGATATACAGAATAAACGATGGGGACATTTTCAATAAACATGTATTGAACCAGCATCATTCTAGTATAAAACTTGTGCTGGGACAATCAGTAGATAGAAACAGATGTATAAGATTACAAGCACCAGCAGAGTAAATAAAAGTTAGAACTCTACCATTGTGCTAAAATAGTGAATATGTGCAGGCATATAGATACTAGGCCTGGGCATTGAACTCCGCTCCGTTCGCTGAGTTTTCTGCACTCCGCGTTCTGCAGAGCTCGCGCAGTGCAGAAAACTCCTCTTCGCGTAGTGCAGCAGAGTTTTTTCCCTGCTCGCGCTCGTGAACGGTAAGTTTGCGAGCGCGAGCTGCCATTTGGGTAGAATTTCAACCCAAGTGGCAGGAAGACCAGTATGAACAGCAGTTCGCACTATACTCCGCCACTTGCGGAACTTCGCGGAGTCTTTTTGTAACTTCGCGGAGTTCTGCGTAGCAAAACTCCGCGGACTACGCCCAGGCTTTATACATACATGACGGTAATCAAGCATACTCCTACGATGCAAAACCTGCCTAAGTGTACCTAAGTGTACCTAGCATGTATGTAGGTGTAGTGCCAAGAATCCCTGAGGAAAGAGCCAACCCCATCACCTGACGGGAGAGAACAAAGGACCCCGTCTTGGTCTCAAGTTGGACACCCCATAAGGGATGTCAGACCGCTGTGTGTTGTAGCATCAGCAGGCCAGGACCTCAGCATCTAGTGTCACCATTGAAGCTTCTCCTCTGCCTAGCTAGTGTTGGAATGACTCTTTTATACCATAAAGATAGCCTCGGGGTTCCTTACACAATCGATATGTTGTGAGTACGATTATGCAAATGAGCCTAGAAAAATACCTGCGATTATGCAAAGCAGTTCTTTTGCCCTAGGATGAAGATGACCATGACTGTTACACAGAGTATGTTCATGCTGCTATGTACGCCATGTGCAGGGACTTTTCTAAGAATCCTCATGCATAATAAATGAGGCTAGTTTCCAAAAAACTGATCGACATGTATGCAGTATATAACTGGGTAAAAGGTCAGTGCTAGAACCATTATACAGAGCAAGGTAGGCCAATTGTAGTTAAAAGTTTGTGTAGCTACCTAGCCCTAGATTGGGGTATATTGGGGTGCATAACAGTGGGAGGCCTGGAGATATAGTTTTGCAGTGCTACTGTGGTGGGTGTCACAATGAGTGCTGCATCATTTAATTTACAGGACCTGTGCGTATAGGTGGTACCATATAGTAGGGACTTATAAGCAAATTAAATGTGTCAATCAGGTGTATACTTATTCTATTATGTTTGAAAATGAGAGTGCAAGTACCCTGACAGGGACAATGTGCACAGAGTTCTATGGCCAACAAAAAACACATTCAGCAACAGAATACACAAATCTTGGGAATTCTACACAAAATATAATCATTTCCAAAAGCAATTAATCACTGCAAAAGTGGACAGCCCTGCTAAATTCACCATGGGTTAGCCAATTTATTTGAAGGTCTGGACATACTAACAATTTGAGATGATTCATTGAGTCATTCATAAAGAATTTGACTACTATTTAAGGACAAGGAACCACTCCCATGTTTCCCGATGTTATCCAAAGACAGGCATAGGAGAGTCTGTCAAATTACTTTTTAGCATCCAACAGGATTGTCTCTGCTGCTTCCCCTAATCCCTCTGCAACATCAAACACAGCAGGGCAGATTGGCAACCTGCCATACAAATTGTTGCTAAATTTGTATGGCTATTAATGTCCCGACCCAGGATACATTCATGCTGCATTGAGTCCACAATATTAATTTCATACTAACCATTCTATTATTCAGAAACCTTCAATACATTCTTCACTGGTAATCAAAGATATTGGTTTATGAGAGCTGCAATATCTTGAACCTTCTCCCTTTGTTATGAACACAGCAGTATGAATCTCCCTCAATGAAGTAAGCGCTGCCAGTCTGGTACATAATAAATTAATCTTGAATAAGAAGAACCTCTAAAAAAACTTTATACAAAACTCAGATGGTATGGAATTGGGAGCCACTACCTTACCCCAAGAAAGACTTTGAATTGCTTTCTTAAACTCTGAAAAGTGTAATAGAGATCACCAGCCAAGATCTAAGTGTCTGTGTCAACAAGAAGTTGCCAATCACCCTTATATATACTTCAGTCTGTTACTCTGGGCAATTGCTATGGTCAGTATAGAGACTAGAAAAAAATGCATGACATACCCTTATGATCTCTCTGGGGATTTCAACTATAGATCCAGTTTTATCATAAACAGTATGAATATGATTCCTACTGACTTGTTCCTTTGCAATTCATTTCAAGTTGTGCCTCATATTTTCACTATTCTCAAAATACTTAAATCATTGTGTCCCATACTTTTAGCAGCCTTTTCCCATGCTATTTTCTTAGGTGACATTCTAGTTGCTTCCACTTTTTTATACACTGCGATAATGGAGCTTTAACCATATTTAAGTAGCCATGATCTAATTTTAAATTAAAAAAGAAAGGACGATCATGTTGAACCCCTGCCACCCAGTGTAAATTAAGGAAGTCCCCAAATGACTTTTAAGGACATTCCAGACTATTTCTGCTGGATCTGTGACCTCATTTTCAGAAATAAGTCTGTAACGATGTTAATCATATGGTTGCAATATTGATGGTCCATCAATAGGGTCGTATTGAACGCCCTTTCTGTGGAGAGAAATTTTCTGGGTCAGAAATTCAGAAGATATATCAAGCAGAAGTACATTGTGATCAGGCAAAAACAGAGGATATAGGAGCATTGAAACATACAATCAACATCATGTCTATGCAGAGTAATATGTGAAACACATTTACCCAACCATCTACTAATTCATATCATTCCATAATGCATCAAAAAGCAGCCTCAGTTTGCACATTCTAGTTCCACCTGACTAATCTGATATACCTATCGATGGTTCCAAATGGAATTTCATATCCTCACAAAGAATAAAAGGACCCTCCTTTGGGACAGATTTAAGAGTAGTTGTGAGAACATTGCAGTGTCATAAATATTGGGCAAATACTTAGAAACTGTCCTGCCTGATCAAACATTGCTATAAGCCACCGACCTTTATCTGCTTTCCCAATAATACAGCAATGCCAGACATGCCCCTTAGTCACAACTGCAAATGTTCTAACAGGAGCATCTTGAGTTTTAGCAAGACTTTTTTTCGTCCATTTTGTTTTTACTTAAGTTTGGTTTGTTCTCCATAAGACAAATGTGTTTCCTGGAGCCACATAACTTCTGACTCAATAAATTACATCTCCTTCTTAACTACTCATATCTTAGCACCTGATCTTAACCTATTCTAATTCCTAGTGAGGATCCATACACCCCTCATTTTAGTTTCATCTAGCAGAATTCATCCAGCTCAGTGTTGAAAACCATTGGAGAGACGAATTTGCAGTTTAGTGTTTGTGCTACATATCTTTTTCTTTGCCTCCTGCCAAGTTGGACATCCCATGCTCCCTTCCTGAATATCCTCTTGCCATCTTACGACCCTATATCCAGTGCTTTGAGACCATTAAGGCTTCACTGGAAGCTGCTCACTGTTAGGAATTGCTCCATCTGTATGTTCACTAGGGAACCCCCAATTTAATCCCACGACTGTCTGATCCATCTCCCCAACATTCAGCCCTCATCCTATTTTTTGCAGTGGTTAGTCATAGCGTTGGTAAGATTGTAGTTTTACATGAGGATAATGGTATTGTCTAAGAAATGTTTTATTTGTTGTTGCTAAATTTTGTTACTGTTCCTTCTGTCTGTGCAAGACAGTAATACCAAGGCACTGTCCCAAAAAGCATGCTAAGAAGGCAGACCTTCAACCGAGGTCACCTAAGAACCCAGAGGAGAATTGCAGCATTGTGTTCCTGATTCTGAGAGGCAGATTCCAAGACGTTCTCCACTGTCTGTCTCTCTCATCCCCAACCTCATTTCCTCTGGAAGGTACACTTCCAACACCAGTTTTAATTTTCATGGAGACAGAAGGCCAACAGGTGGCCTTTTCTTTCACTCCCACACAATCTAGTACCTCAGATGAGAGGATTCTGATACTCACATCCATCTTTTCTTGAGTGAGGGAAATCACCCTGACTAAACTGCATACTTGCCAACTATTGGAGCCTGTGCTCCTATCTCTGTCCAACAGAATAGAAAAGTACCTATAAATAGTTTTTCACTCATAGTTTAATCGACATCTGAGGTTGTCCAATTTGACCATAATTCAGCAGTTCTTTTGCACCAATTTCAGAAGTACATGTGACAGCAGGCTTCTGAAAAATACCAGAGCTCCTGTGATCAGAAGCATGTATTTGGCATAACTGCCAGCATCGCTCTACTACTATATTGCAGGAATTGGAACACACAAAGAACTTTCCATTCTTCAACAGTTACAGGATTAGTAGGGTGGACTGCTTGAAATATAAATTAACAGAAGATGAAGATGACTATGCATATCAGAATGATATACCCTCTGAACCAATATTCCTGTTATTTAGAGTGGGAAAATCCCTTTGGAATAGCTCAACTGTATAGCCTTTAGGACCATTCCATTCAGCCTGTCTGGAATAGCCATACCTCTCAGAATATTCTACCAAAGGCAGTTTTCCATGCCTGCTAATTTCCATGCTACAACATTCAAATGTTGTTCTTGTTCAGCAAGGTATTACCTAAATGAATGGGACAAATTCTCTAGGGCACCTGCTTGCTGTTCCACTCCATGAGTCTTTCGACCAGTTACCTCACTTGTTTGGAGACCTTTTAAATGATCACTTGAGCTTTCAAGTGTGCTATCTTACTGATAGCATTCCCCGTCCCAATGGGCATAAATTAGATCATAAATGGAGGCCAAGGTTAGTCATTTTGAGGTTCCCACTACTTTTTGCACCTTTTCATAACCAAGGGTACTGCTGCCTTTTTGTTTAGTGGGTACTGGTGAATCGGGAATATATATATTTTTTTGGCATCTATGGTTGGCTGATTTGTGGTATGATTCTACTGCAGATTCTCATCATTCTCATTCTCGGTCACAATCTCAATGCTGCAGTCTCTGGCAGAAGTTGATTTAATTTAAGCCCTTTTTGTTGATTTTCTCCATTATAATCTCATTTGTGTATGGCCTCACTCCACAGAATCCCTAAGTAGAGCTCAACGCATGACCCAGCGCCTGGACTATCTAGCTCTATTTCCAAATCCATCAAATTGGATACATTGTATAGAGCGTAAAATGACTCCTGCAATTCCACTAGCTCCCCTGTCTCTTGTAGTTCCTGTTTTTCATTGTGGAAGTTTAGATGAGACTTTGTGACTCCACTGTTACTGTTGATGAGTTTTAAACTATGAATCTGAGCAAATAGTTGCACCATGTGTGTCTTTACTGTGACCCTTTGGTTTTGGTACTTATCAGGCCACCAAGATATTTATTCGCAGGAAGACATCTGAGGGAGTAGGGAGTGGAGGGTCATTTATGTAACCTGTTAATTCTATTAGTAAGCCACTTGATACATCAGATTTAAGACCAACAGCCAATTGATTAAGGGTAGTTTCTGGAGGATAGTGGCCTTCAATTAAAGGTGAATTTACAAGCTTTTCTGCCACTTCCAATGGGAGTTTGTGGCTTGCATCTTGCTTTGTATACCACCTTTCTCCATTTCTCCATTCCCAATATCTACTGGTCTAAGGAGTAAGGATTCTAGATTCTCGATTTGAATAATTTTCCTGACTGGCTTGTCACAGGGATTGAGAGGGGCCATTTTGAGTGAGTGTTTGAATGGTAGTCTGCCATCACTGCAAGCAAGCAGACCTGTATACATAAGAGCAGCAAATGGACCGCTTGAGTGGACAAAGCAGACCGAGAAGCTACAGCACCTCTGCAGCTGCTGTGATCCTTGGTATTTAGGCCACACCAAAGGGCAAACAGCCAACATCAATTAGTTTTTTCTCCAATGGAGGGATTGAATCACTGAGCTATCCTTCAGGGATTATCAAGAAAGGAAGATTACATACAAACAGGGACACAAAACCACATACTAATGTAGCTGCCACCAACTTTAGTCAGAATCAATCATGTCATGTCTCTAAAAACCTTCCAAGTTGGCGGTCAAAAATGAGAGTTAGAAAGAAAGAACAAGGAGCTGCAATGAAGGAAAATGTGGCAAGTGTCAGGCTGAGGCAGAAGCTGCCTGTTTGTGGAGTTTCTTAGAAACCACAAATAGGAGAAAGGAGTGTGAAGAAAGGAGACCAGGAAGCATATTTTTGTGTCGCCATAATCTCGATGTGAAAATATAGAACATACTCTAGCCTATGCAATACAAAACAAACTTTCTATAGTAAAACAACAGTTAGCAGAAAAGAAACATTACTAAGAACGATGTAAATGTACATAGTTTAACTTCCAACTTGTCATGTATTCCATACAGCGACCATTGTAGTTTTCGCTATGTTAGCCTGACTGTGGATGGCACAGGCCGCATTAGCTTTGCTCACGTTACTACATAATCATGTTTGCTATTCTCGTTCTGTTCTTTCCTGGGGTTTAGTCTGAACAGCAGACAAGGTCAAACAACAATGTCCCTTGTCATTATTTTCCGGTCAGGCACTCGCACCTAGACATGACACAGAAATGCAGCTGTTGTTTATGAACATGTGAACCTTGTCATATAGGTATGCACAGTAATGTAACACACAGAGAAAGATCAATTTTTCTTGAGAGAGGATCACAGCTGTATCTGAGATGTAATACCTTCATCTGTGTATGCTAAGGTACGGGGTCTGCTACTAAGCTTAGAGATCTTTGTTGTATAATCAGTATTGCTTCTGTAGAAGGGGAGAGCGGCTAGGCTATACTGTCTTATAGTATGACCGCTCTTTTCATAATATACAGTTTACTGACAATGCTGACGGTATATTTGCTACTCAGTTGTTTTCTAATGGTGGCATGTATACTGCATTTCAGAGCACAATAGTTTAAATAAACATTTCAAATTTCCTTCAAGTCTCTTTCATATCTTATTGTGGACAAGTACGAGAGTGTGGGCGAAAGGGAGTGTCCTGTCTCCGCGATTCCTGAGAGGGTCTGGAGTGTTGTGTTCTGGGGTGTCATTTCACTTGTTCCTCTGGTTATGAGTAGGAGGGCAAGTGAGACACTGCAGCTAGATGGACTCAGGCTCAAGAAACTGAGGTGGTATGGAGACTCAGAGGCAAATATTACAGCAGAATGGAGAAGCGTGGCGTTAAGCAAACATTGTTAATGCCACGAATCTCCATTCTGAAAACGCAGGATGCGCCGTATTCACAAGAGTGCGGCGTACCCCTGCATTTCCCCCTGCACTGGTGCTGAGTTCAGCTGCCTAGCACCAACGTAGGCTCCCTTGCACCATAGTGCAAGGGTGTCTCATTTGGGGGGAAGATTGTTTATGTGCACATAAACAATCTTTAAATGCCGTTGTGTAACTTCTATGAGTGCTGTTTAATGCACCACACATAGAAGTTGCAAAACAGCATTTTTTTTAAATGATTGTTTATGTGCAGGAAGGGGTACCTTCCTGCACGTTAGAGTTTCTGATGATTCGTAAGAGTTTATCTGGCACACCGTAGTTGCAGAAGAGTTTCCAAAGGGTCTCTCTGTCCACGCTGTTGAATGCCTTCTCATAGTCGATGAAGTTGACATAGAGGGAAGTGTTCCATTCTAACAACTGCTTAATGAAAATTAGAACTGGGCGTGAAACCCCGCTTCGCTCGTGGAGATTTCAAATTAGGGCACTCTGTGGAGGAATGCGGAGTTCCTGAATTCCGCCTTTCGGGTGAAGCAGAGTTTTTTTTTCATTACGACACTCGAGTTTTGTTTTGGCACTCACTTGCAAGTGCCAAGATACTGTTGGGCCGCTTGTGAACGTGCTTGAGACGTCTCGCACCGCTAGCGATCTCCCAACAAGACTTTGCACTAACTCGCATGGCTTCCGGCCGAAATGGCACCAATGTAGTGCCGATCACAAACGGAGTGCTTGAGCAGCTTTTGTCCTTAAGATGCAGCTGAGAGGCTTTTCAAGTGGATTTTCTTCTCCACTGGCCATTGGAGTTGTTTTTTTTGCTCGAGAAGCCTTTTTAAAAACTTTTTTTCAGCAGGAAAGAAGTGCCCCAGAGACTCTAACTTATCGTTCCTGTCCAGCAGGCACCTCCCAGTGCTTTTTGCATCTTTTGGTTCTGTTTCATTTGGATTTGGAGCAGGAAGGATCACTCTCCAGGTCTGCTACATATATACAATTGGATTTAAGGACATAGGGGTCGATTCCGATTCGGGCCGGAAAAAATACCGACCGACTCGGTACGGGATTATAGTCCGACCGACACGTACCGGCGTTGCCCGACCTGGGAAGTACGATGAAATGCATGTGAATCACGACCGACTCGTACGGAACTCAAGGCAAACGACCGACCCGGACGGAAACAAGCTATCCGGCCGGGAAACCACGCGAATCGAACTGACCGACACGCACCAGGAATCAACACGAACGAAACATACCCGCGAACTCCGACTCGCGCAGTACGATGCAATGGGTGCAAAATCAGACCGATTCGCACGGAGCCCAAGCCGTACGACCGACACGCATACAAAACCCAGCCGAACAAACACAATACTCCATGACCGATGCGTACGCCGCATATGAAACTGAGCTGAAACACAGCGGGAACGACTCGGAGAGGCGCGCACGAGATAACTGCAACGTCCTACTCGGTCAGAAGAACGACTCCTACATGCACAATAATCAGAAATGAAAAAATACAAAAAAGAGGGCCAAACAAGCAATGACAAAGCCAATAAATACAGGGGGTGAAAAAATGGAACAAGGACACACCCCCAACTCCACCTACATAAAGGCCACAAGTCCCTACCATGATCCTTTGCAAATTCCACTGACCTGCCAGCACAGAACACCAGCAGACAGCAGACACACACACAGCTCATCCAACACAAAAGCCACACACCATTAGCACCTCAACAAATAGCACCCTCACACACACACAGCAAAACCTACACACACACACCCTCACCTGCACACTCATCAATCACCACCACCACCCATCACCATGCCCCTAAAGAAGAATCCAAAGTTCCTAGATAGTGAATTGGAAGTCATGGTAGACGAGATCCTGAGGGTAAAGCCACAGTTGTTTGGCACATTGGTCCAACAGACCCCCATGGCACAGAAAACCAAGATGTGGGCGAGGATCGTCGACAGGGTGAACGCACAATCACCATGTTTGCGCACAAAGGAAGACATCCAGAACAGGTGGTATGATGTGCGCAGGAGGGTCAGGGACCTACTGAAGAAGGATTACCTCCTGAGCCAGCACACCGGCAGTGGCCCTCCTGCCAAACCAGTATACCTCAGGCCCTGGGAGGAGAAGGTGCGGGCCATCCTACCACCAGTGAGCGTATATGGACTAACAAACATCCCAGAGCATGGTGAGTACACAACTAATATACACAATATTGTGTGCCAATACACACACATCACTGTCAAGGGGATAGTCAAACCATGCACCCCTAGCAAATCAACAGCAGCCAAAAGATAATCATCCCAAGAAGTGTATGTTAGTCAGATAAACACAATACATGCCATGTCATAGTGATATGTAACTGTGTCATGACATGTACAAACCCAATACCAAATAGAGCTAGGCAGTGGCACAAATCTAACCAACAAACACTGTCAGATATTTAGCCACCACTAGAACACCACCTCACAGGGAAGCTCACAGAAAGGAAGGAATCCTGTGTATGCTGGTGAAGTCAGTGTAGCCAAGAGCATGAGGGGACTCCTAGTAACAGATAATGGGCAGCCTCACATTTGGACCATCAACACCACTCTGAACCATGCTCACAACACAGGGAGTGGAAAAGGACTGACAATATGGCTGACACTGGGTACTGCTGTGGGAGCACAAGGCCCTGCTGGGAACTGGGCACCAACAAACAACAGGACCACACTGTCAGCCATCTTGCCATTGCTGTCACACTCACACACAGTGAAGTCCACTCAAAAGGAAGGAAGTATGGGCATGCTGGGAAGGTGGGTGTAGGCAATAGCATGATGGGAGTTGTAGTCACAGATATTGGTCACCCTCACAATTGGCCCATCAACACCACTCTGAACCATGCTCACATCACAGGGAGTGGAAAACAACTGACAAGATGGCTGACACTGGGTACTGCTGTGGGGAGCACAAGGCCCTGCTGGGAGCTGTGCACCAACAAACAGCAGAACACCACTGCCTGACATCCTGAAAGCCAACTTGCACTCCCTGCAATGCAAGCACGTTGCATGGTGGGATATCTGGCTGGGTGGGAAGGATGACTGACACCACTGACCATAGTTACAAGCAGCTCTCCTCACACACCCCCTCAACACAAACTCCACATAACCCACCTGGGAGAATGCAATGCCTCACACACCAAATGAAGATCCCACAAAGAACCACCACCCTGGGAAATGCTGTGTGAAGCACAGGGACACTCTTGGGACTTGTAGCCAAACAAACGCAAGGACAACACTGTCAGCCTTCCTGTCAGCACAGGCACACTACCCCACAGGGAAGCAGAGTCAAAAGGAAGGAAGTACGGGCATGCTGGGAAGGGGGTGTAGGCAATAGCATGATGGGAGTTGTAGTCACAGATATTGCTCACCCTCACAATTGGCCCATCAACACCACTCTGAACCATGCTCACATCACAGGGAGTGGATAAGGACTGACAAGATGACTGACACTGGGTACTGCTGTGGGGAGCACAAGGCCCTGCTGGGAACTGTGCACCAACAAACAGCAGAACACCACTGCCTGACATCCTGAAAGCCAACTTGCACTCCCTGCAATGCAAGCAAGTTGCATGGTGGGATATCTGGCTGGGTGGGAAGGAGGACTGACAGCACTGACCATAGTTACAAGCAGCTTTCCTCACACACCCCCTCAACACAAACTACACATAACCCACCTGGGAGAATGCAATGCCTCACACACCAAATGAAGATCCCACAAAGAACCACCACCCTGGGTAATGCTGTGTGAAGCACAGGGACACTCTTGGGACTTGTAGCTAAACAAACGCAAGGACAACACTGTCAGCCTTCCTGTCAGCACAGGCACACTACCCCACAGGGAAGCAGAGTCAAAAGGAAGGAAGTATGGGCATGCTGGGAAGGGGGTGTAGGCAATGGCATGATGGGAGTTGTAGTCACAGATATTGCTCACCCTCACAATTGGCCCATCAACACCACTCTGAACCATGCTCACATCACAGGGAGTGGATAAGGACTGACAAGATGGCTGACACTGGGTACTGCTGTGGGGAGCACAAGGCCCTGCTGGGAACTGTGCACCAACAAACAGCAGAACACCACTGAATGACATCCTGAGAGTCAACCTGAACCCACTGCAAGGGTGGCATGCTTCATGGTGGGATAACTGGGCTAGGTGGAGAAGGATGGCCGGATGTCCACCAAATACAACCAATGCTGGCCATGCACACACCTCAACATTCACATTGAAATGCCCCAGGTATGCAGGACAATATGCTACACCAATATCAACCTCTTACTGTGACAACTTAGGACAATGCAATGTACATGCCCGCATCCAGAGGTACAGTCACAATTGTCAGTTGTGTGAATCATTGATGCCTGTGGAAACATAACATACAATCTGTGTATCTTCCAAATACAGGTGATGATGATGGGGACACATCAGCAGGCGAGGAGGAGTCCCTGTCCCAGTCTCCGGGGGACACTGAGCTCACTGGTGTGGAACAGCCTCTGCCCTCCTCGGATGGCGAAGACCTACCTGGCACCTCCGGTGTGAGTCATCATGCAGCACCAGCAGGACCAACATCTGCACCCCCTGCACCCACCCCTCCAACAACTGCCAACACACGGACCACCCCCGCCGACACGGACGGACCAAGGACCACCGATGATAACAGCACAGGGCCCCAGGCCCACCGTGGAGCAACGGACAACAACACCACTAACGACCCCCAAGGGGGCCTTGGGTCACCTGTGCGTGCCACCGCAGGTCCTGCACGTGTCGCCAGGGGTGGTGGGAGGGGTGGTAGACATAGGTCGCTGCTTGCAGAGTGGTCTGGACTGCATGATGACCCACAGCTGGCACGCATCGCTGATGCGTACCAGGATAGCACCGGAGAGGTCAGACAGGTAGTGGGGATCCTCAAGAACATACAACAGCAGCAAGCTGCCCATCATGCCCGCTTGGACTCCCACATGTCCCGTGTGGAGACACACATGTCTCGCATGGAGTCCAAGTGGGACACATTGCAAGAACTCACACCGGTGCATAGGGACATATTGACATGCCTCCGCCAGATTAGCACCAACATGGCCACACCTCCCTGTGTGCCCACAACATCTGGTGCTGCAACAACTGACACCACCACAGGGAGGGAGGAGGACTCTGGCAGAGACTCCCCTGCACTGCAGCAGCCTGCACGTGAGGGTCCCCCCCCAAAGAAGAGGGGTCATCCGAGGAAGGAAAACTGAGAGGTTGATGGCCACGTACATCCCCCAGGAAGCCAACACCTGTTCCGGAAATTCTCCTTTGTGTGCAAACTTTTCACCCTGTCGAATGCAACACAACTCTCCCACATGACATGGGGAGTTCAAGTTGGACTAATGTATCATATGACTGTGGACTTCACTCAGGACATTTCTGCTACCAAGACTTCCAATTCATCTGGGAACTTTGGATCACAATCCCAATGTACAGCACCCACCATCCTGTGCACTATACACACACACACATTTCTGTAAATAAAATCACTAGTACACCATACTTGCCTCTGTTGTTATTCAAATGTGGATACTGTTATGGTGATGATGATCTGCTAAATTACACTGTGTATGCTAACTGCTACAGCAAGTACAACACCGTCATGTGAGTCATGGTGACGTGACACATATGAGGGAGACACACCACTAGGGCTGCACAACACAGAGGCACCAGGGCCATCGGACTCATCGCCTACAGTGATGTTGCCAGGAAATACTGTGGAATGCACAGACACCACACCTATTCAGAGTCTGTGTCAACTAGCCCACAGGTGCAGTAAGCAAATGTCAGTCAGATGTGTGACCACAGACAATGCACATCCCAAAGTGAAGCACAGGTTTATTACACATTTGCAACATGTTGTTTCCACTACAAATGCAAGGTAATCCCACGTGGCAGTGGCCACACAGTCAACAAGTGCAGAAGATATGAAGTCCAGGGGTGTGTGGCACATCACCTGTAGGGAAACTACTGCTGCCACCCTGAAAGCTGAATCATGGTGTCGGGGGATCCAAGTTGACCAAAGTACTCAGTAAGCACCCTGTGAAGGACAGACATGACACACAGTTAAAACCACTGAAGAACAGGACAGGAATGCAATACTCATGCCCAATACATGTCACAAGACAAGTACACAAAACCAAGTTAGCATGTCAAAACTGTTGGGGAGTACATACTACCTGTAAGGACACATTGCTGCACGCATCCAGTCAAGTAGCACATGGCCACACTCAAATAGCACCAGAGCACCACCCACACATATCATGCAAACTCACATCATTCACATTACATCTCCCTGGATACTCACATTCAGCTGAAGAAGTTGGTGATGAGCTGTGTGCGGACATCACCATCATCATCATCATCATCAATGGCATCGTGGTCCAGGCCAGGATCCTCCACAGGTGGCGGACGTTGGTCATCGTCATCCAGGATGAGAGGCAACTCCTTCCGCACTGCCAGGTTGTGTAGCATGCAGCAGACAATGACAATCTTGCACACCTTTGCTGGGGCATATGGGAGGGCCCCTCCTGTCTTGTCCAGGCAGCGGAAGCGGCTCTTCAGGAAACCAAAGGTCCGCTCAATCACTCTCCTGGTCCGACCATGTGCCTCATTGTAGCGCATCTGGGCTGGTGTCACAGGGTTCCTGAGGGGTGTCAGCAACCACGGCATGTTGGGGTATCCGGAGTCACCTACGGACAGACAAGTGCACATTAGCTGGATTGGAAAAGTGGGCGGTATACTACAGAGCAGAACACACACAATGGTACAAAGTCAGTACACACCGACAAGCCAGGCACGCTGGTTCTGCATCTGTGCCATCATCCTCGGGATGCGACTACTCCTCATCACGTAGGCATCTTGTGCTGAACCAGGAAAACGGGCACACACATGTGTGATGAATAGCATAAGACAAAAAGCGGCTGACCACGGTGCAGCACCTCAAACCCAATTTTAAGAAAACTGATAAAAGTTCTGTGCAAACGCTTCAGGAGCCTGCCGCACCCGAGCTCCTCTGAGTTCCAGAAATACCAAGATTCTTTGCAAAAATGAAGGTGCACCAGCATAGAAGTCCACACGGATCCAAACGAGTCCAAAATAATCCTCTTTATTGAATATCAAAATTATTTAAAATGGCAATCAGCCAACGCGTTTCGTTCCAGAATGGAACTTCATCAGGGCTGAAACATTAACAAATAACAGAACATAAATATAAACAAAGACAAACCAAAGATGACTTATACATCAAAATACAAATCAAAATATTAAAAAACCCATAAATATTTACATTGAACAAAAGACAAAACTTAATAGACCAAATAAGGATGACAAATCATTATGCAACCAATATAACAAAACAGACAATCTGTCCTGTAAATTAGGTACAAAGATAAAAGACATTTAAAAACATGAACATTATATAAATAACATTTAAATACATATCACATTTGCACAATAAGTATATAAGCCTCAAACATGTGTGCATAAAAGGAAAAAGACTTGGGTATCTTAAATTTCATCTTGTACCATTTAAAAAACAGTACACCAAAGCCAAATGGACAATAATACGACACAATAATAATAATTGGAAAAAATAGAAAAAAAGTTCGAAAAAAACGTTAGAAAAAAACGCAGATGTTGAATGGAACCATCGAAGTTGCTCAGTGCGAACCAGCACCATAGATATAAAAGAAAAATAGAAAAACGAAAATAAATAAAGACACCATAATAACAGATAATAGAAGAGGATACGTAATAATGTCCCAAAGAGTGAACAGAGTGCAGTCACGAGGCTCACCTTAAGCGAATACTAAATCGTTGTTTGTCAATAATGTAACCAAGGTCAGAATAGCTTTCCAATGTCTAATGGGGCACGCAGCCAATATTCCTTTGAACAAAAACTTATTGTTAGGCCATAAATAAATTAAATGTGAACATAAAAATCGTCCAGTAACAATGGGGTTTCTAAGATGCAACAACCAAACACATTAGTAAGCCGATTTAAATATCCAAGAGAGAAAACCACCAGGCAACAGATGGTTCTACTAATGCTGGTCTATAAAAAGCCCGATATGATATAATTTGATCAAGTCTCACCTTAACGATTGTAACCAATATGTATTCATACAAGATGTTTTCAAAGAGTAATCCAAAGCCCACAATCAGGGCATATAGCTGAAGATTAACGCGTCCTAATAGTAAAAGAGAAAAAGAAAACGAAATACCCATATAAGTCAACCCATATACCAATGAGGGCAATATAAAACAAAACAGTAACCTAATCAGAATCAATGTATATGTTAACAACCAATAACTAAGTGGAAAGTCACCCCACTACGTTCTTAAGAACTTAAATAAAAACCAAAAGACGAACGCATATAACTTATCATTGCGCTTAAAACACAAATGGTATCATGGGCTACGTCTACCCCATAACGCGGACTAAATATCCCCCGGGTTGAAAAAGGGGGTAACGCAATTCCTACCTTGATACGACGTGTTGCGCGGTCCAGTAATGACCCAAACCAAAAACGGCGCCATAGTGTTTCCCGGTTAAGAAGCAAATGCGTAATGACGCATCCCCACGTGATGATGACTACGAGGGCACAAAATCCTTTAACTGGAACTCTAATGAAAAGTCGGCCGCCACTTTTGAACTATTTTCCAACATGAAGATATTGGGAAAATGTGTGTATCTCCAACTATCTAGTTCTCAAACACAATAGTCTCTTGAATATTGTCGATAAAAATATGCCCACTCCACCATACCGAGTTTACGCGTACAAGGGTACAGCCACCTTCATTCGAAATATTAAACGCAATCACGCATAGTAAGTGAGACAAATGAGTATTATCGGGCATAGTAAAACAATGCAAGGTTCCATAAGTAGTGAGGCGATAAGTATATTCTTTCTAAGTAAAGGGCTTGGTGCGTTGAAAGAAACCACAAAATTCAACTACTATCACCAATAGCATGACACATTGGTCGGGATTCTAATAAGAACAAATTCCAACATAATCAAAACGCGGGGACTTAATGATATAACACAATAATCGGGATTACCATAAGTACAAATCCCAACATAATCAGAACGTAGGGACGGAATATGCCTAATACGCATTCAGAATGGCAGTGTATTAACCCAACACCCATCGTGCTCATTATAAGAATACAAAATAGAAATGAAAATTGAAATATGAATAAAAAGAAAATTAAAAATGGTAAAGTATCCATATTACCATAGAGACCCATACAGTAAATTTAGGGCCCTATCAAATTTCATATAACATATACCAAACATTACAGGGTAGCCAGAAACAACAAATTACTTTTTGACAAACAATCATAGGGGCAGTATGTTTTCAATATAACATATACAAATCATTACAGGGTAACCAAAAAGAAACAATTACTTTTAGACAAACAGTCATAGAGGAAGTGTATTTTCAATATCACACCTTGCAGAAGTTGTTACTTATGTTAATCACAAAAAGTAATGTAATTCATTGTCAGTATTATGTCCTAAGGAGGTAGCCCTGAGACGGCATATCCATTTTGCCTCGGTACGTCTAAGCAATAGCTCCCTATTGCCTCCCCTTTTTGACATCGGGATGTGTTCAATCCCATGAAACCAAATTGTTATATCATCAGGATGTTCTCTAAGATAATGGTCTATCATGGGATATCTCTCATCCCTATTCTTAACAGCCCTACAATGTTCTTGTATACGTTGTTTAAGGCACCGAATGGTGCTCCCCACATAAATCATTCCACAATTACATCCCAGTACATACACCACATATGTAGTATTACAATTCATAAACTGCTCAACGGTGTATTGTCTGGGAGAGTTGTACGAGAAACTCCTGATCTTATTCTTACCCCAGGGGCATACAGTACATGTACCACATGTAAAGAAACCCTTGGGTTTTGGTGGTAGCCAAGATGTCCCCCCCACCGGGTTGGTGATATAACTGGGACATAATGAATTGCGAAGTGAGATACCCCTCCTGTATGTTAAGGCTGGTCGGTTATTAATGTAACTTTTAAGACCCGGAATCTCAGTTAGGAGGTACCAATGTTTTCTAAAGATGTTAAAAATTTTACTGCTATGCATGGTGTATTGAGTGGCAAATCGGAGTTGTGCATTACCCATGGATTTTCTTCTTATTCTTGGTTTTTCCCTCAATGTATCACCTCTCTGTAGCTGATATATTCTGGATTCTGCTTTGTCTAGGATCCTATGATCATAACCTCTCTTGAGGAATCTCATTTTAGTTTCATTGAGATTGGAGCACATGTGTGATGCTCATATCTGCAAGACATACCGCCAGAGCATTGATCGAATGGTAATGTTTCCAGTTCCGGTATGCCTGCTCATGTGCCTGTGGTGGTACCAAAGCCACATGTGTCCCATCAATGGAGCCAATGACATGTGGCATCCTCCCCAGGGCATAGAAGTCACTCTTGACGTCAGTGAGTTGTTGACGTGTAGGGAAATAGATGTACTGGTTCAGGCATCTCAACATTGCCTCCAAAACATCGCGTAGCACACGGCTGAACATAGTCTGTGACATCACACCGGCAGTCGCCACAGTGTGTTGAAAGGTACCGGTGGCAAAGAAGTGTAGGGCTGCCATTACCTTCACCTTGGGGGTCAGCACCGTAGGGTACGGCCGGCCAGGTTGCAAATGTGGTGCCAAGCGCACTGCCAAATCCTCAATCAGCTGCCTGGTGAAGCGGTACCGTCGGATGCTGTCACGTTCCACCATCGTTGCCAGGTCAGGGAATGGTCTATGGACAGCTGGAGCCCTGCAGTGCATAGGTTGAGGAAAGAAAGATTGTCAGTCACCCCACATATGTGCCATTCACCATACTCAATTTCACATGATACATCATTACGAGACACAAGTACTTGATGTGTGTGCCGTTCTGTTCGGACATAACTCGCACCTACATGGCCATCATCTAACTTCTCAGTACAACATGTGTGGACAACAGGTTCCAGGTTGTGCTATGGGAAACCATTAGGCTGTGTCACAGTACCCATTTACTGCTGTCACGTTCCACACACACACCACAGTGACATGTCTGGACAGATGCGCCACAGGCATCACAGCTCATTGACAGGTAGATTCCCAGTGACCCTGTCTTGCCACATGGACACTGGCATGACATGGCGTATCATGTACATGTCAGAAAAACAAACATGACTCCCACAGGTAGTGGCCCCTGTCGCCTACGCACGACAGACATGGACGCCAGTGACGCACAACATCAAAGTCCATGCACAAACAACGTTGATGTGGAGACTGTCTCCCATCGTGCACATGGAATCAGAGACATCGGAAACACAACATGCACACAGACTGTGGAGGGACATCACTATTGTGGCAATGGGTCACCCTGTGATGTACATGCCTTCCCCCATGGGACCCTGGGGGTATGTGACATGTCACACACATACACAACCTTAAAATGTGACCCTGCCACATGCTCCGAAGTGAACTGTTGCACATCACAGTGGTCATGTGCACAACACACAAAGGACCCTGTCCCCATTAACACATGCACAGCCTGGGTGTGGCTGCCCACAAGTGCCACCACAGAAACCACATGTCAACCCCCATATACAGAAAAGGTAATGCAGCCTTACATGCCTTAGGAAACAGTGTGGACTGGGTGTGGTGTTGTAGGTGTGCCCCTGGGTCTCTGGCAGGTATATGTGGCTGGCATACGTGCACCAGTGACAAGCATGGTGACATATGCGACTGACCTGTACAGGTACGCGTTGTACAGCAATGGACCGATCGGTGTGCCCGGCCGGCCCATTGCATCTGTTGTGAGCGGGTACGCGTTGTATCCCGAAATACGCGTTGTACAGCAATGGACCGATCGGTGTGCCCGGCCGGCCCATTGCATCTGTTGTGAGCGGGTACGCGTTGTACAGCAATGGACCGATCGGTGTGCCCGGCCGGCCAATTGCATCTGTTGTGAGCGGGTACGTGTTGTATCCCGAAATACGCGTTGTACAGCAATGGACCGATCTGTGTGCCCGGACGGCCCATTGCATCTGTTGTGAGCGGGTATGCGTTGTATCCCGAAATAAGCGTTGTACAGCAATGGACCGATCGGTGTGCCCGGACGGCCCATTGCATCTGTTGTGAGCGGGTATGCGTTGTATCCCGAAATAAGCGTTGTACAGCAATGGACCGATCGGTGTGCCCGGCCGGCCAATTGCATCTGTTGTGAGCGGGTATGCGTTGTATCCCGAAATACGCGTTGTACAGCAATGGACCGATCGGTGTGCCCGGCCGGCCCATTGCATCTGTTGTGAGCGGGTACGCGTTGTACAGCAATGGACCGATCAGTGTGCCCGGCCGGCCCATTGGATCTGTTGTGAGCGGGTACGCATTGTACAGCAATGGACCGATCGGTGTGCCCGGCCGGCCAATTGCATCTGTTGTGAGCGGGTACGCGTTGTATCCCAAAATACGCATTGTACAGCAATGGACCGATCGGTGTGCCCGGCCGGCCCATTTCATCTGTTGTGAGCGGGTACGCGTTGTACAGCAATGGACCGATCGGTGTGCCCGGCCGGCCAATTGCATCTGTTGTGAGCGGGTACGCGTTGAATCCCGAAATACGTGTTGTACAGCAATGGACCGATCGGTGTGCCCGGCCGACCCATTGCATCTGTTGTGAGCGGGTACGCGTTGTACAGCAATGGACCGATCGGTGTGCCCGGCCGACCCATTGCATCTGTTGTGAGCGGGTACGCGTTGTACAGCAATGGACCGATATGTGTACCCGGCCGGCCCATTGCATCTGTTGTGAGCGGGTATGCGTTGTATCCCGAAATACGCGTTGTACAGCAATGGATCGAACGGTGCGCACGCGTTGGCTGGGGCCTGGCATGGCTACAGACGCATATTCGAAGCTTCAACGAGTCTGATGCAGTGAATTCAGTTGGCCAGCCACAACAATGTTGCAAAATCATGGGTGTCATGAACTTGGATTTTTGAAGGATGCTGTGGGCGTGTATTAGTGCTGCTATTCCATGGATTGGTCAGATTCAGAAGATGCAAACGACTTGGACCTATCACTTTGGACACATGGGACAGTATCTGCCTCCTCAGCACACATATAATGCTGGCTGTTCCCCTGAGAGCTCACTTGCCTGCACTACATGCTCCAGGACGACATCTGCCACCAACACTGCTGTTGTCTCTGCATCCTCTGGCTACTGCAATGGCACGTACTGTGGAGAGAGCCCCAGCCTTCAGCCTTGAGGAGAACCAGGCCCTGCTGGACAGCCTCCTTCCACAGTACAGCAAGCTGTATGGGACACCAGGGGAGCAGGTGAGTGTGCTGTCCACTGCCTTACTAATTTTGCATGTTGTCTGACTAGCAAGACTTACAGTGTGCACACCACTGGCTAGCATGCTCACTGAGTAGTTCTGACCCCCAAAGTGTGTAGTTACATGCACTGAACAGGTACAGTGCAGTAACAGTGCATTCCAACAAGGTTTACTTTCCATGCAATGATACCATGTAGTAACTGCTGGCAAACTGTTCATAGCCATCATTGCACTGCCTGTGTACATCATGTGCCCCAGTGATTGAGACATGTATATCCAACTGTGTGATGCACGGATATGTTGCATGTGTAGTAATGGCATTTTCACTTTGTCATCCTCACAGGTTGATGCCCACCAGAAGCAGGAAATCTGGCTGACCATCGCCCGGGCAGTAAGATCCATGGGGGACTACAAGCGCCGGATCCGCAACTGCCATAAGAGGTGGCAGGACCTTCGAGGCTGGACCCGGAGGATCGCAAGGGTCCAGCTGAAGCTATCACCTCCTCGCAGGAGGGGCGGACACCGGACCCTGACCCCCCACATGCTCAGGATCCTGGCGGTGGTCTTCCCTGACCTGGATGGGCAGCTGAAGGCCAGACAGCAGCAAGGAGGGGGTGAGTCCATGACAGCACTGTGCACTTTGTCTGACATGCTATGTGCCCTCCTCTGGCCTGGTTAAACTTCCACAGTACATCAGTCTTGTGGTCCAGGACCCATGTCCCTCTATTGTGACATGCCCACTCCTCATCTGATACGCATATGTGTGGCCCTTACAGTCAGGAAATTGTGTCACTTGGGGACTGTGTCATTGCATTTTGCTTTGCTCAAGGTGGGGTACAGCATTTGTTCCGGTGACTATGTTGTGGGATTCATGGGTGGGTCAATTGCTCACACAATGCCCAAGTCCTGACATGTAATCTGGGTGTAACTTTGATATGTGATCCACTTGCTGATCTGATTCACCACATGTCCCTGGGGTATTTGGCACACCCCCATGCTGTGGGTGGGAACAATGTTTGAGCCTCAGGAGTATGTATATCAAGTGTGTCACACATGCTTAGACACCTGCCTACTATCCAGGACTCATCCCTCTTACAGGTGGTGCTGGACAGTCATGCCTACTCCAGGGCATACAATAGACTCTGTACTCCCACTCCCGTGGATCATCTGACATGTTGTGATCAGTGACATGTTCCCTCAGGTGTCTGCCTCTGTGTCAGTGTGCTGTGGCTTCGTTGTCAGGACTACTGGTGTGTTTGTCGGTTAGGGTTCAGCATGCCATCTGAGATGTGACCATGTGAGACGATACTTCTGTGACTTATAGATGTTTGATCACTTGACTGTGCACACAGGTGTATGCGACTGTGACTTTCAGGCAGCTGTTATTCATTCACAGCACACTGTGAGGTGCTCAGGTTCTGGGAGTTGTGTTTCATGTCCCCCATATGTCCAATTGGCATGACGTGGACAAATACTAGTTCAGATGATGTGGTGTGTGGGGGATGGACATGTGCACTTGTCAGTTACATAACTTGCATTCCCCATGTCCTAGGATTGTGACACAGTGCAGACTGTTGTTGGCAGGCTGCCATGGCCATGTGACTGGAGACAGTGATGTATGACTTTGCAGGCATGCCTGTGTCATGGCATTAAACTTCCTAAGAGTGATCCTGCAGGGGAGTGACATGTGCAACATGCACCCCATTGTGGCATGGACTATCCGGACATGGGTGCATCATGGTGTCTGGTGCTGGTATGCATCACATGCATTTCTATTTAGACTCTGGCCATCCCTTTCTCCGGACACCTGCACTGACTCAGTGGCAAGAGATGTGATGTGTGCATGTTCACATACTTCACTGTGTTCCCTGCAATGTCCAATAACTGTGTAGGTGGTGCATGTGTCCACACTGGGGTCTTACCATCAGACAGGCACCAGACAGATGGGTGCAAGGGCAGGAGGGTGTGAGTCCCATGGTTGACCATCAGACTGACAATTGGCTTCTCCAAATCTGTGTGAGGAGTTTTGGCAATGTTCTACTAAGGATGCCAGGGCTGGCTCTGTAAGTGCTGTACTTACTGTGGTGTGTGCGGTCAGTGCAGGTGACTGATGTTTGTCTGTTTCCCTAATTGTTTGCAGATACATCCACGGCCACAGGAGGGGACAGCTCCACGGACCAGGAGGAGCAGCGGAGCCAGACTGGGTCAGCATCTGACGAGTGGTCAGAGGGACCCAGTGGCATGGAGGGCGAGGGGAGCCACACCGAGGAGTCCTCAGCACCATCCACCTCAGCTGAGGACCACAGCAGCTCGGAGGATGACTCCCTTGTGGAGGTGGGTGTCAGCAGCCACCACACCCCTGCTAGTCTGTCTGGCCCCGCCACCACCAGCATCGCCCTCGCAGTGCATGCCTCCAAGGGAGTGGAAGGGGGGGCAGATGAGGTGGGCAGGACAGAGGGGGGGACCCGGTCTCCACACCAGTGGCACAAACAGGCTGAGCGTCTGGGTTGGGGGTGGAAGAGCAAGTGGCAGGGGGGGAGGGCCTAAGCAGTTTGGGGATGCGGTATCAGTGTGTGGGGGAACCTGGGGCAGGATGTGGCGGTGGAACCTGTGGAGTGGTGGCCTGGGGGATGGAGGAGAGAGACTGGGTGGTGGAGCTGCGTGGTGGTGGTGGTGGGGTCTTGCCCTTCCTGGTCCGGGGGAACTTCCGAATGGGGTCCTCAGTCTGCCTGCGCCTGGGGGAGGGTGTTCGGGGGCGAGGGGCACTCCCCTCTGTGTGGGTGGACTTCCTCTTCCCCGGTATGCCGGATCTGCAGGATCGGAGGGGAAGAGGCCGAGGTCACACAGGAAGACCTGCTGTGTAGGTGGGGTTGCAGGTGAGGCAAGGGAAGGGGTCTTGGAGGGAGAGGATTTGGAGGACTGCGGAGTGACTGTGGATGCCTGTGTGTGTGTCTGTTCCCCATCCCCTGTGTGTGTGGTATCTGTCCCCTGAGGATGCTTGTGTGCACGTCTTGCCTTTCTTTTGGGTGTGTCTGTGCTGCTCGTGTCTGTGTGCTTGGGTGAATGTGCAGGTGTGCATGTGCTTTGGACAGGTAGGGTGCCAGGAAGTGTGGATGGGGCAGAGTTAGGAGGTGGGAGGGACTGATGGAGGAGGGACACTGCTGCCGTCAGGGAGGAGTCCATGGACTTATTGCTCCTCTGTAGGGCAGACATACCCGTCGAGATGCCCTCCATGAACGACACCAGCTGTGTCAACAGAGTGGTGTGTGCATGGAGGACACTCAGCATTGCTGTCTGCCCTACATGGAGCTGCCGAAGTAGGTACACAGACTCCTCACTCAGGGCAGCAGTGGACACAGGGGCAGGGGGTGCAGTGCCTGGCACGAAGGAGACGCGCTCCCGAATACGGGAGCCTCCATGGAAGTCTGGAATTGGAGCCAATGCAGTGGAGTCCACAACCACACCGTCTGACTCGGGCACTGCAGTGGTGCCGGCCCCCACTGAGTCAGACACCTCCACTGCACTTGCTGGTGACACTCCTGCACCCACCACCCCTTCACTGCCTCACTCTGGCATCCCCTGATCCTGTCCCTGCGGTGCCTGGCCTGCCCCTTGTATGCCCCTCCAAGGGGGATGTCCCCTGTCCCTACCAGTGCAGGCAAGCAATGGGTGACAAGTTGTCACATATCACCCTGTTGGGACTGTGTATTTGGACTGGCCATTGGCCTTAGTTTAATTTGGACTTCTGATTTTTTGTTGACATTTGCTGAATAAAGCCTATTTTTGTTTACTTGTGGTTTTTCTTTTGATGTACATGATGTACATGGTTATCATCATGCATTTGCAGTTGTAATAGTGTTCAGATCAGGGTAATGAAGTGTTGCAGTGATGGACTCCATGTGGTCCATGGGATGTGTGTCCTGTTGTAGTCTGGATCTATGGCATCCTCTGCTGCAGTCTGAGGGTGTGATGTTCAGCATATGACACAGGGATGTACGTTTTGCATTTGTAAATTAACATCTTTGTCTTACAGTGATGCACATCTGGTGGGCTTACCACTGTTCAATCTTCCTATTTCCCTGACTGTGTGCCCATCTCCACTGGACATGCAGGTTAGCACACCAATGTTGAAGGACTCATCAGTGTATACAGTGCACCTTGCTTGACACGTGTTTTGGGTGTATGCAGATGACTGACGTGACACTCCCGTACCCAGGCTGATGTGAGCAGAGCCTTCAGTGTGTTGTAGTTGTTGACTCACTGACCAAGTGTTCTGCCGACATGTTTGAGTCGTGCACAGACAAGGTTTGGCACAGCGGACCTTCCACAGCAGTGCAGTGCCCTCATGGCAGTGTGTAATCCCGTGACATTCCCTGGGCCCGTGTTTTGTGTTGTGTAAGCATGTCTGTGCGTGTACCCTTCCCTTTTCCTACACAGGCTGTGTCCCTACGGATGTTCCTGTTTCTGATGCTTGCTGAGTTGTTCTGTGTTCATCAAGCATCTTGGACCTGGTTACTCCGGGATGTGGGTGCATGGCTAACTAAGGTTCATCAGGTTGTCATCCCAGGTTGTCTTTGTTGTCAGGGCTGGGGATGTGGGCAAACGCAGATGGGACACATTCAGGATTCCCCTTGGCACTTGTTGGTTACACATGTCATGTAATTTACAGTCTATGGTAGCTTTCAGTGATTTTGACACGTTGTGTGTGTGACTGCTGCCACTCCTCAGGGTCAGAGCTGCAATGTTGGAAGTTGTGTACGTGTGTTCTTTGTGTGTCACCTTGTCTTCTTCATTGGTGTGTGACTATGGCCAGGATCCCATTGATTGTGGGGGATTTCACGTCATGCCCATGTACCGCGTAGTGTGCAGTGTGTCAGACATTCACTAGTCTTGTTTACTGGCCATGTGTGATGGGTTTCTGCACCTTAGTTCCCCCCACCACCCCTGGGATTGTCATGGGTGCATGTGCAATGTCACCAGTCCATGTGAGCTTCACTGCTGCACATTGGTGGAGATCAAGGTGTGTGGTGTTGAGTGTGTGCAAATGTGAGTTGTTGCACGGCTAGACCCCTACCTCCATATTGGCCATGGCTGGCAGGCCGTGCTGTTTGATTTGTGCTTGTGTTGGTGTGATGGTAGTTTGTTGCTCAGGACACATGGCTGTGGTTCACAGTGTGAATGACATCTACCTTTGTCATCACAGTGGGATTATCATGCAGGGTAGTGTCACCATAATGTGGGGTCCCTGGGGGTTGTGCTGTGGTGGGTCTGTCTCTTTCTGTGTTAGTTGCTGTTCCTACTAGTTTGTGTGACATGTGTAATTTGGGCTCCCTCTCATCTAACAATGCCTCTTTGCCCACATAGGGAATCCGATCCATGAGTTACTTTTGTATGGCACTGTATACACATCTGTGTAATTGGAATTCAGGCCTCCTCATGTGTTGTGTGGTTGCCTGGGGACACTGGCACACACCCCCATCACCTGTTGTGTTTGATATGCAGTGTGGGTCTGCCTGTTTGTGTTTGTGCATTTGCACCACTGCATTGGCATATATTGAGTGTGCCATTGGCTGTATGTTGTTTGGTGGCTTTCCCCTGCTGTCCCTGGGACTCCTAGGTCATCAGTCAGCACAATAATCATGGTTTGTATGTCCCATTGCTGCCATGGTATGGTATTTGTTCACCTGACATCTACAGTCTCCCTAGGATATCTACATTTGTGTGTCCATTGGTGCAGATATGTGGGTCTGCATTATGATGGTCACTTCTGTCATTGTGTTATTTGTGAATGTTGACAATGTGAGCCCCCATGGGTGATGTTTGTATGCACATGGCCAAAGGTATGTTTTATTTGCACTGCACTGTTTGCCTCACCCAATCTATGTTGCTATGGGACACAAGCACTACTATGCCACTGATGTGTTTGTTGTTGTGTGACCAGGAATCATCCATGCAGTTTGGCTTTGGCAGCTTTTACCCTGACTACACTTCCCTTTGATCACTGTGGTGATGGGGCTTTGGGCCCCATTGCCACACTGTTCAAAAGGTGCATCAGCTATGGACCCCACACTTCCCTTTTGGTCACTGTGGTGATGGGGCTTTGGGCCCCATTGCCACACTGTTCAAAAGGTGCATCAGCTATGGACCCCACACTTCCTTTTGGTCACTGTGGTGATGGGGCTTTGGGCCCCATTGCCACACTGTTCAAAAGGTGCATCAGCTATGGACCCCACACCTACCTTTTGGTCGCTGTGGTGATGGGGTGTTCAACCCCATTGCCACAGTGGCCATGGTCGGCCTGCATTGTGGGGGCCACACACAGTTATGTGTGACACATGTGCTAGGGCATGGGTACTCACAAACTTTCTCTCGGGGGCCAAATTTACAGTGTGGTTTGTGGCCGAGGGCCGCACCAGTGGGGGCGGGGTCAGTGGGGAAGGGGGGCGGGGCTAGAGCAAAAACAAAAACTATGACCATGAGGTTGAACACAGGCCCCTGCAGCGGACACCTTCGTCCACTGAGCCACCAGACCCGGCATACACACACACACACATATATATATATATATATATATATATATATATATATATATATATATATATATATATATATCTCCCTATCTCTCCCTCCCTCTCTCTCTCTGCCTCCCTCTCTCTCTCTTTCCCCCTCTCTCTCTCCCTCTCTCTGTCTCCCTCTCTCTGTCTCCCTCCCTCTCCCTCCCTCTGTCTGTCTCCCTCTGTCTGTCTCCCTCCCTCTGTCACCCTCCTCCCTCTGTCTGTTGCCCTCCTCCCTCTGTCTCCCTCTGTCTGTCGCCCTCCTCCCTCTGTCTGTCTCCCTCTGTCTCCCTCTCTCTGTCTCCCTGTTTCCCTCCCTCTGTTTCCCTCTCTCTGTCTCCCTCTGTCTCCCTCTCCCTCTGTCTCCCTCCCTCCCTCTGTCTCCCTTCCTCCCTCTGTCTCCCTCCCTCTGTCTCCCTCCCTCTCTGTCTCCCTCCCTCTCTGTCTCCCTCCCTCTCTGTCTCCCTCTCTCTGTCTCCCTCTCTCTGTCTCCCTCTCTCTGTCTCCCTCCCTCTGTCTCCCCTCCCTCTGTCTCCCTCCCTCTACCTCCCTCTGTCTCCCTGTCTCCCTCCCTCTCCCTCTGTCTGTCTCCCTCTGTCTGTCTCCCTCTCCCTCTCTCTGTCCCCCCCTGACTCCCTCCCTCTGTCTCCCTCTGCCTCCCCCTGTCTCCCTCCCTCTGTCTCCCTCTGTCTCCCTCCCTCTATCTCCCTCTGTCTCCCTCTGTCTGTCTCCCTCTGTCTGTCTCCCTCTGTCTGTTTCCCTCTGTCTCCCTCTCTCTCTGTCTCCCTCTCTCTCTGTCTCCCTCTATCTGTCTCCCTCTGTCTGTCTCCCTCTGTCTGTTTCCCTCTGTCTGTTTCCCTCTGTCTGTCGCCCTCCTCCCTCTGTCTGTCTCCCTCTGTCTGTCGGTGTCTGTCGGTCTCCCTCTGTCTGTCTGTCTCCCTCTGTCTGTCTGTCTCCCTCTGTCTCCCTCTGTCTGTCGCCCTCCTCCCTCTGTCTCCCTCCCTCTGTCTGTCTCCCTCTGTCTGTTGCCCTCTGTCTCCCTCTCTCTGTCTCCCTCTGTTTCCCTCTCTCTGTCTCCCTCTCTCTGTCTCCCGCTCTCTGTCTCCCGCCCTCTGTCTGTCTCCCTCTGTCTGTCGCCCTCTGTCTGTTGCCCTCTGTCTGTTGCCCTCTGTCTGTTGCCCTCTGTTTCCCTCTCTCTGTCTCCCTCTCTCTGTCTCCCGCTCTCTGTCTCCCTCCCTCTCTCTGTCTCCCTCTTTCTCTCTGTCTCCCTCTCTCCCTCTGTCTGTCTCCCTCTCTCTGTCTCCCTCTGTCTCTCTCCCTCTCTCTCTGTCTCCCTCCCTCTATCTCCCTCCGTCTGTCTCCCTCTGTCTGTTGCCCTCTGTCTGTTGCCCTCTGTCTCCCTCTCTCTGTCTCCCTCTGTTTCCCTCCCTCTGTTTCACTCTCTCTGTCTCCCTCTGTCTCCCTCCCTCCGTCTGTCTCCCTCCCTCCGTCTGTCTCCCTCCCTCTGTCTCCCTCCCTCTGTCTCCCCCTCTGTCTCCCTCCCTCTGTCTCCCTCCCTCTGTCTCCCTGTCTCCCTCCCTCTCCCTCTGTCTGTCTCCCTCTGTCTGTCTCCCTCTCCCTCCCTCTGTCTCCCCCTGACTCCCTCCCTCTGTCTCCCCCTCCCTCCCTCTGTCTCCCTCTGTCTGTCTCCCTCTGTCTGTTTCCCTCTGTCTCCCTCCCTCTGTCTCCCTCCCTCTGTCTCCCTCCATCTGTCTCCCTCCCTCCGTCTGTCTCCCTCCTCCGTCTGTCTCCCTCCATCTGTCTGTCTCCCTCCCTCTGTCTCCCTCCCTCTGTCTCCCTCCCTCTGTCTCCCCTCTGTCTCCCTCCCTCTGTCTCCCTCCCTCTGTCTCCCTGTCTCCCTCCCTCTCCCTCTGTCTGTCTCCCTCTGTCTGTCTCCCCCTGACTCCCTCCCTCTGTCTCCCTCTCCCTCCCTCTCCCTCTGTCTCCCTCCCTCTGTCTCCCTCTGTCTGTCTCCCTCTGTCTGTTTCCCTCTGTCTGTCTCCCTCCCTCTGTCTCCCTCCCTCTGTCTCCCTCCCTCTGTCTCCCTCTATCTGTCTCCCTCTATCTGTCTCCCTCCCTCTGTCTGTCGCCCTCCTCCCTCTGTCTGTCGCCCTCTGTCTGTCGCCCTCTGTCTGTCTCCCTCTGTCTGTCTCCCTCTGTCTGTCGCCCTCCTTCCTCTGTCTCCCTCCCTCTGTCTGTCTCCCTCTGTCTGTCTCCCCCTGCCTCCCTCCTTCTGTCTCCCTCTCCCTCCCTCTCCCTCTGTCTCCCTCCCTCTATCTGTCTCCCTCTGTCTGTCTCCCTCTGTCTGTTTCCCTCTGTCTGTTTCCCTCTGTCTGTTTCCCTCCCTCTGTCTCCCTCCCTCTGTCTCCCTCTATCTGTCTCCCTCTATCTGTCTCCCTCCCTCTGTCTGTCGCCCTCCTCCCTCTGTCTGTCTCCCTCTGTCTGTCGCCCTCCTCCCTCGGTCTGTCTCCCTCTGTCTGTCTCCCTCTGTCTGTCTCCCTCTGTCTGTCTCCCTCTGTCTGTCGCCCTCCTCCCTCTGTCTCCCTCCCTCTGTCTGTTGCCCTCTGTCTCCCTCTCTTTCCCTCTCTCTGTCTCCCGCTCTCTGTCTCCCGCTCTCTGTCTCCCTCTTTCTCTCTGTCTCCCTCTATCTCTCTTTCTCTCTGTCTCCCTCTTTCTCTCTGTCTCCCTCTTTCTCTCTGTCTCCCTCTGTCTGTCTCCCTCTCTCTGACTCCCTCTGTCTCTCTCCCTCTGTCTCTCTCCCTCTCTCTCTGTCTCCCTCTGTCTCTCTCCCTCTCTCTCTGTCTCCCTCCCTCTATCTCCCTCTGTCTGTCTCCCTCTCCCTCCCTCTGTCTCCGCCTGCCTCCCTCCCTCTGTCTCCCCCTCTCTGTCTCCCTCCCTCTGTCTGTCTTCCTCTCTCTGTCACCTCACCCTGCGTGTGTCAGCCCGGGCTGAGACAGCTTCCCGGGAATGCACACAGCCGCACCCGAGTACTTCACAGGTCTTTAAAAGACCATTCACTTGTTAATGAGGCTTTGTTGTATTTCACCTCAGCCTCATTAACAAGTGAATGGTCTTTTAAAGAATCGCCTGGCCCCCATAGAGCAGAGTCTCTGAGTCCGCGCTGCTGCAACCGGCGGCGTTAGCTGACACTTTAAAAAAAAAAAAAAAAACACAGGTACGATGTGTGCAAGGTCCGCTGGCCACCAAGAAAGGCTTGCCGGGCCGCAGGTGGCCCGCGGGCCGTACTATGAGTACCCGTGTGCTAGGGGGTCACATTGTATGTTCAATGTCATGTTCAGTGTTGTAGGCATTTGTCACAGACTACACACGCTTGTCAGACATTCCTTATGTGGGAGTATGCTGGTTGTGTCATGCATTACCCATCCTATGAGTAGGGGTGGAGGTAGTGGCAGGCATCCAGCCCCCCCTGAGTAGGGGTGGTGGTAGTGGTAGGCATCCAGTCCCCTGAGGGTGGGGATGGTAGTAGTGACAGGCATCCAGGCCCCCCTGAGTAGGGGTGGTGGTAGTGGTAGGCATCCAGCCCCCCTGAGTAGGGGTGGTGGTAGTGGTGGCCATCCATCCCCCTAAGGGTGGGGATGGTAGTAGTGACAGGCATCCAGCCACCCCTGAGTGGGGTGGTGGTAGTGGCAGGCATCCAGCCCCTAAGGGTGGGGATGGTAGTAGTGATGGGCATCCAGCCCCCTGGAGTAGGGGTGGTGGTAGTGGCAGGCATCCAGCCCCGTAAGGGTGGGGATGGTAGTAGTGATGGGCATCCAGCTCTCCCTGAGTAGGGGTGGTGGTAGTGGCAGGCATCCAGCCCCCCCCTGAGTAGGGGTGGTGGTAGTGGTAGGCATCCAGGCCCCCCTGAGTAGGGGTGGTGGTAGGGGTAGGCATCCATCCCCCTAAGGGTGGGGATGGTAGTAGTGACAGGCATCCAGCCCCTCCTGAGTGGGGTGGTGGTAGTGGCAGGCATCCAGCCCCCCCTGAGTAGGGGTGGTGGTAGTGGTAGGCATCCAGCCCCTGAGGGTGGGGATGGTAGTAGTGACAGGCATCCAGGCACCCCTGAGTAGGGGTGGTGGTAGTGGTAGGCATCCAGCCCCCTGAGGGTGGGGATGGTAGTAGTGACAGGCATCCAGGCCCCCTGAGTAGGGGTGGTGGTAGTGGTAGGCATCCAGCCCCCTGAGTAGGGGTGGTGGTAGTGGTGGCCATCCATCCCCTAAGGGTGGGGATGGTAGTAGTGACAGGCATCCAGCCCCCTGAGTGGGGTGGTGGTGAGTGGCAGGCATCCAGCCCCCCCTGAGTAGGGGTGGTGGTAGTGGTAGACATCCAGCCCCCTGAGGGTGGGGATGGTAGTAGTGATAGGCATCCAGGCACCCCTGAGTAGGGGTGGTGGTAGTGGTAGACATCCAGCCCCCCCTGGGTAGGGGTGGTGGTAGTGGTGGCCATCCATCCCCCTAAGGGTGGGGATGGTAGTAGTGACAGGCATCCTGCCACCCGTGAGTGGGGTGGTGGTAGTGGCAGGCATCCAGCCCCCTAAGGGTGGGGATGGTAGTAGTGATGGGCATCCAGCCCCCCCTGAGTAGGGGTGGTGGTAGTGGCAGGCATCCAGCCCCCCCTGAGTATGGGTGGTGGTAGTGGTAGGCATCCAGGCCCCCGTGAGTAGGGGTGGTGGTGGTGGCAGGCATCCAACCCCCCCTGAGTAGGGGTGGTGGTAGTGGTAGGCATCCAGGCCCCCCTGAGTAGGGGTGGTGGTAGTGGTAGGCATCCATCCCCCTAAGGGTGGGGATGGTTATAGTGACAGGCATCCAGCCCCCCCTGAGTGGGGTGGTGGTAGTGGCAGGCATCCATCCCCCTATGGGTTTGTATGGCATTGGTAATGGCCATCCCACCCCTATGGTTCTGCTGTGGCTAATGTACGTCATTTGTGCATCCCTATGTGTGTGTGACATATTTCGGGTATGTGTCGTTTGTTTGTATTGTTGTTGTTTGACTTACCGTCTGCGCCGTACGCGTCCGTGCCGGTCCCAGTAATAGATGTAGAGTATAGGTAGGACCTGCGCAATGGGATTCATGCTTGGATCGTCTCATTCGGGTTTCTCGTGTCTTCGAGTCGTACTCGTAGCAGGCTTGTTCGTCTCGTAGCCGTGGATCGTCTTGTGGTGCGAAACAGAGCTTATGTACGGCTCGCCCGGATGCTCAAACATCCCGGACGTAGCGACGGGATCGGCGTGTACGGAGTGCACATCGTACTCGTCCGGCCGGAAGGTGCTGTGTATTTGCTTCCGTACGACTCGATTCGGCGTTTACGGATCCGGTTCGGGCGGGGAACAGGAGCTGGATTGGGTAAGTACTGCTCGCTCGGAATCTGGGTTGTTATACGCATCGTACTTGTTCGTCCGGACGAATGTTCGAATCGGTCGGGAAACACGCAATCGGCTGGTTTTTTTTCCGGATGAATACTGTTAGGTGCGCTTCCGGCCGGGATCGGAATCGACCCCTTTGTATTTGAGATTTCACAAGTAAGTTCAAAAACTGGTGTATAAGGGTGTTGTTTGTTTGATTGCGTGCATGCACCAGGATTTGTTTGTACTTTTATTCGATTTTTAAAGTTTATTGTGGTGAGCGGCCTGCAGTTCAGTAGGGGCCTAGTTATTTTTTTTAATGCAATTTTTCTTGTTTTGCAAAGGCAAAATGTTGCACAGTTTAGTACATTTTCTCTATGTTTTTGTAATGAATTTGCAAGATACATTTAATTCACTATGTGGCCTAGTCTGCCAATGGGCCTTCCAGCCAGTAGGCCCAGTACTAGTCATGGGTGCATGAAACAACTGTTTCTGTGGTGTCTGTTGAATTGAAACATTATTAAGGCTATGGATGGCATTGGATTAAAGTACGAGTCGTTATTTTGGGGTATTTCATGTTTTTTTCTTGCAAACAGTGTATATGTGGAGTAATGTATTTGATGCATTTAGAGAATGTGTGTTGTTATAAACATTTTTACCCCAGTAAATTTTTGTTTTTGGCATTGCTGAATTAATTCTGTTTTCTCCTGTGTTACCATGCCTCCTTTATCTGGCCACTATATGAGTGTGTTTGCCATAGGCCACCATTTCTCTTTGTTCCCCATGCCATGTGGCCAGGGCCATTAAGTACAGTCAGTGCCCATAGGCCTGCATGTGTTCTTTGCTTGTGGCCATGCCTCCTTGCTTGCAGTTTGACCATGTGGTTGGTGGCCATTTTGTGTAGCCAGCCAGTGTGCTTTTGCCATTTGCCTGCATGTCTTCTTTGTTGTGGCCATGCCTTCATGCTTGCTGTTTGACCATGTGGTCGGCGGCCATTTTGTATAGCCAGCCAGTGTGCTTTTGCCATGGGCCTGCATGTGTACTTTGTTACCCATGCCTCCTGCTTGTTGATGTGACCATGTGGCTGGCGGTGATTTTGTGTAGCCAGCCAGTGTTCTTTTGCCATAGGCCTGCATGTGTCCTTTGTTGTGCCTATGCCTCCTTGCTGGTTGTTGTTGATCATGTGGCTGGCAGCTATTTTGTGTAGGCAGCCAGTGTGCTTTTGCCATAGGCCTGCATGTTGTTTTTGTTGTGGCCATGCCTCCTTGGTTGCTGTTTGACCATGTGGCTGGTGGCCATTTTGTGTAGGCAGCCAGTTGCTTTTTCCATAGGCCTGAATGTCTTCTTTGCTCCCAATGCCTTTTGCTTGTTGTGACCATGTGGCTTTCGGACATTTTGTGTAGCTAGCCAGTATGCTTTTGCCATAGACCTGCATGTGTTCTTTGTTGTGGTCATGCCTCCTTGCTGGCTGTTGTTATTGTTTACCATGTGGCTGGTGACCATTTTGTATAAGCAACCAGTATGCCATAGGCCTGCATGTCTTCTTTGTTTCTCACGCCTTCTTGCTCAGTGTTGATGTTGACCATGTGACTCTGGCTGGTAGCCATTTTGTGCTTCTAGCCAGTGATCCTTTGCCAGAGGTGTGCATGGATGGATGAGATATCAGTTTAATAAATTATATGCTTGAGGATAATTTTACTTATTTATAAGTCTTTTAAATTTAATTTAGTAATTTTTGTTTTTTAATTTTAATTGTTTGTAAATTTAATTTGCATCAACCCCATGTCTGCTATAGGTGCAGAGCCGAACAACAGAATTAATTTTCTAAGGATTATTCCATTGTCACCTGCACCTCCCTGAGTGCTACATCCCAACTTGATGCACATAAAGCAAACAGTTACATCTGTATGATGTTTTTGTTGCTTTTTCTTATCCTTCTTGTGTGTACAACATGAAAGTTTATGTTAGTGTGGTTTTACGAATGGATACACTGTCTTGTTAATTATTTATAATGACTTAAGTAACCCCACTAAATGATATTGTGTGTTTGTACTACTACTTGAATGCAAAAATGCTACATTTCACTGATGTTCTTCATGCTTGTTTGCTTTTAGGTGCACGAGAGAAGAGACATCACCCACAGTATTGCCAGACAGAAGGCTTGTGCACGACGTGACATGTGACTGACTACACAACACAGAGATCGGAGTCAGCTTGTGAAGCTAAGTGCCACTGCCAACTGCGAGATTCAAGATGGCCCCAAAGAAAGGTGCCGTCAAGAAAGTGGCCAGTGGGGAGGAGAAGAAGCCGATTTGCAGCACTGGTGTGCGGACCAGAACCTTTTTCAGCAAACTTGTGCCTGCTGCACCACTCTCTGGGGAGCAAGCTGAGAGCAGCACACCTGTTTCAACAGCATCACCCTAACCAAAGCCCAGGACCATGACTGTCAGTGAGGCAGCCACTGCAATTATGTCGACGCCTGAGTATTGACGTTGAATTGGATTTGTCCCTTTCAAAAAATGTAGTACGCATTCATTTCAGGCAACAGAGCAAAGTGGACACCAGCCGCTGCCAGCAATAGTACATCTTCCTCATGGTGGAGCAGAACAGGAGGTTGAGCTTCCTTCCGAGCAAGAACCTCCTCCCTTAGAATCAATGGCTCCCAGATCTCCAGCAAGGAAAAGGAAGGGTACTACTCCACCACCTTTTCCAAGCACCACTTCTGATGATGATGATGATAGGGACATGGAGTGGACCCCGGCAGAGTGCAGGAGACAACAGGAGAGGCAAAGGAAAAGAAAAGTTCCTGAAATACTTAGACTCATAGAAGGGGATGATGAGGAGGATGATGACAACGAGGAAGGCATTGTGGAAGGTGACACAGAGGTGTATGACATTGCTATTTAACCTGCTCTGAGGAAGGTGACACAGATGGAACGGCCAGCTCCCATATTTGCAAAGCCCAGCTGAGACCCAGACACCAATCTTTACCACAGGAGAAGCAGAGAGACAAATGACAACACTCCCACCTACCTCCAGTTCTTCTTCAGGCATTGGCAGTGGCACAGTAAAAAAAGTACTCCTCCCTAGTTTGGGACATTTTTACACATAGCAAAGAGGGGGAGCACATTGCAATATGCAGCATTTGCAAAACGAATGCTCGTCAAGGTTAGGCTGGTACTCATTATGGTACTGGAGGCCAAATGAGACATATGAAAAAATACTGCACAATCAAGTGGGAGGAGCACTTTAAAAACGGGAACGTGGTTGTGGTGGTGAGGAAAGCCAGGGAACATTAGCTACAAGTCCAATCATGGTAGAAGGTGATAATGAGGAAGAAGATAGTGACATCTTCACACAAAGCAGCCCTGTCCCCTGCAGTGCGGCAGCAGAATCACCCACCTCAGCAACTTTACAATGGCACAAGACTCTGAGTGACATGGAGACACCACAACAAACAGCGACTGCCCCACCACGATGCATCATGAGACTGCCACCACCATCTACTTCTCGAAAGATGCCTGTTTCAATGGCCCCAGAAAAGAAGAAAATCCAGGCTATTATTCCATGAATGTTTAGGCAGGAGGGGCCCTACGAGCAGAACCACCCAACCGCACGTTTTTACTATGGAATTCTGGAAAAAAAATTGGCACTAGACCTCCTCCATTTTTCTTTTGTGGAAGGAATGGGATACTTAGAATTCATGGCAGACATCTGCCCGAAATGGAAGGTATCAAGTCAACCTATTTTGCCGGAGTTGCTGCTCCAGCGCTGTATCACTATGTGCTGCAGTTAGTTGGACAAGCTTTGCAGCAAAGTGTTGTTCACACCATCCACCTGACAATAGACATGTGGACCAGTTGCCAGGCAACTGATTACATGTGCATCACTGCACACTAGATCTCTTTTGAGGGGGTAAAGCAAAAGATATATGCAGGTCTTGGCCCTGAAGAAAGTTTTAAGAGCATTCAGTGACATGCAACAGTGGCCATGTTTACCACAGAGAAATCAAATACAGCTATAAGCATCTTGGAGGCATGTAACAGCAAGGTGTATGAATGGCTGAGACCCGGACGGCTCAGAATTGGATTTGTTGCCATGGACAATGGCAGTAACATAGTCAAGGCCATGTCATAAGGAGGCTATTTCAGTGTCCTGTGTTTGGCCCATTGCATCAGCCTGGTGTTGCAAGACTTTCTCAAAAAATAAGACATAGTAGGCAACATACTGACTACCTGCAGAAGAATATGCACTCATTTCAGCCATTCTTTTAAAGCCTGCAAGCTGTTACAGATTATTCAGTGTACTAATAGATCATCAGTTAAAGCCCTGATACAGGAGGTGCCAACATGTTGGAACTCAACCTATTACATGTTTGTTTGAACAATACAAGCAGATCAATGACTATATCATTCAAAGAGGAGGGGATGCAGTTGGGAAAGCTAAGGCCTAGTCAAATGCCTGACACAGATGTGACTCCCTTTTGATGTTTTCACATGGGAAGTTAGCACGGAGAACAGGATGATGGGCCAAGCTATGCTGTTGTTGCATCTCCTAAAGGACCAGGTAAAGAAGGTGCATGGAAGTTTCGACCCCGCAGTTGTGAATGAAGACACAAAAGCGCGTGCCTTGGGTGCGAGCTTAATCCTTCGCTTAACTTGCAATACAAGGCTGCAATATGACATCATCGTGTCCAAAGAGTACATCGGTGCCACACGACTTGATCCATTGTACAACAAAATCTGCTCACCTTCATTCCTTTTTCTGAAGGGGATGTTTTAAAATAGAAGAGGTGGATTGTAGAGCAAACGGCACAGTTCCGGGGTGCCTCCTTCAACTTCCAGAGAGGGCAGTCTCGTCTCACAGCAGCCAAGAACACCATCAACTAGAACACTGGCAACAACAGCAGCACAAGGACCTGACCCAACCTCTGCATTGTATTGGTTTCAATCAGCAGGGATCAAGTCCAGTGCAGAGACGATGGCGAAGGAGGTTGAGCAAGTGAACAAGTGGCAGCACTAATGACCACAGGATTTTCAAGGAGCATCTGGATGATCCAACAGAGGTCTATGTGGATGAAAATCCATTTATGTATTGGTATGGGAATATGTGCCAATGGCAAGAGCTCATCAGGCTGGTGATAAAGTATCTAGCTTATCTTGCAACCAGTGTGTCTGCTGAGCATGTGTTCACTGCACCTTATTTGGTTGTTACAGTGAGAAGGACCAGTCTCTCACCTCAAAACGTGGAGAGATTGACTATGATCAAAATGAATCAACATTTTAAAACACACAATTACACCGTTCCTGAAACAGCACAGGAGGAGGAGGATGACTGGTCATAAATTGAATCAAGTGTGTTAGCTGACCAGCTTCTGGTTGAACCACCTGAATTTGAGGACGAACTCTACTTCCCAGACTAAGTTTGTCAGTGCCCCCATAGAACTTTTTATTAATTATTTCTCGTTGAACTGCAAAACAAAATGGCTAGTGGAACATTATTACTTTTTTTTTGTTTTTTTTTTAGTCCTCATACTATCTCCAATCTATAGTAACAGGCACCTTGGGTATTGTGGCTACCATATGTCTGTCAGATTGGACATTCTTCTAGCAGATATTGCTTGGGCTATTGCGAATTCCGTTACCTCTCAGGCCCACTACTACGAGAAGATGTAATCATTGGACAGATCGGTTCAAAGAACAAGAAGTTTTTGTTATATATATATATATATATATATATATATATATATATATATATATATATATATATATATATATATATATATATATATATATATATATATATATATGTATATATATATATATATATATATACAGTAAATCCTATCGGCCAGTCCCCCTCGTTTCTTATCTTACCACCTGTCCATCGGCCACTGAGTTCTTCCAAGCATGCCATAAGGGGGGAATTTTGGGTCCTTAACTTACATATCTCCCTTCTTGCAATTATAATTAGGTAGAACATCAAATTTCTTTGTTTTATGTGCAAACTTGAGCCCGTCAGGTCTTGCTGCCTGATCCCAAACATAATCAGGACAGTGCTTACCTCCACCTCGGAGCACATCAGATATGGTCTTACCCACAGCTATCCAGAATCCCTCCAGCATCGGGCAGGTAGCAAACATGTGTACGTAATCCGCATCATTGCTTCCACACCGCTTACATTTGAAGTCACCACCTCCCCTTATTTTCGCCAACCTTTTCGGGGTCCAGTAGACTCTATACAGGGTGTAAAAATGATTCTTCTTTAATGCAGCAGATTTAACTACAGTATATAGTGTAGATAAAGATACTTGCCACAACTCTTCCATTTCAGCGTCCAGCAAGTACCCATCCCAGGCGGAGGAAGATGCTTGCAGCTTCAAGTTAGCCACTGTGAGAAGATGTTGATACCATACTGCTACTTCCTTTTTCTTTGGTCGTGGGTCCCGGATGTCTATCTCCATTTGATTAGAATATGCTTTTATCCAATCTTGGGTCCTCAGCCACTAGTTTACTTGAATTATTTTAAATCAGGAAATTTTCCCTCCTGTCATCCAGTTCCAGTACTCCCTTATTGGCCCAAATAAAAGTTGTGATTTTCCCCTGCAATGCTAAAATACTTTTCATGTCAAAATTTAAGGGTATATTATCAAACAGAAAAGTAACCTTAGGCAAAATAAACATTCTCACCAGGCTAACCCGCCCAAAAATGGTCAATGGCAAATCCTGCCATCTTTTCAACAATTTCTCCACTTCTGAACTAGTGTTCTCAAAGTTTAAAGCGGCTAATTTTTCTAAGTTCCTGGTTATGTTTATCCCTAGGTATTTCATTTCTGTAGCGCTCTTTATTTCCCCTTCCTTTTGGTTCCAGATCATTATTTCAGTTTTCTCCTCATTAATTTTATATCCAGATAGAGCACCAAACGCTCTTGCATCCGCTACAAGTTGGGGGAGGGCAGAATGGACATCAGAGGTGAAAAGCATTAAGTCGTCTGCCTACAGCGCAATTTTCCTGGTAAATGTGTCTACCTTAAAATTATTTATTCTCTCATTCAGTCTGACCCTCTGGGCGAATGGCTCAATATACAAATTGAAGAGAATAGGTGATGGGGGCAGCCTTGCCTCGTCCCCCTGCTGATCCTAACCGATGTTGATAAACCCTTTTTGATCTTCTTGTATTAAACTCCCCACTACCTTATTTACGTGCGGCCAAAATACTGGTGAAGATTTTATAATCACTATTAAGTAGGGAAATAGGATGGAAGGATTGGCATTGAGAATTTTTTTTACCTGGCTTCGGAATTAGTGTTATCACTGCCTCATTCCATGATTCCGGTATCGGATTACCCTTTATTAAAATTAAATAAAAAAGTTTAATCCGGGTTAAAAAATAATCTCCTCTGCAATGGTAGAATAGAGCTCGCTAGGAATAGTATCAGGGCCAGCTGCTTTGCCTTTTTTTCTTTTCTTTACTGCTGCCAATATTCCCCCCCATTACTTCCTCCCCAAGAAACCCTTGTTGCTCCTGAGACAATTTAGGGAAATGCTTGTCTTTAAGCCAAGCATCAATACTGGCTCTATTTGTTACACTTTCTTCCATGTATAATTCTTGAAATAATTCTTTGAAAACCTCTCTTATCCTACTGCTCTCTTCCGTAGTCTGTCCGCTTCAATCTTCCTTATATAGTTTTGGTTTCTCTCTAACCTTGCTTTCCATGCTAGCAGTTTTCCACAGCACTCGCCCTGCACTTTATCTCTGGCTTTGCTGGCTTCCCACAATTGCTGAACCTTCTCTTCTATCTTTGCTTTAAATTCTGTTTGTAGATTATCTAGTGTTACGGCTATCTTTTGCCTCTCTTCTGTACCCAGATACGTGCTTTCAACCTCATCTCAGTTCTCCCTATCCCTTCCTCTAATCTAGAGTATTCCATTTTCTCTCTCCTTGCCCAATTTATTGATATACTTTTTAGTGTCCCCCTTACCCAGGCTTTGTAGGCGTCCCACACCACATGCAAGGGCATTGATATCAAATTCCAAGGAAAAAACTCATCTGAGTCATGTGCCAATTTTGCAACTTTCCCCTCTGAGAGTAAAATCCTTCTATTCACAGTCCATCTCCCAAGCCCCCGTGAAACCCTCAATTCAATTTTTAAAGACAGGGCTGCATGGTCTGAGAGGTGAATAGGGAGATGTTCCATTCCTACCACTCTCTCCACCTCCTTCCTATCCATGAAGAAATAATTCAATCTGGAAAAATGGCTGTTTTTCTTGCTGTGAAAAGTATAGTCCCTACTATTCCCCTTTATTTTATGGAAAACATTGCACATATTGTAGTTTTCCTGCATATCAACCAAATATGTCCTCATTCTAGGGGAGTTAATCTGTATTCTTACCGAGGATCTGTCTAGATTGTTATCTAAGAGAATGTTAAAATCCCCTCCTGAAATGGCAGGCGCTTTAAAATCTACTAAGGCGGAAAACAGATTAGCCAAGTGCGAGATATCATCAATATTCGGGCCGTAGTAGTTCACTAATGTATACAAGTTCTGATAAATATTTATTTCATCTATAAGCCAACGCCCCCCATCATCGGCTTTATACCGAACTAACTCCACTCCTTACTTTGTTTTAAATATCATAGCTACACCTTTGGTACAGGATGATCGATCTGTAATGATTATACCTTCCACCCATTTTTGTTTTTGGAACAAACGTCTACATTCCTGTTTCCTCAGATGGGTTTCCTGCAACATAAGTATTTGTGATCTATGCTGCTTTAAAAATTGGGACATAGAGTACCTTCTCTTTTTAAACCACAGCCCATTCACATTCCAGCATACTATCTCTAAGGGCAGTGACCCCTCAACCCCTGTTCTCATTTTTTTTCTTTTTTACTTTTTCCTTCCCTTTTCCTTCCTTCTTTCTAACACAACTACTCCTAAATGGTGCTCCTACTATGCCAATTAGAGGACTTAACTTTTTATGATTTTTTTCCCACTGCTCCCCACCCATAATGCTCCCCCCCGGGAACCCTCCCCACCCTACTGCTAGGCCTTTCCATAGCCTATTTGAGCTATCCCCCTGAGGGAGAATTAATGCTTTACTTCCTTGCTCTATTGCGTATTTCCCGAAACCCCCCCCTCTCTTCATTAGCCCTATAAAATTGTCTACTTCTTCCGGATCATGGAAATTATACATTTTGTTCTGCCACATCACCTTCAAGGTGGCCGGAAATCTGAGCTGTACTTTTGCACCAAGCCCTTTCAAACTTCCCATTCTATTTCCCAGTTCCCACTGTCTATCTGCAGTTTCCTTAGAGACGTCAGATCTAATCTTGAAGGTAGCTCCTAATGATTGGAATGATTTCTCTTTCAAAGCCAGACTTAGAAGCCTCTCTTTTATAGTATAGGATAAAAAGTTAACCAAGATCTTGTGAGGGCTTTTTCTTCCTGGACATAGTTTAAATGGATCTCTATGCACTCGCTGCATTTCTACTTCAAGATTAGTGAAACTCTCTTCCAGTGGGAATACACTTCTCAGAAATTGGATCACAAAAGATTTAATATCTGTTCCCCTGCCCCGTCCTCAACCCCCAAAATTTTGACATTATTTCGCCTGGCATTATTCTCCAACCTTTCAAGCTTGTCCGACAATGATTTCTCTCTTTGTTTCAGGTGTACTACTTCTTTGCTGTTCTCTTGAACGACTAACTACAGTTCTTTAAATCCAGATTCCAGAACCTGTGTACTTTGCACTAGATTTTCTAGTTTTGCTTCCAAATTTGTGCACGTAGCCTGAATCTCCTTTTGATTGGCCTCTGAGATTGAAAAACGATCTTTAATCTCTTGGACAAATTTACCCAACATCCCCTGAACCGAGTCTACTTCCCTTGGCTCCTTTCTTCCTGGCTCTGCATCCACTGTGGGGGTACATGGGATATTTCCTGCTGCCACCAGGTCACCCCCCCTCACCATGTTTGACTCATCTGTGTCTAAGCATATGATCCAGCGCGGCTAATATAAATTCTTCTCCCTTTGGACAAGACATCCAGGTAAATCACTCTTTAACAATTATACCATATGACGGTGGGGCCCATAACACCGCATAAACATTCACTCACTCAATATTTTCCTGGATTACATCCACTTCCACCGAGGAGAAGGATTAAACTGCTGGAGGAACGGGATACCTTATTGAAATTGACAAGATATATTCTCAAACATCATATATAATCAGTTCAATCCTGTCAGCTCTGAGACATCAAGGTATTCCGCTCTTTGGTCGATGGACCAACTAGTAAGAATAAGTTGATGGTGATTAAGACCAGCTCAATCACTTTAAAACTTATTAAACATTACCCTTTTATTGAGCTAAAAGAACCACAGACTCATAGTTTTAATTATAATAAAGTTTTATCTACTTTCCTTAAATGTATGAATAAAATTCAAATTTATTAATCGTTTTAATACATTTCAATATCATTATACGGAATACGTTTTTAGAAAGAAATTTATGCATACCCCATTTAGATGAAGAATAAAAGTTCACCAAAGCAGATCACAGCATAGAATTCCCAAACTGACTGTCTGTCCCGCTAAACAGGCCTCCTCGACGGACCTCCTATACAGGTTCCCGCATCGGTCTCGTTCCTTCCCAGTCAAGTTAAAGGCAAAAATTATTAATTCTATTAAGAAAATGGCCTATAAAAGATAGCAGCAGTTCTTCAGCATCAACGCTCCGTGCTCAAAAAATATAGATAGAATAGCGCTCCTCCTACTTAAGAGCAGGTCCTCTTCTACCCTATTACTAGCTTACTAAACATAAAGTTGCAAATCTTTGGGGGCGGGAATCACGCTAATTGGTCCATTGGAGGGGCTGGCAAGCATCACCTCATTGCCCTCCTTGTTCAAACCGGTTCTGAATTTGTTTATGATTTTGTCCTTTCACACAGCTTTGGGGTAATCACAATCTGATTGACAGTTCGTATAATGTTGCCTCTTCTTAGTTACTTATTTTGAACAGTCCATTGTTAATTCACTGCTACTGATCCCGTTCTCACGGATCCAAGCTGAGTCTTTCTTGGCATCTATTTCATGTCAAGTTATCCCATCCTTGACACTTCTCACTCTGGGCTCGACTCATACCCACGTGACATGTTCCTGCGGTTTTCTTCCGCTTGGAAGCCATCTTTGCATCTGCGCATTAAGCTCATCTACCTCGGCAGCCATTTTTACAGCACGGCCTAACAGGCCCGAAAGAACTATTATGAAAACAAACACAATCATAATTAAAATAGAGAAAATAAGCCTTTGTTTTTCCCACCCGTCATTCTAAGTACCCCAATTAGGTATTACCTAGCAAAAGCGAAATGTAAAGCCATGTTTACTTACCATCCGCTTTCTTTTGCCACACTACAATTTTACTACATAGCACAAAACATGCAATATCACTCTAATTAGTACGTAAACCATTATGTTAGTGTTAATTCACGTTGACAAATGTAAATGAGTTAATTTTGCACATAAATTGCAGTTTTACCACTTATGTAAAATGTTTATGAAAAAGAAATGTAAAATGTTGATTAGTTAGACAAACAATTAATACCATTAATTTACTATCTTGTATGTTAGGGGGTTCCAAAATGTTTTCATTTACCTCGCTCCATCACATGCAAACGCATTTTCTGTGGAGACTTCCGGGTGCACTATTGTGATGCCTTGACTACCTGCTTCCACGCCTGCTTCCATGACTCTTAAGTTCCTTGTGCTTTCCCTTGTGTAACTCTTGAAGACTTCACTGCTTCTCCCCCTTTCTCCTTGCACAGATCTGCCCTGAACTTAAAATAAGATTTCAGCTAGGGAGTAATTTTTGGCAGTTTGGACACTATCTGGTCCTGCTTTTCCTTGTATTTTGGGGCTAAGCTAGCTCTAGCGGAGTCTTTTATTAGGTGCTTATCAGCCCTGGGCTTTATATGCCTAATTGTCACCTTCGCCGATGCGTGGGAGCTCTTCTTCCCAGACCCAGCTCTCTCGCAGTTTCCTACCCATTCAGAGTTATGTGACCTCAGAGCGTACCGGCTTACAGCCTCCTTTTGACCCCCCACCTGAAATCTGCCAGCTTCCTTTGCTCCCTTTGCTACCGTATCCTGCCAGAGGCAAGTAGCTGGGGAGGGCTTACCTTCTAACCTAGACTCGACGTCCATTAGGGCATATCTGCACATGCAGCCTCCTTAGTCTCCTGCACTTTTCCTCCTACCGGCGTCCAATCTGCATTGGACGCCTCCACAACTGGTGCTGACTCTGCCCATGGCAGCCCTAACGCCATGGCAACCTCCCAGGAATCCGCTCCAGGTAGCGCGGACACGCCGAAGCAGCACTGCAGTGTGGATTCTCCCACCTAACCATCCACCCGAACGTGGGCCAAGAAATCTACGGGGACCTAGAAGCGACAGGGGGACATTAAGTACAGATCATCACTACACGGTGAGCAATTCTTCGTTGGATCGCGCGATTTCTCCCTCGGGGGTAGCTCCCGACCAGCCCTTCAGCCGGCCGCCATGTTCCCTTGCTCCTCCCTCGGAACATTATTGCTTTTATGTCAGATTTATGCTGCCCCACCATTTTTTTATACAAAAACAACAATTGATGGACAGGATGAAGAACAATGTCATACATTCACCCCAGTACAGAGATCTGGGCCTAAATCCATTGTTTTTTTGCTCTCCATGCCATTCCAGTTTGAACCCAGCCATATGCAAATCAGTCTTGACCCTGAGCCCAATGGGTATGGTCCAGCCCGAACTGCCAGGCCAGGTCTTCCCTGGACTGGAAACAAGCATCCTGGGACCAGTTTCGGGGTTTCACCCCTCATCAGCCAGGATAGCTTGACTCCAGTGGCATGGAGAGCACGGGACCTACGTCTGGGCATACCCGTCCCAGTTGGGGGTGACAAATGCAAAAACAACAATTGATGGACAGAATGAAGAACAATGTCATACAATGACCCCAGCACAGAGATCTGGGTCTAAATCCATTGTTTTTTTTGCTTGCCATGCCATTCCAGTTTGAACCCAGCCATATGCAAATCATTCTTGACCCTGCGCCCTATGGGAACAGTCCTGCCCGAACTGCCAGGCCAGGTCCTCCCTGGACTGGAAACAAGCATCCTAGGACCGGTTTCAGGGTTTCACCCCTCATCAGCCAGGACAGCTTGACTTCAGTGGCATGGAGAGCACGGGACCCACGTCTGGGCATACCCGTCACACTCGGGGTGACAAAGCATCATTTTTTTTGTCACATATATTGCTGGACTGCAGTTGGACTAGTGTGCATTGAAGAAGCCTCCACAATTCCTTCATTACATTTGAGACAATGCCTGCCCCCCTTGCATGCCTATTGCCTATCCCTTTTTGCATCAGTTAGCACTACCAGGTCTGCCCCAGAAGATCGTTGATTTACAAGAGTGCCTGTCAATACCAAATTCCAATGTGTTTCCTGCATCTAAGATGAATACCTTATACCTAAATTACCCGTTCTTGGGAGGGTGTGTGTTGAAAAGTAATGCAGGAACTTTCTTGAGATGATTGATTTGCAATGTTTGGGGCATGAGTGATGGGCGATCATTTTTTCCCTGTAGGTGATTGTCCTTTACAAACTTACTTAGCGAAAATTAATTAACCTGTGTGGTCCACTACTATGATCCTTCTGTTTTTTTCATCATCTAGGATGGCTGTCCCAGACAATCATTTGATTTGAAGACTGCCAAATCAAATTCCAATCTGTTGCCTTCATCAAAGGAGAGATAGTGTACCTACCACCATGCTTGGATTGGAACAGGTAACCATTGCACCAAGGAGTGAACTGTTTATTGAGTGACTCTGAGTGATGACTGATGTGGTGGCTGACAGTGAGCGATGGTGTGTTGAAGTGTAATGCGGGAACTTTCTTGAGAGGATTGATTTGCAATTTGGTGGGCCTGAGTGATGGGCGATCATTTTTTCCCCTGGAGGTGATTGTCCCTTTCACAGTCAGACAGATTTAATTGCAGGGTCCTCTCCTTTTTTCTGGTTCTTCATAGACCAGAACAGTTACTTTAGCTAACAAACAAAAAGCTACGCAACAGCAGTGCACTACACGTCTATCTTGCTCAGGCCATGATGACTGGGCTGGGACAGAGTTACTCGGAGTCAGGAGGAAGATGGAAGAACTGAGGGCGGATGCTGTGTTACTACCTCATCAACAGATAGAAGCAAGACATTATCGACCTTAATTCAAAGGTAAACCAAGAGTCTGAGGTCCAGTACTCAGCTATGTGGAATGGGGAGAGGTACGTTTATTTGTGAAATGCTGCTCTGTGAGTATGTGTGTCTGTGAATGTATGTATGTATGTATGTGTGTGTGTGTGTTTGTGTTGGATTTGTGGCAAAAGAGACACTCTTAGTCCCCCTCTTGTTATTTTTGCTCTGCTTCTGAATCTTCTTGATATACTCCTCATGAAGCTTACCTTCCCTCTTTCTTTCCCCTTGACTCTAAAATACAGTTTCTGTTCTACAGTCCACACACCTTCTAGTCTCCTACACAAACTAAAGGTGAAAGCTGAGCTCAAAACTCCTGCTCACCTACCAGACTATTCCAGACAGGCACCCAAGAGTGGATGTTCCTGAGGAGAATGCAGATGCACCACCTAATTTTGCAATACAGAATCATTTTTCTTATTAATATTTGGAGAACTGAGTGGGTTGGTTCACTCCCCCACCTTGAAGACAGAACATTTAGATATCTGATAACTTGGGTCACTGGGACAAAAGGACTGTTTGCAATACATTTATCTGTACTCTGTCATCCTCATTCTTTTGTTTTCTTCCACAACAGATTGATGATGAATGATGTGCTGCTCATTGCTCAAATGAATGTTGTCCTTGTGTGGGGTTTGTCTATGTCAAACCTTTCCCCAAATCCCCTTTGCCATCCATTCATCAAACCCCTATGTGTTATTTATTGAGTTATGGCTTAATTTCCACATTGATGGATCACACACTTGGTGGGGCAGATATGGTGAAAGCAACACTAACTTACTGCTGGATCATCTAAGCAATAGCCCACACTGGTCTCATTTACCCACCCGTGCATGAAAAGGGATCCATATTTTAGATATAGAATGAAGAACATCAGTTGTCAGCATCATCAGTCAAGCCTTGTGTTGCCTAACCGTAAACGCCTAACTTAAGCTTGTCCACTCCAGACTTTGAGTCCATTTTTTATAACTCGAGGATTTCATAAATACTACTAGTTCCTCATTAGCCAAAAATGACTACTATTGTTTTGTTTTATATTGTATCACTATCAGGAATTCTTGTAGTACTCTGGTGTCAATTCTTTATAAAGCCTTGATATAATAAACCCACTAACTCAGTCTTTATATTTCAATGTAGTTGCCTACGATGGATAATCAATCATTCAGATCAATCCCACAGTTGGAGCTCACCTGGGTGGACCTAGAAGTGGGACCTCGCTTGGGACGTTGTGCTACCTTCCCTGTTATTTCTTCATCTACATTCAGATAAGACAACTATGGAGTGAAGTGAACTAGTTACTGCTACTATTTTTTATCTAGGTTGTTGTAGACAATATAGGTCATGGCAGCATTCCCTGTAATGGGCAAGATAGTTAGAGAAGCATAACTCTATAACTAAGTGCTACACTCTATCTTGCAAGCACATAAATAAGCCACGTAAAAGCTGACAGTAGCAGTGCAAAGTAAAAGTAAAACGGACTACTTCAGGCACAAATTGTGATGAAATAAAATAGTCCCCCCCTTTATTTTTTTGCAAAGAAGCCCACCCTCTTCACCCACAGAACATGCCCACCCTTCTCCCCAAACAAACAGACCCAAGCTCCAATGTCCCAAATTTCAAAATTTTCAAAGAAAGTCAAACCCGGTCCTAACTCCCTTCCTATCCTCTCCACCCAGCCCCAACAAGTCCCTCCAACCAAAACAAACATTTAAAAAAAGGCTAAAAGAGGGCATTTTGGACATCGGTCCGGAACTGATCCAGGCTTTGCTCCATTGTGGTGAACCAGCGCTTGATGGACTCCAGCTGATGCAGGATGCGGCTCAGCAGTGTCCTGGTGTTGTCAGTGTGGGAGAGGGTGGCAGCAGTTGATGGAAGCTGGCGGTGGCGCCGACGATGGGATGTCTGGGATGCTGGAGGCTGAGGGAGTCCGGCTGCACTGGGGCCTAGCTGAGAGGCATTTGCTTCCTCCTCCCCCTCCTCTTCCAGGGCCACCAGCTACTGGTATTCTTGCTGGATATGCTCTAGCCTCTGCCGCCATAGGCAGGCCACTATCTCCTGCCTGTCAGGAGTAGCTATATTGAAAAAAACAAAAAAGACAAATTGTAAATAATGCTCTGTGCAAACAATTTTTTAAAGTTATTGGGTGGAACAGTAGCAGTATATTGCTGGTCCCCTAGGGCCATTGGAATTTGATGCGATTATGATTAGGAGAGTGACAAGGCCAATTTTATGTTTTACCCACACATGCCTTGCATAAAAAGCACTGACTCTGTGGCAGAAAAGTATTAAAAGGCACATAACTGTGGATTGAAAAAACTGTGATTTGATTATTTTTTTCTTCTAAAAGCTTTTCAAGTAACTATAAACAGAAACTTTGAGTTGAAAAATAAATTACCTCTCATTAATGAGTATGGCATTATGACTATGGAGAACAAGTTGTGTGTTGTTCTAAAATAATAAAGCCATGCTCATTGCTAGCCAACGCATTAGGTACTTTGCTACTGTCTGCAGCTGGGACAGCTGTAGGTATATTTTAAATTCCAATGGCCCTGCTCTTCTCCAAATGCTTTTCTCTTTCTACCCTGTCTGCAAAGAAGCAGATGAAAAATAAGATACTACGTCACACACCTCACATATGAAATGTATATTAATATTATCCTGTCTGGCATAAGTAGACGTTGGGGAAAATGATGAACTGCACTACAGGGAAAGGAACGAGCTATATAGATTGTATTCAGCACATGTAGTGTAGACCTTTTTTGATATAGAATAGAGGGGCCACTACACAGATCATCGATTCATCATCTTTGGCTTATTCAGTCACTGTACAAGTTGAAATGGAAAAATCTGAATAGGTTTAAAATAAATCTGTTGTTGGAAACCTTGAAATATATTCTGGAATCAATTCACTTCACATGGTTATAAAATGGAATGTAGCACAGGCCAAGAATGGATTTTTCAATTTGGTAAGCTGGGATGGAAGAACTTAAGAAAAAATAAGGAGTGAAGTACTAAGATGAGTGGGTGAAGGGAAACAACAGACCTTGTGTGTTCAGTTTGCAATGCATTGAAAAGAATGTAAATGCTGCATTAACTAAAGCAGACGCACATTGCACAGCCAGCACTGCAGTCACAAATTGACCCATACTGCACTTTCGTCATTGGTGGCAAAAATGCCATTTGCAGTGAGGGGGGTGATGAATGATGGGTGGGATACATCTGGCTCACTTAGCAAATATAGCGAGAGAAGGGAGTAGAACAAAAAATAAAAAAATACCCCCACTTTGAACCATAGCTTTCATAACCCTACATAAACAAAGTAAGCAATGTAGATGAGCAGCATGCTGCTAATGAGAAGCACTGCCTTGCTTATTCATCTAAACAATCCAAATATCCCTTCATCCTTTCATTCTAATTCACCCATAGCCACCATAATCAAGCTTGACTCTTTCTCATCCAGTCTTTCACCATAGTTTCCAATCAATTATCCATTCATTCAATATCCACCCTTTCTTCAAACCCTCTTTTCACACATCCACCCCTTTACCCACCCACACACACTTTCAGCCACCCACCCTTTCACTCATGTACAATTTCCTTTCTTTTAACCTTTCATTTTTTAATGTTTCCAGGCCATCAATGTTCATTATGTGAGCTTTTGGTGAGTTGCAGAAGAAGAGGCCATAATAACTCAATCACTGATGCAGCTGGTTAAGCTGGAGGGTTCATGGTCATGAGCTGACGACACCCTGGTACTAGCTAGTGAGTATAGTAATAGCAAGAAATTATGTGACTTGCCAATGCCCGTCCCTGCTGCCACTCCTCCCCCTCCAACTTACTCTCCACCTGCAGCGATACTGGAGCCAGCATCAATGATGGCTAGAGTAAAAAGGTTAAACATTTTTTAGATGCCAGATACACCACCACAAATACAACTGCAATACATCACTACAGTTCAGTTAGAACTGCAGTACCTTCTAACAAAAATATCACCTTGGGCATTTGATCGGTTCACAAAGTTAGACAAGCCAGGGGTGGAATAATGGTCAATAAAAGACATGTGGTGTTGATTGGCAAATGCAATGTGAGTGGGAGCTCATACTTTTCTTCCAGCCATGCTGCACTGTCATGGGAAACTGCTGGTATACTGTATAAAGGAATGAGACATCAGCACACTACATAGAGGGGGTGGTCCATGATGCCTTGGCCACTCTCTTCTGAACTCAACTATTGGAGCATGAGCAGGGAAAAGAAAGCCTTCTCAAAAAACATACATGGTGAATATTATTTATAATACTAGCTTACTTGGGCCTATAATCTTCACTGTAGACAGTAGAGTACCAAAATGTGTTATTCTTAGTCTTACTCTTACAGTACCACAAGCTATATAGGAGAGAGGGAAATACTACCAGCAAAGCAGAAAATAATTGACTTAGAGACTAGTGTAGAAACCGGAAAAAGTCAGCTGCCAAATATGAAAAACATGTAATATAAGGAAAAAAAGATAATGCAGGGATAACAGGAATGAAACAAAAATTGAATCCATTGTGCTTTTCACGGGTGGGTTCGTATCCCATCCTCGTCGCCACATGAAAGGAAAACAGCAGGTAAGGGTGTCAGAGAAACTTTATTTCTCACCAGCAACACCAGCCTCCAGCCAGCAACTCCCATCCTGGAACCCAGCAACAACATTCGAATAGCCCAAGATTCTACTCTAAGCCCACAACAATCGTAAAACCGGCATTAGGGAAATAATAAAAATAAATAATAGGGCTTATGGGGTTGCCAGAGCCCTCGGCACCGGTGCTGGTGGTTGATGGTGGCTGACCAGCTACTCCCAAACCTGTCTCCTGAACATCCCTCTTCTTGTCCTTGGGTGCTGATGTAAGAATTGAAGAAGATAATAAAAAATAGATTAGTGATTCAGTTAATCTCCTCAAAATGTTTATGACAGGCAAACACAGTCACATAAACAGATTGGCTATAGCACTAGTTTCGAGTCTATCAACTATCGTTGACTTGCCCATACTAATCCTGAACTCCCCATTCCAAATTTCCTTAATTTCCTTTGATTCTATTCCCATTTCTCAACCCCCTGATGGACCAACTCAGTCTCCTTTTTTGTAATGCATAGATGCATACTACACATCGCTGTGAAAAAACTTGGAATTGTATGGCCTACATAAACAAAGTCCCAGAGAGAACGAGCTACTCACTGATATCACTAATTCACTATAGTGACAGGAGGACAGTCTGCAATGGCCTCTTAATTAATCAGCCAAAGCGAGCGCCAATGATGAGTTTAATTAGGTAGCGCTGCGCACCTGCCTAGCAGAAACTAGAAACTGATTCACACAATAATATTCCAACGTAAACACAACTTACCTCTGAGTGTGAGCAGCATGCTAGTCAGAAAACAAATTGGAAGCATTGTAGACCCCAAACACAACAAATAAGTAATACTCACCGAGCCCTGGAATCTCGATGCCTAGCAGGTCGATCAGATCTTGTTTGCAGTCCAGGATATCCGCCCAGAAGTGCGTCAGCTACCGGATGGTGAGCAAAACCTGGCTGGTGCACTGCACGCACCAGAGCACCCTCCGAAGTGCAGCCGACGCTCCTGCAGGGGGTATCCGCTACCGGGCATGCCAACTGCTAGCAGCATGGAGGGGAGGTGGAGCTGCACAAAAAAAAATAGCACTGCCAACTCCTCCTCACAAAAGATTGCCTGGGGCTGCAAACCTGGGCGGCGGTGCTGCCTGCAATGCAATGACCCTGCCGCTGCCACTGTGCTGGGTGGGTTAGAAAAAAAAGGAAAAGGAAGGGAAAGGACAGAAGAAAGAGATAAGCAAGTAACAGAAAACAAACTAAAAGTGACGAAAAAACACAATTTCTTTCCCCAAAAACGTAAAATATACAAACACAAGGATACACACTAATATAAAAAGTATAAATGAGGGGTAGATACATTTTAAAGGGGGAGTGTTACAGAGATTAAAGAGAAATTATGATTTAGGCCCAGAACCATAGCAGAGAGCAGAAAAACAAGATTGCCGTGCTCATGACTAGCGCGTGCTGCTATTGCGCATGATTTAGAACATAAGGAAGCACATGAGAACCGTGTGATGCCGTTTGTGCACGATTTATAACAAGAGGATGTGCTCTGTGTTCCCATTGCAACGCCAATGGGTGCGCATAGTTTTTGGGCGATTTCGCAGAGTTCTGCGTAGCGCAAATCTATGAACTCTGCCCACGCCTATTTATATAGCGCCCAACGAGGACATCTGGTCGCGCTTGACCGAGACGAAGTCAAAAGTTCAGGCCAACCATGTTAGAGTGCGGGTGGGATATGATGGGTCATTGGGGCCGGTCAAAATGTTCCGAGGGTTGCGCGCGGTACGCGTCACCCAGATGCCGCTGTGAACTTTCGTTTTCTCGGAAATCAGGATCTAACGACCGGCATCAGAGGAAACGCGCCACTCGGATACCGCTATTAGCAATTTCTATCTTCTGAAATTGTTTCTACTTTTCCATCACCAGAATTGTCTTGCCGTCAATATATCAACACATGCTCCGGAAACCGCATTGAGCAATGTTTATCTTTTGAAATCGGCAGTGGATGGACCCGTCTAGTAACTATTCTCACAGAATTCCATTAATCTTGACGTGCGTGTTCTCACATCGGACGACACACCTTTTCCATTTAGGCTGCTCTGTAAAACAGAGCACATAAGCAGATTTATCCTACTCATCCAGTTAATACGTCGTTCAATACGAATTTGTTTGCTTTCAACTTGGCAGGTCCCATGGCCCTTCTGGTTTGATCTATCATATGCGCCCTGAGGAAGGTGATACCCCAAAAAAAAAAAAGGGGTGTGACACCGAAACGCGCGTCGGCGCTGAGAACATGTCCCCTATATTAATGATGTATTGATTTTTTGATGCAAAGTTGAACAATTTTATGTTTTAACTTTATGTTTTCTTGATATACTATGTAAATATATTTACACACATCTGGAATCATAAACTGTATATCTGGATTGGTATAATTAATCTGACCCGTCTCTTGAAGAAATTTAACACTCTTCGATGTTTCACATCTATAGGGGATTTGAAATACACTTTGTGGTGTGTTATGAATTTTATGTGTGCATTTGTGGTGTGAATGAGAATGTTTGAGTACGAACATGTATGTATGAGATGAATGAGAGGTTTTCCATGGGATCTTTTGGTGTTTGTCATTGTACATATTTTATCCTATAAACACTTTATGAATGTATCCGTTTACTTATCCTGAAAAGAAGAAAAACAAAAAATAAAATAATGTTTCATTAACTTGGATTTTGCAAGTTTTTGAGCGCGTGGTCTAGCCAGAGTGGTCCATTAGTTAAACGACGTATTGCCTTTTTCAAATTATATAGGTAGAACACAATTTTCTTGTTGTATATTAGCCGGTCAAAATGTTACCTTTGCACTCAGTCACTTTTTGGGTTCTTTTTCTCTCGACATTGAGTGAGTCTCCTCGGTAGTCCAGGTTGTAGCTCAACAATGGCAACTTGCTTCAGTGCAAGGCATCAGGGATTTCTGGAGGTCTTGGTTCTCGTCGTCTACGACAAAGAGCTCTGGAGCTTTCAGTGGGGCACACCTGAAGTTCAGGCTGAGTCGTGTTTCGGCGTTGTCAGCTTGACTCTTGATGACAGGTCGGTCAACTTATGGAGCTTTTTACCAAAAATTCTACAAATGGTTTCAAACTTCTGAGTCTTCTTCCAGAAGGTCCTTTTGGGGGCTTGAAGTGTCCACAACACCAGCCAAGTTGCCAGAAGCTCTGACGTACTCCTTGGAGAGTTGGGTCTACAGTTCCCACAATGCACCTGGACAAATCCTTAAATGTCTACTGGACGCTGGGCAGCTTGGCTTTGCTTGGCAAAGTTGATGCAGGTGACGTCTTGGAGCTCTTTTGTACCTGTTGCTTTCAGGGAGTCCACACCTCAAGCTTTTAAAGCAAGGCAAAGTCCCTTTGTGCTGAAGCCCTGAGTGTGCAGCAGTGACAGTCCTTAAGATTGCAGTCTTCTTGGTGCAGACCAGGAGTTCAGCAGGGCAATTCTTCTTCTTATTCTGGTTCCTAGGCAGGGATCTGAGTTTCTGGGAGGCTCCCCCATATTTTTCCAGGTTTCTGGGCTGGCAAGAAGGGGGCACACCTGACCAGTGGAGTGCAGGATGCCACCCTCTGTGATAACTACTACCCCTGAAGTGTGGCATATTTCTGTCCCAGAAAGCACTCTTCATAAACATCCAAAATGGAGAAAATCTCTTCTGGAGTTTCAGGTCTGGCTATGCCAACTCACACGTGTCGCTAACTTTCCCTACCACTCCGCTTCCAGCCCCTCTCCTAATTCAATTACAGGGGCTACCCTCTGGCTGGGAGTGCAGGAAGTGGGAGTGCCTTTCCCTCTTTTTAGACCAGTTTGGCTACCCAGCTGCCTTCCTGTCCTGCTGCTGCAGATCTCCTCCCAAAGCAAACACAGATCTCCTCCCATCAGTTATCTCCTTTGTCTCAGCCCAGGCCACTTCCCACCTCATCAGAGCAGCTTGGCTATGCCTGTCAAAGGCCGACCAATCAGAAGAGGCTGCAGCAGACCTGATTTTAGGTAACTTTAGGAGAGCAATTCTAAAACTACGTTCCAGCAATAGTTATAATAAATCCAGCCTTGACTAGTTGCTGGATGTATTGCAACTTTTATTTTCATACTTTGAAGTATTATTGTAGCTCACTCCAGTCAAAAGATAGACTTTATTAAAGTTTAATAAAGCCTTCCAATGTTATCCAATGCAGCAGATGTACTACAAAGGGGAAACATGAAATTGGTATTTATTCCCTCACCAGGGCATATAAAACATCTTTTATAATGTCCCTGCTTATTTTAATACTGCACCCTACTCTTTGGGCAACTAGGCCAGACCTTCAGGGTGACATATGTGTAAAACTAAGGTAGTTTAAGACTCTGGAGGTACCTTTAATTCTAAAGTCTGAATTGGGCATTATATTATTTTTAAAACCAGCCTGCAGGGCTGGCTTTTAAAATGACAACAGGTACCACAGCAGTGCACACTTAAATGTATTAAACCTACTGGGCCTCTAAACCTACATGCCCTACCATATACTTGGGACTTTCAGGTAGGCTGTCAGTATCAATTGTAATCACACCTAATTACGTATACCTTTTAAACAGAGCACTGGCTGTGGGCCTGGTTAGCAGAGCCCTGGGCACAATCAGAGTCAATAACCACCAGTATCAGTGACAAATGGGGGTGATCAGGGCAAAAAGGATGACTTTCTCACACTAACCTTTTGCTTAATGTATTATCTTGTTCAATGACTTTTTGTTTTTGAATTATTATTGCTTTTTCACATCTGTCAAGTTTTGTTTGAAATATGAAATTTTCCAAAGGATATAGCACTCTGTCCCAGTCATAACCCCTTCCTGCCAAGATACTGAATACTAATATCATAAGTAGGAACCAGGGGATAATGGGAGAAAGTGTGAGACAATGGAGACACTTTTTGGGAAATGGCCCCAACAGCAGCTTTGGATTGTCTTCAAACTACTGGTAGGTAATCTTGACAAAAACAAATACAAGAGAAGACCATAACAAATGACTAAATGCACAAAATATGGATCAATAGAATTAGCAACTTACTGCTAACTGCTCACCTAGCACCAGTCTTACCAGGATACCGGCCTGGAGCCAAATGACACTAAGGAAATGAGAGCAGCACTGCAAAGATGAAGTGGAGGCAGGAGGTCACTGGATGAATAGCAGCTTATGATCCAATTTGCTGTTAAGTAGAGGCAGGTGTTGAAGTCTTAAAGCACAGTACTGCGGGTCAAAAGTAGCAGATGGGACCAGAAACCAGATGGGGAGAAAATAACAAAGTGTTGGGATGCAGGGGCATGTAAAGTATTTGTTCAAGAGCAAAAAGTAAAAACGTCTGGGATGTTGCCAGGCTCCTACCTAATGTCCAAGAAGATCTTATGGACTAACTTTGCCCAACATGCCATGTAGGTCTCATTCAAACCAGAAAGTGTAACTATGCTATCTCTTACTCTAGTTTCCACATTCCTGTTGAGCACAATCTTCATGCCTGTCATTTATTGACCTTAAATGAGGATCTAAATCTTGCATTCCATTAGGGGTGTGCGCCATTTACGAAAATCACTTTCTCTTAATTACACTAAATTCCACGAAAGTTACTCAGAATTAAACATAATTACATGAAATGCAAATCAGTCTTCAGTGCTATATTTCAACACAAAATACACCCTTATAACAAAAATTTACACAAGGATGCATTTTGCAGAAAAACATAGTGTGAAAAACACAAATGGCACAAGCAATAGATGCACGCATACTGGCCATTCACATTATTTCTGCACATTTTCAGGAACATTTTACACGAACAATGTATAACTATGCAAAGTATCATATTGGTGTATGTAGCAAATGGTTTTCTGATTGGCAGAGGTATGCACTCTGTCCAAGCAGGAACTACAGTCCTAGTCAGGTAAGTCAGGTTAAGTCAGATACACATATTAATTAACCTGTGCTCACCCTCTGATAGCTTGGCACAGAGCAGGCAGGCCCAACTTAAGAGGCAATGTGTAACACTTCAAACAGTAACACAATAAAACACCACAAAAAGACTCCACACCAGTTTAGAAACAATAGAATATGATTTTATAAATAAAACAAGACCAAAATGACAAAAATCGAAAAAGTAGAAATTGAGATATGAATTTTTAAAGACTAATTGCGAAAATAGCCCATAGAAGCACAAAGCACTCAAAGAGTTAATTGGTCGCGCTGGACTATGACAAATTCAAGAGTTCAGGCCAACCATGATGGCGTGCGGGCCAGATACAGGAACCACACAGAGCACAGAGCACACTGAGCAAAGTACCTTAATCCTGGTCGCAACACAAGATGCGCTATTTTTCCTCATGCAAGAATGGCAATGTATTGGTTCCGAAAACAAAGACCCGGTTATGAGATGCGTTGGATCCGAAGTTGATTTCCTGGTATTCTCTATGCAAAAAAAAGGATGCATTGATCGTACTTCAGGTGTGGCTGGTTTGTGGTGGTTCCAATGCGGCGGTTCAGATGGAGATGCGCTGGTTCCAAGTGTGTTGCACCAGTTCTGTTCCCGCAACAGTGGCAATCCATTGGTTCTACTCGTTGCAGCAGAAGATGCGTTGTTTCCACTGGAGCAAGCACCTGGGTTCATTTCCAATAAACCAGTCATAGGGACAGGGTTAAAGATTTTGATGTCCCTGAGTCTTTGGAGAATAGGAGGCTAGTCAGCTAGCCCTTGGAGCCACTCTGGGTAAGGTGATGTGGTTCCAGTCAGAGGGAGCAGCAGAGAGCACAGCAAGGCAGCAGTTTTCCAGAGCAGCAGTCCAGCAGTGTAGCAGCCCTCAGCACAGCAGTCCTACTTCTTGGCAAGTTGGTTTCACGTCCAGAAGTGTACTGAGTTGGTAGGGTCATGGTCCAATACTTATACCCAGTTGTGTCTTTGAAGTGAGGGTGACATCAAAGAAGGGACTGTCATGTGGTTTGTGACCTCATGGCCTGCCCTGCTAAGTTGGCTGCGGCCTGGCTGCCATGATGCCTTTTCTGCACACGTTACTTTGTGACTTTGTTTTTCAAGCCTCTGCTTGTGCCTGGCTATATTAGGACTGTCTGCATTTCTGTCTTTCACCTTTTCTCTTGTTCCCTGTGGGTCGCTTCTGCACAACATGTACAAGGTCGAAAAACAACGTCCCTTGTTCTTACTGATCTGGCCTATCCCTCGCACCTAGACATAACACTATGTGCAGCTGAACTGGAGAAATTCGGGTGCTTTTAATATTGTGTTTGCAATGTTAGAGACAGTTGGAGAAAAACCTTTCCAGAGAGAAGAGCTGTGTTTGTCTACTGATGTAAAACTTGCATCTAGAGATTGAGGTATGAGGGTCCGCCTAACAATGCCCAGAGGTTTTCTATTTATATAATAAACTAGCAAATAGCACGGGGAGGGTGGTATAGTCATTTAGCCCTATATCCACTGTTTTATGAAATGCTTTCCCCGTTTGTATTCTATGGAATTGTAACTATGCTGATTATATTATCATTATGCATTATGCTGATAGTACTGGCTCGTGTACTGTATCTTAGAGCACGATAGTTGAAATAAATATTTAAACTATACTGTGTCTCTTATTACGCGCGTTGTGGACAGGTATGAGTGAGTGATGAAAGGGTGTTCTTGCTCCTGCGAGTCCTGGAGAGAGATACCGTGTTCTGGGTTGTCTAATCATTGGTAGTATTGTTGCTAATGAGACGCTACAGCTAGTCGGGTTGGGGTTTTAGGTGCTAAGGTTTATGGTTGGCTCACCACTATATTCCGAGGTCCTATTATCCTGTGCATAGCTCTGTGTATGTGCAGAATCCCTACAACATGGCGCAACCAACGAGTGGGCTGCTTATCTGCGAGACGCTTGAGTAGTACTTGTGCTTGTCCACAACCCCTTCACAGACGCTTCCGGAAGCGTGTGTGCAGGTGATACCTCCTATATTGACGTTTTTATAGGTTCTTTCAAGCTTGAAGTTATTAAAAGGATTTTTGAATCTAACCCTCTATTGTGCTGCCTCACATTAGGTTGTCGAACTATTTTTAGTCTTAAATGGCTGTACAAATTGCGGCACATAGCCGCGCAGCGCTCCGGGCTCACTTGACAGTGTATGGAGTGCCTGACGCGGGTGTCGATCTAATCTTTGTGGTACAAGCAGATCCAGCTTACCACTTTGAGGTGTTTTACTCTTGGATCACCTTTCCGGCGGTGGATGGGCTGATAATTTGTTCCATGAATATGAAGCCACCGTTGTTCCTAATCACTATAGACCATATAGGAATCTTGAAGTACCGCTCACGGCATGGCAACACCGTGTTTGGTTTGATGGCGCCCTCCCCCAACCGGTTACCGTGGTTCGTTTAGGCCCCTTATCAATTGACGGGGCCACTTGGCCTGTCTGGGCCGGGTATACCCCACATCCGCGTTATATGACGGTGGCAGTCGGTGAACTGCGTATTTTGCATTCGTCTTTGATACGAGTGCATAGAGCTTTAGTACAGTATGTTACAGGCAACATCCAGGGAGCCCCGCCTGGAGTTGCAGGCCATCCAGCTGGAGCAGGCGGTGTGACCATAAGTCCTGTCATGGTTAATTCGGTGATGGGCAAGCGCCCACAAAATAAGGATGATTTTCCTTATTGGCTTGCAGAGAAGTTTGACCAGCTGGAGGCAGTTTTTCCTAACACCTCTCCCGTGGAAAAACACAGGATTTTGACGATTAGTTTGCCAAAAGACTTAGTCCCCGAGTTGGCAGAATGCAACAACTGGGGTAAGGTATTCGCAGCAGTATATGCGAAGTGTTTCGGCACTCCTTCCATGACGGTTCTCCCCTCTGTAATTAAACGTGTACAGGATGAGCATGGCCCTGAAGCGGCTGTGGAATTAGGGATGAGACTGGTGGGAGTGTTCGACGTAGTAGCTGATTTGATCCTTGCGAATGTCAAGGGCGATGCAGTGAACTTTCAAGTAGCTAATGCTTTGGCTTTGGTCCCAGATCCGGACAAGCCGCGCGAATTACCAAAAATTATTGCCCAGGCTTACAAAACCATTGGACGTAATAGCCTGGGAGTCAAGCCTTTTGCAAAAACGCAAACTCAATCACAGCCTCAACCGAAATCTCAAACAGAGAAGGATGAGAAGCCGTTCTTTACTAAAAAGAACTGGAGACAGAAAAAACAGGGTAAGCAACAAAAGAAGCCAGGGCCGCGAGGCGCTTCCCCGGCTTCAGTCTCTTCTGAACGCACTTATGATTTGAGCGATAGGGCGAGAATTAAATCTCCAGAGAGATTTCAAGTCCCTGATTCGCGTTCTCCTCGTTCTTCACAGGCACCAACAACTTCTCAGGCCGGTGGAGGAGATCGCCAAGATAGAGGAAGGGGTCGCGAGACTCCTCAGGGACGAGACCAACCTCGACAACAAGTCCGAGGGAAGCCAGACGAATTTCCACGTTCTCGCCCACAATTTCAGAAGAAAAAAGTTGCCGCTGTTACAGCGAGATATGCCACAGACGGTGAGAACGAGACTCCTGAATTGGACGTGGGCAGTGACACTCCTAGACAGCGCCGCGGAAGTTACCATAGTGCGGGAGGCGCTACGTCCTCATGTGGAGGCGACAGCAACTGATACATTCATTACTGTTGAGACAGCAGACACCAGAGTGGCACCCCCTGACAGACTATACAATATTGTTTTTCAAATTGAAGGTGACATACAGCGTGTTATTAAAGGGATTTTTTGGGAAAATCTGACCTCTTCGTACGACATTCTGTTGGCAGAGGCGGATTGGCCGCCCCCGTTCGTACTAGCTGCGCGTAGAGGGGAGGAGGTAATCCTTCCGAACTTTTCTCGCCATGTCCCCAAGAACAAAGCGGAGGCTCTCGCAGCCGAGTGGGCTGCGTCCCTGGCTCCGGCGCTATACCGCAACCACGTGGGCTGGGATGAAGATTCTCCCCCCCCATGATATTCCTTTGCGGTTTCTGCCTCAGCCACAACCCCAATATCCCATCACACGGGAAGCTAAAGGTCCTGTCTCCGACATTCTGACTCAGTTGAAATATCAAGGAGTAATTGAAACATGCGTATCACCTATGAATAATCCCCTTTTCGCGGTTTCTAAACCCGATGGATCGCACCGCTTAGTTTTGGATTACCGACATTTGTACTCTCATTGTCGGACCTTTGCGGTGCAAAACACACACAGTTCTGTGCTTGTAGACAGTCTTGTGCGTAAAAAATATAAAATTACCCTTGACCTATCCAATGGATTCTACACGCATAACTTCGCCCCGGAGAGTAGCCAATGGAGCTCTTTTACCTCCGGTGGTAAACACTTCAAATTCCGGCGTTTACCTATGGGCTATAAGAACAGTCCAGGCGTATTCACTGCCCGTGTCGTCTCTTTGTTAGACGGCATAGACCCGGATGCATGTTCGTACGTCGATGATATCTATCTGACAGACGACGAATTATACCCGCATCTTTCCCGAGTGGACCGCATTATACTTGAATTTGCGGTCCTGGGATACAAATTCAACTTTGCCAAATCCCACATTGCTGAATTTACCGTTTTGTTTTTGGGTTATGAACTCAACAATGAAGGTAAGGGCTTAGCCCCCCATTTCTTGGAGAAGTGCGCACTCTTGTGCCCTCCCACTACGCTGAAGAAGCTTCAGTCATTACTGGGTTTTCTAAACTTCGGGCGTACTTACATTCCCGAATATGCCCAGCGTATCAAGCCACTGTATGCCTTGATACAGCCTAACTTTTCGAAGTCATGCTGGCTTCCGGAGCATTCCTCCATACTACAGTCTTTGCAGACAGATCTACTTGAATCTAAATTCTTGTTGACTCGTGACAACCACACAAACCTGGTGATTAGAATAATTCCAGGGGCAGTGGGTTTCACGTACTTAACCTTTAACGAAGGTGACACAGTACCGATTGCATACAAGTCACACCTGTACACTTCCGCAGAGATGCGCTTTTCCTCTGTGGAGAAAGTTTTGACTGCAGTGCAAATGGCGATTCTAAAAGAGCGCGCACTGGCACAGGGAAAACGCATTCTGGTGGTAACACCATATCCTGCCCTAGAGGCAGTGACTAAAGCAAGTGTTCCGAACTCTAAAGCTTTGCACCACCGTTGGATACAATGGGCAACATCTTTGACGTCCCCGGATGTCACTTTCATTTTTGATTCTTCTCTTCAGACACAGGAGTTTTTACAGTATGAATTCGTTCATCCTCCTCCTCTGTCTCTGCTACCGCTTGAGGATTACGACTGTATAATCTATACCGATGGTTCGGCACAACCGGCCACGGGATCCAAGCATGCTTATTCCGCGGCATGTGCTATTGTTGCAGGTACCATGGTGAACAGAAAGTTCAAATCAACTGTCGTGCACACACAGGCACTAGGAGACAGTACTGCACAATTGGCCGAGCTGCGCGCATTGGTGCTCGCCCTTGAGTTCGCTAATCCAGATGTGACGACTCTCATTGTATGTGATTCATACTACTGTGTTCAATCTTTCAATGACAATCTCTTCTTTTGGTCGCAAAATGACTATAGAGATGCAAAAGGCAGCACAATTAAGCATAAGATGCTTTGGGTTCGAGTGGCAGATCTTAAACGAAGTTTGCCGCTCACACAGGTGATTCACACCCTTGGCCACCAGCGTGTGGGCGCACACGCTGTTGGTAACAGTTTGGCAGATGAAGCTGCCAAATCAGCAGTAGCCACGTGTTCAGTCGCAGCAGTTACAAGATCCATGACTAAAATAGATACTGATATCTTGGCAGCTATTGCTGCAACAAAGGAAGGTACCAAATATCCCTGGGGTTTCCCTTCCAAATATACTTATCAATTAGGTCCCGAACAGGCTCCTTTCGTAAGTATTCCAGACGTTGGTGATCGGCTGATTCCCAACGCGGACCGCAGGCTTTCCTTGATAACGGCCGCACACGAAGGCATGGCTTCGGCTCATGCAGGCGTGTCTGCGACGGTTTCCATCTTGCAGCAGCGGTACTGGTGGCGTGGGTTATACAAACAAACCCGTACCTATGTGCTTTCTTGTGACGTTTGTCAGCAGATTAAGCCTTCCACGGTTACACGCCCACCACAAACACCGCTCTGCATTTCAAACAGACCTTTTGCGTGTGTTTACCTGGATCACTGCGGTCCATTCTCTTCAGACACTGCATATAAATACATCTTGGTTGCAGTGGACTCATGCACACGGTTCATCTGGGTCTGGCCACAACGGAGTGCTGACGCTCGAAATGTCATAAGGGATTTGCGTGTCTTTGTGGGAGTTTTCGCATGTGGCACCTTCCATTCGGACCAAGGTCCAGCGTTTGCCTCTAAGGCTTACAAGGACGCAATGGGTTCCCTGGGGGTGCGGGTGAAATTTTCGTCTCCATATCGGCCTGAGGGCAATTCGATTGTTGAACGAATGAACCGTGACTTAAAGCAATCCTTGACAGCTAGAGTCTTAGGTACTGGCAGGAACTGGCTGGCCCACTTGTATACCGTACAACGTGCACTTAATAATCTCCCTAGAAAACCTCTGGGTGGGCGGACCCCATATGAAATGCTCTTTGGCATACGAATGTTTGTGCCCGACCTTGATGGTCTAGACATGGCGGCACAGTCCGCCATCTTTGATGTAGATAACCATTCTACTATGTTACAGGGCTTACAAGAAGACCGAGACAAACTTGCAAATGAACATTTACCTTCAGCCACAGACGCTGCGTTGCAGATTCCGGTTGCCGGCTGGCTTCCGAAGATTGGAGATCTGGTTCGAGAGAAAGTGGAGAACAAAAAGAATTTGGCCCGTCTTATCGTGCACCAGTTCCAGTCCTTGGCTTGAAGGGTACTCGTACAGTCATCTTACCACCGCTTCCTGGTCGAAAGGACAACAGATTCATCTCAGTGGACAATGTCAAGCTACAACATCTGGCCGATCCTGAATAGTGTAACACCAGCGGTCTCTTGTCCAGTCATATCCCGGACATATGTTCGTGGCCCTCCTGCCCGAACGGTCACAGATGTTGCTATCGAGATGGTAGATTTGCCTGATCGCTTGCTCGACTTCCCGGCTTCCCCCTGCGAAGAGGAGACTGAGTATACATACCCAGCCAACGAGTCGATGGCTCACGCACCAACTACGCCACTGAGCCCAACACATTATTCCTTTGACTCGGATTCCACCTCATCACTTATCCCGTCCAAATTCAGTTTGTTTGTATCCTGGTTCAGAGACAATTTTTTGATTCCTCCCTGGACATACATTTGGTTGGTCTTTTTCCTGATTTTTTTGTTCATGTCTATTGGCTTTGTCACAGTTTTTTTTCTACTAATCAATGGTCACTATTTACCAGAACGCTCTGCAGTGAACAGTGTAGCTGGAACTTTGGCTCCTCATTCTTCATCTCACATCATGAAGCATGACCACACATTGGTGAACATTTCAGCTTTCCCAGTCGCTGATGGCATCGTATGGGATGCAGTAAATTTCCAAATTCATGGACCTACAGAGATTATTAATGTTCCAAATGTCCTCCGTGTTTCAATGGGTGATGTCGTTAAAAGTAATATTCATTCTGACGACTGGGATGTGCATGCCGTTGAATCATTATTTACTGATTTGAAATATTATGCTGCTTTTAATGCTGAAGATTTGTACATGAATTCTGCAAGTTATGCCGATTTATATTGTTACCAGCATTGGGGCAACCATTTCCTCCATAAACCAAGTACCCTTAGGGGTCCTGTTAATTACACCCAATGGGAACATTGTCCTACCCCTTTGCCAGGCAGCTCCCACACTCTTAGAAACAAGTTTACTTATTTTACCAACTTTGATAGATCGAACCCTGGGTCCTATTATTTTAAATTAAACACCTCTTCTACGCAGAAGATCATGTTGACCCACACCAAGTTATTGTATTCGGGTTCCTTTTTGGCCGCTTTGGCTGTGGGTGGTTATGAGCACTGGCGGGACACCATTGACTTGAAATCTATTTGGGGCTCCAAATCCTGGCAGGTACAGGGCACAGAAGCCTTGCACCGTGCTTGCCTTATCCCGACCCAAATTCTATTTTTAAATCATTCAATCTATCAAACCACGTGTTGGGGTTTGGCTACTTCCAAACAATTAAATGCACCTTCCATTCCTGTGTGGTCTTCCACCACTAATGAGAGCTTGCATTTTAATATTTCCCTTAGAGAGTTGCAGGCTTTGTTTCAGAACAATTCATTTAATCTTTCCACATTTGTTCAGTCACCCTGGCTGGCTTGGCCCGCAGCAGCAAATGCCTGCCAATTGCGTTTTCATGACTCAGCTCCTGGTTACAAACAGGATAGGCCAGACCCGAGGTTTTCTGACTCTCGTACTGTTACAACATATTCTGTTGGAAAATTATGTAAACAGTGGTTTCAGCACTCTTCCTTGGATTCTGTAAAACAGCATTTATCCCTCCTTTCAGGCAACATTGATCTGTCCGATCTTGTTCTGGGGCCTCGCGGCCCTCGACCTAAGAGATTAATTTATGAAACTTATAATGAACTCTGGAAGCTTTCGCAAATTGAAGCTGCCTCCCGCCTTCGGGAGATTGATCAAGCAAATTTAGAAAAGGTGCTTGCTGTTGTTGACAATAGTATTAATACCCTGTCTTCCCGCATTTACACATTAGAGAATATTGTTTCCTCTGTTGTTGATATTGTACAAGATGATGTTTCTGTGTTATATCATGGTCAGAATCAATTGCGTTCAGTTATGCAGTTTGCATGGACTTTGCAGACACTTAAGTTGGGTAAGGTTCCTTGGCATTTTCTGAACACCACTGCCTTATTTTTACCTTTTAATTTGACTGACAAACAACAGTTCATGTCCATGAAAGATGCCACATACACTCTGTTACATATCGAGAAAATAGAGTCATTACCATTCTCTGTTGCGGAATTGGATTCTGCGGTGTGGCTAGTACACGGGGTTATCGCTTTACCTTTTTCTTTATTTGAATTCAGTTCCTGCATGAAACATTATCCCGTTGCCCGTTTTCAGCCTTTGGGCAGTGCCTTCTTGCATGAACTGTGGTCCCTGCCTTTCATGTTTAAATGTCTTCGGGACGGGAAGGAGGTGTTTCTCACAGGCGAGACTTGTGATTCTACTGTGGGTCATTCCCTTATTTGCAAACACATTAAATTGCACGGCGCTTGTAACGTTTCAGCTCCAAATCGTGCTTGTGTTTTGAAGGGTATTCCTGCTCCTGCTATATCTCCTACTTTCACTGTGCTTGCAAATGGTAGCTATCTGCTTCTGAATAATCAGGACTGCTGTGGCATGCTAGCCGGTATACCATATATTGTTACCGTTTCCCACAGAGTTGTCTGCTGCAAAAATGTGCTTTTTCCTCCCCCGCACGACATCATAGATAGTTCCATTTGGCCTTCCATTCCTACCTTGAAGGCGGATTTCAATAAATTGAGCAGAATAAAGGCGCTATTATTGAACCAGGAGGTTATGCTTACGTCCGCCCGGGAGACATTCATTCTCCAGGTGGCAAGTACCCACAGTGAGATACAGGCCCTTTTGAACACTAACCTCCCACAGCATTTCGGTGAACTGATTCACCGCGTTTTTAATGCATCACGCACCGAGGGTCTGGTGCACTTTTTTAAAGTTGTGGGCTCTGGCCTTGTGACCTCCTTTCAAACTATCTTTGGTGTAATACCGGCTTTTATTCATTCAATTTTTTCCAGCATCTTCGGCGGCTTTCCGTTGATCCTCGCTTTGGTGGCTGGTATTTTGCTTTTGGTCTGTTTACTGCGCAATGGCTGCACTTCATTGGGCCCTTCTCGACCCCGGTCGACTTCAGATGCTCCGTGAACGCATGCTCGCCGGCTTCGGCGTCCTGCCATTGGCGACCCTCAGTGTGTCCTACAGTCTTTCATTTCGCTTTGCGTATTTCACTTGTGTGCAACCTGTGATGACTTGCATCCGCTGTCCTTTTTCCTGGCCCTTGGATTATTGCCTTTCCAATACGTCTCTGTCTCGCCCAGATTTTGTCCCCTTGATGGGTCCCTTAGAGGCCCATGAGCGGGACTGTTCCGGGGATGGCTATATGGCGCGTGGAGCTGCACTTGGAATTTTGGCGCAATGGGATGTCTGTGCGGCTGCTCAGACTCTCCTACAACAAAGTTATATTGAGTATCACGCAAGTTGTCCCGCAATGCTCTTTACTGCTCCCTCTTCTGAGGAGCATGACTGTAGTTTTGATTTATTGGACTGGATGGCGTCTCTTTTTTCTGATGATTCCAACGATGTCCTCCTGGAAAGTGTGGCGTTTTACTGCACCTACACCTTGATGGATTGACGATGGATTCACCCTGCATTTTTTCTGCAGTCTTTTTCTTTTTTCTCTCCCATTCGTTGTCCTTCATGCGGACTTTTTCACAAACAGACGTTTCTGTTCTGCTCATTCGCTTTGACCTCCGTCTAGGTCGATGGACTGTCCAGGGGAGGGTGTCATGTGATTTGTGGCCTCATGGCCTGCCCTGCTAAGTTGGCTGCGGCCTGGCTGCCATGATGCCTTTTCTGCACACGTTATTTTGTGACTTTGTTTTTCAAGCCTCTGCTTGTGCCTGGCTATATTAGGACTGTCTGCATTTCTGTCTTTTACATTTTCTCTTGTTCCCTGTGGGTCGCTTCTGCACAACATGTACAAGGTCGAAAAACAACGTCCCTTTTTCTTGCTGATCTGGCCTATCCCTCGCACCTAGACATAACACTATGTGCAGCTGAACTGGAGAAATTTGGGTGCTTTTAATATTGTGTTTGCAATGTTAGAGACAGTTGGAGAAAAACCTTTCCAGAGAGAAGAGCTGTGTTTGTCTACTGATGTAAAACTTGCATCTAGAGATTGAGGTATGAGGGTCCGCCTAACAATGCCCAGAGGTTTTCTATTTATATAATAAACTAGCAAATAGCACGGGGAGGGTGGTATAGTCATTTAGCCCTATATCCACTGTTTTATGAAATGCTTTCCCCGTTTGTATTCTATGGAATTGTAACTATGCTGATTATATTATCATTATGCATTATGCTGATAGTACTGGCTCGTGTACTGTATCTTAGAGCACGATAGTTGAAATAAATATTTAAACTATACTGTGTCTCTTATTACGCGCGTTGTGGACAGGTATGAGTGAGTGATGAAAGGGTGTTCTTGCTCCTGCGAGTCCTGAGAGAGAGATACCGTGTTCTGGATTGTCTAATCATTGGTAGTATTGTTGCTAATGAGACGCTACAGCTAGTCGGGTTGGGGTTTTAGGTGCTAAGGTTTATGGTTGGCTCACCACTATATTCCGAGGTCCTATTATCCTGTGCATAGCTCTGTGTATGTGCAGAAACCCTACAACAGGACTTTGAACTACACAGAGGTCCTATCTTCCTGCCCTGGCTGCAGACTCTCTAGAAGGGGGTGCACAGCCCTTTGTGTGTGGGCAGGGACCAGCCTATTCATGTGTAAGTGTGAGGCTGTGCCCAGCTCCTCCCTCCAGTCCTCCCGCGAAGATGAATGAAGTCACACTCAGCTTTCCTTTGTGTGGGACTGTCTAGAGAGAATACAATAAGTGAACTGTCCCCCAGCCCAGCCAGTGATCACAGACAGGCAGCGGACACCAAATGGCTAAGGGCAGGAAAATGTCCAACTTCTATAAGTGGTATTTTCAGAATGGTAATTTGAAATCAAAATATACCATCAAGGAGGATTTGTCATTACCATTCCAGAGGTACTTAACATGACAACTCTACTTTCTCTTAATTAGGATTTACTGCTTATTAAATGTAATAAGGAAGCTTCAATGTTAACCCTGTGAGGGGTGGGCCTCTCAGTAGTGAAAAATGAATTTGGGAGTGTTTTACTTCCAGGATATGCAAAACTTAACAGTACATGTCCTAACTTTTTATTATACAGCACCTTGCCCTATGGGCCACCTAGGGCCTAACTTAGGGGGGACTTATATATGTAATAAAAGGGGAGTTTAAAGCTTTGCAAGGGGTTTTAAATGCCAAGTCAAAATGGCAGTGTACACTGAACACACAGGCTCTGCAGCGGCAAGCCTGGGACATGTTTAAAGTGCTACTTAGGTGGGTGGCACAATTAATGCTGCAGGAGCACTAGTAGCATTTATTTACAGGCCCTGGGCACATGCAGTGCACTGTACTATGGACTTACAAGTAAATTAAGTGTGTCAATTGTGGATACATCAATCAAACTTTGTTTTAGGAGAGAAGCACATGCACTTTAGCACAGATTGGCAGTGGTAAAGTGCTCAGAGTCCTAAAGTCAAAAAAAGAATCAGCAAAAATAGGAGGTAAGCAGGTAAAAGGTTTGCGGGAAGACCACCTTAAGTATGTCAGGTTTAACAAATACCATCTAGCTCAGCACAGTATCTGCGCACAGGTAGCCTATCTCAGAAAAGTCCTTTTAGAAATTGGTGCTGACCTGGTGTAGGTCTAATAATGTGTGAGGGCATTCATGTTGTAGGTCTATAATGCTTACTGAAAGACTGTGTGCTCATTGCATTGTACCTTATAGGCACACTCAGCGCCATCGCATAGGTACACCATCCCTAGAGATACTGGTCAAGTATAAATTTTAGGGTAAACATACATGGCTCGCAGATCCACTATCACTTTTGTATGAGAAATGTACTCCTTATGGCATATTTCTCTAGCTCAGCTACAATCAGATTCCATGCCTTTCACTCCCTACTGTGAAAAGCTACTTACTCTGCTGGCCAGGAGGAGGACCAAAGGTCCCCCACTCAATAAAACCCAATTTTTTTGTACAATTCCTGCAAAAGCAATGGGTGGGGGTAATATGCATGGTCTAAATAACTCTTCACACTACACCTTGCCTGGGCAAACCCACCAAAACAAACGAGAAAGGCCAGACCTCTGGAGCCAAACAAAGGAGGTGCCTCTTTTGAAATTTTGAGGGAAGAGATCAGGCCGCTTTGTCAATTGTGGGTGGGGCTGATGCACCCCGGGAAGGTCTTTCAATAGATAACTTAAGTTGCCATGTTGAAACGTCCCAGAATGAAATGTGAGAGCTTTAAGACAGGAGTGAAATGATGATGTGGCACTCCAGGATTGGGCAGACGTGCCTATCTTCCATTTTCGTCCTCACTTAATCAGGTCCAAAGTTAGAAGGTAATAATTTTGACATGGATAAATAACATAGTTCTACCCAACACAGTAAGCCTCAAACGAGCAAAGGGCCTGGTCATGTACATCCCATACAATAGCATTGACTTTGGCAATCCTTCTTGTTTCTATGGATGCTTTTTGCTTTTTCTATAAAAAAAAGTATAACACCTGAGCTCTTGAACCATTGTTTAATGTTTTTGTGCTCATCAATGTTATCCTTTTTACTAAATTACTTTAGAATTTCAATTACTTTGTTTCTCAAAGGTAATATTTTTATGGTTCTAAATTAGTTTACACCTGCTCCCTGATCAGAGCCTGTTGCTTGAGCAATTGTTTTGGGGCAGAAGTCAACTCAGTTACCTCAGTACATAGGCTACTCAGGACATGCTGATCTCAGGCAGGCTAGCACATTCAATTGGGGGAGAGGAGAGACTTGTCAAATCCAAAGCTTCCGGAATTCTAGGAACAGGTACTCTCACTAGACTGGCTCATCTGATGATATGTTTTCAAATATCCATGTGGACCCCATGGTTGGCGCAATCACAGATTTGGGCACCAGATCTTTAACCATAAGTTCAAGACCTATCTCCTTCATTGCAGACAGTCACAATTTTTTCTTGGTAGGCAGGCTTTTTATTCTCTTTCATTTCTGCTACTAATAATATTATTTGAAATGCCTAGATTTTTGAAACCCAATTACCTTAATCTCTCACCAAAAGTTCACGTTTGAGAATAAATATTTCCCTTATAGAAAATTGTTTACTTCTGCAATGGAAACATCCACCATAGTTGATTGGTCCAATAACAATAATGTAACCCAAAACCCAACAAGCTAATTACAAGACTTAAATAACAAGCACACAAAATGCTAATGACTAAGTGCACGTTGTGTCAGATAAAAACTGTGATCTTGGGGTTTGCACATTTTCTACAATTGTCTCATTTACTACCAACTCTATCTTACTACATAAAAAATAATAATGAGGTTATGTAGCAGTTATGTAGAGTATGGAGCTGGCCCTCTGCTTGATGGATCAGCAGAAGTCATGTCCTCAATGACATTGGTGGTAAACCTCCCACCATAGTTAGTGATTTCTGCTTTATTGGCAGTAACCATTTTGAAAAAGGTATCCGGCCATTGCAGAGGAAGCAATTTCAGCAAAACTGAAATGCTTGTGAGTCCTCCATGTCGTAGTGGCCAGTTGACCTTTTACTTTTGCAGAAAGAGAATCCCAAAGTGACCCCTATGGAAGTGAATTTTCTATCTGCTGCGTAGGGGGCTATTGTTTTATTTTCTAGGGTATGTTTGACATTCGGGTCACATTGGTATTGGACTGGAAATAAATAGCGGTGGAAGGCCCACGCTAATTATTGCAGTCTTCCTTCCAACCTGAAGCTGGTGAATAGGCTTCCGGCAGAGATTCCCACATGGTGGAGATCTGCCTAGAAAAACTCAGTGGCTCACCTCCCTCTAAAAGAGGCTGGGAAACATCAAGGAAGGTGAGGCAGATGCACAGTGAATTTACTATGATTCATTTTCTGTCCACCCAAGCCTTGAAACTGGTAAGTCATGCACTATGTATCATACATAAATGCATGAAGTAAGATTGACATTCATAGAGTCCAGATTTTATTTTCACAGAACAAACCAATATCTTTTTCAACACCGAAGGTCTGATACTGTACATTTTGTGCAAACTTCTCATCCATGATGGAGCTCTTAGCCCTTCTATTCTGGTCAGAAATTTAGAGTAAAAAGAGCCTCATTTAATATGTTTGCAGGCAATGTCAATTTTCCCCAAAATCAAAAAATTTAAATCACATAGACTTCTAACTTTGAATCCTCATGAATTCCAATACAAAGGCCAAGGAGTTAATTCTTGGAGTTTTTGCAAATTGTATGAAAACATCAACTGACAGTTTGCCCTAATGTGAGTATAAATGAAACAAAACATTGGGGGAAATATGACATTTGTGTAACACTGGAATTTTTCAGTAATGTTCATCTGGTAATATAAATTGCTAATGTTGCTCCCCTTTCTTGCGTTTGCCACTAATGAAATGTGTGTTGCTTTTATAAGCTTTGCGCTAAATACTATTTAAGTATTAATAAATGTAATACTTCAATAATAACAAATTTGAATTTCAACTTGGTTAAAGTTTTCATTTGACTTGTTTTTTTTTCTCTTCAACTAAATAGAAAAATTGCATCTCATTTGAGATGTCATCAGTGATGTCACTGACCATGTCATGAGTGATGTAATATGTGAGGTCATAAGCAGTGCTTTGCGCTGGGGTGAGTTATACTTAGCTTAGATAACTAGAACTGCTGAATTTCACTGGTTTTGTACAAGTGAAAACAGAGCCTAACTATAAGGTCCCTGTAACTTTTGGTTTATTTCAGTGAATTCCTATAGTTTTGGAAATGCTAATTCCTAACTGTAACGTCCCTGAAAACTTTGTTATTTTCAGTGAATTTTTATTTTAAGTAGTAGTCACGTTTGCAAAGTGGTGGAGATAGGGGGCTGGGCCCCCTTTCTCCTCCACTCTGCAAACATGCCTCCTGGTGCACTACTAGTAGGGGGATGAAGTCCCCTTGGCTATTGTAGGTCCTTGGGGGCCAAATACCTCTCTTGTTACCTCCAGCAAGTCCCACACTGTGAGTTTGCTGGGAGGTTTTCGGTGACCATGCCCCTTTTAACTCCACGCTGCAAACACGCCTCCTGGCACACTACTAGTAAGGGAATGAAGTCCACTTGGCTCTTGGGGGTCCTTGGGGCCAACTAGCCCACCTGTTACCTCCATTAAGACCCACACAGATGGATGGATGAGAGGTCATCAGCAGCCACACCCCCTTTCTCCACCACTCTGCAAACACATCCCATGGCGCACTTCTGCTTAGATCTGAGGCCCTCAGGAGGCAAGAGAAACTCATCCCCCCCACCAGCAGTGTACTGAGAGGCGCATTTGCAGAGTGGTGGAGAAAGAGGCGTGGCCACCGACCACCTCTCAGCAATCCCCCTATGTGGGGTTTACTGGAGGTAACAGGATGACTTGTTGGCCCCTAAGTACCCTCAGCAGCCAAGGGGACTTCATCCCCCAACCATCAGCGTGCCAGGAGGTGCATTTGCAGAGAGGTGGTGAAACGGGGCAGGGCCTCCGGTGTATTGCCGGCTTTTTTACAAAAAATTCTATTTCTATCACTGGACCATTTTGGGCCCCGGGGCCACATCCCCTGGGGCCTTCACTTTAAAAAATATATATATAAGAAAGGGAGGGGGGCCGTGTGGCCCCCTCCCAGGTTGATTTCAGTCCCAGGGACCCCATCCCCCGAGGCCCGGCATTTTATTTTATTTACTTTATTGTTATAGCTTTTTTTATAACATTCAGCTTCCTGGACCTCAAAGCAATTTGTCTGTTTCCCTGCTCGCTTAACAGCGGACAGGGAAACAGACATGCTCTGCTTTCAGCAAGTGAGAGCATTTTCTGCTCTCGCTTGCTGAAAGCAGAGTTGAGTTTGCTATGGCTCGGTGGGAACAAGCCATAGCAAACTGCAATGTATCCTCTGGACCTTGCTGGAGCAGGAACTGAGGGTGGCAGGCCCCCGGGCCATAAAGGGACCTAGGAGGGGGGCCGTGCGGCCCTCTTCTAATATTAACTTTATTCCTAGGGAGGTGGTGGTCCCCATGGCCAGGGGTCTGCAACGGACCCCTTCAATGTTGTGTTTGAGCCCCGGGGAGATGACAGTCCCCGGGGCTGCAGAAGGGTGGCAGACAGGCCCCTGCATTCCTGTTAAGTGCCCCAGGGAGGTGGCAGTCCATGGGGCAGTGGAGGAGGCCTTAGGGCCTCCCCCGCATTTCCTTAACAAAACAGTGTTCAATGTCCCAGGGAGGTGACGGTTCACTGGGCTGTGAGGGGCCGAGCCAGCCGCCGTATTTTTATTTTTTACAGCCCCAGGGAGGTGGCGGCACCCAGGGATTTTAATAAGCTTACCAAGGGGGCCCCATGAGCACCCCTCCTTCATGCCTGAGATTTGGCCTACCTGGAGGCATTAAAAAAAAAAGAAGTGCGAGAGCCTGCATGTCTTTTTTAAAAAAAAGTTAGCAGCAGATTCACTGATCCACCTGCGAGTCCACAGCAAAATAAAATAAATAAATAAAATAAATAAATAAAATGTTTTTTACCCATGGCGGGGTCCCTGAGGGACCCCCCACCATATTTGGGTGTCACGGAATTCATACCCTGCCCCCTTTTCTTTATTTTTTACTTTTTTTGTGGGGCTCAGCTTCAAGCCGAGTTCCAAGATGGCTGCCAACACATCTTGGTTGAAATGTTGGCAGTCAATCAAATTTTAGTAGGATCCGCGAGTCCAGTGCAAGGACTCGTGTCCTCAGATATCTATATTTTTTAACCTAAATATCTCTGGAACTACTAAACGGATTTACACCAAATCACTAAAAACCAATCTTTCTCAACCAACGTCTAGCTTTCTTCCAAATTTGGTGTAATTCCGCTCAGTGGTTCTGGATGTAGTCATGTTCTAAAAATTTAAAAAGACCATAGACATAACATGGGGAAAACACGATTTGGGACCCCCCTTTTTTCTCAGCCCCTGCTTGATGGATCACCCCAAAACTTTTAACACAGCAGCTGAACCAAAAATAAGAAGTTGTTTGAAAGTTTTGTGAGGATTCGTCAATCGCACCATCGCTATTGGCAAAATAAAAGACTCTTTTCCTATGGAAACTTTGGTCCTAACTAAAACAAAACTACATACTGGCAAGTAGGTTATATATATATATATATATATATATATATATATATATATATATATATATATATATATATATATATATAAATATATATATATATATATATATATATATATATATATATCCTTTCGTTAAACGCTAGGGAAGAGGCCGTAATCACAGCTCGTCCCTCAATGCTGTTAGTTGGCCAGCCCTTCACAGAGGGGGTCTTTGTGTCGAAGGCAGTTCCTTTGTAAATAACTTCACCGCTTTAATTTCCTCAATGCGCATCCAGGCACAGAATATGACACAGACCTTCCAGGATGCTGTAAACAATTTATTGGCAATTGCGCAAGTCAGACATGGCGCATTTCGGCCACAGCCGCGGCCTTGATCACACAAATGCGGCGGAACCATGTTTGGAGGCTATATACAACAGGTGAGTATAAACATAAACAACATACTCTTTTGTTACTCCATTTTACTTTTTTGTCTTTTCTTTGATTCTTTTTTAGTCATCTTACAACTTTGTATAACATATGTTGTTCCTAATACATTATAACTTGCAAATTGCATATTTTAACATATTGTGATGATGTGTCTCACTTTATGATAACAGCTCTATTAAATTACTTGTTCTATACTTTTAATCTATTATAAGACTTTGACATAAATTCGCCTAGTCCGTATCAAGATGAATCACATCTGAAACCTTATATTTCCTGCTACAACTCGTTTTTCGTTCTTTTATGTTTATCACCTTTCTTGGCAGGTTCATTATATAATGAACATCTCCTCATATTCCCCCTCTTATACAACATTCTCACTCTTCCAATAATTATCATCAATACACATTATGTAAACCACTGGATCAAATAAATAGAACTGATAAAAAAATCTATCAAAAGAAAAGAAAACATTCATTTTATCATAAAGATCATGTGGTATATCTACAAATTGATGTTGAAGTATTCTTTTCTGCTTCAAATTCATAGAGAATTATGTAAATCCTCTTCCATATTTAATCCATTAGGATGTTGGGAATCTAGGTTGAGGATATACATACTCTCCAAACGTCGGAGAGCTTTAACTCTATCCCTCCCTCTAATAGAGTTTGGTCTGGTATCAATCCCAAAATAGGACATTTGTGTTACATCACAGTGATGGACATCTGCACAGTGTCTGGCTCGTGGATGCATTAAGTCTTTGTTTTTTATGGCACGCATGTGTTGCAAAATGAGTTAATGTGCCAGTAAGATCATGCTCACCATATATCTTTTGTTACAGGCGCAAGTTAGTACATAGTTGGCAAATTCGCTCTTGCAGGTGTGTCTGCCCTTAATAGGTATAGGTTTATGGGCAAATGGGGAAATATCTTCCATGGTATTTTTTCCTATCTTGCAAGCTTTACATTTGAAACATTTATAAAACCCATGTGAGCCCACTAGCCAATTACCAGACCGTATAGTTTCTGGACTGGATTTGATCAGATTATCTCTCATAGATTTAGTTCTATGGTACGTAATGCAAGGTTTAACTGGTACCTTCATACCTATAACTGGGTCAGCACACACAATGTGCCAGTTTTTCTTAACTATCCTTTCCAGCTGTTTGTGTTGATTACTGTATGTGGTGATTAACCTCACATTTTCATTATTTCCCTCTTTCTTCTTAATCCCAAAACGTAACTGTTATTTTGGGATTTTTTTTTTCACCTCTGTGCTGATAATTTGTGTATTATGCCCTTTGTTTGTAAATCTCTATATCATTTCTTCCTGAGTCTATTTTATAAGTTGTGGCAAACTACAATTTCTTTTGGCGCGCATTAGCTCTCCATAGGGAATCCTAGCTATTACATGCCTAGGATGAAAACTAGTTGCATGCAATATAGAATTGCCCGCCGTAGTTTTTCTGAAAAGCTTGGTTTCCATTTTGCCATCCAATACTAATATTTCCAAATCTAAGAAGTTATTTTTCTGTTTTCTGGTTTCTCCTGTAAACTGTAAATTGCGATCATTGTGATTGATGGTAAGCATAAAGTTTCGAGCACTTTCTTCTGATCCTCTCCATATAATGAAGAGGTCATCGAAATATTGTAACCAAACTACCAGATTTTCTTCCCATTCCTTAATGTGAACCACTTTGAGAATCTGCTCCTCCCACCAGCCCATGTGAAGACACGTGTAGTTGGGAGAAAAGCAAGCTCCCATCGTGGTTCCTCATATCTGTCGGTACAATTGATTGTTAAACAAGAATAAATTGTTTTCCAGCCAAAGTTTGATCATGGTCAACAACATCCTCGTATGTAGCTGCCAAGAAAGGTGATAAAAATAAAAGAACAAAATATGACTTGTAACCGAAAATATAAAGTTTCAGATGGGATTCATCTTGATACGGACTAGGTGAATATATGTCAAAGTCTTATAATAGATTAAAAGTATAGAACAAGTAATTTAATATAGCTGTTATCATAAAGTGGGACACATCGTCACAATATATTAAAATATGTAATTTGCAAGTTATAATGCAGGAGGAACAACATATGTTATACAAAGTTGTAGGATGACTAAAAAAGCATCAAAGAAAAGATTAAAAAGGAAAAAGGAGTAAACAAAAGAGTATGTTGTTTATGTTTATACTCACCAGTTGTACATACCCTCCCAACATGGCACCGCTGCATTTGTGTGATCAAGGCTGCGGCTGAAATGCATCACATCTGACTTGAGCAACTGCCAATAAATTGTTTACAGCACCCTGGAAGGTCTGTGTCATTTTCTGCACCAGGATGCGCATTGAACATTGAGGGATTAGAAGCAGTGTATATTTACACACATATATATATATATAGTTGTATAAATGAGTGTATGGCTGTGTTCAGCAGTTGTATGGGTGAGTGAATAGCTGTGTGAGTGCGTGTATGGTTGAATAAGTAGATGAGTGATTAGCTGTATGGGTGAGTGTGTGGCTGTGTGAGTTGTTGTATAGGCGAGTAAGTGGTTTTGTGAGTAGCTGTATGGGTAAGTGAGCAGCTGTGTGAGTGCCTGTATAGGTGAGTGATCGGGTATGGGAGTGGCTCTATGGTTGACCATGCTGTGAAGACCTAGACTTACCCAAGAAATTCCCCTTGACTTCGAGTACAAACTGCCTGAGCTCAACCGGTCACAGCATTCATAGGAATCTATCTCCTGTACTGAAGCTGTACAATTATTTTGCTAGAGTCTTTTTTGCATAAATCTCCTTCCACATCATGTCCGTCTTCTTTGATTTTGTAACATACCAAGTGACATAACAAACAACAGCGGTGGATTTGACTTCAACAAATTGTATATCCATATTTGCATTCCGTATTTTCAGAATCACAGTACTATGATCATTCATTTATTTGGATCATCTCAGGTTGTATGTGTTTTTCAGTGAATTTTGTGTCAGTGTATGTCTGACTGCAGGTAAAAAGCTGGTCACTCTTCCTTAAGAAATAACAGGTGTTTGAAATCCAAAAAGATACCTGGTGTAAAATATTTCTTTGCAGCTGTATTTTTGATGACAGTACTTGCCACATCTATGTGTTTAAAAACCCAGAAATTGTTGTCTCAGGCATTTTTCATCATTGTCTTTTGTGATGGCGCATGTCACATACTGTTCTACAAATGAGAGTACAAAGTAATCATTGTCTGTTCCAAATTTTGATGCATCTTTTATCCATAACAGCTTGTGAATATGTGGAGCACCTCTTGCTTGGTACTCTATACGCCCAAAAATATCAGTAACTTCACGAAGAGGAGGATTTCTTTTGTGGCAGAAGATAGATAGCATGGTTTGAAGCCTATGGTTAAAATATCCACCAACATTAGCAGGATCCAAAGAGCAAATTTCTCCTGCTGTCTTCACATTGATGTCTTTAATGTTTCAGTTTGCTTCTTTCAAAAATTCAAATAAGTCATCCCACGCGTACTGTGCACAACAGAGTGTCACAAACCAATCAGGTGCACCTAGGTTTCTCAACATACATTTCTGTTCTCCATGACGATGTTACCAATACTCGTTGGTGCCACGTTGGCATACCTTCAAATGAATCAAATTGTATTCTAACTTTTCATCCTTTCTATGACCTCTGTCAACAAATTCCTTTGCAGATAGATTTTGTAGATTGATGCCTGTCTTCAGTATGCTGTTTACAACATATGATAATCCAGACAAGTCACTTTCAAATAGTAGATGGACTATGTATGGAATGAATTGGCAAAATCTAGCGCCCTCTGAATATAATCTGGTCTACCTGTACTCAACTGCTGGTGTTTGTACGAGATCGTCATCATACAAGCCACCTGCTCCAGTGTGGAAAACAGCGAGCCTCTAAACCTTTCTCCGACACACTAGTTGGGGCTCCTTTTTCTTGTTTCATTTGAAGGAGGCCATTAGCACCACCAATAACTTCTTCGGAATACAATGGATGGAATCTATACTGTTCATATATTTCTTCTGATTTGGATCTATTCACTTTTTCAATCTGTCCACTTGATGGTAATGTTTCATCCTCCATACAAATTACATCTCCAAGAACATCAAAGTTTTTCTAATAAATATTATTTAGTTTGAGGTATAATGTGGCTTTGTTGACTTTATTAACATCCACTAACTCTTGCCTGATTTTTTAGTTTTTGGTAGGGACACCATTTACAAGAATGATAAGTGGTTCATCAACGTCTCTCTCTAAACTCACAGTTCCAATAGTCTGTTTCAAATCTAAAGGTAAGTAGAAAACTCTTCCTTTAAGGCCTTTTTGTATCTTAGTTGGTAGCATCTTTCCTGTGTTTGGTTCCATATGAACTATTGCCTGAAATGAGTGCATATATTGTATGAGAATTGATTCATAAACATTTACTTCTTGAAGTTCTTGGTATGTATTGTTCTGGCTGGCATTTTGTTATCCTCTAACTTATCATAGCAATGCTTACATATAATTTGCCCTGTTGACAAATCAAGCATTCCTCTTCACATAAATATACAGCAAATTCTAGCCACTTATCTCTGTTCTCTTGTTCAGTTTTTGAGAACAAAACAACATTGCTAGTTTGGCTTTTGCAGTGAGTGCGTCAACAACAAATACAAACACAGTTTGGTTTCTCTGAAGAAACTGTGTTAACTTTGCAATTTCTTGGGTAAAGTTATCAATACAAATGCATGTGTCCTGTTCCTCTACACCTACACATACCAACTCCTCATTTTCGCAAGACTCCTCTTCAGGATCAAAGGAACAAAAATGAGCATCATCATACACTTTTTAAACCTCTACTAATGTACCATGCAATAACAATCTATCCATTTCTCCTAAACATAAGGCAGGTGTTTTCACAAAGTAAAGTCTCCTAACAAAAGTTTGCATTTTAGAGGGATAAACAGCCAACATTCTGAAGTGATGAAAGGTGCTTTTCACACTTTCTTGGATACACATGCCAGTGAATGTCCCTGTAAATTAGTATACGTCCTCTCTTTGCATGGATCTAATCCTTGCAAAATTCCAATGTTTAATTTGACACTTCTATCTGGAAAGTGGTGTAAAAAATGTCTTACTATATCAATTGATTCCTGCTGAACACTGCAAATACTGCTAAAGGCCCATTTGTATACAGGGTCCTGTCTATGTCTTCCTTGTATCTCTTTACCTATCACTTCCTCTACATTCCTAGGAACCATCTCCTCTTTTAAAATAGTAGTACCATCTTTCCCCTCATAACATCGACCAGTTGTTTCAACTAGGCCTGGGTGGAGTTTACATAGTCGTGCTACACAGAACTGTGCTAAGTGTAAAAAAAACTCTGCTTCGCTATGCAGAGTTCCGCAAGTGGGCAGAGCTGCTCGCTGCGCCTGTTCGCATGACATTTTACACAATATGTAATGCAAAGTACATTCTTGCGCATGAACGGCACCACGTGGTTTGCATGGGTGCAGCCATATAGTTTTTGCTCTGTTTATGGTGCTGGGGCTTACTTTTGAATTCCTACTTAATCTCTTTAATCCTACCCCTCTCAAGCTTATCTACCCCTCATTTTTCTTTATTATATTACTGTGTGTCTTTGTGGTTGTCTATTTTACATTGTGCTCTAAACTTTTTTTTTTTGTGTGATTTTTGTCATTTTTTAAACTTTTTGCTTCACTTTCTTATTTTTTGCCTTATGTCCGTTACTTCCTTCCTGTTTCTTCTTTTCCACCCAGCACCATTGCAGATCAGGGGAGCGGCAGCTCGGGCTCCCCCGAACCACCCGTAGCACCAGCTACCTACCTTGCGGTCGACAGCGCCGCTAAGGGGTGCAGCCTTGCACCATTTTTTCAGAGATGGAGGTGGCTGCGCTAGTTTTTAATGTGCAGCGCCACCTCCCATCCACCTTGGCAGCCGGCCTGGCAGTGGGTATGGCCTCCGGGAGCATCGGCAGCATTGGGAGAAGGTGTACCAGGCTGTGCGCTGCAGCTCTATGGTCCGGTGTACCCAACAACATCTTACGCACTGGTGGGCCAACATCCTGGATAGGGAACAGGACCTGCTTGACCTGCTGGGTGTGGAGGGTGCAAGGCTTAGTGAGTAATAATTATTTATTTGTTGTGTTCTATGCTGATATTATTTTCCCAAAGAGCAAGCATACTGCTCACACTCAGGTAAGTTAAGTTTATGTTACAAATATTATGCAATCAACCTCTAGATAGGTGCTCGGCGGCGCTACCTAATCCTACTTGTTGGCGCTCGCTTGGGCTGATTATTGAAGTCATGTAAAGACTCGTCTGTCCTGTCACTAAGATAGTAGTTATTAGTATTAGTGAGTTACTGCGTTCTCTCACTTCTCTGTGGTTTTCTTTTTTGCAGCTCGTACAGTCCCAACCCCAAGCAGTTTCCCAGTGATGTGTAGTATGCATGCATGGAAAAAAATGCGGACTAAGTTGGCCCGTCAAAGGGGTTTGAACGTGAGACTGAGAAATTGAGAATGAGATGAGAAGTAAAGATCATTAGTTTGAATTAATTAGTAGTTCCAAAAATGGTGTTTAGGAAATTTGGAATAGGGTTAGGTTTAGGAAATTAGAAATAGGTTCACGATACTGGTACTAAAGGAAATCTGATTTAGAAAAGGTCAATGTTACTACATTCGCCTTTCACTATCAAAATATGTTTTTATTAACTGTACCTCTAATCTTTTATATATATTTTTTTTATTTCTTACATCAGCATCCAGGGGCAAGAAGAGGGCAGGGCCTTGAACTACTGATGCAGGTGAAAGAGCCGGAGGTGCCTCCACAGGTGCTGCTGCAGATGGCTCTACTGGCCCCAGAAAGTCCACCTGTTGTTAATACTATTATAATTATTTCCCTAGCTTTTACTGCTCCACATTTACAATTAATATACCTGTTTACTGTGCCTGTCTCCTAATTTTTTTCCAACTCCTCTTCGTTCTATCCTTTTCCAAAATTCTTCTTATCCCTGCATTATCCTATTTACTAATTTTATATAGATCAAGTTTCAGACTCCAAACTGCCTGTACGAGTCTGTTTGTAGCTTTTTTTTCTGCTTTCAGTAAGCTTTCCTTCTCCCCATTATATATCTTGTGGACTGGTGATGCTGGAATACTAAGAGAACCCATTTTAGGTCAGGTACTCTACTGTGAAAATTGCATGCTCAAGTAAGGTATTCTACACATGTTTTCAGAGAAGGCTTTCTTTTTCTAGTTGATGCTTAAACATTAAAACGAGAGACTGGCCATTGTCATGGTGAACCCCCCAATGTTGTGTATGTTTTATTATCATAGTATACCAGCAGATTATGACAATGCAGCATGGCCCAATTGAATTTGCCAACCAAGACCTTATGTCCATTGATCAATTATTGCACCCCTTCAGTGCATTTCAATGACTCAGATTCATCATAGCTCTGCCCCTACATTACAGAAAGTTTTTGTTCAGGTGACTACCTGGCTTTACAAACATTGCCAGCCAACCAAATTCCCAATGTGATATTTTGATAGAAGATACTGTAACCGAACTGTAGTAATGTATTGTGTAGGACTTTTTGTGGTTGTATTTTGTGAAAAGAAATGGTAGGGGGAGGTGTATCTGACATAAGAAAGTGTGTAGACGTAGCGGCGGCAGTTGATGAGGGGGTCCTAGTCGTGGCAGGGACGGGCAGTGGTAAGTCATTGCTTGCTTATCGACAATTAGTAATATACTCACTGCAAGTGCATTGACTTTAAGGGTGGACGGAATTTGCGTAGTCGCGTTACGCAAATCTTCGCGAAATTGTTAAAAATCTCCGCGAGCACGTAGAAATTCCGCGAAGTCGCAGAATTGCTGGTCCCGCCCGTTCGCAATGTGTTTTTGCGTGCTCGCGGGGAATTATATCGCTAACTTGCCCATGCAGTCGCTAATGGGTGCGGCCATCTTGTTTTTCACTTGTCCCGCCCGCTCGCGATGGTTATTTCCTGTTCCGGGTTGCGTATTGCATGCTCCCGCCCGCTCGCGATGCTTATTTCCAGTTCCGGGTCGCGTATTGCATGCTCCCGCCCGTTCGCGATAAGTATTTCCTGTTCGGGAACGCGCATTACGTGTTCGCGATGCTTTTTGCGTGCTCGGGGGGGAAATATCGCGCAAACTTGCCCATGCGGTCGCAATGGGCGCGGCCATGTTGTTTTTCACTCTATTGCTATGGTTCTTGGCCTGCTTTTGAATCCTCCCTCTATCTTTTCAATCCTTTGTTTCTGTAAACTTTTTTTTGGTCTTTTTTATTTATTATCTATCTCTCTATTTTCCTGATTCTATATTTTGAGTTTTTTCTACTTTTTGTGTGTTTTTAACTACTTTTTCACACTTTTTCTATTACCTTCTTTTTAATTTCTTTTACTTACTTTTTTTAATTCCTACCTTTTCTTTTCCGCCCCCCGCCTACCCAGAACCATGGCAAAGGGCCACAGCCACAGGGCTCGGAGTCATAGCCAGAGCCGCGACCGCCTTCCTTGCGGAAGGCGGCGCCAAAGAGGGGTGCAGGCACGGGCCTTATTCAGTGAGGTGGAGGTGACCGCACTGGTTTTTTTTGTTCAGCGCCACCTCCCCTTAACCCTGGCAGCAGGCGGCAGGCCTGGGTCCGGGTACGGGCTCCGGGAGCGTCGGCAGCGGTGGGGCAAGGTGCGTCGGGCAGTGTTTCGCTGCTCTGGTGTCCGGCGCACCAATAATCAGCTGACGCACCGGTGGTCCGATATTCTGGACCGGGAGCAGGACCTGCTGGACCTGCTAGGAGTGGAGGTCCCGGGGCTTGGTGAGTAACTATTTAATATTACTACTTTGTGTTCTTCTGCTCTGTGTTATATATTGCGAATATTTTTTTTTTCCGACCAGCAAGAATGCTGCTGCTTACATTGCAGGTAAATTACGTTTAAAAATCTGTGATTGTTATGACACAGGCGCTCGGCGCTACTAATCTTACTTGTTTGCAACTTTGCGCTCGTTTGGCCTGATGATTATGTAAGAGTTTACTTTAGAGAACTTAAGTGACGTAATGCTAGAGAGAGTAGTCCTTCCTTTGTCCTCCTGCCACTAAGAAGGGATAGTGGTGGATTGATAGGTTTAGTTACTTATTAGTTGGTAATTTTTAAGTGGTGTGCGTGATGCATCCTCTGTCACGTCACGTGCTGCTGAGTGCTGCTTACCCCAGTCCTTAGTAGAACCTTTTGTAGTTTGTTTACTGAGTGTTAATAGGCTTATATCATCACTAGCAGAACATCAGCAGCAACCAGCCAACAATTTGGTGTATGCAAAAATGTATGCAGGTGTCCTCCATCTATGCATTTTTGAGGACTAAAATAAATGGAAATGCAGACTTACTGAACAATTGGCCAGTCTGGATTGGAATAGGTGGGCTAGGTCAGGTGGTAGTTAGATTTGCTAGACGGTCCGTGAATCTCGCAATACTACCAGTCGATCAGATTAGATAGGTCAATTTTATTGCAATTGTTGTTACCAAAAATGTTTTTGGTGCGTATTTGAAAATATTTTATTTATTTCACACCAAACTTTAATTTTTGTCTCTTTCTTTATGAAATCTTACATGATCAGCACCCAGGGGCAAGAAGACGGGGTCACAGGCGGCGGGCCAAGAAGATCTCCAAGATGCCTCCCAGGGACAGGACCGCTCCTCTATCGAGGGCTCTGCTGCTGGCCCCAGTAAGTCCTCCAGTGGTTAATATTAATAATTATATTTCCCAAACTTTTCCTGCACCTTATTTTTTCCGAACTATTATTTCGGTATCCTAATTCTAATTTTTACAAATTCTTCTTTGATCTATACTATCTGTTTCTAAATTCTTGTTATCCCTGCCTCTAACTGCGTCTGCTATGACTCTCTGTACTACTACTATTAGTCTGTCTGTAGCTAAGCTTGCCCAGTTGCCCACTCTTTATTTAAAATATTTTAAATAAAACTCAGATTCACCAATAGCTCTAGCCATTGAGTCCAGTCCTTTGGGTTGTCCTCTTCTACTACTTCTAGTCTTCTTAATCTTGAGGCTTTTCGACAATTCCCACCAAGAAAATGCCCAACCACATTTTACAATTTTTGATAGGATAGGACATACTACTACTGTTGTAGGGATTCTGCACAGACAGAACTTTGCACTAGAAAATAGGACGTTGGTGATGGGAGGTTGGACCTTCCTCACACCTCAATCAGAAGCCACCACAATCCCCTGACCGACTAGTTATAGTGTCTCATTAGGTCTCCGAAACCCCCCCCCCCAAAATACCCAATGAGTAGACAACCCAGAACATAACACTCCCAACCTCTGTCGCGGAAGCAATGCACACCCTTTCGCTCACTCTCTCGTGTAAGTCCACACCAAATACCACCGAGTCTATGTAAGTTCAAAAGGTTTATTTCCAACTGACAAGCTCTGTACATTGTTCTATAATGCAGCAGCAACAGCAAAATGCATAAGATTAAAACAATAAACATTGTTACACTTAGTTACACTTACAACTACAAGTCCATAGAAGCCAAAAGGCAAGATCATGATAACTGAACAGTGGTGGAAGAACCACCCTCCCTTGGTAGGAATCTAGTTTATATAAAATTATAAATGGAGATGTGAGAATTCTGGGGACCCCTCACCTTAGAAGAACCTAGTACTGGTTACATCATAAGCTCTGCAAAGCTCTGGTTCTTCGTATAAGGGAATCTTCCGTCTGTTATGAGAAAAATGGTGCGCGTTAGTATAGTGCAAGCATTTCTCAGTCATGCCAAAAAGTGTAGTATTTTTATGGATAAGCAATATGGACTAACACCAGAACTCCATAACAAAGTGGCTTGTTTTTCGACCTTGTACGCAGCGCTCAGACAGTAGCAGTATGAGCTCATGTGGGCTCAAAGGCGTCTTTCACAACAAGCTGCGAGGTAACTTGCGCAAAAATAAAAGACACAAAGCTAAAATGGTTGCATGGCTCGGGGTAACTTAGCAAAGACTAGAATGACCCTAGGGACCATATAACACTACTAGTGTCTACTCTACTACCTGATTTGTACTAGTGATGTATGTTGTATATGTATTATGTATGTATTAACTTTTTTTTCAATCTTGCTAGTGAAAAATAGGGGGAGGTGTATATGGCATCTGAAAAATGTGTAATGTTTTTTCTAGGCGTACTACCGACCACCAGTACCGGGGCCAGCAGCGAAGGTGACGCGGCCGCTGAGGGTGCAGGCGATGCAGCAGTTGTAGGAGGAGCTGCAGGGGGTGAGCCAGCAGCAGTGGCGGGCGGTGGTAAGTTATATTCCTAATCCTTACTTATTGACATTACACTCGCTGCAAGGGTGTAATGTATACTGTACTGTTGAGACTTAAGTAAGAAGTTGTTGTGAACGGTTGAAGAAGACACCCTTTACTTAGCATTAGCAATAGCATTAGCGACGGGAGTGTACTGAGTAACCAATGGCCTCTTCTATCGGACTTCAACTCAGCTGTGAAAGTTTTATGGAGAAGACTAAAAGTCAGATCAGATGACCTTGATGGATGGGTTGAACGAAAAGGGATAGAAGGGTGGAAGGAGGAAGGACGGGCTAGATTTTATATTTATGACTGGCAGAGAAGGATACGTGGGATGCATGCATAGGTGTCTGATAGGAATCAGATGCATGGGTGGTGAAATGCCTGAAACTCCCACAAATGTTTGAGGCCGAGGTAGTGGGAGGATAGATACATACCACAAATGTTACGTACTGTGCTTGCTTGTGCTACTGTGCCACTATGTGTAGAATGAATTTGTCTGACTGCTTTGCTAAGAGTATATTTTACAATAGTCTTGTTTTTTCTTCTTGATATAGCTACTCCTTCCAAAGGTAAAGTCGACAGGAAGGAGTTGGCAGCCAAGGCCCGGCGCCGGAAGCTGGAGGCCATACAGGCTGAATACCAGCGGCTGGTGGTTCTAGAGGAGGAGGAGGAGGAGGAGACGGCAGCAGCTGCATCCTCCTCCAATGCCCAGGGCCCGAGCTACCCCCTCCAGTGTTACGACGCCACCGCCTGGCAGCCGCCCGCCGCCACACTGCAAGAAGCACTGCTGCCCCCCCTGTGGAAGTAACTACCGCGCGCTGAAGCGCCGCGTGGCCTGCCTAGAGGAGCGCATCCGTGTCCTGGAGAGGCGAGCCCGCTAAGACCCCGTTTATTTATTGCCCCTTTTTTATAGCTTATTTTGGTGGGTGGGAATCAGGCATTGGGTTTTGGACTATTGGACATTTGTTGGACTTTTTCGTTCCGGGACATGGACATTGGTTGGGGTTAGGGAGAGGGGTGGGTCAGGTGTTGTGGGATTTTTTTTACATAGTTTATTTTTGTTAGGGTATTAAATTACATATTTAGACTTTATATACGATGTTGTTAATGTTTTGTGGGTGGGGTTACTGTTTTACGTCACACTGTTTCCTTGCTGGTGCAGTGCCACAGCCAGTGTTTGATTTAAATAATTGGCTGAGTTACTAAGACACAAACAGACAGATGCGGTACCCCTCACTGAGGGACTTGTCCTACTAGTACTGTCAGTCTCTCCTCCTAATTTATGCATTCTGCAACTGGACTCAAAGGGGTGTGTGAAATAGAATTAATGAGAAAAATTCCGTTATTAATTATGCCTCCCCCAAACTTCTTCTCTTACCTGTGCTTGATGTTTAACTTGGGCACGGCGATGGCTGCATGGTGATGATGGTTTTCTTTCCCAACATGCCAAGGTTGTGGTGGTAGTAGTAGTAGAACCTGGCAGTAGCATTTTTAAAAAAAAGAAAATGAGACAGTCAGTCGCCTGAGAGAGACTGTGGGAGGAGTAGTAGAACGAAGTACAGTACGGAACTTACTACCAAACAATAATATGCCAAAATACAAGGAAACATAATGGTGGTGGGGATAGCCTAGTACATAGAGTTACAAACTCTAGCTATGTCGAGTCACTCGACTAGGCCTACAGTACACTCGACACAAGCGTAACCGTTAGTGCTGTTTCGGAGGATGACAACAAATCCAATCTATGCCGGCAATTAATGCTGATGGATTAGGTTCCTTTGGTAAAAAAATGATCTCGCAAATATGCTGCTCATAGGTGGGCAAGCAGAAGAAGATCCTCGCCCTGCCTTGAAAATGAATTTTTGTTGCTTTAGCCACATCCGCCCCAGCAAGCGTGTGAAAAATTATTGGTGTACATTTAATTTAGTCACACCTCAATAAGTCACACAGCCCGGGGGAAGAGGGTTAGGGTTTGATGAATGGTTGGGAAGGGGGGTTTTGGGAAAGGTTTGACCAAGAAAAACAGTACGCATGGACAACAACAAAACACAATCTTGGCAGACAACCATATCCATAAATCTATTAAGGGAGAAAAAGGAAATGCATGCATGATGATGATAACTTGATGGTTAATGATAGTACTTACTAACTACTACTACTACTAGACAATTAGACAGTACAGGGCAGCAGTATATTATGCAATTTGCCTTGCCTGTCTGCCCTCAGAGAGACCCGAATTACATACAGTTTCTGTTCTGTTGTACCGGCCCGGGCTTAAAGATAGCAAAGAAAAGTCAAAAATAGCTGTAGGGATGAATTGAATTATAAGCAGAGAGCAAACATAACAACAACACACAGTAGTAATGATTGAAGACAAAAAGTGAATCAAATTTAAAAGATGATGAAAGTTGATACTGTATGTTATCCTGGTCAAAATGGGGAGTTGCATCTCGGCATTCGTCTTGGTCCTCCCTTCCATGGACGCTCCTGCCATCAATCTTGGGTGACGCCACTGCCTGCCTGGCAGATGTAGATTCATTGGTAAGGTAAGTGAGACTTGTTTTTCCCAGTGTAGCACAGGGTAAGGGCCGGCCTGTAATTGCAGATGGGAAAACAAAAGGGATATTGAAAAATCAAGTAGAAAAAAATGCCTAAATTACGGTGGAGTGCAACAAGAACACTTTCAGAGGCGGCATGGATGTGGATACATCATGTCTACTCTAGTCTGTTTCCAGCATCAACCTCCAACAACAACAGGACAGAGCAGGCCCACGGCACCCATGACCCATCCTCCATTTAGCGTACCTTTTTTGACAGAGGCAGACAAAGCAGATATACAGCAACATAGCATTTTACAAATTAAGTGACTAAATCAATGCCCCGCTGTCAGTCATACCACCACACTCGACTCCACCACTACACAGACATGTAGGTCTGCAGTGGTTGTTGTTGACTTGGTTACCTTTTAATGCACTCATGAAATGCCCTGAGTTATTCCATCAATCATCTCGGATCGTACTGAGTGACTGCGAAGATATTATGTCACTGTGGTCATCATCATGGTGTGTTGTCCAACTCAGTGTGTAGTAGTGTACAGATCGAGTCCCCTTTCCATATTCAAAATGCAATGGATTGGCCTGCAGTAGAAATAGAAAATTGTTATTAAAAAACAAGAATGGAAACAAACCTTGCATTGAGTTACTTTTAGTGTGTAGATTAGATAATAGTACACAATGAATTACCTTCATGCACTACAAACAACAACAACACAAATCACTCAGTCAGCGTCCAATGCATGTCATCATTCATTACCTGTTCCTTCTCATCTTCAGTTAATGGGCAGTCTGTATCGGCTCGGAAAGGAGGATAGCTATAGTAGTCATCATCATGTTCCACTTCTTTTGGAGAGACTCAACGAGGCAAGATTTTAGTTTTTCTTCGATTATGCTACATCCAATCATCATCTGGCTTGAGGGCAATAGATTTAGGTCGATTCAGGAGGATGGAGGAGCAGGACTCGGAGGAGTGGACTGAAATGCAGACAGCTGAAACTCATATAAGGCAATAAAATACGAAGACGGTGGTGATGGATTTGTTGTGATTTGAAGTTTCCAAACAGAAAGACAGACACACAAATAGAAGTAAATAAGGGAGAACCACAGTAAGAAGTGGAAGCCTAGTTGTCAGGGAAGTATAGCTCGTCCTCAAACTCTGGGGGTTCAACCAGAAGTAGGTAATCAGCATCCAACACGCTACTTCCGTCACCTGAGCCGCTGTCCTCATCTTCCTGCGTTGATTCATGTATTGTGTAATTCGGTGGTATAAATTGCTGATTCATTTTGATCATGGTTAACCTCTCCACGTTTTTGGGTGAGAGACTGGTCCTTTTCACTGTTACAATGGAACCAGCAGCACTGAAAACACGTTCAGAAGAGACACTTGCGACAGGGCAAGCCAGATAGTTTATCGCCAGCCTACTGAGCACTGGACATTGGCCCCTTTTGCCATACCAATACCGCAATGGGTTTTCATCAATGTAGACCTCTGTTGGGTCATCCAGGTAGGCCTGGACCATTCGGTCAATGTTCAGGGGTGCTACACTTTGTTCGGCCTCTTTTGTATTTGCACCAGCACTGGACCTAGCAAGACCTTGCTGTAAATACCAATCCTGTGCCGTTTGTACTGGGGCTGATGATCCGGTTCTTGCTGTTGTCGATAGTGTTGGTGACAGCTGTGAACCAAATGCACTGCCCACAGGCTCTGAACTTGAACTTGACGCCGGATGCCCTGCTGCAGTACTTGACGTGGGTTTGAGGCCTTTAATTATCCAAGTTTTGTACCGGGCAACATCCACTTCTGAAAAAGGGAGTAATGTCTTACTGTGCAGTGCCGATTTGTACCGTGGATCCAGAATTGTGGCACAAATGTAATGTTCTTGTGACAGAATCTTATTTTGCACCCTTGCATTTTCACTTAAGCGACATGATAAGCTCTCCACCAACTCATATGCTTCTTTTTTCCCTCCACACCTATGTACGCTTCAGACACCTCCTTCAGCTGTTGCTCTAGCATGTGCAACAATGGGATAGCTTGGCCCATAGTACAGTCCTCCTTGCTGACTTCACGTGTGAAGACCTCGAAAGGAAGAAGCATCTCTGTAAGAGATTTAACTAGGCACCATTGGTCCATCTGAAGGGTCATGCCTTTCACAGTAGCATTCGCCCTTCGCATGACATATTCATTGATTGGTCTGTACTGCTCAAACAGACGGTCAAGCATGTAATACGTTGAGTTCCAACGTGTTGCCACCTCCTGGATGAGTGCTTTGACTGGCATTCTATAGTCACGTTGAATGATCCTCAGCTGCTTCTGGGCTTTAAAAGAATGGCTGAAATGCGTGCATATTCTGCGGCAGGTGGTCAGTAAGTTGCTGACTATGGGTTCTTTTTTCAGAAAGTCTTGAACTATAATGTTAATGCAGCGCGCCAAACACGGGACCCTGAAATAGGCACCAAGCGCCATGGCCTTAAGTATATTACTGCCATTATCCGTGGCAACAAAACCAATGTGAAGCCCTCTGGGGCGCAGCCATTCAAAGACCTTGCTGTTAAACTCTTCCAAAATGTTTGCAGCAGTATGAGATTTCTCCATGGCGAACATGGCTACAGTTGCATGTTTCCGAGAAGCATTAAAAATCTCAGCTGTGTCAACAGCACCTACTTCAGATAGCTTTTCTCTAACCCCCACATAAGAGACCCAGTGTGCAGTGATGCACATGTAATCAGTGGCTTGGCAACTGGTCCACATGTCTGTTGTCAGGTGGATTTTGTGAACAGCACTCTGCTGCAAAGCTTGTCCAACCAATTCCAGCACATTGTGATGTAGTGCTGGAACAGCAACTCGGGCGAAATAGGACCGGCTGGGAACCTTCCATTTAGGGCAGATGGCTGACACAAATTCAAGGAAACTTACCCCTTCCACAAATGAAAAAGGGAGAAGGTCCAGCACTAACATTTTAGCCAGCTTCGCATTGTACAACCGTGCCGTTGGGTGGTTGCGTTGGTACTGCCCCTCCGACCTAAGCATGCTGTCAATGGTAGGCCGGAATATTTTCCTTTGTGGTGCACCTTTCTTCTTGAACCCAGCTAGGCTCAACGACGCTGCACTTTTGCTCATTGCAGTGCCCGGTTGCCTTGGTGTCTCAGGCTGACTCTTACTACGGTGCCACTGAGATGTTGCTGTGGATGTGGGCGTTACCACTACACTGCTGGGGGTAGGGCTAGAAATGTCTCCCTCTTGTTGACCTTCCACCGTGATCATATCTTCCCCTACTTCTTCATCCCCAACAACAGCAATGGGTCCAGTTTTACTTTTTTCTAAGTGAAGTAGGTGAGCCTCCCACTTGATACTGTGGTGTTTTTTGAGATGACTTGTTTGTCCTCCGGTACCATAGTTTGTACCAAGCTTACCCCACCTAACAGCCTGCCGACAAATTGAGCATATAGCAATGTTCTCCTCCTTACTGCTAACCAAAAAGAAGTCCCAAACTGGGGAGGAGAACTTTCTGGCGCTGCTGGAGGTGCCACTTTCAATACCAGATGAACTGGAGGGTGTGCCTGGAATTTGACTCTGTGCACTTACATTACCACCACCTACTGAGGTGATGGTTGAGCTGGATGTAGGTCCCTGCCCGGCCTTTGCAAAGGCAAATATGGAAGCTGGAGGTCGTGTTGGCGTTACCTGTGTTGGTGGTATCCGTGCTACAGCCCTCACAGCGATTTTGGATAGTCTAATAATGTTGGTCTCCATCTCTGCAGGCCCAGGAGTGATGTTCATGATGACTGGCTCTTCATCATCATCACCCCCCTCGTCTACATCTACCTCCATAACTCTAAGGCTTTCTGGAACCTTCCTTTTCACTAGCCTTGTCTTGTGGCATGCATCACTCTCAGGCTGAGCTGGTGGCTTCCAAGTGGCATCTAGATCATCAGAAGCGGGGCTTGAAGAAGAAGTTGATGGACTAACCCTCCTTTTCCTTGCTGGGGGTCTGGAAGTCAATGGATCTTCTGGAACAGTGGCTTGCTCCTCTTCGTCTGCGAAAAGCTCGATTTCCTGAACTGCCCCTACTTCAGGTGGAACAACTACTATTGTGGGCTGTGGTTCCGGCTGTGGTTCCGGCTGCGGCTGTGGTTGCGGCTGTGGTTCCGGCTGTGGTTGCGACTGCGGCTAGGGTTGCGGCTGCGGCTGGGGTTGCGGCTGGGGTTGTGGCTGTGGCTGTGGTTCCGGCTGTGGTTGTGGCTGCGGCTGGGGTTGCGGCTGCGGCTGTGGTTGCGGCTGGGGTTGCGGCTGGGGTTGGGGTTGCGGCTGCGGCTGGGGTTGCGGCTGCGGCTGGGGTTGCGGCTGGGGTTGCGGCTGTGGCTGGGGTTGCGGCTGTGGTTGCGGCTGTGGTTGCCCACTTATCTGCTGAGTTTCCGCCTGCGAGTGCGTGGATTGGGTACTACTTTGCGATAATGACATTTCAACATCACTGGTCGTTAGTAGACTGGCTACCTCTGCCACAGTCATGGGCTTGGGCCTAGGTTGCTGGGGTGGGCCCGCTGATGCGGAGATGCTGCTCCCAGCTTGGTCCCCGCCGGACACCGCTGCTGCAGGCGTAAGTTTTATTTTACCAAAAAACACATCGGCCGGCACACCAGTCTTGGCAAGTGCCACTTCCTTCTTCTGTTCCTTCTTCGTCTCACTGGCAACTTTCTTGGTACTGGAGGACCTGGTACCTTTCTTTGGGGCCATCTTCTTCAGATGTCAGCAGGACGCAGGCGCACAAGTTGCAGAGATGTCTGTGGTCACACGTGGACGTGAGCCGCAGGAGGACTTCTGCCTGGCAGTACAACGGGTGATGATGATGATGATGATACCTCCTCCTCTGTCTGTTTGTGCACCTAAAAGCAAAGAAGCCAGGAGAAGAACATCAGTGAAATGTTGCATTTGTTGTTGTGGTTCAATTACTAGTAGTACAAACAAACAAATAAAAGATATAAATTAGTGTAGCCATTTGTGAGACTGTCAACAAGGGCTTTCATGGTATACTGTGTACACTGTCAGGAAGGATAGGAAAGAAGAGGAACAACAACAAAAATAAAAATGTAATAGAAGTGGACCCTGTTTGGCATTAAATTATTTGCTCATCACATCATTCAGGGAGCTGCAGCTGGCAAAGGGGATGGATGCAAGCAGTAAGCCAAGAGGAAAACCATGCAGGCCTAAATGGCAAAAGCAGCACACTTATAACTCCCACCAGAAATGGCCACCAGCCACATGGACACTCACAAATCACAAGCAACAAGCATGAGGCCTGGAAAACAATGTACTGAAAACAGGCCTACGATAGCCAGGCAAAGGCTGCATGCTAAACCACACTGCTTTGCCTGTAATGCAATAAAATGCAAAAACGAAAATCCACAGGGCTAAACAAGGCCTGCACCACACCACACACAACTAAGGCATGTATTTAACATACAGCCCAAAAAAGTGAAATACACCCAATAATACACATTTTGCAATTCAATCCAATGCCATCCATGTGCCCTAAATGATGTTTAAATTCAACAGAACACACAGAAACAGTTGTTTCATGCACCCCTTACTACCTCTGCGCCTACTGGATGAAAGGCCTGTTGGCAGATAAGGCCACAAGCTTGCAGGACTATGGATAAAAGCACACTACCGGGCTTCACAATGGCCAGGCCCACAACAACAAGAAACTGAAGACAGACAATGCAGGCCTATGGCAAAAAGCACACTGCCTGGCTTCAAAATGGCCGCCAGCCTCATGGCCAGGACCACAAGAAGAAGCCTAGGCCACAAAGGAAACACATGTAGGCCTTAGTATATGGCAAAAGCAGCACACTTATAATTCCCACCAGAAATGGCTACCAGCCACATGGACACTCACAAATCACAAGCAACAAGCAGGAGGCCTGGAAAACAATGTACTGAAAACAGGCCTATAATAGCCAGGCAAAGGCTGCATGGTAAACCACACTGCTTTGCCTGTAATGTAATAAAATGCAAAAACGAAAATCCACAGGGCTAAACAAGGCCTGCAGCACACCACACACAACTAAGGCATGTATTTAACACACAGCCCAAAAACTGAAATACACCCAAAAAAACACATTTTGCAATTCAATCCAATGCTATCCATGCCCCCTAAATGATGTTTGAAATTAATAAATACATCACACAGCAAAGGAACAGTTGTATCATCATGTTTCATCATGCACCCACCCATGACTAGCTCTGGGCCTACTGGCTACCCACAACTATTTATTTTTAAAAATGATGAAAAGTACAAAAATTGTAGTTGCAGCAACTGCAATGCCCCAATCAAACAACACCAACTTACTTGTAAAATCTCAAATCCCAAAATCCTCAAATCCAATGATAATGATGCAGCAGACACAAAGAGTGATCCTTCCAGCTCAAATCCAAGTGAAAAATGAAAAGGAGATGGACAAAGCACTGGGAGGAGCCTGCTGGACAGGAACAGGAAGTAGGAGACTCTGTGGCACTTCCTCCCTCTCCCCCCCAAAAAATTTGACAAAAAAGGACAGCCAAATATCAATCTGAGTTTTTTTTTTCATCCAAATCATCAATTTATAGAAGGTTTTATGCTGCTTGCGATGTTATTGTTCTCCAGATTGAAAATGTTGCGTGTTCGGGATCGCGAGCTTTACCAACATTCTGCCGGATGTCCGATGGCGCGCCCGAATGACGTGTACGCGATCGCAATCTCTCTCGCGGTGCACGATGGCATGGCGAATGACGTGTTCGCGATCGCAAACTCTCGCGGGATAACGCGGCCGGCTACCGAAATCTCGTGGCGCACGCGAACGGATAGGAAAACCCGTGGACGAACGCAGGAATCCCGGTAAGTCGCTATCGCACGCGCTAGAACGCATTTTTAAAGCGCGAACAAGAAAATAATTCCGCTACGCCACGGATCGCGGAATTGTTGGCAATTCCGCGTTCTCCGCGGAACGCGAAATTGCCTAAATTCCGCAAATTCCGGAGTGGAATTGGATGTCCAGGGTTAATTGACTTGTGAATAGCCACCCTTCATTAGCAGAAACAGCGGGAGCTGAGAAGTTAATGGTCCCTTCTATCTGCAACTCAGCATACATCATAATGAACTTTAACTATGAAGGGTTGATGGAAGGAGAAAGGATTGGTGAAAAATATGTAATATGAATGAAATGAAATGATGCATGAGTGAAAGGATGCATATAAGTGAATGATAAGATGCAAGGGTAGGTGAAGGATGGATGAAAAGATATATGGGTGAAAAGATGCCTGCCTGGGTGAGTAATAGGTGATGGGTGAAAGGATGCCTGCTTGGGTGGGTGAAAGGAATGCACAAGTGGGTTAAAGGCAAAGCAGGATGCGTTAATGGGTGAAAGGATGCATGGGTGGGTAAAAGGATGTTGGTGAAGGTTCATTCATCGAGAGCCATGTTTGGATGGATGGATTAATATAATTGGATGGATGGCTTTCAATGGTAAAAGACTGGATGAAAGAATGTAAAGCCAAAATGGTGTGTATCAAAGCCAAGAGTGAAGATTAAGAATACTAGAAGAACAATGCAATGATGAATGGATGATTGCTTGATTTTTGCAGATGGGATAGTCTGTGATGAACGTGCCAAAGCTATATCTCCGCATGATTGATTTATTTTATGTGACGTGTATGATTCATTTTATTTATCTGCCATGTAATCAGGGTAAAATTAAAATGTATTTTGGAGAAGAACAGGGCCATTGGAATAAGATAATTGTCTATTACTGCTGCTTGAGCTGCAGACTGCAGAGAGTAGCAAAGCACGACTAACGAGTACACCTGGGGCGCCAGCTAAGCTAGCATACCTCCATTGATTAATTTAGCACAACAGAGAGATAATACTTGTCTTCCATAGTGCATAATACCTTCCTCATTAGTGAGAGGTAATTTATTTTTATTTTTCCACACTAATTGCCTGTTTAGTTTTTTCGAGGATATTCTTAATTTTTTTTTTTTAAACTGTTGTATTAACTGGTGTGCTGTGCTGTTTTTACTCTGCCTTAATTCCTTTCAGACAGTTAGTGCATTTGCCATTTGCCTTTAGTTTTATGTGAGGCATGTGTAGGTAATGGCTGTGATTCAAACCACATCAAATTGAATGGCCCTAGGGGACCATCAATGTACTGCTACTGTGCCACCCACTATATAATTTTTAACAAGTTTGTTGCACAGACCATTGTTTACAAATTGTCTTTTTTCTTTCTAGCTACTCCTAGTTGTCATTCATCTCGGCAGGATGTAGCAGCCCGGCTGTGGTGGCAGAAGCTGGAGGCCATACAGGCAGATTACCAGTAGCTGGTTGTTTAGGAGGAGGAGGAGGAGGAGGCAGTTGCCCAGGGCCTCAACCAGCCCCCAGCACCTCCATCCTCTCAGCAACACTGGTGCAGCAGTCAGCTGGCAGCGACCGCCATTCCATCACTGTTGTCCGCCACTCAGACCGCACATTTCAATGCTTCGTCCTGTTTAGGCTGACACAGATTGTAGCCAGGCAGACCCAGATAGAGGGGCAGCTTGGAAATCTCCTGGCCCACCTTGTGTAGTGCCCTCTTCTGCCCCTTTTTTAGCATTTGTTTTGGTGGGTGGGATTTGTTGTGGGTGGAGAGGGTGGGAATGTGAGAGTTGGGACCGCGACAGTTTGGAGTTGACTTTCTTTGTTGGACAATGGACATTTAAGTCAGACAATAGTTGGGAACGGGGCGAATTGTTTGGGGAGAGCGGTGGAAACGTTACCACTGAGACACTAAAAGTACAGCAGCTGCAGGAAGAATAGACAATTGGTACCAGTGACGGAGAGCGGGTGCTGAGCAGGTTTCCCCTCTCTGTTCAAAAAGCGGGTATCCCCTATAATCTAGGGTCATTCTCCTTGTGCATTTTCAGGTAGGGCTCACCTAAGCACATTGGTAATAATGTTTTATTTTCCTCTTTGCTAAGGAAGCAGGCGAATAGGCCCCTGTAAGAAAGTGGCTCTGTATATACTGAACCAAAGTAAGGTTCAGTGTGCACAGAGTCCACAGTCCCCAGAGGTTTGGCAGAGGCTAAAGTTAGATATAACCTTACTCTCTAAAGTGGTAGCTTGGTCGAGCAGTAAGGCAGTATCAGAGGACAGTGTAAAGCATTTGTTGTACACACTCAGTCAGCAAATGAAGCCACACACTCAAGAACTGAACTCTAGGCCAATGGTTTGTATATAAAAATATATGCTTGTTTTATTTTAGAACCAACAATAGGTATCAAAATATACTTTCTCAGAGTGAGATGCTTTGTTCAAACACTTTACAAATAGGCAATAGACTTTTTGATGACTGTAGTCACAGTTGTTGCAAGAGGCAACACAATTTCAAACACAATGCAACATTGAGCTCAATGGAAAGTTTTGCTTAAATGCAATTAATTACTTTGTAGATTACTTTTCTAACCACAGGACTGGATCTTGGATTCAGTCCCGGGACACTTCCTGTAAACAGGTGAGAAAAAGCGTTTTGGTTATAGTAGTGATTTTTGAGGAATATTACTGTAATTCAAAAGTTGACACTTAGAAACTTTTCTGGGTAAAATTACCAATGTTATCCTATGGAAGGAAATGCAGTTTGCAAGCAAAGTACGTTTATGTTGCTTTTGTAATCCAGTGCTGGACTCCTAGATTCAGCACTGGGACATTTACTTAAAACAGGTAAGTAATTACGTTTTTGTAGTTTGTACGATTTTTAAAGAATATTTGTAAGATTCAGAAATCGACACTTAGAAACTTTTTCAACAAAAAGCAGGCAATGATATCCTATGAGAGGAATTTCCAGTTACTGGTAAGTACGGTAAAAATTACTTTTCATGGTCGGTACTGGACTAAAAGATGCAGTACTGAGGTCTCCCTGATAGTAGGTGAGTAATTCGGAATTCGTTACTGTTGTGATTTTTAAGCAATATTTTGGTATTTCAAAAGTGGACACTTAGAAGAAATTTCACAGAAAACCAGTCAATGGATCCCTATGGAAGAAAATTCAATTCGCCGGTAAGTTACTTTAACGTTACTTTTGTAATCCAGTGCTGGACTCCTAGATTCAGCACTGGGACATTTACTTAAAACAGGTAAGTAATTACGTTTTTGTAGTTTGTACGATTTTTAAAGAATATTCTTGTATTTCAAAAGTTGACACTTAGAAACTTTTTCACAAAGAACCACCAATGTTATCCTATGGAAGGAAATTCAATTCACAGGTAAGTTACTTTTTAATTACTTTTGTTACTCAGTGCTGGACACCTAGGTTCGGCACTGGGACCTTTCCTGCAAACAGTTGAGAAAATTCGGTTAGGTTATTTGTGCGATTTTTAAGGAATATTCTTAGTTTTCAAAAGTCGACACTTAGAAACTTTTTGGAAGAAAAAGTGTCAATGTTATCCTATGAGGAAAAATGAGTTATCGGTTTTGAGGTAAGTAATCGGTCTTTTGAGTTAGGGTTCTGGGGTTAGACTCAGGGGTCTCCCAGGGTGAGTGATGCACTGTGGTTGCACCCTCAGCGGCACTAGGGCGGCCGGGTGCAGAGTGTTGAGGCCCAATGTTATCCTATGGAGGATAGGGGGACTCCGGTTGGTGGCAGCTGGCAAGCAGGCCACGGGGTTGTGAAAGCAAAGCTCCTAGGGTTAATCTCAGGGCACGTTGGGGACCAAGTTAGCACCAAAGAGGCACCCTCAGCGGCACTAGGGCGGCCGGGTGCAGAGTGCTGTTTTGAGGTCGGGTGCCCTGTTGATTTCAATGGAGATTTTCGGTTTTGGTTTTCAGCTGCAGGCTCGGTCCAGGAAGACTTCCAGGAGGAACCAACAGCTGGGCAGGTAAGTTGGAGGGCTCGGGGACCTAGATGCACCTCGGGTTCCTTTCTCCAGGGCGCAGGGTGGCTGGATGCAGGGGTGTCTTTTGAGGTCGGATTTCACCTTACCGGGCCACTCGCGGTTGGGGGGGGGGTCTCCGTGCAGAGGCTGCAGGCGACGTCGGGGAGTCCTGGAGGGGTCAACCCACGGTGGACTCGGACTCTGGAGTGCTGGGGGACCTCGCTGGGACCGGTGGGCCACTTGAACTCGGGCTGTAGGCGACGGGTGCAGTGGTGGTTCCAGGCGTCGGGTTTCTTTTTCCTCAGCAGGCTCTGGGTCTTTGTTTGATGTTTCTTTTGAACAGAGCTGCTGTTCACAGGAGATCCGGTCTTTGTTGAAGGCAGTCAGTCCTCCCCGGGGTTCTGGAGGTCGCTGGCTGCAGGACAAGATGATTTTTGGCGCAGGATCTCTGGAAACTGCAGACGGGCCGGTAGGGCTGGGGCCAAGTCAGTTGTTCTCTGCAGTCTCCTCTGCTGGGCGTCTTCTTTCATCCTTTTTCTTCTTAGGTTGCGGGAATCTAAGGAAGGAAGGTTCAGGGTGCCCCTAAATACTAGATTTAGGGGCATTACAGGTAGGTAAAGGGCAGGGACCAATGGGTCCCTGCCCTGGGGTGGGTACACCCCCCTATCCTGCCACTCTCCTGTGGGAGGGGGGCAGGAGCCTAGTCCTGATTGGGCAGGGCTCCCCATCTTCAAGATGGCGAGAGCCCGGAGATGTGCTTCACCTCGCCTCCCCCACCTGAGGGGTGGGGTTGGCAGAGGCTGGCACACCCCCTTTCCTCCCTTGGTGTTTCCCGCCAGTCTTCCCGCCAGGATGGGGGGAGGAACCGGTGGGGACCAGTTGCTGAGTACAGCAAGTGGTCTGGGGAAGCTCACAAAGGCGGAATGCCTTTGAAGCTTCCCCCTGCCCATCCTGGGGGAGGAGGCCTAGCACTTCGCCCAGGATGTGCATTGTTGCAGGCCCAGGAGAGCGGATGGCTCTCTAACCAGGGGTCCAGCAACATGTCTGCTGTGTGGCAGTCTAGGCAGCCCCTCAGACAAGACGTGGATTGTAGGTTAGGTTCAGTGGGCAACTCTAAGTTGCCCTCTGTTGTGCATTTTACAGTAAATCCCACACTGGCTTCAGTGTGGGTTTACTGTGCTGAGAAGTTTGATACCAAACTTCTCAGTCTTCAGTGCAGCCATCATGGTGCTGTGGAGTTCGTGCTGACGACCTCCCAGCACCATATACTTGAAATGGCAGCACTGCACATACAGTGCCCAGGAATGGACCTGGGTACTGTAGGGGCACAGGGCTCATGCACCTGTACCCTCACCACTGGCATAGGGCACCCAGCTAGAGGGGTGACTGAGGTATGCCAGGGCAGTGTGTTTGTGGGCATGGCACACAGGGATGTGTGCCATGTCGATTCTGTTTTGTTCTGCACCAAGACACTCAGCCTGCAAGGGCAGTGTGTGTGTGTGTGTCAGGGTACAGGGCCTCCAAGGGTGGCACAATAAGTGCTGCAGCCCTTAGACGCCTTCTCTGGTCACAGTGCCCTGGGTACCTTGGGTACCATTTACCAGGGGCTTACCTGTGGCCAGAGAGGCCAATTGGGTTTAGGCTGTAATGCAGTTTTAGGGAAGGAACACAGGCCCTGGGTACCTGATTGGCAGGGACCCAGGGCACACCAAGGAAAAGTACATCAGTTATCAGGCAAAAAGTGGGGGGGTTACTGCAACAGAAACCCACTTTCCTACACAAGCCCCCCCAGCCCAAAGGCCAGGAGACTCAGCCAACGCTGGGAGAGTCTGTCTAGTCTTTCAGGAGAGGAAGAGTTGGGGAAGTGGTTTGAAAGTTGCAGGGCCTACTCTGCCTTATATCTTTCTGTCCAGGTCAGTCCCTTTGGGGAGCTGGTCTACCTTGTCAGTTTCAGGACCTAATTCCCAAAGCTCCTCTCCTTGCTCTTTAGTGTCTTCACCCCATCTTTTAAGTTTGGGTTCAGAGGTGCCCACCTCTGCAAAGTCTAACTTAGCCAGGGCAAAGCCCAGCTTACCCACAGAGGTCACCCACAGTTTGAGCAACCCCACCATGACCAATAGCATCAGGGGGCCTAGCTTGTTAGTTGGCAGGGGGTTAGGCCACCATGCCAAGGTTAGGGCTGCCATGAAGGCTAACACCCAGCAGAGGCTGCTGACAGCTGTCAGTGCCCAGAACCACACTTTTAACTCCTGACTGGCAAGTGAAGGGGCTATCTTACAGGTCTCTTTGGGTCCTGGCTGTCTGCCTGTTGCTTTATGGTGGGGGGTCACTACACTTTGTAGTGAACACCCTTCCTCCACCCTTTGTCCTGTCAGCTGAGGAGCCACCAACTCAGGCTGGACAGTTGCCTGACTAGTCAGGTCTTCTTGTTGGCTAGGGGGGGGCTTTACCAGGGCCACTTCTGGAGTTTTCCCTCACTGGGATAGAATCTCCCTGGCCCTCTGGGACTGTGGCTAACAGTTGCCCACCTTTCCTACCCTGTTCCTTTTTACTCTTTTGGGGCTCAGCTGCACTGACTGCAGGTTGAGCCCTCCCAGGTTGCTTGGGTGAGGCCTGACATTGGGCCAGTGCCTCTCTTTGGCTCAGATCCCCCTCTAAGTGGTCATTCCCCAGGAGACAATCAAGGGGGAGGTCTTTACTGACTACCACCTTTCTCCCTCTAAGGGACCCAGCTATGACTAGGGGCACTACAGCCACAGGCCTAACAGTGACTCCCCCTGGGACAGCCCTTACTCTCCTGGTTTCCCCTGGGACATACTGGTGTGGGAGTACCAACCTGTCATGCACCACAGTGTGACTGGCACAGGTATCTCTTAGGGCAGTGGCTGGGATTCCATTCACCAGTAGGCGGTGGAAGTGTCTACTCCCCTCTGGGATCTCCAGCTTACCTCTTGGGCCCATTTTCCAGTTGAAAGCTAGGAGGACTTCCTCATCTGAGGACCCTTCCTCCAGAGCTACACTGGCAACTCCTGGGGCTACACTAGTCACCCCCGGGGCTGGACTAGGGATCTTGTTTTTAGGACAGCTAGGGTCCTTGGTGTGGTGTCCTGACTTCTGACAGTTGTGACACCATATTCTGTTGGGATCCCAATTCTTACCTTGGTACCCTGGTTTAGTTTGTGAGATGTCTTTGGGCCCACCCTCCCGGACAGGTTTTTGGGGGGCTGCCTGGGACTCCTTACTTTTATCCTTAAGGGGTTCACTAGCTTTCTTCTGGGGAGGCTTTCTGACCCCTTTCTTTTGGTCACCCCCAGTGGAGGTCCTAGTTACCCTTGTTCTGACCCAGTGGTCTGCCTTCTTTCCCAATTCTTGGGGAGAAATTAGACCTAGGTCTACCAAATGCTGATGCAACTTTTCATTTGTGCAATTACTTAGTATGTGTTCCTTCATAAACAAGTTGTAAAGTCCAGAAAAATCATGCACATTATGTCCAGCTAACCAACCATCCAGTGTCTTTACTGAGTAGTCTACGAAGTCAATCCAGGACTGGGTCTGGGTTTTGTGAGCCCCCCTGAATCTAATTCTATACTCCTCAGTAGTGAGCCCAAATCCCTCAATCAGAGTATTCTTCATGAGGTCATAGGACCCTGCATCTGGCCCAGAGAGAGTCAGAAGCCTGTCTCTGCAGTTACCAGAGAACAGTTCCCACAGGAGTGCCCCCCGGAGAGGTTTCTTTACTTTTCTTATTTCACAAGCCCTCTCAAAGGCTGTGAACCATTTGGTGATGTCATCACCTTCCTCAAATTTAGGGACAATCCCTTTGGGGATTTTAGGATCAGAAGTTTCCTCCCTATCCTTATTTCTAGTATTGCTGCCACCATTGATGGGTGCTAAACCCATCTCCTGTCTTTCCTTCTCTAGAGCCAGGAGTCTGGTCTCTAGGTCCAGTCTTTTGGCCAACCTTGCTAAAAGGTGGTCCTCCTCACTAAGGCTATCCTCAGTGTCCTCTCTGGGACCTGAACCACCTAGGTGGCCCCTAGGTCCCCAGAGGTTTACTCTTGGAAATAAGGGTGCAGTGACCCTGTCTTCCCTAGGAAGTGGTGGAGGTGGGTTACCATCCCCATCCTCCTCACTCCTTTCCTCCTCTGCGTGGTCATCACCATGCTCAGAGGGGTGGGCCTTAGCATACTCAGCCAGGAGCTCCTGGAGCCCTTGTTTGGTTGGATGCTGGCCCATTGGTATATTTTTAAGTGTACATAAGGACCTTATCTCTTTGAAAGACAAATGAAGATAAGGGGTGAGGTCGAGCTCCTCAACCATGTCCTGTATGTCATTATTATTTTCACTAATAGCTGGATTGTTTTCTTGAGACATTCTAACAAAAAGTTCTAACCCCTCTACCCTTGACTATAGTGACTTTTTATTTTCTAAAATTCTAAAGGGACTTAAGCAAGGCCCTAACAAGACTTTTAGTAATTTGGTAAAAAATGCCAATTTGAAAAAATCAGGATTCTAAAGGCAATTTAAGAGTTCTGTCGTGTGATCAGATGGTAACCAAGTAGTCCAACAAATGCAAGTTTGTATCCCACCGCTGCCACCAATGTAAGAAAGTGGCTCTGTATATACTGAACCAAAGTAAGGTTCAGTGTGCACAGAGTCCACAGTCCCCAGAGGTTTGGCAGAGGCTAAAGTTAGATATAACCTTACTCTCTAAAGTGTTAGCTTGGTCGAGCAGTAAGGCAGTATCAGAGGACAGTGTAAAGCATTTGTTGTACACACTCAGTCAGCAAATGAAGCCACACACTCAAGAACTGAACTCTAGGCCAATGGTTTGTATATAAAAATATATGCTTGTTTTATTTTAGAACCAACAATAGGTATCAAAATATACTTTCTCAGAGTGAGATGCTTTGTTCAAACACTTTACAAATAGGCAATAGACTTTTTGATGACTGTAGTCACAGTTGTTGCAAGAGGCAACACAATTTCAAACACAATGCAACATTGAGCTCAATGGAAAGTTTTGCTTAAATGCAATTAATTACTTTGTAGATTACTTTTCCAACCACAGGACTGGATCTTGGATTCAGTCCCGGGACACTTCCTGTAAACAGGTGAGAAAAAGCGTTTTGGTTATAGTAGTGATTTTTGAGGAATATTACTGTAATTCAAAAGTTGACACTTAGAAACTTTTCTGGGTAAAATTACCAATGTTATCCTATGGAAGGAAATGCAGTTTGCAAGCAAAGTACGTTTACGTTGCTTTTGTAATCCAGTGCTGGACTCCTAGATTCAGCACTGGGACATTTACTTAAAACAGGTAAGTAATTACGTTTTTGTAGTTTGTACGATTTTTAAAGAATATTTGTAAGATTCAGAAATCGACACTTAGAAACCTTTTCAACAAAAAGCAGGCAATGATATCCTATGAGAGGAATTTCCAGTTACTGGTAAGTACGGTAAAAATTACTTTTCATGGTCGGTACTGGACTAAAAGATGCAGTACTGAGGTCTCTCCTGATAGTAGGTGAGTCATTCGGAATTCGTTACTGTTGTGATTTTTTTTGTCAAACTTATTTTTTATTGATATTTGCTCAGAAAACAATACATCGTACAGCTTTACATCAGGGATGCCGCTTCCCAGCCCCTCCCCAAGCAGCACTGCCGAAAATGCAGAACTCTTTATTAGTGAGCAACAACCGCCTCCCACCTTCCCTAAATAGAAGCAAATGAAGTATACAGTGTCATATTACACAGGTGGTCAACAGTGCCCCCCATCCGAGCCGCATGGTGGAACAGCCGATAGGGGCTGACTGCCTCTCTTTCGCCTAGAAGGCATCCTCCTTATCCTTCGTTTACGAAGTCCTAAACTCCGATGTCACTATAAATAATGAGGCGCCTCCAACTGCGGGGCAGCCAAAGCCAAATAAAAAAAAAAGAAAAACATAAAAATAACACACCCTCCCCCACACCCCCATCTCCCCCTCCCCCCCATGGCGGCGGCAACTAATAGAAGCTATCCAAGGTCAGTAAACTCGTCAGGGATTTACCTCTAGACCTGGAATAGGTGTAGCTCTTTAACGGAGGTCGGACACACAGCCGACGGCAGGCCCTTGGAGAGAAATGAGACCAATGGGCCCCAGCGGAACTCAAAATTTTTGAATGTGTCCCCAGACACCTCCGCCATCCGCTCCATACTGAGCAGGTGCCACAACCTAGAGTGCCAAAGAGATAGCGCCGGCGCCTCCTTTTGTTTCCACCCTGCGGCTAGAGTGATCTTCGCGGCACCTATGCATAACCACAGAATTGCCTTGTCTGCAAAATCCAACCCTTCTGCAAAATCCAACAACTTATCGAGGGTGTGGTGCAGGAAAGCAGCCTGGCCTGTGTTTGGGGCGTATACCGCTGCCCTAGTCTGAAGCTCCAGGGAGGGGTCGCGCAGGCCCAACATTATACCCCCTATCGTTGTCGGAATAGGGTACCCCAGCATCAGTTTGATTTGAGCGAGTATTTCTTCCCAATATGGACGAATAGTCGGGCAGTCCCACCAGATATGACGGAAATCCCCGAGCAACCCACAACCCCTCCAGCACCTATCAGATGTATTCGGGTACATCTGTTTAAGTCGCGATGGATGGAGGTACCAGTCCATCATGGTCTTGAGGTGTGCCTCCCTAAGCGTTATGGAGTGATTGAATTTCCTAACATCTGACCACAGGTGGGTCCACTCCTCGTCCGAAATGGGTCTCCCCAGAAGCCCCTCCCACATTGCCATATAACGTGGGCGTACCGAGTGTAGGGTCGATAGCAAGTGTCGGTAGAGAAAGGAGATCGTGCCTCTCATCGTCGTGGTTTTTGTAAGAAAGGTTTCAAACTTCGTGAGGGGCCTGGTAGCGGCCTCCCGTATGTGTGGTGTCTGGGCCCAGTGCATCAGTTGCGTGTAATGGTAGTGTTCATTGCTTTGTAGTCCAAAGTCCCTCCTGCAGCTTTCAAAAGAGCGGGGGTCATAATTGTGGAAGAGGTGTGTCAAGGCCAAACATCCCCCTCCCTCCACCCATCAAACGGGCCAGGCTGCATGCCCGGCGGGAAGGCTGAGTTAAAATGCAGGGGCGTAAAGGGAGACGGAAAAGAGGTCCATCTTCCATCCTTAGACACCGAATCCCAAACCTGGAGTGTAGTACGCGTGGGAGTGCTCAGGTAAACGTTTGGCGGACGCTCCTGTCTGGAGCGCCAGATGAGGTCCCATATGGTCCGTCCGGCCACACTACGATCCATATGGAGCCAATGTTTATCGGAATCGCGTTGAACCCATTCCACTAGCACCCTAAGCTGTGCAGCTTTGTAATATAGTTGTGCATCTGGTAGTCCTACACCCCCTCCTCCCTGGATCGCCGCAGGATAGAGAAGGAAAAGCGGGCCCTACGTCCCTGCCAGACAAAATCGAGAAGTAAAGATTTAACGCGCTTAAAAACGCCCCTCGATTGGTATGGGAAGAGCTTGGAAGAGGTAGAGCAGTTTGGGCATCATTGTCATCTTTATCGCGTGTATGCGGCCCAGCCATGACAAGAAAAGGGGCTTCCATTTGTTAAGTTCACTTTGTATTTGCGTTAAAATAGGGGAAAATTAGCTGCATATAGCCCATTTACCCTCGCAGTGAGGCGCACCCCAAATACGTCAGAAAAGATGTAGCCCATTGGAGAGATGTCAGCGGCCTCAGGTTATCCACCTCCACGCTGGACAGGGTGAGGTTGAGTATCTGCGATTTGTCCATATTGATTTTAAAGCCTGCTACGGCCTCGAACCTTGCCAACTCGTCCTGTAGAGGAGGCAGAGAGGCCTCCGGGTCGGTGAGTGATAGCAACACGTCATCTGCGAATAGTGAGATTTTGTGTTGCTCGCCGGTAAATGGAATCCTGTGTATCTCCGGGTGGGCCCGAATCGCAATAGCAAGTGGTTCAATACTCAGAGCGAACAGCAATGGCGAAAGAGGGCAGCCCTGCCTGGCGCCCCGCGAGTGCTCGAATGGTGTTCATGCCTGCCCATTAACCGTCACCCGTGATCGAGGGTGTTGAGAGTTAACCCGCAACATGGTGATGAAAGCTTGCGAGAAACCAAAAGCCTCCAGAGTGCTAAAAAGGAAGGCCCAATCTACCCTGTCGAATGCCTTCTCGGCGTCCAAACTCTCCAGGATCGCCGGGATCTGACGCTTATGTGCTTTTTCAATTAAGTGGATAATTCGACGTGTATTATCATGCGTCTGCCGTCCCTTTATAAACCCAGACTGATCCGGATGTATGAGGTCGGGTAGGATGTCATTCAGTCTGCGGGCCAAGATAGAGGAATAAAGTTTTGCATCGAGATTAAGAAGGGCTATGGGCCGATAAGAAGCGCATGAGCTGTGGTCTTTCCCAGGTTTGGGGATCACAGTGATCACCGCCTCTGAAAGCGATCCTGTGGTCCTCTCCTCCGTCGCCATTGCGTTAAAGAGGCTCGTGAGGGATGGGGCGATTTCGGTCGCAAAGGTCTTATAAAAAAGAGCGGTGAAGCCATCTGGGCCCGGTGCCTTGTGTAGTTTGAGTGCTTTAATGGCCGCCATCACTTCCTCTTCAGTGATAGGTGCGGACAGGTTCTCATTATTCTCCGCAGATACCTGTGGGAACGTTAGTTTGCTAAGGTAGTCTCGCTGAGCCTCTGGGTCTAACTGCTCCCCCGTGTATAGTTTTTCATAGAAACCCCCAAATATAGCCGCCTTTTCGTCATCAGCATGTGTGGTAATGCCCTGCTCTCCCCGTATCCCCCTATGTACTCCTTAACCCTCTTATCTTTGAGTTGCCGAGCGAGCTGCTTGCCTATTTTATTCCCTTGGGAATATGAAAGTTGGCGCAGTTTTAGCAATGTAAATTCTGCGCGATTAGAATAGATAGAGCGGAGCTTCCCCCTCAGAGCCGTCAGTGCCCGCAATGTTTGTCGGGTAGGGCGTGCTTTGTGGTCTTGTTCACTTGCCTGCAGTTCTGCCTCTAATTTCACCCTCTCTTCTGCTCGTCGTTTATTCAGGGCCGCATTCATTGAAATACACTGCCCACGGATTACCGCCTTGAAGGCATCCCAATTAACATATTCCGAGGTGTCTTCCGGTTGGTTCAGGACAAAAAAATCTTTGATGTTTTCCCTTAGTTTTAAGCACGTCTCTTTGTCCCTTGCCACGGCAGGAGGAAAATACCATCTGGATAGAGTCCCGTGCCCTATTCCCCATTCTAAAGATACTGCTAAAAGACTATGGTCAGAGACCGAAAGGGGGATAATGTTTGCATCCTCTAGCCCGCCTTGCAATGCTTGGCTAAGAAATACATAATCTAATCGGGAGTAAGTCCTATGTACGTGTGAATAAAACGTATAATCTCGGGTGGTGGGGTGGACCGTGCGCCAAGCAACTATTAATCCCCTATCTATAATCTTCTGACGTATGTCGGGGGGGAATGAGCTCGTCCCTACTCTGTGGGTGTGGGTGCTATCTATGTCTCCTTGCCAAGCCAGATTAAAATCGCCCATAAAGACTAACGACCCTTCTGCAAAATCCAACAACTTATCGAGGGTGTGGTGCAGGAAAGCAGCCTGGCCTGTGTTTGGGGCGTATACCGCGACAAACGTGCAAAGGCGTCCCTGGAGGCGCCCCTTCACCATGACCCAGCGGCCATCCCTGTCGTGTTGTACATCTAAAGGCTGGAACCTCGTTGACGCGTGAAAGAGAAGTGCCACCCCCTGTGTTTAGTTGACGCCGATGATCTGTATATCATTGGGTAGAGTTTGTGTCGCAGCCGCATCTCATCTGCTCTAGCCAAATGGGTTTCTTGCAGGGCTATGATGTCTAGCGTATGGTCTAAGATATATTTCCATATCTGTTGGCGCTTCTGCGGGGAGTTGAGGCCCTTTACATTCCATGTACCTATAGTTAACTTCATTTCATCCGAGGTGCGACCCTGATCTCAGCATCCCAGGCATCTCCTGTACTCCCATACCTCTCATTCCCCCCTCCGTCCCCGCCCCTCCCCCTTTTGTGAGCATGCATCCTGACCCTAATGAATGAACCCTACCTCCCTGGACATTAAAAAGCCGCCACCATGGATCCCCCCCCTCCCCAACATCCCAAAATATCCCCCAAAACTACAACAACAACCAAAAACCTACCAAAAACTTTAACATTTAGAGGCATTACTCCCATCTGGGGGTTTCTTGCCCCCCTGTATAAGGGAGGGCGGTAGGGCCATGGTCCCCTCCCGCCGCCGCCCGGATCATCATATGTATCATCTAGTTATAGAGTATTACCAGGGTAGAGTCTTAACGTTACGATTATCTCCCACCCCTATTGGCACGCCTCCCTCCGAGGGGCTCCTCCCGGTTCCCCATATTGCAGGTGATCACCCAGCGCCCTCAAGGGCCCCTCGCATCAGACTCAAGTCTGCCTGGCTGGCCCCTGGAGCCTGCCCTGATATCCGTGGTCCCATTCCTGCGACCCTCCTATGTAGGTCCTCTGAGTAAGGCAGCCACCCTGTTGTAATTTGGCAGCATTTAAGTTAAGCATTAACTGAAGACAGCCTGTATTTAGAGGCAAAATTGTCCGCTTTGTGGAATCCATTTTGTATTTCTGGCAGCCATTTTGGCTGCCATGTGCTACCATGTGCTCGCCATGTGCTCTGTCCTACCTTCCTGTCAACTGCTCTTGAAATCTGCCTAGAGACAAGTTATATTTAGTTCCTCTTGCTTTGCACATGCTCAGTTGAGCTTGCAGCTGTTCCGAGTTTATAAATGTCAGGATGTGTCTACTAAAAGTAGAAACTGTTAGCTCCACCCACTTGTCGACTGTGCATTCTCTGTATGACCTTATATGTGCCTAAAACCAGCATTTGTGTTAGTACCGCCTTCATTTGAGCCCCTGTGTGGGTATAAAAGGACCAGGATCCTTCCATTCAGTGTGCTACTTCATGCATTACTGAAGGGTGATGTGCGAATGTTAGCTCCACCTCATGAGGTTTAATAAACTCTGTCTTTTCTATTTCCAGTTTCTGTGCCAACTTCTTCCTAAGTGTCTGAGGACTCTGTGCAGAGAAGGGAGAACCCCTAAGCACTGGTAGGCCTTGCTGAGGCTCACTATAACAAATTGGCGCTTCCAACGTGGGACTCATCAGCGACTCGGATGCCCGAAGGACTGGTCGCGACGAAGGATTGGAATCTCGCTTTTGGACGCGATCGCTGCCTGAGGAGACCAGAGTCTTGGCACCCACGGCGTTTTTCCTTTCTTTCTGATCTGACCATCCCGGCGGCGCCGGTCCTTGACTGAGATCTCTTCTGTTGATTCGCCGTGCAGTGACCATTTGGTCGATTTGAGAACTTGGCAATTGGAACCTGGACACCATTTGATTGGTAAGAGCCGTTTTGCAGCACTTGCTGTTGGTTTGATGCCTTTGATTGGTAAGGTAGTTTTAGTAACACTTACTGTGGCTTTGTTTGTATGATTGGCCAATTTTGGAATCTTTTTGTAATTATATATGTATTGCAATACATATAGGCAGGTAATGAGGAGAATTTTCTCTATTTAAAATTGTTTGAACAGCGCAACGTACTGAAAAGTACCTTAAGCGCTACTTTGATTATAATACTGCATATTTTGCACTATTTTTTGGCATGCTTGTTTTCAGCACACTTCGTAGGATGTGTTGCTTTTGTAGTGGTACCAATTTGAGACTTGACGAAGCACAACCAGCCTCCCGGAGGGGACGCCTAATAGGGATATGTATATTAAGTATGGTATTTCTTCTATAATGTACTGCACGTTATGGAACAAATATACTAGTAAAGATCCTGAGTTGCGTTGGCCTATGTATGGGTCATTTGATTTGCGAAAAATTCAGTATGTGGAACAATGTATGTTTAAACGAAAGACTAGGCAAGATATGTTTGATTGTGTGCGAATGTGGGAGAAAGAAGTGCGTGAGCGAATGAAGCGTGAGCAAGCCTTGATTGACAAAGAACAGTGAAAGACCATTTATGCGAAAGCATTAGAGTTAAAAAACAAGGAGATGAGAGAAATTAAAGAGAGGGAAGATAGGGAACGCCATTTACAGGTAACTGGCCAATATGCTGTTAGGCAGCCCCTTTATCCTATCCTTAATAAACCGCAAGATGATTTCCTGTTATTAGATCGTTCTCCACCTCCGTATATTTTTTCTTCTGCTCCTCATGAGTCAGATGAGGACTCTTTTTCAGACCAGGACAAAGCTCGAGAAACTCGTTCCATGTTATCTGCTGAGCGTGCATCTGACATCAGATCTACTGCGCGTAAAGCCGTTCGTAGTACTACCAGTGCTTCTGAACTTTTAGATAGTATAAAAGGATGGCAGGAAAGGGAGCAAATATATTTTACCGATACATTTGCTGCAGAGGTTATTGAACGATTTAGGAAGTATTCGGTAGAAGTGGAGCCCGATGATGTAGCAACTAACTGTAAACAATTACGTGACGGCCTTTTTGTCTTCTCCCAGGTGGCTGACAAAATCATACGCTTGGTTAAACTGCGTGTTGAAGCAGCCCGTTTGCAAGAGGAGAAAAAGGCAGCAGAAGCAGCTGCACTAGCATCTCAGATCAGCATGGCACGAACTTCTACTCCTGAAACAGATAAGAATGCTGTAATTCATGTGAAACCCATGCGGGAAGCCGCGCCTTTATATGTTCCTCCTAAAGGAACGGGTACAGAGGATGATAAGACTTCTCTTAATGCGAAAGGATACTTTATTTATAATTGGGTTTACACTCCTTGGAATAGAGCAGATGTTATGGCCCTTAAAAATGCATTGCCTGACCCGCGAAAGAATCCAGCAGCCTTTTATGAGGAAGTTGAGGGTGCAATCAGCTCTTGTACTATGACTCTGTCTGATATTGATTTGTTTTTTGGATTAATATTACCACCTGATATGTGGAGAACTGTGCGCAAAATAGATGATAATGCGACATTTGGAGCATTGTGGAAAGATTTAGAGCGGTTAGATGAAGATAGAGAACCTGCACAGAAACCGTGTCAGTTAATTTTAAATCTTCCGGCAGCTATATTAGTTAAGTTAAAGACGATCATTCCCCCTAAAAGATAGATTGGACAGTGCTAGCGTCTTGCAAGCAAAAGGTAGATGAATCAGTTTCTGACTTCTTCACACGCTTTGAAGAAGCATTTCACGATTTTAGTGGCCAGTCATTGACAGATGACACAGGTAGGCATCTGTTTGTCGATAAATATGTCGCAAACCTTTTGCCAGGAATAGCTAGTCACTTAAAGGCCAGTGAGAGTTCATGGACTACATCTTCTCCGGTTTCTCTTTTAACTATGGCCCAGTATTATGAGCGGCAAGAATTAGAAGCCAAAGGTAATGAGGACAAAAAGTCTAAAGAGTTGAAAACAAAGGTTATGTTGGCTCAAGCTTATGGTCCGCCTTCTAGAGATAATGATAGAGGTGGACGTGGATCTTATGGTTCGTCCTTTCCTTCCTCTGCCCGTTCGAATTTGTCTGTTGATCAGTGTGCGTACTGCAAAAAATTTGGACATTGGCTTTCTGTTTGTCCAGTGCTGCGTGCTCAGCAGAATCTACGTGGTCGGGGACAAATGAGAAATCGTTCAGGATATCAAGGGCCTAGAGGAAGCGCGAATGATCGTGCTCGGTTTGATGCTAATACACGTGGGCAGAATGGGTTTAACACTTTTGATAGAAGGAACCAATATCAAATGTCTGACTATGTGCCCTCTGATTTTCAAGATTCTGCTTATGCATAGGATTGCCTAGGATGGGGTAAGGAATCAGTTGAAGTTCCAGTAGATCAGAGGGGTCCCTATGTTACAGCACATGTTTTGGGTTCTCCTGATCAGTTTCTGGTTGATACAGGAGCTACTCGTAGCGCCTTGTCTAAACAATTGGTTCCAAGGGCTCCCCTGTCTGGCTTAACCATTACATCGATAGGTTTCGATGGAACACCTTCCCTTAGCCCATTGTCGTCACAACCACTTGCATTTGATATTGATAAGTTTACTGCTCCATGTCCGTTTTGCTTTCTCCAAACACACCAGACAATATTGTGGGTCTTGATATGCTTAAATATTTTAGGGCTACGATACGGTGTTCTCCAGAAGGAGTACGGGTTATTTTGAATGACAACTACCCTATGATTGAGAGATCTTGTATTGTTAAAGAGGACATTGCACTAGCCTCACTCCCTAGTACTTTGTGGGCTACTTCGGATACTGATGTAGGGCAAATGGTTATTCCACCAGTACATATTAGTGTCAAGGAGGGCGCTTTATTGCCAAGACTGCCTCAGTATAAAATTTCTCGAGAAGGAGAAGAAGCACTCACACGTATTGTACATGATTTAATTAAGGTGGGGGTTGTGGAAGAAGTTCCTTACAATATTTGCAATAGTCCGATTCTTCCCATTTTGAAAAAAGATACTGACACTAGGATTTATAGATTTATTATCGATTTGAGAGAAGTCAACAAGATTGTAGTACCACAGTACCCTGTAGTCTCTGACATAACGACATTGCTTACCCTGGTCCCTCCAACAGCAACTACATTTTCTGTAATTGATCTGAAGAACGCTTTCTTCTCGATTCCTATTCATCCTGATAGCCGATATTTGTTCGGTTTCACTTTGAATAATAGATCATACAGATTTTGTAGAGTTCCTCAAGGCTATACTGAGAGTCCTAGTATTTACAGTCAAGCATTGAAGAGACAGCTTGACTCATTTACCTTGCCTAAAGGAGTAGCTCTCATACAATATGTCGATGACATCTTGTTGGCAGCCGATACACCTGAGCAGTGTGAGAAATGCACTTTGTCTTTGCTTTCTTTTCTTGCTACACACCAGCATAAAGTATCACGAAAGAAATTGCAATATTGTAGACCGAAGGTGACCTATTTAGGACACCTTCTGTCTAAGGAGGGCCGTGCACTGACACCAGATCGCATTCAAGCAATTTTAGACACCCCAGTACCTTCCACGCAGAAAGATGTCCGTGCATTCATTGGTCTGACTTCGTTTTGCAGGCAATGGATATTGGGTTTTTCACACATTGTTAAACCCTTGCTAGCACTTTTGACTAAAAACACACCGATCCCCCTTCCATGGACAGATGAATGTCAAAATGCTTTTTGTCAGTTGAGACAAGCTCTTTGCTCTGCACCAGTGTTAGGCACACCAGATTACACGAAGGCTTTTACACTCTATGTACATGAGAAAGAAGGATGTGCATTGTCAGTTTTAGTACAGACACACGGGGACAAACAGCGTCCTTGTGCATACCTTTCTGCAGTTCTTGACCCTGTTGCTCGTGCATTGCCTGGGTGTTTCCGTTCAGTTGCAGCGACGGCTGTGTCCATACATCAGAGTGAAGGGATAGTTTTGTCACACAAACTGTTGGTGCTAGTACCCCATGCAGTAGATGCCCTTTTGAATCAGACTAAGACTCAGCACTTAACTAGTGCTCGTTTGACAGGATACGAATTGACACTGCTAGCACCTCATATTACCTTGAAAAGATGTGCGACACTGAACCCAGCCACTTTGTTGCCATATCCTGCGACTCAGTCTCAGTCAAAGGAGCCTCACGATTGTATATTCCTTACTGAGGAACAGACAAAGGGTCGCATCGATTTGCAAGATACGCCCCTCCCAGATGTAGATGGGGAACTGTGGGTTGATGGGTCCTGTTTGAAGTTACCAGATGGCACGACTTCAGCTGCTTATGCAATTACCACGCTTGAGACAGTAGTGGAAACAGCTCGCATACCTCAGAAGTCAGCTCAAGCAGCTGAACTAATAGCTTTGACACGAGCGTGTGAGCTTAGCACTGACTTGTGTGTGAACATTTACACGGATAGTCGCTATGCTTTTGGAGTGGTTCATGATTTTGGCCTACTCTGGAAGGAAAGAGGCTTTCTTACATCCCATGGGATGCAGATAATGCACGGAGAGTTAGTGCATAATCTCTTGACTGCACTTACATACCCAAAGAAAGTTGCTATTATGAAGTGTAGTGCACACAAGAAAGTGACTGACAAAATAGGACAAGGCAATGCCTTTGCAGACCGCGTAGCCCGTGAGACTGCGATGCAGCGAAGCACTACACCCATGTACGTAGTGAAATCACAAGCTGAGCGTTGGCATGATGCTAGAGAGGAAGTATTGGATATACAGAGATCTGCTTCTGTGGAAGAGCTTGAGCAATGGTCTAAAGAAGGAATATTAGATGATGAGGGTTGTTGGCGTAACAAAGACATGAATAAATGGAAATTGCCTGCGGCCTATTTACAACCTATGGTTCAAATGGCACATGGGCTGGCACATGTTGGAGCTCTAGCAATAACTAAATTGCTTACACAAGTTTGGGAGCATCCTGAAATTGCTAGCACAGCCAAAAGGGTAGTACAGTCCTGTTTGATCTGTTGGCAGTATAATCCTGGAAAAGGGACACGAACTCCTACAGGAGGGTTTGCTACACCAACTGCACCTTTTGAAGTTTTGCAGATGGATTACATCCAACTCGAACGCTGCAATAATCTGAAATATGTCCTAGTGGTGGTGTGTGCCTTTAGCAAATGGATAGAGGCATACCCTACGAAGGATAATACTGCTCTCACCACAGCAAAGGTGCTTCTAAAGGAGTATTTCCCTAGATACGGTGTTTGTAAACTTTTGTGGAGTGACAATGGACCTCATTTTATTGGGCAAGTTGTTGAGCATGTCCTGAAAGGATTAGGGATCAAACAGAAATTCCATACAGTTTTCCACCCGCAATCAGCAGGATTGGTGGAAAGGTATAACGCTACTCTAAAAAAAGTTGGCGAAAATACTGGCTTCCACGTCTCTAAAGTGGCCAGATGCCCTACCTTTGGCATTGTTGTCCATAAGATCGGTGCCACATTCACGATCAGGTCTTACCCCCTATGAGGTGGTGTTTGGGAGACCAATGAACATTTGGGGAATTCCTAAGCCACGCTCCATACATGATGTTCCTTGTGTTCTGATGAATGATTATTTGGCACAGTTAACTGACAGTTTGATTTCTATTCATCAACAGGTTCGAGAAGCTCTTCCTGACAGATCTACAGGTGAGGCCCACGAACTCCGTCCTGGTGACCATGTAATGGTCAAGGTCTTTGACAGATCGAACAGCTTGGAGCCAAGGTGGCGAGGACCAGAGCAGGTGCTCCTTGCGACAAGGACAGCAGTTCGAGTGACAAACAGAAAGAATTGGATCCACAGCACACACTGCAAACGCGTGTCGCCTGCCTTGGTGGAACCTGCTGTGTTGACCGACCATCGAGAGATTCTGGAGACGGAGAAAGGCCAAGCTATCTCACCTGACGAATCTGCGGAAGTCTTCCCGGACCACACGATCACTGGAGTATCCAGATATCAATTAAGACCGAGGAAAGGATCTGCAGTTTTGAAAAGACTGGTTGAGCTACCACCCTGGGTTAGTGAAACGGAGAGCCATTGTGGCAAGGGGAGGGGATCAGCCCTGTATTAGTGTAGTGACACCCGCTTTGGCCCATGGTGAAGAAATCAGCGGCTGCCCAGGGAGAAGAGCTCCAACGACTGTTTTCAACAAGTTTTCAGAAAGATCAATCATTACTGCTGCTAAAATGAAAAAACAAATCATTTGTGCTGTAGGGTTTGTTGTTGCTATGGTGGCTATGGCAGCAATTACGTGGTACATCGAGAAGGTGGCTCCTGTTCGACAGCTTTTTGTTGCCACTACAACAGTACCCGTGGAACACCACTACTTTACTCTTCCTTACCATGAGCAAAAGCATCGACAATCTTACCTGAACAATACTTTTATCCAGATGTTGCACCATACTCACAATGCTACGAATACTACCAACTGTTGGGTGTGTGGGATGATACCTGCACATCAAAAGAAAGGAGGAACACCTTTTATTCCTCTTCCATTTTCTCACAATGGTTCTTGTCAAGCTTGGTATGCGCTTTTGTTTGCATATGGAAAGCCTTCAGTAGGTGGGATTATTTTTCAACTTAATAAAGTATGTTATCAAAATAAAGAAGGTTATCCACAAGCCAAAGGGACTAAATGGGAATGGGAAGAGTATCAACCGGACAATATTTCAACACCATATGTTTTCACAAATGTGAGAATAATAAAGAACATTGGACCTTTTGTGATTTCTGTGACAAAAGCTAAAGCAGACTTGTGTATTTGTAGTGTTGGAAGAATTCCAGTGGGGAGGAGCGAGTGTACTGTAATCCTGACCATTGAAGGTGCCAATAAGAGCACTTTCACAGCCTCGCATAACACGTATTTTGTGTGTGGAAATAACGGATATTATCAATTACCTGTTGGGTGGTCAGGAATCTGCTATGTATCTTTTCTGTTGCCCCCTGTGTTTCTGGCACCTGCATTGTATCACCGTGATTTTAAACTGTACAATGACATTTCCAAAAACAGAAATAAGAGGACAATAAGTATGGATGAAGTTGACCAAACCGACACTACCCTACAACAATATGTTGATTTCAACTTGGGCTTATTTTTCTTTGTGGGTGCTGCATTAAACAGCAGGAAAATCCGACGACTGACTCGTGTTGTGGAAGCTGTTACTAATCAGACAGCTATGGCACTTGGGAACATTACAGAGGAACTACAGATTGCAAGGATTGTAGCACTCCAGAATAGGATGGTGCTAGACGTGATTTTGGCTGATCGAGGTGGTGCATGTCGCATCATCGGTAGCAGCTGTTGTGTATTCATACCAGATCACTCACCTTCAGTATATGACGCAATATCGAAATTGCATAAGATTGCTGCAGAAATTCATCCAGAGACTGGAACTTGGACTTTTGCTGGATGGTTTTGGACTCTTGTTTCTGCTTGGGGCTGGAAGCTACTGACTATCCTGTGTGTAATAATTATAATATTTTTACATGCTGTGTATGTATCCAATGTGGTTCAATGCTTTGCTCCATTTGCATTTCTGCTTGTATACCTGCCAGAGGGAACATTGCTGAAACAAAGGCCCAACAAATGTTGAATAAAGAGGTGGCCGAAATAATGTTAATAGATGTACGGGATGAATATCTAGATTACCCCAGATAAACGAATGTCTTCAGCCAATGCTGAAAGGGTCGTCTGTTGTAATTTGGCAGCATTTAAGTTAAGCATTAACTGAAGACAGCCTGTATTTAGAGGCTAAATTGTCCGCTTTGTGGAATCCATTTTGTATTTCTGGCAGCCATTTTGGCTGCCATGTGCTACCATGTGCTCGCCATGTGCTCTGTCCTACCTTCCTGTCAACTGCTCTTGAAATCTGCCTAGAGACAAGTTATATTTAGTTCCTCTTGCTTTGCACATGCTCAGTTGAGCTTGCAGCTGTTCCGAGTTTATAAATGTCAGGATGTGTCTACTAAAAGTAGAAACTGTTAGCTCCACCCACTTGTCGACTGTGCATTCTCTGTATGACCTTATATGTGCCTAAAACCAGCATTTGTGTTAGTACCGCCTTCATTTGAGCCCCTGTGTGGGTATAAAAGGACCAGGATCCTTCATTCAGTGTGCTACTTCATGCATTACTGAAGGGTGATGTGCGAATGTTAGCTCCACCTCATGAGGTTTAATAAACTCTGTCTTTTCTATTTCCAGTTTCTGTGCCAACTTCTTCCTAAGTGTCTGAGGACTCTGTGCAGAGAAGGGAGAACCCCTAAGCACTGGTAGGCCTTGCTGAGGCTCACTATAACAACCCCATCATCGCCCCTCGCCACCATCGGGGCCTGTGTTAAAACCCTCCTTTGCTAAACCGGGCACTCGTCCCTCAGCTTATAGACACTCCTCAACGGCGTCCTCTGCGCGTACCCATCACCCATGTGGATGGTCTTCGCTCCCCTCCCTGAGAGCCCGAGGTTCTGTTCTCCGGTGATTCCCGATCTTCCAAAGGCAAGCCCAAGAGTTCAAGTCCCCTTTGAAGCTCTGTGACATACTGTCGTTTGTTGCTGTACTCAAAGCTGAGGCCAAAGGGGTAGGTCCACCTGTACCTGATGTTATCCATACGCAGCTTGGTAGTGATGGGTCGGAAAGCCTGTCGTCGGGCAAGGGTCGCAGGTGCAAGATCCTGGAACAAGGCACAAGTAAAGTTCTGAAAGGACACTTTATCGGAAGCTCTGGCTGCAGCAAGCACTGCCTCTTTTGTTTTGAAAGAATGAAATTTGACCAGCACGTCCCGGGGTCGCCTCTTGTCTCCCTGTGGTGCGGGCCCCACCCGGTGCGCTCGCTCCAACTTGATTTTAAGGGGTTGTGAGCCCAATATTTCTGCAAATAGTCCCTCTAGGAACGCAGGCAGGTCAGGACCTTCCGCTCCTTCTTCCAGGTCTCTAATACGAACGTTATCCCGTCGAGACCTGTTTTCCAAGTCCTCAGTTTTTAGGTGCGATTGCTGTAGTTGCTCCTTAAGCGCCTGTATTTCTTCCTGGATTTCCGCTGTTTGCTTCTCCTGGGTCTGTTGATGTGCTTCCAAGTCCATTACACGTGTGCCCACCGAGTCCACGTCGTTTTGTAGGGAGGTCAATTTTTCAGTGAGGTCGGACCGGAGCTGTTCCATGCTTGCTTTAATGTCCTGGCCCAAATCCTTCCTCAGGTCAGCTTTAAAGTCCTGAAACATCGCCATCATCTCTGCCTTCGTGATCGCCATGGCCACAGTGGTGTCTACGGGACCTTCGGGGTTGCGTTTGTCCGCGCCTGTGAAAAAGTCAGTGACTTTCGTGGAAGCTCTGGGCGGCACCTTTTTGGGAGGCATACGGCTCTCCCTCCGGCTCTCCCCCGAAGCCTCTTATCTGCGAGCTTCGGTGCGCCCCCACTTAGGCTTTCCTCTTCCCCGCCTTAGTTGGCCCAGGCCTCGGGATTCGTAGGGGCCCACTGTACTCTTCAAGTGCCCCCGGTCGGGGAGGATCCTCCAGCTTGCATCCTCACACCGGTGTGGCCTCCGAGCCCTCGTCTGAAGTTCTTACATGGAGCTCCTGTACGCCGGCTTCCTCGAGGTATCCCCCGTGCTCCGCGCGGCCCACCTTGATGCGCAGCAGCTCTCCACTTGGCCTCCCTCTTCCTTGTCCTCGTTGAAGCAGGGCCGCCAAATTAGACTCCCCCGTCGGATGCTGCCATTTCTGCCCTCATGCCTCTGGGCAGCGCCCCTTCTCTCTTTCCACATAGTGGGGAATCACAGTTCTCTAGTCTGTGCCTTCATAGGTGTGGTCTCAGAGCCCCCTTGCACACCTCCGTCTTATTCCCAGTCGACCATTGCTCCAGGAGTCCCGGGGATCACCCACTCTTAGGGCAGCACTGCTCCTCTCCTTTTCAGGCGCCCAGTCCCCTCCAAGGATCCCCTCTCCCGGGGCCGCCGAGTACTGGCATTCACTGGGCACTCTTGTGCACCCCGGTGGCTGTGAGAGCTGTACCTGATTCGATCTCCGTCGCCTGCAGTCGCGGGTCTGTCCCACGCAGCCGCTCAGCGCTCAATTCCGTCCGCCATGTCAGGGTCAGGCAGATCCCAGCCGGGATGCGCGCCACCTCACGCTTGTCCCCAGGAGGGCCAAACCGGACCCCCCCAGTCAGCCACAGCACCTCTCAGGTCCGTGGCAGATCGTCAGGGGCCTCCGATGGAGCCGCAGCGTCCCCCGAGTCGTTCCGGGGTCTCCTTCACTCGCGGCCGCCATCTTGTATCGCCCACCGCAGCTCCGGAGCGAGTCTCGCCACGCCGTCTTCTGGGTCTCTCGGGCTCTGTACGAAGCGTCGCAGCGGTCCTGGTGCCTTCCGCCACCGTCAGGGGTCTTTTAAGGGTCCTCTACCCCCTGTAACCTCCCTGGATCTCTCCGGAATCGCCGGCGGTCCGGGAGCCGAGACGGATTACGTCCGCTCGGCCATCTTGCCCGGCCACGCCCCACTGTTGTGATTTTTAAGCAATATTTTGGTATTTCAAAAGTGGACACAGAAGAAATTTCACAGAAAACCAGTCAATGGATCCCTATGGAAGAAAATTCAATTCGCCGGTAAGTTACTTTAACGTTACTTTTGTAATCCAGTGCTGGACTCCTAGATTCAGCACTGGGACATTTACTTAAAACAGGTAAGTAATTACGTTTTTGTAGTTTGTACGATTTTTAAAGAATATTCTTGTATTTCAAAAGTTGACACTTAGAAACTTTTTCACAAAGAACCACCAATGTTATCCTATGGAAGGAAATTCAATTCACAGGTAAGTTACTTTTAATTACTTTTGTCACTCAGTGCTGGACACCTAGGTTCGGCACTGGGACCTTTCCTGCAAACAGTTGAGAAAATTCGGTTAGGTTATTTGTGCGATTTTTAAGGAATATTCTTAGTTTTCAAAAGTCGACACTTAGAAACTTTTTGGAAGAAAAAGTGTCCATGTTATCCTATGAGTTAAAATGAGTTATCGGTTTTGAGGTAAGTAATCGGTCTTTTGAGTTAGGGTTCTGGGGTTAGACTCAGGGGTCTCCCAGGGTGAGTGATGCACTGTGGTTGCACCCTCAGCGGCACTAGGGCGGCCGGGTGCAGAGTGTTGAGGCCCAATGTTATCCTATGGAGGATAGGGGGACTCCGGTTGGTGGCGGCTGGCAAGCAGGCCACGGGGTTGTGAGAGCAAAGCTCCTAGGGTTAATCTCAGGGCACGTTGGGGACCAAGTTAGCACCAAAGAGGCACCCTCAGCGGCACTAGGGCGGCCGGGTGCATAGTGCTGTTTTGAGGTCGGGTGCCCTGTTGATTTCAATGGAGATTTTCGGTTTTGGTTTTCAGCTGCAGGCTCGGTCCAGGAAGACTTCCAGGAGGAACCAACAGCTGGGCAGGTAAGTTGGAGGGCTCGGGGACCTAGATGCACCTCGGGTTCCTTTCTCCAGGGCGCAGGGCGGCTGGATGCAGGGGTGTCTTTTGAGGTCGGATTTCACCTTACCGGGCCACTCGCGGTTGGGGGTCTCCGTGCAGAGGCTGCAGGCGACGTCGGGGAGTCCTGGAGGGGTCAACCCACGGTGGACTCGGACTCTGGAGCGCTGGGGGACCTCGCTGGGACCGGTGGGCCACTTGAACTCGGGCTGTAGGCGACGGGTGCAGTGGTGGTTCCAGGCGTCGGGTTTCTTTTTCCTCAGCAGGCTCTGAGTCTTTGTTTGATGTTTCTTTTGAACAGAGCTGATGTTCACAAGAGATCCGGTCTTTGTTGAAGGCAGTCAGTCCTCCCCGGAGTTCTGGAGGTCGCTGGCTGCAGGACAAGACGATTTTTGGCGCAGGATCTCTGGAAACTGCAGACGGGCCGGTAGGGCTGGGGCCAAGTCAGTTGTTCTCTGCAGTCTCCTCTGCTGGGCGTCTTCTTTCATCCTTTTTCTTCTTAGGTTGCGGGAATCTAAGGAAGGAAGGTTCAGGGTGCCCCTAAATACTAGATTTAGGGGTGTTACAGGTAGGTAAAGGGCAGGGACCAATGGGTCCCTGCCCTGGGGTAGGTACACCCCTATCCTGCCACTCTCCTGTGGGAGGGGGCAGGAGCCTAGTCCTGATTGGGCAGGGCTCCCCATCTTCAAGATGGCGAGAGCCCGGAGATGTGCTTCACCTCGCCTCCCCCACCTGAGGGGTGGGGTTGGCAGAGGCTGGCACACCCCCTTTCCTCCCTTGGTGTTTCCCGCCAGTCTTCCCGCCAGGATGGGGGAGGAACCGGTGGGGACCAGTTGCTGAGTACAGCAAGTGGTCTGGGGAAGCTCACAAAGGCGGAATGCCTTTGAAGCTTCCCCCTGCCCATCCTGGGGAGGAGGCCTAGCACTTCGCCCAGGACGTGCATTGTTGCAGGCCCAGGAGAGCGGATGGCTCTCTACCCAGGGGTCCAGCAACATGTCTGCTGTGTGGCAGCCTAGGCAGCCCCTCAGACAAGACGTGGATTGTAGGTTAGGTTCAGGGGGCAACTCTAAGTTGCCCTCTGTTGTGCATTTTACAGTAAATCCCACACTGGCATCAGTGTGGGTTTACTGTGCTGAGAAGTTTGATACCAAACTTCTCAGTCTTCAGTGCAGCCATCATGGTGCTGTGGAGTTCGTGCTGACGTCCTCCCAGCACCATATACTTGAAATGGCAGCACTGCACATACAGTGCCCAGGAATGGACCTGGGTACTGTAGGGGCACAGGGCTCATGCACCTGTACCCTCACCACTGGCATAGGGCACCCAGCTAGAGGGGTGACTGAGGTATGCCTGGGATGTGTGTTTGTGGGCATGGCACACAGGGATGTGTGCCATGTCGACTCTGTTTTGTTCTGCACCAAGACACTCAGCCTGCAAGGGCAGTGTGTGTGTGTGTCAGGGTACAGGGCCTCCAAGGGTGGCACAATAAGTGCTGCAGCCCTTAGAGGCCTTCTCTGGTCACAGTGCCCTGGGTACCTTGGGTACCATTTACCAGGGGCTTACCTGTGGCCAGAGAGGCCAATTGGGTTTAGGCTGTAATGCATTTTTAGGGAAGGAACACAGGCCCTGGGTACCTGATTGGCAGGGACCCAGGGCACACCAAGGAAAAGTACATCAGTTATCAGGCAAAAAGTGGGGGGGTTACTGCAACAGAAACCCACTTTCCTACAGCCCCCTAGAGAAATTTATGGATCGCTGGCTGTGAAGATGGCCCCAGACCCAAATGTGCTACTAAGACAGGTAAAACATGTTGGCCTAACTCTGATGGCGGTGTGAGTCATTGCTCTCACATTATCGACCCACCAGGTTATAACCCAACCTAATGTACCCACTAATAAATGCAAATAGCTGGAATACATTAAGGTATTTTTATTTCACTGACCTAGAGATTCTGTCCTTCCAGGGTGGGGAGAGGTTGCCAATCATGAAGCATGACACAATTTTGTGTGTGAGCCTTCCTCTACCATAAGGATGGCCTTCCCTTCAGCACTCACACAGGTTTTCTGTAACGATCCAAATGGGACTTTTTGGTCATTTGTCTTCAGGCAAGAATACTAATTGTGTATTTTACCTGCAGCTCCTGTACTTTTTGTGATAACATTCTCCCCCCAGGAGGGTGTATGGCGACTTACCTCTTCCTCTCTTTCATGTATTATGTGGAGAGAGGGATGAGCCAGTTGTGGGTGGAAGGAGTGGTTATATTGTATTGTTAGGATAATAAATATTTATTTTACGTTATTTATGCTTCAAATCTTTTTGGGGGTGTTTTACTTTGCACTTCTCACCTTTAGCGAAGCCTGTTTTAAAAATTTGCTGATACTATATAACAATTAGTTATGCAGTACCCTTGATCTGCTACTCTCCTCCTAGTCTCTGTGGTCTGCAACTATATTGACCACTAAGGGGGGGTTGCCATTTCCTATATTGTATACAATTTAGTAGAACAATGCTCCAAAGTTCTCCTACCGAATAGATGAAGTGAGGGCTACAGGTTTTCCCAAGGTGCCATGGTGGTGGTAGTAGCAGCAGGCTGGCGCACTAACAGTAAAGGAATCAGAAGCAAGTTCCCACTCCCACCTGGGTGATTAATCTGTAGGATTAATCTGAAGAATTATCTATCACAAGCAACTAAATTGAAATAAAAACTAAGTTATTGGATTATATATTATTATATCATAGCTTTATAAACAATTGAGACCAGACTCCTACACAACAAAGAATACCTGATAGTGAAAATATAACAAGCAATACTAAATTATTCAGAGCAATGTTGAGCTAGTATTTTGATTAAAACTAAACTTACAGATAATCGAATCATGCAGTGGACTCTGAGTCTGGAGTAGACAAGGTTAAGCATTTACACAACACAATACCTGAATGATGATGCTGATGAATGATGTTCTTCTACATCTAAAATATTGGTCACTTTTTATGTGTGGGTGGGTAAATGGGGCCAATGTGGGCTATTATTTCATTAATAGAACTGAAGATCCAGCACAGAGTTGGTGTTGCTTTGCCCCCAACGGTGCATCTGCATTCTCCTTGGATTCTCTGTCAATTTTGGGTGCCTGGCAGAAGCGGTCCAGTAGGGTAAGCATGAGTGCTACCATGCTTTTTCCTTTTGCGCAGGAGAAGAAAAGGCCTGCGGATTGTAAAACAGAAATGATATTGTAGAATAAAGGAGACGGATAGAAGGTAAGCTTCATAAGGAGTGTACTAAGAAGACTCAGAGGCAGATCAAGAGCACAGTCCTCTGCAACCATTCATTTTATGACTGATGTGCGATCTATTAAGTGAGAGAAATTACAACATCCAACAATCATAGACAAGTGGCAGCATGTATCGGGCTGATCAAACTCACAACTGTCATGATCGTCATCATGACATTTAGCCAAGTGTGTGCACAAGGTGATGACGTGACATTATCACGTCTGTCTTTAGTTACTGCAAATTCAGGCCACCCACCCAAACAAATAGTTTCAATTTTGAGCCAGCCAGCACACACACTCGGCAGCATTGCATTTCCCAAATCAAGTAATCAATGCACCTCTCACCAGTCCACAGAGTTGTGTAGGCCTCTTAGAGTCATTACCATGTTGGTTTCTGTGAATTTGATAACTTCCTTCTTCTGGTAGTTGTTGAAGTAGTTACACCCTGAGTCCTTCCATCATCCTCCTGACTCGAAAAACAAATATGTCCAACTCCGCAGTCTGTACCAACTCCAGTTCCAACACAAATGATAGAGATTGACCTGTAGTGCAATGCTTTTGATGAACAGCATGAGAAGTATTGAGTAATTTTTTTGAGTAGACTAGATTTGTTTGTTAGCAAAATTGACAGGTTGGGTCTTTGACTAGTGTAAACCAGAAAACAAAGCAGTGTGGACCTGGAAAACAAATCTTACTAAGTGTCAAAGGGGAAGTAAAAAATCACCTTGAGGACAAAAATGATCACCCATTAGGCCACCAACATTGTAAATCATGACAAACACATTCAAGCTTAATAATTATAGTCAAACACCCACTCTCACTGTCTGCCACCACATGAATCATCTCAACACACTCTCAAACAACAATCACTCATATATCACTCATTGGTGCATTTACCTCTCCCAATTGAGGCACAGTGGTACATTGCCGATCCTCTTTGATTCATGAAATACTCATTGGCCAGTCTTGTAAACCAAATATTTTGGGGCAGTCCTGCTAGGGGATTCAAGAATGGATAAGCGAGGGGGCGTGGCTTGCAGCCAAGCAAAATGGCCGCAGCCTGAGAGAGCTCCGTGCCTAGGGGAGCCCTTTTCATTAATCCGTGTAATTATCCTGCACAGTGCGACCCATAGGAAGAAAAGCAGCAACCGGAGCACCAGCGGAACAACTTGCGGTGTCTCCGGGCTCCCGGAGCTGAGCGGCTGCCGAGTTACGTGCGGCGCCGCGCTGCGGCCTGTGGGCGGTGCCCCAGCCCGGGACGAGTGTGATCCGGAGAGCCGACCCGGGTGTGAGAGAGGCGCCGAGTGATGCGGCCCTCCACGCTGACCTGCTTCATCGAGCGGGCCGGAGCGCGGTGAGGAAAGCTGCTCGCTCCGGTGGCTGCACTGCCACACGCCTTGCTGCATAGGCGCTGCGGGGGCCCGACCGGTGATCGCGGTGCGATCCGCACGGCCCCCTGCCGGCAGACCCAATGCTGAGTGAAGGACGAAGACGCTGCCCCGCCCGCGCCACGAGTCTGCCACATATCGGGGCTGTGAGGTGCCCCTCGGAGTCTGGGGACCGCCGAGTGCTGCGGTGGACCCGACCTATAGGAGAAGCCAGGTAGACAGTGCGGGCAAGGAGGAGGCCACCGTAGCCTACCGCGCCGTACGCTCCGGCCTGGATCCCTACTGAGCGAGGGACAAGCGCAACCAGCTGGGCCCCACAGGCTCCGGCTTGGATCTCTGCTGGGTGAGGGGAGACTGCGACCTGCTGGGCCCCATGTGCCATGCTCCTGTACTGTTTGCCCCTGGTCTATGGATCCTGACGTGTGGTGTGTTGGGGCACAGGTGACCGCAGAGAGACCATCGCGATCCCCCAAACACCAATAATTCCACGCACTGCGACCCCCCAGCACGGCGGGACCCAGTGGGGTGCTGCGAAACGCAGGAAGAAGAACAGGCCGGAACAGCACCAAAGTCACTTACTGACGCTCCTGAGACCCACGGAGGCAGGGGGAAAGGCAAGAAAACCGAAAGGCCGCGCGGGGCGAAGAGGCACGCGGCAGGCAGCGGCGATTACAGCCACCCTCCTGTGAACCGGGTGAAATACCGCACACAAGTGCAAAAAGATGGGGGGCAGGGGTCAACGTGGAGCGCCAGCGGTGAAGCTGGACAAATATGCATACAGTAAGGACCAGGCTGCAACCCCGCAAACGAGTGATGGCCAAACGGAGGCTCCTGGGACTAAGGCCACAACAGAGGTCACCCTAACGGACATCATGTCAGCTCTACAAAAGGTCCAGACATCCATTGGCACGATCTCAACGGATATATCCCTAATACGAGCGGACTTCTCGAAACTCTCTGGCAGGCTGGCAGAAGTGGAATCCACGACAGCAGCGCTCTCCACGGATGCGGCCACGCTGCAACGACAGGTATACCGCCTAGAAGCAGACAATAAACTCATTATGGCCAAGCTGGATGACCAGGAAGGCCGTTCACGACGCAACAATGTGCGACTGGTGGGAGTGCCTGAAAGCATAGGGGGGCCAGCTCTGGATCTCTACGTAGAGGACCTCATCAAAACCCAGCTAAAACCAAGGGGTCTATCCAGCTTCTTTTCAGTCGAGAGAGCCCACCGGGTACCAGGAGGCAGACATAAACCCGGGACCCCCCCCCAGACCTATCCTGGCACGCTTGTTCAATTTTCGAGATCGCAACGCCATTCTGCAGGCGGCGCGGGTGGCCCCCCCCATCCAAATAGCAAACTGCACTATTGTGTTCTACCCAGACTACACGGCCGCAGTAACTAAGCAAAGACGCTCCTTCACCGAAGTCAAGAAATATCTAAGAGCCAGAGAACTCAAATATTCCATGCTCTTCCCAGCAAAGTTAAGAGTGGAGGCCGAAGGGAAGACTTGGTTCTTCACCACACCAGAAGAAGCCCGGGAATGGCTGGAGGGCTGGCGCCCAGCACCACGAAATGGCAAATCAAACAACAAACACCACCTCCGAAGGCCTGACTCACGCAGGTCCAGATCAGCGGACTCCAGTGAACAAGGAGACGGAAAACGAACTAACACAGCAGCGTCACAACGGATACAATGAGACATAAGGCTTCACACTACGCCGGCGAATCGACGAACTGATACTATGGGGATGCCAGGTCCTAGAGGCCCAGTCTTGATGGGTCGAATTGCACAAACTACTAGACTGACCGAGGTGTTCCGTCACAGCACATGGACAGTTGGACATGGGCCGTAGCTGAAAATGCTGTGAAGGACTCCGGCGGGCACTGAGAGACTCTCCCCCCACGCAAGTACCAGTTCTGGGGTTAAAGCACTCTGCTCAGTTAGAGTGGCGGGAAGTTTCAGGGCCGCCGGGCAGGGAGGCAGGGAGGGGGGAGGGAAATGGGGTACAGTTCGCATTTCTATGTGGGTTTATGTTGTTGTTCTTGGTAAGTTGTTTTACGAACTTGCATGGTGACAATACAGAGAGGACACTATGGACTGCGCGATACACATACGAGGGTAGGATCACAAACGATGAACACAGACAGGGCAGATACTAGGCCGATGGCTGCGCCTGTGGACACCAGGGGGCCATCCCCTCCTTTTACGGTACTGTCATGGAACGTAAACGGGCTGGGAGACAAGATTAAGAGAGGGTTGGTCCTCCAATACATTAAGCGTAGAGGACCGGTGGTGGCACTACTGCAAGAATCGCATTTGACGGGCACAGCCTGTAAGGCCTTAGATCGGTGGGGGTGCACAATGGCAGTACACTCCGAATTCACCTCCGGCTCCCGAGGAGTGGGTGTCCTGATTAATAAACATGCCCCGTTAATACCCATAGACTCCCGCACGGATGACCAGGGGCGATTTGCGGCACTGACGTGTCAGTGGGAGGGTAGATTATATAATGTAGTTTCAGTCTATGTTCCGCCGGCACTACACCAAATAACTCTCCCAGCTCTGGGAAAATTCTTACTCGCTCTGCCACGGGCGGAGACTATTATAGGCGGGGATTTTAATGCCGCCGTCGACGCATCCATTGATCGACAACCCCCTAGGGCCCCCAACAGCGCGAACTTCAAACTAGCGGAGTTTGTGGAGGCTCTGGGACTGGTGGACGTCTGGAGAGCTAAACACCCACAAGATAGACACTACACGTTCCATTCTGGGGTACACAAGAGTCTCTCTAGAATAGACTATATATTTACATTGGCGACAGGGCTGGACAGGGTAGCAGATGTTCAACACCTACCCCGAGGCATCTCTGACCATTCCCCACTAGAATTGACGTACACGACCCATGGGGTGACGAGGCGTAGAATCTTCCCACTGTATCCAGGATATCTCAAAAACCAACAGATCAGAAAGAGCCTCCTTAAGACCACAGTGCAATACTTTGCGAAAAACGAACACTCCGTGTCCTCATCACTGACACTGTGGGAGGCATACAAACCAGTGCTGCGAGGGCAGGCAATCTCACTCATAGCGGGGCACAAAAAAGCGAAGCGACTTCAGGCCGAAACATTGGAACTGGGGGTGACTGAGGCGGAGGAGGATTACACAGCAGATATGAACGAAGACACACTGCACAAATTACACTTAGCGCAAGAGGAATACAAAACGTTCGCACGAGAGGAAGCCAGGACAAAACGTACTGCTACAAAACACACGGTGTATGAACTGGGCGATAAAGCGGGCAAGCTACTTGCCTGGCTTGACAAAAAAGAGAAGGTGGGCTGGTGGATCGCTAACCTTCGGTTAGACACTGGGGAAATGATATCCGACCCACAGCGAATAGCAGATGCACTTGCCACGCACTACGAAACTATATATAGACCTATAGCCCACAAAACCGAGGAGGAGAACATTGCACTGCTACGGGATATACATATGCCCACGCTATCACGGGACGCAATCCTGGAATTAGAAGCGGATCTGACCCCAGAGGAACTTACCTTAGCAATAGGTGCACCGCATACAGGGAAAGCCATGGGACCCAACGGTATCCCGGTGGAATTCTATAAGAGAGCAGCTACACCACCTCACACCTCACCTCCTTAAAATGTTTGAGACCAGCCTACAAATGGGTGAGCTGCCCAGAGATCAACGACTCGCGACGGTGGTGGTGATCCTTAAGCAGGGCAAGTCTCCGCAGGAATGCCAGTCATACAGACCTATCTCATTGATAAATGCGGAAGCAAAAATATTGGCAAAGACACTGGCGATGAGGCTACAACCTCACCTCACGTCAATAATCCACCCTGACCAGTCGGGCTTTATGCCCAACCGCAGTACAGCTTTAAATCTGAGGAGACTCAATGGTGTCGTATCGCATAGGTCCGCTATAGAAGAAGATGCAGTTATTCTCTCCCTAGACGCCCGTATGGCATTTGACATGGTGGAGTGTCCCTTCCTCTTCGCCGCCCTCCAACATATGGGCTTTGGTCCCAAATGTTGTAGTTGGGTGTGCCTCCTGTACACTAATCCACTGGCGCATGTGGTGGCGAATGGATGTATCTCGGCAGACTTTCCCCTCGGGAAGGGGACGAGACAAGGCTGCCCCCTCTCGCCACTACTTTTTGCAATTGTATTGGAACCGTTGGCGGAATGGATACGCCGAGACCCGATTATCTGGGGCCTCAAATGGACGATGGCATGGGAGGACCGCGTCTCACTCTACGCAGATGATATATTGCTATATCTAGCGTCCCCAGCTCGCTCTATAAACCGTCTACTAGATATATTTGGGGCATACGGGAGGGCCTCAGGCTACACGATTAATTGGACAAAATCACTTCTGTACTGCTTGAGTGGCCCCCCACCACAGCTGCCGCGTGGTTGTGACATCCAGATAGGGAGCAGGGATTCCGGTATCTCGGTATCTACATCACTCCTCTGAATAATCGTTTTATGGAAGAAAACCTCATGAAACCTCTGGAGAAGCTGAGACGCGACGTTAAATACTGGCGCGCACTGCCCCTCACTCTATTGGGGAGTGCGGCTCTGTTTAAAATGATGGCCCTGCCCAGATTCTTATACGTTCTGCAGATCGCCCCGTTCCCGGTCGCCCCCACGTACTTTCCAATGATTAATGCAGAAGTAACTAAGCTGCTGTGGGACGGAATGCCTGCCCGGATTGCCCTGAAAAAACTGGTAAAAAGCTGGTACGATGGTGGCATCGCCCTCCCAAATACACAAACATACTACTGGGCATCACAATTAATAGTGGTCAATCACTGGCTTCATGCCTCACAAGAGGACCCAGCTTTCCACATGGACAGACATCTACTTGCGCAGGAAGGGATTATGGGAGCATTATACCACAAATCTAAGACAATCGGATACATAGGACCCACAGCACATACAATACATGTGTGGCACGCGGCACAGCGAGCACTGGGGTGGGAAGGGGTAATTACACAAGCGACGCCATTATGGACCACCCGTGAACTGCGACAGCTGCGTAATATTAAGGGATTCCGTCAGTGGGATCTGATAGGCATTTCCAGGGTGGGAGATCTATGGAAGCAGGGCGCGGTGGTTCCCTTCCCACAACTCCAGATAACGTACGGACTGGCACAGGCAGAAACCTTCAGATACATCCAGATCAGACATGCGCTTACGGCAACCATTCCACCGGCCACGCACCTCCCGGAGGCCTCACCGCTTGAGGACAGGCTCCTCACAGAGCGATTGAGCAAAAAAGCCATTTCCCTGACCTACCGAAAGTTGCTTAACAACCAGCCAGACCCTACGACGGCCCTCAAAGAACGATGGAAACAGAGGTGGGGACACTGGAGGAGGAGGAATGGCAGGAAGCCCTGGCATCACCTAGAGAGGTAGCTATACCTTCCACACTAAAGTTAGTCCAATTAAAAATTCTCCATCGTGTTTACTACACACGACCCCTGCTACACAAACTAGGCCGAGCAGATGCTCCGTTTTGCCTTCGGGGATGCGGTGCAGTGGGAACCTTCTGGCACACAATATGGGAATGCCCAGTAATAGTATGCTACTGGGAAGCAATCCTACAAATACTCGCACAAGTCACTAAAGTACAGATTAAACCAGAACCAAAAAGATGTCTGCTTAACATCTGGGAACCCACAGACCTCAGCCATGCCGATAGAGCCTGGGTGACACAAGGACTGATACTAGCGAAACGAAACATAGCACAAAACTGGGGGTCCGGAATGAGTCCGACCCAACGACAATGGTGCCGAGACATGGATAAAGCGATGGTGGCAGAGAAATCAGTATATGTCCACCGAGGATGCCCTCAAAAATGGACCAAAATATGGGGAAGATGGAATACGTTTCGTGGCAATATCTGTGAACCCCCCCGGGAGGAACAGATAACAGATGACAGTGACTAGTCTGAGGGTGGGGGAAGGACTGGGTCCAGGATACGCCGTGGAAAAGGGCCTAGAATACCAAACTGCTGAAATATGTATTCCCTCTCGTTATACGATATGTATGCTAAAGTGCTTAATCTCTGTGTCATTGATGTATGAAACAAGTAATATCCCATTGCAAGCTGTTTGTTTACAATGTAAAATCAATAAAAGTGTTTAAAAAAAGAATTTAAAAAAAAAGAATGGATAAGCATGGGATGGAGGGAGGCATTGTCTCTCCAATGTTCTTGAAGGGAATGGGGGAGGCTTCTTCACTGTACACTGGTCCAATTTCAATCCAGCCATACATGTGTCTAAAATGGCGGGGCTGCATTAGTCAGTCAGACACAAATTAATATAATTTTGCCCTAGCTCTATTCTTATTTTTTCTTTTTTTGTCAAAGTAGTTTGGCAATAGAAAGTTCTATGATGGCCAAAGCCTACTCCGTAGTCAGGGAAGTAGAGTTTGTCCTCAAACTCAGGTGTTTCGCCCAGAAGTTGATCAGCTAACACACTACCATGACCAGAGTCTGACCAATCACCCTCATTCTCCTCCTATCATACTTCAGTTATGGTGTAATTCGGTGGTTTAAAGTGCTGATTCATTTTGATCATGGTTATTCTCTCCATGTTTTGGGGCAAGAGTCTGGTCCTTCTCACTGTGACAACTGCACCAGCTGCACTGAACACATGTTCAGCAGACACACTGGCAACTAGCCAAGCCAGATACTTCATTGCCAGCCTGCTGAGTCCTGGCCATTGGCGCCTCTTCTCATACCAATACACCAATGGATCTTGATCCACATTGACCTCTTTTGGGTCATCCAGATGGGCCTGTACAATTCCTCTAATACTCATTGGTGTTCTACCTTGCTCAACCTCTTTTGCTTTTGCCTCAGAACTGGACTGAAGTCCTGCCTTTAGAAACAAATCAAATGCAGATTTTGGGGCCAATGCTCCTGTTCCTATGGCTGGTGTTCTTGTTTTTGGTTTTGACTGCTGTGAGCAAACAGCACTGCCTTTAGGCTCTATTGAAGTTGACGGCTGCACCGCAGGACTTGTGCTCTGGGATGGGCCTCTAATTTCCAGCCATTGATTTTCTAGGTCGCTGGCTTGCTCAGCAATCCATGTCTTGTAGTTTGAAACACCCCCATCTGAAAAAGGAATGAAAGTGGTCAGTAATTATTTGTATCATGGATCAATAATAGTGCACAGATGTAATGTTTGGATGACACAATGTCTCTTTGCAAAAGAAACAATTGATGGACGGAATGCTGGACAATGCAAGCATTCACCCCCAGTCACAAGGATCTGGGTTAAATCCATCATTCTTTTGCTCACCACACCACCCCAGTTTAGACCCGGCCATATGCAAATCAGTCTTGACACTGTTCCTTTTGGGAACAGTCCAGCCCGAACTGCCAAGCGAGGTCCTCCCAGGATCGGAAACAAGCATCCTGGAACCGGTTTCAGGGCATCACCCTTCATCAGCCAGGCTAGGTTGAATCCAGTGGTATAGTGAGCACAGGACCCACGTCCGGGCATACCCTTCCCACTTAGGGCGAAATATGCAAAAGAAACAATTGATGGACGGAATGCTGGACAATGCAAGCATTCACCCCCAGTCACAAGGATCTGTGTTAAATCCATCATTCTTTTGCTCACCACACCACCCCAGTTTAGACCCAGCCATATGCAAATCAGTCTTGACCCTGTCCTTGTGGGAACAGTCCAGCCAGAACTGCCAAGCGAGGTCCTCCCTGGACCGGAAACAAGCATCCTGGGACCGGTTTCAGGGCATCACCCTTCATCAGCCAGGCTAGCTTGAATCCAGTGGTGTAGTGAGCTTGGGACCTATGTCTGGGCATACCCTTCCCACTTAGGGCAACATATGCAAAAGAAACAATTGATGGGCTGAATGCTGGACAATGCAAGCATTCACCCCCAGTCACAAGGATCTGGGTTAAATCCATCCTTCTTTTGGTCACCACACCACCCCAGTTTAGACCCATCCATATGCAAATCAGTCTTCACCCTGTTTCTTGTGGGAACAGTCCAGCCCGAACTGCCAAGCCAGGTCCTCCCTGGACCGGAAACAAGCATCCTGGGACACGGTTTCAGGGCATCACCCTTCATCAGCCAGGCTAGCTTGAATCCAGTGGTGTAGTGAGCACGGGACCCATGTCTGGGCATAGCCTTCCCACTTAGGGTGACATATGCAAAAGAAACAATTGATGGAATGAATGCTGGACAATGCAAGCATTCACCCCCAGTCACAAGGATCTGGGTTAAATCCATCATTCTTTTCCTCACCACACCACCTCAGTTTAGATCCAGCCATATTCAAATCAGTCTTGACCCTGTTGCTTGTGGGAACAGTCCAGCCCGAACTGCCAAGCCAGGTCCTCCCTGGACCGGAAACAAGCATCCTAGGACCGGTTTCAGGGCATCACCCTTCATCAGCCAGGCTAGCTTGAATCCAGTGGTGTAGTGAGCACGGGACCCACGTCTGGGCATACCCTTCCCACTTAGGGCGACATATGCAAAAGAAACAATTGATGGATGGAATGCTGGACAATGCAAGCATTCACCCCAGTCACAAGGATCTGGGTTAAATCCATCATTCTTTTGCTCACCACACCACCCCAGTTAAGACCCAGCCATATGCAAATCATTCTTGACCCTGTTCCTTGTGGGAACAGTCCAGCCCGAACTGCCAAGCCAGGTCCTCCCTGGACCAGAAACAAGCATCCTGGGACCAGTTTCAGGGCATCACCCTTCATGAGCCAAGCTAGCTTGAATCCAGTGGTGTAGTGAGCACGGGACCCACGTTTGGGCATACCCTTCCCACTTAGGGCGACATATGCAAAAGAAACAATTGATGGACGGAATGCTGGACAATGCAAGCATTCACCCCCAGTCACAAGGATCTGGGTTAAATCCATCATTCTTTTGCTCACCACACCACCTCAGTTTAGACCCAGCCATATGCAAATCAGTCTTGACCCTGTTTCTTGTGGGAACAGTCCAGCCCGAACTGCCAAGCCAGGTCCTCCCTGGCCCGGAAACAAGCATCCTGGGACCGGTTTCAAGGCATCACCCTTCATCAGCCAGGCTAGCTCGAATCCAGTGGTGAAGTGAGCACAGGACCCATGTCTGGGCATACCCTTCCCACTTAGGGTGACATATGCAAAAGAAACAATTGATGGACAGAATGCTGGACAATGCAAGCATTCACCCCCAGTCACAAGGATCTGGGTTAAATCCATCATTCTTTTGCTCACCACACCACCCCAGTTTAGACCCAGCCATATGCAAATCAGTCTTGACCCTGTTCCTTGTGGGAACAGTCCAGCCCGAACTGCCAAGCCAGGTCCTTCCTGGACCGGAAACAAGCATCCTGGGACCGGTTTCAGGGCATCACCCTTCATCAGCCAGGCTAGCTCAAATTCAGTGGTGTAGTGAGCACAGGACCCATGTCTGGGCATACCCTTCCCACTTAGGGTGACATATGCAAAAGAAACAATTGATGGTCCGAATGCTGGACAATGCAAGCATTCACCCCCAGTCACAAGGATCTGGGTTAAATCCATCATTCTTTTGCTCACCACACCACCCCAGTTTAGACCCAGCCATATGCAAATCAGTCTTGACCCTGTTCCTTGTGGGAACAGTCCAGCCCGAACTGCCAAGCCAGATCCTTCCTGGACCAGAAACAAGCATCCTGGGACCGGTTTCAGGGCATCACCCTTCATCAGCCAGGCTAGCTTGAATCCAGTGGTGTAGTGAGCACGGGACCCACGTCTGGACATACCCTTCCCACTTAGGGCGACATATGCAAAAGAAACAATTGATGGACAGAATGCTGGACAATGCAAGCATTCATCCCCAGTCACAAGGATCTGGGTTAAATACATCATTCTTTTGCTCACCACGTGGGTCCCGTACTCACTACACCACTGGATTCAAGTTAGCCTGGCTGATGAAGGGTGATGCCCTGAAACCGGTCCCATGATGCTTGTTTCCAGACTGTTCCCACAAGGAACAGGGTCAAGACTGATTTGCATGTGGCTGGGTCCAAACTGGGGTGGTGTGGTGAGCAAAAGAATGATGGATTTAACCCAGATCCTTGTGACTGGGGGTGAATGTTTGCATTGTCAAGCATTCCGTCCAGCAATTGTTTCTTTTGCATTTGTCGCCATAAGTGGGAAGGGTATGCCCAGACGTGGGTCCCGTGCTCACTACACCACTGGATTCAAGCTAGCCTGGCTGATGAAGGGTGATGCCCTGAAACCGGTCCCAGGATGCTTGTTTCTGGTCCAGGGAGGACCTGGCTTGGCAGTTCGTGCTGGACTGTTCCCACAAGGAACAGGGTCAAGACTGATTTGCATATGGCTGGGTCCAAGCTGGGGTGGTGTGGTGAGCAAAAGAATGATGGATTTAACCCAGATCCTTGTGACTGGGGGTGAATGTTTGCATTGTCCAGCATTCAGCCCATCAATTGTTTCTTTTGCATTTGTCGCCCTAAGTGGGAAGGGTATGCCCAGACGTGGGTCCCGTGCTCACTACACCACTGGATTCAAGCTAGCCTGGCAGATGAAGGGTGATGCCCTGAAAGTGGTCCCAGGAGGCTTGTTTCAGGTCCAGGGAGGACCTGGCTTGGCAGTTCGGGCTGGACTGTTCCCACAAGGAGCCGGGTCAAGACTGTTTTGCATATGGCTGGGTCCAAACTGGGGTGGTGTGGTGAGCAAAAGAACGATGGATTTAACCCAGATCCTTGTGACTGGGGTTGAATGTTTGCATTGTCCAGCATTCCGTCCATCAATTGTTTCTTTTACAATGTCTCTTTGCAGCCTTGTTTTAACAGATAAGCGAAGGAATAAGCTCTCCACCAACTCATGGGCATTTCTTTTTTCATCCACACCTGCGTACATTTCAGACACCTCCTTTAGCTATTCCAATAGCAGATGCAACAACGGGATTGTTTGGCCTATGGTACTGCCCTTCTTGCGGACTTCCTGTGTGAAAACCTCAAAAGGAAGCAGCATCTTATGGGACCAACTCACATTGAAGGCCACACCCTGGACTTAATTGTCATGAATATTCCACTATTCAGTAGTGACCCACCAAAAGTGGGGGGATATTAGCAACAACTTGCGATAATTAGCGCAAACCGCGCCTAGCGCGTTTTTTTTAATCGCCGCCTATCGCTGGATATTATCATGGAGATAACACGCTATTAGCAACGTTTATCTCCAATGCGATAAAATATCCAGCGATAGCGGCGAAATGCGTGACTATCGCTGGAAATCCAGCGATATTCACGCATTAACGCCATGGTGGACTCAGCCTGACAATCCACCTCCCATTCAACAAACAGGTAAGTCATGTTTTTAGCAGGTGTTAAATTCTAGCGATATTCGCACTTAGCGCAACTTTTTTTATCGCTTCGCCTGCGTTGCTAATAGGGGGAAGTTGTGTAAGCGACTGTTTTCAGTCGCTTTTAGTTGGGAACGCCTACCTTGCATGTCATTAGCGATAATTATCGCTGGCATGCAAGGCGATGGGAAAACGGGCCGCTATCGCCAGAAAGCTGTCGCTAACGCCTGTTAGCGACAGCTTGCTGATAGGGCGATAAAAAAATCGCCGCTTTGGCGGCAAAAAGTGCAGCTAAAGCGGCGATAAAGCCCTTGCTAATATGCCCCCCGGTTCTCTGGACTGACCATTCACTCATTTGCTTTCTTATCCCCTCCCACAAGACGAAAAGCCAAGAGCTCACTAGGCATAATAATCCATTCAGACAGTGGCAGAAAATTCCCCACTTACATGGGCCAATGAACAATTGCCCTCTATGCACTCTGAAAATGCAGACGTTGACCTAGCGCTTTATAATTTTAATTGGGCACTGAATTCTGTCTTTGATAAAATAGCCCCTTATAATCACTTCAAAAAGAATACTCACAGACCTTAAGCTCTCTGGTATTCACTTGATTTAAAGACAGAGAAAGCTTCCTGTAAAAGGCTAGAAAGGAGATGGCGTCTGACAAATCTTTCCGCAGACAAAAAGAGGTATAAACTGGCTTTAACAGCTTACCATCACAATATCAAGAAAGCTCATAAATCACATACAGCGAAAAAAAATTGATGGGGCGGGGAACACATCTAAACCCCTTTTTAAAAAATACTTAAATCCGTCGCAATCACTCTGCGACGTCCTGGCCAATTACTTTGAAGGCAAAATCAAAGTGATCTACCAAAACCTCTCTACCACCACTGCCCAGCCCCATGAGAGGCAAGAAGTCCTTATTCCGTTCCCTGACTCTATTATTAACTTAGGTAGATTCAAAGAAATTTCCCCAGAAATCACCCACATCCTTCTTATTTCTGCGAAATCCGGCTCACCAACAGACGTCTGCCCTCCCAGAGTACTGATAAACCTTGATTATTAATTGGCCCCTCAAATTTGCTCCTTAATTAATCTATCTATAACAAAGGGAAAAGTTCCTTTAGACTGGAAGTCGGCTTTGATCAGTCGTATCCAAAAAAAGGCCAATTCAGATCCAACTTATCTAACTAACTACCGACCAATCTCGCTCCTTCCTCTGCTGGCTAAGTTGCTGGAAAAATACATTAGTAAGCAACTGATAACATACCTCGAATCAGACGGCTTCACAGCACAGAGATAGCTTTGCTAGCGATCACCGACCATACCAAATGCTCCCTTGATACAAATGTACCTACAATGTTGGTTCTGCTAGATCTGTCAGCAGCATTTGATACAGTGTCTCACCTGCAGCTTCTTGACAGACTACAGGCGATCGGGATTCATGGTACAGCTCTGCAATGGTTAGCTGACTTCCTGTCAAACAGAACCCAAATGGTCATTCTGGGCCCTTACAAGTCCAGAACTATGTCATTAGACCATTGGGTCCCTCAGGGCTCCTGTTTCAGCCCTATGCTTTTTAATATTTATATGGCCCCCCTCGCCAAAATAGTCAGAGGTTTTGGTTTTGAGATTGTCTCATACGCTGAAAACATGCAGCTTCTCTTCTCCTTTGGAAACAATCTGTCCAAATCAAAAGCATCTTTTTCCATCGGGATGAAAGCCATTGCAAACTGGATGTCGGAAAACAGACTTCAGCTTAACCCCAAAAAAACTGAAATTATGTTATTTGGACAAGCCCAATTTCTTTGGGCTCCTGACTGGTGGCTATCATAACTGGGTGCTGCCACAGTACCCAAACTAGTGGTAAAAAACCTGGGAGTCTGCCTGGACCAATCCCTTTCTATGACAGAACATACCTCGGCCATTACAGGCTCTTGCTTTCATATTTTGTGTTTGCTGTGAAGAATATTTCCTTTACTACCACTCTCCTAAAGTAAAACACTTGTCCTGACGCTGGTCATCAGCCATCTGTATTATCGCAACCTACTTTTGGCCTCCATAAATGAGAAGCTACTCTCTAAACTTCAGGTAGTTCAAAACACCGCCACACGTCTCGTATGTAGCCTCCCCCCTGGCACGGCAACTGCCCCTCTTCTTCAGTCCCTGCACTGGCTACCGGTGAGGAAGATAATTATTTTTAAGATCTGCTGTCTAACCTATAACGCCCTCCATGGGCAAGGGCCCACAAACTTAGCCTCTAAGCATTTGTTTTACACCCCTTTGAGACTTATAAGATCATGTGACAAGGCCTGGCTTAAAGTCCCTAGGTTCAGAAAGGCCAAGGCAGGCTGCAGATCATTCTCCTTCCTTCCCCCTCACCTCTGGAATAAACTGCAAATGCAACTACGCACCTGTGAAATCACTCCCAGAAAAGCGCTGAAGACTCACCTATTTTATTTTATTTATTTATTGAGTTTTATATAGCGCTGGCTACACCCGGAGATATCAGAGCGCTTTACATGAGGAAGAAACATTGTTTCAGAACATGGTTACAAAGTTACATCAGTTACTGGAGCGCAGTTACAGGAATTACATGAGTACAAAAGCATAGCATAAACATGAGGAAAAAAAAATAAGCATGGGGAGAGAAGATTAGGGGAGAGTGGGAAGGAATAGGGGAGGTAGACAGAGAATAATGGAGGGAAGAGGAGGGGGAGGGTGTAGAAGGCACAACGGGGAGACGAGGAAAAACAGTGTCCGACGTCCGGCTGGGTAGGTGACTGCCAAGATGTGAACCAGAGCCAAACTCCTCTATAGCTGCGTGGGACAGCTCCACCGGTCATCTGCCAAAGGTTGCTCGGGCACCGCAGTACATACAGAAAGGTTACAGTTTCCGCTTAGGGGGGCATAGTCCAAAAGTTCCATCGAGCGCGCCGGTCATGGTGTAAGGTGCTGTGCTCCCAGCGGTAATGGGATAAAAACCCAGTTCTCCACTGTGTGAGACTCCCTTGTCGCTGTGGCCTCTCTCAGAGTGGTCTCTGAGACTCCAGGGCATAAATGCTGGATCCCTCCCCAACAAGGGGCGAAGAGGTGCTTTGGAAAGGGGCCCACTCACTGTGGCCATTATTAGAAAATGGTGCTTTTGTGCCTGCTGCCTGTCATCTTGTTCTCACGCTGAGCTACCCCTTTGGAGGTGATTCGAGTGCGAAATAAATTAAAATAACATAACATATCTGTCAGGCATTTGACTAAGCCCCATTGGTCCATCTCAATAATCATGCCCTTCACAGTTGCATCCCCTCTTTGCATGACATTAATTAATCAGTCTGTACTGCTCAAAAGATATTGCAACATGTAATAAGTCAATTTTCAACATGTTGGCACCTCCTGTCTGAGTGTTTTAACTGGCATTCTAATATCACACTGAAAAAGCCTCAATTGCTTCCGAGCTTTAAAAGAATGGCTGAAATGAGGGCTGAATCTTCTGCAGGTGGCCAGTACATTTTTTGAGAAAGTCCTGTTCAATGATGTTGATGCATTGCACCAAACACAGGCCCCTGAAATAGCCACCATCTGTCATTGCCTTAACTATATCACTGCCATTGTCCGTGGCAACAAATCCAATGTTAAGCCCTCTGGGTCACAGCCATTCAAAGACTGAGTTGTTAAAGTCATCAAAGATGTTTGCAGCTGTAGGGGACTTCTCCATGGTGAACATAGCTATGGTTGCATGCTTCTGTGTGTCATTAAAAATTCCAACAGTGTCAACACTTGCAGATATAATGTCTCTAACCCACACATAAGATATCCAGGGTCCAGTGATGCACATGTAATCAGTGGCTTGGCATCTGGTCCACATGTCTGTCGTCAGGTGGATAGTCTGAACAGCACTCTGCTGTAATGCTTGTCCAACCAATTCCAGCACATCGTGATGTAGCGCTGGAACAGCATCTCTAGCAAAATAAGTCCGGCTGGAAAGCCACTCGTTCCAAAAAAGTAAAAGGGAGGGGGTCCAGTGCTAACTTTTTATCCAGCTTAGTGCTGTAGTGATGTGCCGTTGAGTGGTTGCGTTCGTAGTGCCCCTCCTGCCTATACATGCCAGGAATAGTAGCCTGGATTTTTTTTCTTTTCTGGTGACACTGATGCAGGCGACTTCATGAGAACAGAAAGTTGTAGGCTCAATGTGCGTCTCAGCGAGGCAGTCACTGTATGCTCTTGCCTTGGTTTCTCGGCCTGACTCAGAGTCTTGTGCCATTGTGATGTTGCTGATGTGGGTGATACTACTGCACTGCTAGGGACAGGGCTGATTTGCATAACAAAAATGTCTCCCTCTTCTTCACCTTCACCTTCCACTGTGATCAGATTGGATTCCCTGCTCTCACCCCCTTCCACAACATCACTTGCAGTCTCTTGGCCACTAAGGTGCTCCTCCCAGTGGATTGCGGGGTGTTTTCTCAAATGGGTAGTTTTTCCACTGGTACCATAGTTTGTACCAAGCATACCCCCGACTAACACCTGCTCTGCAAATGGAGCATATGGCAATGTTCTGCTGCTTATCGCTAACCGTAAAGAAGTCCCAAATTGGGGAGGTCAACTTTCTTACACTGTTGACACTGCCAATGTCAGAAGAAGTGGCAGTAGGTGGGGGTTTTGACATTTGCCTCTCTGCAGTTCCTATTTCTACTGAGGTAATTGTGGATGTAGGTCGCAACCGGGCCTTGCAAACATGGAAGCTGGTGGTGGTGGTGGGATCTATGCCACATCCCTAATAGCAGGTTGAGATGGTACAGCGTCAGTCTCCACTGGGGCTTGACTACATCCATGGTGACTGGCTCGTCATCATCCTCGTCTTCTTCATCCATAACTCTAAGGCTTTAAGGAACCTTCCTTTTCACTAGCCTCTCCTGCTGTGTGCCAGACTGAGGTGGCATCCAATTGGAGTCTTGATCATTAGAAAGGGAGCTTGGAGAAGAAGATGGTGGAGTACCCCTCCTTTTTCTTGCTGGAGATCTGGAAGACAATGGATCTGCTGAAAGAAGGGCTTCTTCTACTTCCTCAGCATGAACATCAATCACCTGAAGTGCTCCTACTTTGGTAGGAACTACTATTGCTGGCTCCGGCTGCTGTTGTCCACTTAGCTGAGTTTTCGACAACAATTGAGTATTACTTTGTGAAAGAGATAACTTCAATTCAACATCACTGCTCGTCTGCGTTGCCGTGATTAGAATGGCTGTCTCTGTACCAGACATGGGCTTGGGCCTATGTTATGGTGGGGTGGGGTTGCTGATGCGGGAGTGCTGCTCCCAGCTTGCTTCCTGGAGGCCAGTGCAGCAGGCACACGTTTTGCTTGAAAAATGTCTGGGGAGACATACATGTTGTGGTAAGCTCTTTCTTATCACTGGCCACTTTCTTGGTAGCACCTTTCTTTGGGCCATCTTGAAGTTGGCAGTTGGCAGTGGCACTTAGCTTCACAAGCTGAAGTGATGTTGTTGTGAGGTCACGCATCTCATCGTGTACATGCCTTCTGTCTGACAATTCTGTGGGTGATGTCTCTTTGCTTGTGCACCTAAAAGCAAACAAGCAAGAAGAACATCAGTGAAATGTGGCATTGTTGCAGTTCAATTAGTAGTACAAATAAACAATATCATTTAGTGTGGTTACTTAAGTTATAATAAATAATTAACAAGACAGTGTATCCATTTGTAAAACCACACCAACATAAACTTTCATGTTGTACACTCAAGAAGGATAAAAAAAGGGCAACAAAAACACCATACAGATGTAACTGTTTGCTTTATGTGCATCAAGTTGGGCTGTGGAACCCTAATCCTTAGACAATGAACGCTGTTGTGCGGCTCTGCAATTATAGCAGACATGAGTTTGATGCCAGGTGTTAGGAAAATGGGGGGGGAATAGAAAAATTTTAAACAAAATTACAAAAATTTAAAAAGTTTAAAAAATAAATGAATTACAAATTAAGGTGTCCATTACGATGTCGGGCGGAGAAAAATCCGCCAACAACCACAGTCGCGAAAATCCGCCCGCCTACACCGTCTGAATACCGACCGAGCAATTACGATGCCGCGAACCGAAAACAGCCAGAGGCGGAAAATAAACAGAAAAAACCGCCCGCCCATGTCCGAGTCCAAGTCCATCCGCCCGCCAGGGACGGAAAGACGCACGACAAGCCAAAACCGCCCGCCCTGACGACCGAGACACCGCCCGTTAAATTAGGATCGTACCGACATGAGCGCGGGAAATCCACAAATACACCGCCCGCCAGCGCAAACAACAGTGACAAAAATGGACACGGCGGAAGCCCTGGCGGCCACGTCCATGCACAGAAACCATCCGCTGACAAAAACAAACACACACAACATGGCTAACAAGTCCACACAGCAACCCACGCACAAAAACCCAAACACAGTACACATCCCTGAAACACACACCCCCCCTGGACAAACAAATCAACTACAAATCCCAGAACACCAGCCACAACACACCTGAAAACAACAGACCATCATGACACACCCACATAGGTAAGTACAAAACCAGCCCCTTCACAGACCACAACCCCCTGCAACATTACAAACTGAGGGCGAAAGCACACAACACAGCGAGACAGAAAGGACAGCAGCACACCACAGACACGCACCCATCACACCCATCACCACCACCACCAAACACCTGACCCACAAACCCCCTGCACATCACACACCACACACCGCACCAGCACCACAAACACCAAAACACACACCATGGCATCACACAGAATGCCCAAGTTCACTCCCACCGAGCTAACGGTCATGGTCGACGAGATTGTCAAGGTGCACCCACAAATCTATGGCAACCAGGTCCAACAGACACCACTATCCACCAGAAACCGGTTGTGGAGCAGGATTGTAGACCAGGTCAATGCAGTCGGGAACGTTCCACGCAACAGAGGAGAAATTAACAAAAGGTGGAACGACCTCAAAAGCGTGGTCAAGAAGAAGGAGAGCAAAAATCGAGAGCTGGCTGCCAGGACTGGCGGAGGGAATCCCGCGCTATTCAAGACCTTCAAGGCGTGGGAGGAGAAGGTGCGAGTCATCATACATCCTGAGATCCTCACCGGATTACCAGGGGGAGTGGAGGCTGGTAAGTACAAACAAATGTATACCAGCACACCGCTATGTACTCACATGCACTACCACCATGCCATAGCTCCTAGGGACAAACACCCCCATGTCCAGTACACAATACACAAGACATCACCCACACATGCAACAGACACTCACACACACTCAGCCCAAAGCTACCAACTAACAAAACCATGGGGGCATGTGTACTGTCAGCCAGCACCGCAACTCCCACCAGGTCCCCTTGCACTCCAGATGCGCCAGAATGAGCACTCCCCACACCCACATCCATGTGTCTGCCATAGCTGCACTGACCGACAAGTAACAGGTAAGTAGCCGGAACACAAAGTCAGTGGGTCGGAGGGGGGACAGCTGAAGTACAACACCCACCAGGCCCCCACTCCCACAGACCAGCAAGGTGGAGCACTCCCCACACCCATGTGTCAGGCACAGCTGCAGTAACCAACAAGTAACAGGTAAGTAGCCGGAACACAAAGTCGGTGGGTCGGAGGGGGGACAGCTGAAGTACAACACCCACCAGGCCCCCACTCCCACAGACCAGCAAGGTGGAGCACCCCTCCCTCCCAGCACCATGTGGTATCTATTGCATTGCGCACTCAAAAACAACCTGTAGGTGGGAAACTGTACAGGGCGGGGTGTCTGTAGGCATGAGGACTGCACTACGAGTGACACATGGGACATGTCACGTAGCAGAGGAACACGCAGCACTGCTCCCAGTCACAATCATGTGACCAATGTGCACACGGACATGTATTACAGAGTCATACCCCACATGACCCATCACAGATACAGCAACACCCAAGGAGCCACGTCTGCATGCACAAGTCCCACTGGAGTACAGACCCACACGGCATGCACTGTGCCACCCATCACACACATCAGCAACACCATCGAAGTCTTGTCCATGTAGTCCTTACTGCCTGTCACCCACACATCGGACAACAACGCCCATGTAAGACAGAGCGTACTAGAAGTACCAGCTTGGAACCACAATATTGCACACAAAGACAACTGGACCCATGAAACACACAGGCACACAATGCACATTCAACATATCATCCATCTCATCTCACAGCCAAAATGTCATGAAAGGTATGACATCCGAACAGCTGTCCCTCATACAGTAGACATGCAAAGATACCTGCCCATGACAAATCAAGTGGCTGCAGTGACCGAAGCGCACGTCACACTGCGAGTAACGACACACATAATATAGTCAACACTCCAAGAGCACAGCACTGATGCACATGTACCAGGGCAGCACGCACACAAAGGAATTGGCCCATCTGCAATACGTCGTGTGGCACACAACAAGCACGAACTCACAACATTGCTACCAATGTGATGTCCATGAATGATAACAGTCAGCAGATATTCCGGCCATGTGAGACAGACACACACCTTTGTCTATGCACTGTCACGTTGCCAGAACACATGTCACGTTCTGCACCCATTACCCACAGCATGTACCCCAAAAGCATATTTCAACCCAAGAGCGTTTAGGGGGCTGTACCCCCTTATGGCATCAGCGTACCTAAGCGTTCCATCCCTCCCCCTAAACCATCGTTCAACCCAACATCGTCGATGGTCCTGGAGCACGCATACACACAAGCCACAAAATGTAGTAGCATAGCAACACACACCCATCGGCATTGCTAATCCGTCCCATGCCACATGTCCACATCACACAGACCCATTGCCTAGCCCACGCATACACACATCGTACATCCACACACACGCCATTGGGAAACCTGTGCACGACAGTGCACGAACTGTGAATGTCAGACAACCAATACATACTTTGCTAGGTGCAACACAATGACCCATCTCATTCTCCCCACAGGTGCCGAACTGCTGGATGCTGGAGAGGGTGACAGCAGCCAGCACAGCCAGTCCGCAAGCCCCCGACCCAGACTCACGGATGTAGAGGAGCTGGACACCTCTCCGGACACGGACCACCCAGCAGGCCCATCTGGAGTGGCAGGGCACAACCGCTCCCCAGGGCCCCTCCTGCCCACCAACACATCACCCAGGGCTGCTGACCAGTCACAGACCCCTGCTGCCACAGCCGTTGCGGCCACCACCACCGCCGCAACCACCACCACCGCCGCAACCACCACCACCACGCCATCCCTCGCCACAGCCCCTGCGCAAGGGTCGGCACGGCCGTCGGGCTCCACCCTGGGAGCCAGAGCGAGGACCGTGGTGAGCAATGTGGCTAGTGGGCAGGTCGGTGGCAGCAGTACTGGTAGGAGGAGCAGGGCCAGGCCAACGCCAACTGTGCCTGGGAGCCAAGCCCTGCCGCCAATCGACAGAGTCCTTGGGGCCTATGAAGAGGCCCAAGGCGAATGGGCCAGGTTGGCAAGCGACACGCGGGAGGTCCTTGCGGTGTTGAGGTCCATGGACGCCCATATGGCCCAAATCGCGGCCCTCATGGGCCAGCTGGTGGTAGGGGGGAGGGCACAAGCAAGGCCAGCAACACCACCTCCGCCACCACCTGCTGTGGCGCAGGCTCGTGCAGCATCGCGTTCCCCTGCGTCCACAGCGAGTGAGCACTCCTCAACCACCACCAGCGGAACATCAACACCCCCCCCTACCAAACATGGAAGGGGCCGTCCGAAGAGGAAACAGGTGTCCAGAGAGGACTTCGCCCGCACCAAACGCCAGTGAGTCAGCCAGCCACCTTGACCACCTACTGCATTGACTTGAAATACGATCCTACCCCACACTGCCATGTGAATGGCATGTGCCTGTTGGACTGTGGACATAGAACTCCATGGGTACACCTTGACCATCACGCAGCCATGACCGTCAACTCATTGTCACAGCATGCACCACATTTGTCATCACCTTGCACACAATCACATGTCACCGCTGTTAATAAATACACCTTGTTCACAATCGGCTTAATGTGTCCTGGGTTTATTCCACGATGTGCAATCGCCACCATGAGCAGAAATGCATCTGCTGTGTGGCATGTCGATGGGACAGGAGAGGCTGCAGGGACCTAGGGGTGAAAAACAGAACAAGAGTACATTCAATGAGTGTGTCACACACTCATCACACATTACTTGTCACCAACTACAAGCAATGCACACACATCTCACAGAGCAACAGGGCACAATGCTACAGCCACTGACAGTGGCATACCAACCTGGACATGGACCATTGACACACAGCACTCAGTGAACAAAAGGCCCCCGTAACAGAGCACACATACACCTGCACAACTACAGCTACATCAGCCGTCGTACATGGTCACTCACCGTCAAGTGAAGTAGCGGGCGATGAGCTGCTGACGCACAGTCACAGCTTCATCCTCTCCACTGTCCTCTTCACTGGAGCTGTCCTGGTGTGCAGGCTGGGGCCCTGGTTGATCTCCGTCATCCACAATTAGGGGGATCTGCTTGCGGATCGCCAGATTGTGCAGCATGCAGCAAGCCACAATTATCTGGCACACCTTCTGTGGGGAGTATGCCAGTGCGCCCCCGGTGCGGTCCAGGCATCTGAACCTGGACTTGAGGAGGCCAAAGGTCCGCTCAACCACACGTCTGGTCCTCCCATGTGCCTCATTGTAGCGGACATCAGCTGGGCTCCCAGGACGTCGTAATGGGCTGAGCAGCCAGGGTCCATTCGGGTAAGCAGAGTCACCTGGGTGTGAGGGACAGAGAGAACCGTTGCAATTCCAACTGGACACAAGACAGCATCGCACAGCAAGCACGCTACACTACTCCACATACTCACCAACAATCCAGCCACGGTCCGGGTGCAGATTGGTCATCAGACGTGGTAGGATGCTGTTGCGCATGATGTGCGCGTCATGGGCCGATCCTGGGAATTTCGCACACACGTGTGAAATCACCATGTCCGCAAGGCACACCACTTGCACATTGAGGGAGTGCGTGTGCTTCCGGTTGCGGTAGAGGTGCTCGGTGGCCTGTGGTGCAACGAGGCCAACATGGGTGCAGTCTATTGCACCAACGACGTGGGGGATTCGTCCAAGAGCATAGAATGCACCCTTCACTGCCGCCAATTCACGAGCCCTGGGGAAGCGGATGTATCTGTTCCTGTACAGCATCATGGCTGACAGTACATCCCTGAGCACCATGCTGAACATGGGTTGGGACATCCCACCTCCACTGCCCACTGTGTGCTGGAATGACCCAGTGGTGAAGAAATGCAGTGCAGCCATCACCTTAGCCGTGGGGGTAAATGCTGTTGGATACACCCTGCGAGGACGGAGGTGGGGTTCCAACAAGGCACATAGGCGATGCAGGGTGGGTCGGTCCAGACGATATTTGCGGATGACCTCCACATCCACCATGTCTGACAGCAATTGGTAGGGGCGATGAATGTTTGGTCTCCGCCTAGGAAAGATGGAAGTGAACACATGTCAAAGCAACACGCCACATGGCATATTCACATACACAAAACATAAATGACTGAGCAGGCAATTGAATGACAGAACGGCTGACAAGTAGGGACAGCACAGCCACAATACACGTACACAGGTCCCCTGCCAATAGCAAATGGGCAGTGACACACACCATTGCTATGAGCATGCACATGGGGAGTTAGGCCTTAACAACTTGTAAGGCATGCTGATGGTAACAGACTGCATATTCGGTGAACTGCAACACCACAGCAACATGACTAGCTGCTGTGCATCACACTGCTTCCGAGGCTGGGTGTGTAGGGCACACACCAACAACGCTATGGACACAGGCTGAGCGGCCAAAACAATTGGGACCTGTGGCACGAGGGGATATGAGACAGTCATTGATGTCCCTACTGCACCCTATGTACAGCACTGTACGGATCACACCTCCAGAAACATTGACAGGTGTACACATTGGCAGCCCCATGCCAACACGGCTGTGTGCTTGCAACTACACATCACAAGTGACACGTAACATTGCACGTGCCAAGTGGCAGATGTACATAGTGAAAGATGGCATGTGTGTGCATATGCATATCCCATGCTCCCATGCCAATGTGTACATGATGATGTTCCTACATACATGTGGAGGCTGAGCACTGGCCGTCCCTGCCAATGCACACAGCATGTTGTGGCCCTGTCCATTGTGGACCTGCACCCACACGCAAATCATGGCCACACCTGCAGATGCATTGCGCACATTATACTGTGTGGTGCACATGGCATCAGCGGACTGTACCCGGCATGGGCCAGGCCCTTACGGGCAACTCCAATGACCCTCGCGGTTGCACCCTGCGTGTTCCACTGTGGAGGTAGGCGTCCATGGCCAGCTGGGAGCAGGCCAACGTCTGCAATTGTAGCTGCCAGACATGGTACACGAATCGCAGCAGCTTGTACCCACTGAAACGGCCCCAGGGGGTAATATGTGTGTGTGAGTGGGACAGGCATAACCACAGCTGCCTGGCACTGCAGCCTGGCACCCCTCGACGACACCTGCTGCTGCCACCACTCCACCTACACGTGGATGATGCTGAGGACATGTCCAGGTCCACTAACCCGCGAGGAGCTGGAGAACCTGGATTCCGTGCTCCACGCACACTGCACATGGCTATTCCTTGCGAAAGTTGTGTGTGAGAGACAACTGCAGTGTGTGTGGGTGTGCATGTGGGGGACACACATGTCGTTGCTCCTCAGCACTATGAGTCAGAGCCTGTGGAGTACAAACATGCACTGCTCACCATGCTGGCTGCAGGTGGCATGGGTATGTGAGCTCTCGGGCGCTTTGACCTGTCTGTCCCTCGCGAGTGGTGGTACATGGCAACTTCATGTCAGACATCCAGTGACACAGACAATTGGCAATGCAGGTCTCAGTGCACTTGTCGGTCGTGTGGAAGTCAGGCTGGGGACATGCTGCCCTTCTCAGTCCCAGCAGGCCTGGCCTGCACATTGACTGCACAATGCCAGTAGGTGCCGACACAGACTGCCTAGTGGGTTACATGTGTCTCCTGTTCAGGACCCCCCGGATGAGCGCTTACTCTGCACTGTCAATTGGACACACCATGACTCGTGATAGGGATGTGTGTGAGAGATAGTGGCACTGAATGAGACCTTCGTTGCGGGGTGGGCCATGCACAGGGCGAGTACGCTGATGGTTGCGCAGTGTTGGTCACAGTGGGTACACCCACACAGATGTGTTGCCTTGTGATCTTTTCCTAGGTCAGCCTGACAATGGACAGTAGATGTGGGCAGGCTACACATTGCTCGATGTGCTGTCTATGTGCATGTGCATTCACACCAGGCACAACTGCCCTTGCACATGTGACCCCTGCTGCACTCAGTGCTGGGTCTGTTGAGCTGATGCACCGTCTGTGCGTGGGGCAGACAGCTCTGCTCACTTCCGTCATTGCCCATGACATCACTTTGCCGCAGGTGACATGGATCATGGAGGGCCCACATGTGCGCGTGGGTGGACTACACAAGACTGTCCAATGGTTGTCACCCCCAGTCAGTGCTTCGAATGGGAAGTATGTGGTGCTGGTACTCTTTTTGATGTGTCGAGTGTGCGGGGCTAGGTGCGGGGCTACATGCAAGACCTGGGAAGGTCATCGGCTTATCTACTAGTTGTACTACACACGAGACATGTCTTTTTCTGACCACATCAGGGGCATTCCTTACACTAACTGAAAGTCAAACAGTTATCTTTTACACTGTCCTCATGGCCTCCCCTCGCTCACACCAATATGCATTTGCACATGAGAAGCTAGCGCATGCACAAGCAGCTCCAAGCTCGCCCCAGAGAGGCCAAGGAGTGTATGTGTGGGTCCAGTTGAACAAGTGGTCTGTCTCACGGTATAATTAGTGGCGGGACGCCGTCCACATGCGTGGTGCCCCGACTCGAGACCCGGGCAACATTGACAATGCATGACAGGCTCCGCAGTCCGGATACACCACCTGCAACACACAGAGGCTGTAGCTGCCCTAGCGGGCCAGGCCGCGTCCAACTGGGGCTCATGGCCCCACACATTCACTCTTTGGCCTCTCTGTGGTGAGCTTGGAGCTGCTTGTGCACGCGCTGGCTTCTCTGTTGCAATGGCATGTAACGTGTGTGGGTGTATTGTCAATGGGTGGGATGGTGCGAGCCACCTTCCGTGACGTCACTGCTGCTTGTGATGTGTGCGTCCCCCCACTACTTCCATTTGACTTGTGCCATACTACACATTGTGGATGTGTTGCCTGCGTGATGTGACAAGGATGAGCGCGCCATGACCTCTCACCCACCATGCTCTTCTGCCATCCCGTGCCCTGGATTGCCTGTGCAAGTGGATGATGTTGGGGATACACCATGTCGACAGGGGATGTGAGTGCCTTGGCAAGGGCCTGGCGGACGCGCAGCAGTATCCGGCATGTCCACGGAGGGTGGGCTGACGTCTACACTTGATGCGGCATTGTTCGTGTGCCCGCCTGTTGTGCACACACGAGTTCACATTCGTCACCAGACAGGTGGTCTTTACAGATTCCCAGGAGTGCGCCAATGTACTGTTCCTGAGTCCTCCCAACACAGCGTGTTTCAACATTGCATGTGCGCACCTACCCGTCACACCCACCCACCTGAGCCATGCGTAACTACCGCTTCACATCACACATGTGTGTCTCCCACAGTTGTGCTACTCATTTGCGTTGACATCCAATGACAGTGGACTACATGGTAATCTCACGACTGCCGTGTACTTCACACACTCTCATCCTCTCTCATTCGTACTTGTGAAATGAATCAGCAGAGACACATTGTTGCTTCAAGCCATGTATTGGGACTTATGTCCTCTGTGATGCAGTATAGTGAACACTACTGGCAGCGAAGTGCATGTGGAGGATATACTCAGCATGATTACACATAGCATAGGGTGTAGGGGTACAGTGATTAGTTGTTGACTGTGGGATGTGGGCTTCAGAGTTACAACTGCTTAGCCGTTGGTGTGCTAATGTACATTTGCTAATCACTGTGGTGCTGCTGACTTTGACACAGACAGTATACATATAGCCTACCAGTCCGCTTGTCATCATGGGCACAGTGCATCTCAGTTCCATGTTACAGGTTTGCTGCTATAGTTACTAATACACACATGCGTGGAGGTGGCATCAGGGCATGGGCTTACGTGCATGCAACGGCGTCCCACTTGTTGTTGCGATGTGGTGGGTACTGGCCATGTCACAGTCACTGGGCTCATGTTGTTGGTGGATGCACTTGGTGTCCATGCAAAGGTCCTGGCACGGACGTTCAGAGGGAGGTGTGGTGACAGCTCTCACATACTACAGCAGGACGATTGCTGTCCACTGACCGGTGCATATGTTCATGGGCGCAGGATCCATATCATGGCATGGTTGTACGTGCAGTTCTGTCCATGTGGTTGCCATACGTAAATCCCATGCCTCTGCCTACCCCTGTTCATGCAGAGTTACTGGATGTGATGAGAAACAGGGTGCATTTCCCAAATAGTATCAGATGTCATGGCAGTGTAGTTGTTGTTGTGGTGTCAGTTGCAGGTTGCATGGTATAGTTGTTGTACTGGTAACTGCCTAGTCCGTGCGTAAGCCAAGCATGGGTACGGTGTGGGACATCATTGCTCAATTGGGAGTATGGCGACGGGGCCCGACGAATTGACAGGTTGTCAGGAATGCAATACCTTCCAGCAGGGCTTCCATGGCATTGGTGGTGGACATGGTTGCCATCCAATGTAGCGGATGGTGGCTGTCAAGGTGTTGGTCGTGAGTTGTCCCTTGTAGGAGCATGATGGGACATGTTGGATGGCATTCGATGTAACTGTAATCCATTATCCGTCATGTGGAGGCACAGTGGTCCCATTGCAGTGTGGGTCCGATAGTCGCCACATACGCCATGCCCCCATAGGCTGAACAGACCCTGTCGTGGGCGTCAAGGGGGTTGAATAGTTGTAGCAGGTCCGCCCTTGGACATGCCGGGTTGGAGAGACAAAACTCCACAGGATAGTAGAAGGGACACCTCCGGCAGTAGAAGACGGGGATGACGCAGCTGAACAATGCGATGCGGTAAGTTAGTCGGTAACTTACGTTCAGCAAGGCCAGATTGTCACATCCCAATATCTGTATCAGGTTATGTTTGTACAGCTTGATCTGTCCGGCGTAGTTGGGTAGGTGTGGTGCAAGTGCCATTTTGCTGCAGGGCGCTGTGGTGGCGTGCTCTGGCTGTCTGTGCAGTCTGCAGAGTGCAACCTCCGATGTTGCTGGGTATTCTGTAATGGTCGTAGGGAGGCAGGACTTGTGTTATGTTGGCTTGTGCGGAGGACACGGGCCCTCATCCCACATGCTTCTCTGAACGGTCAAGGTCAGTGGTGTCTGACTCCTGCCAGATAACTTGCATGTGAACCACATGGGGGAGTGTTATCATTTCTTCTTTCCGTTGTGAATGTTCTTTGGTGTTATGCGCTATCTGCCCTGTGGCCGCTTCCCTCTGCATGCCTGTGTTGGGCTTTGTTTGGTGGAATGACTGTTGTCTCCGGCTTGTTTAGTCGGGATGTGGTTTCAGAGTGGGAATGGAAGGTCATTCGGTGCTGTCTCCTCTCCCGTGTTTGGGCAGCAGGCTGCGTTTCCGCTATACGTTGGGCCTTGTGTTATAATTGGTCCCACCTGTTGTCTGTCCCCGGTATCTTTGATGTTACGTATTGCATGTCTTGTTATTGGGTGCAGGGTGGCATCGGTGTTTCTGTGTGGTACTGGCGTACCTTTTCCCGACGGGGTCCATATTCTGCTGGGTGATGTTGCCTCCGCTGTGTGCTTCGCCGTGTTTTGCACACAGGGGTGTGTCCTAATGTGGCGTGACGTCACTGACATGTTCGGGTCACTTGTGTGACGTCAGGTTGGCAACAGTGAATTGCCGGTTGGGGACATGACTGTGGCAGGGCTGTCACGTGACATGTGCGTTCTGGGTGGTGCTGGTGTGTGTGGTGTTTGGTTGTGACCCTGTGTTTGTGTGCGGCGCATGCATTACGCTGCCGTTGGCCTCTGCGTTGTGCGCATGTGTGGGTGCAGTGGTGGATGTGTCGTGTCCACGCAGGGTTGTCGGGGGGGGCCATGTACAGTTTTCCCGCCCTTGCGCTGTGTGCGCTGTTTGCGTGCCCCTGTTGTGTGTCTGCCTACCTGCGTTGCCGCGGTGCGTTGACTCCTGGGTGCTGCATCAGGTAGAGCATGGGGAGGGCCTGCAGTGCTGGATTCATGCTCGGGGGTCCGCCTCTTACTATCCGTACTGTGCGTTCGGTTTTCCGCCTTGCTTTCACGTGCAGTGTCTCTTAGCCGGGGGAACTGTTTGGTTCTGGCATCGTAATTTGTAGGCCGGGCGGTACGTGATTTCGTCGGGCGTTGTGTCTCCATTGGGCCGCGCCGCTCCGTGGACGGGCGCACTTTGATGGCGGAGGGCGTAGCTGGCTTATGGGCGGTGTTTGGCTGTCTTTTCGCATCCTAATTGGGCGGGCGTGTGTGCTGTGGCGGGCGGACGGTAACTGGTGCTTTTTGCATCCGCCAGCACGGCAGTGGTGCTTCCGCCCGCCATCCTAATGGGCCCCCAAATTACTACTAAAATTTTAAAAACTAAAATTAAAAAATATAAATTAAAAACATTATGAATAAGTGAAATTATCCTCAAACATAATTTATTTTCAGTGAAATGTGGCATTGTTGCACTTAACTAGTAGTACAAGCAAACAATGTCATTTAGTGCAGTTACTCAAATTATAAATAATTAACAAAATTATTGTGTATTCATTCATAAAACCACACCAACATAAACTTTTATGTACACTCAGGAAGGATAAGAAAGAGCAACAACATACAGATGTAACTTTGCTTTATGCGCATCAAATTGGGATGTGGCACTCAAGGAGGTGCAAGTGACAATTGAATATACCTTAGAAAAGTAATGCTGTTCTGTGTGCTTAAGGCAGACATGGGGTTGATGATGGATGTTAAGGAAAATCTGAAAAATAAAATAAAAAAATATTTTAATTAAAAACATATTTTTAAAAATTATAAAAAATACAATTTAATTTAAAAAGTGTCTTTTTTAAAAAAATTCAAAAAATAAATTGCAATTCAATTAAAAAATGTTTGTAAAAAATTATCAAAAAAATGTAAATTAAAAAAATATTATTGCTGATGTACTAGGGGACTACCATAAGAAACCCATTGAGATTTGGGAGGCAAGGAGTGGTGCAGATGAAAAATGCAAAAAACGTATATAATATAAAACACTGTTCATACGGTACATTTACTATGAGCATTGAGCTACTAGGCCTCAAGCATATTAATTTATTAAGCTGATATCAGGGAAAAGTAAAAACAAATTAGCACAAACAGAAAGGCTTAAGCCTCTACATACACATTAAAATGGCTTTGAAATCTGATGGTTGCACAAAATGGCCACGTGGTAAAACAACAACAACCAGCAGGAGGCATGGCCACAACAAAGAACACATGCAGGCCTATGGCGAAAGCACTCTGGCTGCCTGCACAAAATAGCCTCCAGCCACAAGGTCAATCAACAAGCAGGAGGAATGGCCACAAGAAAGACATGCAAGCATCTGGCAAAAGAACACTGGCTGCCTACACAAAATGGCTGGCAGCCACATGGTAAAACAATAATAACCAGCAAGGAGGCGTGGCCACAGCAAAGAACACAAGCAGGCCTACGGCAAAAAAGCACACTGGCTGCCTACACAAAATGGCCGCCAGCTACATGGTCAAATATCAAGCAGGAGGCATCAAAAACGAAGAACACATGCAGGCCTTTGGACACTGACTATACAAAATGGACCCTGGACACATGGCATGGGGAACAAAGACAAATAGTGGCCTATGGCAAACACACTCACACACTGGCCAGACAAAGAAGGCACGGTAACAAGGAGAAACAGCAATAACTCAGCAATGACAAAAACAAAAATTAACTGGGCTAAAACATTTGACAACAACACATCCTCCAAAGGCATCAAATATATTGCCCCACCTATACACTATTTGCAGAAAAAAAACATGAAGTACCCCAAAAAAAACACATTTTGTAAATATTGTGTCATTTCAACCGACATCACAGAAACAGTTGTTTCATGCACCACATAACTAGTACTGGGCCTACTGGCTGGAAGGCCCATGGGCAAACTGGTCCTAATAATGAATTAAATGAATATTGCAAATTTATTAAAAAACATGGGGAAAATGTCCTGAACTGTGCAACATTTTTCCTTTATAAAAAAAGAAACATCACTTGCAAAAAAATAACAATGCCCCTACTGGAACTGCAGGCCACCCACCACTATAAATTTTAAAAAACGAATACAAGTATAAATAAATCCTGGTGCATGCCCACTATCAAACAAACAACTCCCTTATTCAACAGTTTTTTTAAATTACTTGTGAAATCTCAAATGCAAAGTCCTTACATCCAATGGTATATATGCAGTAGACAAGGAGACTGATCCTTCCAGCTCCAAATCCAAATGAAAAGTGACCAGGAGGTAGACAAAGCACTGGGAGGAGCCTGCTGGACAAGAACAGTAAGTTGGTGTCTCTGGGGCACTTCCTTCCTGTCAGAAAAAAAAGTTTAAAAAAAAGGACTCCTCGCACAAAAACGAACGTGAACGGTCCATTTGAGAAGTTATTTAACTCCAAATTGCCTTTTAGAGGAGATTTAGCTACTTTGAAAGGAGATAATCTTCTCCAGGTTGCAGCCACAGTCAATAGAGCTCAATCATACTCACCTAAGTCACAAAAGAAATGCCAGAAGAAGCTGGGTCGGCCTTAAGCCGCAAACGGCTAGAAAATGTTGAGGAAAGTCTTGTTGCACTGTCCGTGCATGCAAAGCTATCTTAGGAGCACACCAACAGAAAAAAAACTCTGCTACGTTGCGGAGTGCAGAGTTTTTCGGTAACTCTGCCTTCTCCGAGGAATGTGGAGTTTCCGAATTCCACAAACTCAGTGAGTTTTACACCCAGGCCTAGTTTCAACTGCATGCAGTAATGTGTTTTTTTGGCAGTAGCTTTCTTCATTAAAGAAAGGCTCAGTTCCGAATGTATGCTTCCATTCACTTTTGAAAACTTTACAAAAAATACTTCTATTCACAAGTCTTTTTTTTTCTTCTTCTCTTCATAGAATACATTGTTTTATCTAGAATCAAAATAGTTTACTCTTCAGAGCAAATGACTTGTCAACTGCAATTTCAATATGTTGTTTTTCTTGACCGCTTCCCTTCTCTTTTTATACTGCCTCATAGTTTGTGCCAAATTCTGAATTACCCTACTATGAAACATTCTTGTCCGTATGTCCTTTAATTGTGTCTGTTTTTTTGTTAAACCATGTGTTTTCTTATATGATTTATTAGTTTTAATCTCATTTACTTTTTCTCCTTCCTTAGTGGATTTAAATCTTTGCTTTTGTTAGCATGTTGTTTCACACTTTGCAGTTTTCCACATTTTATTAAAAGAAATTTTTAGTTTTCTTACCAGTAACTCTTTTATCTTTAAGCACAATTTCTGCATTATCCCTTTTCACTCTGAATTGCAAGGAGATAGTATTATTTTCTCTGTTCCTTTCTTGTTTCTGTCTTTGTTGACATTCTTACTCTTTATTTAGAAATGCCGGGCGAATATGCCTCTTTTTTCCGCTTTCCCTCACCCCGCATGTTGTTACAACGCGGTTGTTACAATGACCGCGTTGTAACAACGCATACCATTACCCCGCAAGTCATAACAATGACTTGCGGAGGGGGGCGCTGGATGTTGGAATAGTATAATTTACTATTCCAACTCCAGTCTGTGCGGACAGTAGGGAAGTTGTTGGATTTAAAATCCAACACCTTCTCCCCCCTCCGCAAGTCGTTGTAACAACTTGCGGGGTAATGGCATGCTTTGTTACAACGCGGTCGTTGTAACGTCTGCATTGTAACAACATGCGGGGTGACCGATGCGGATTAAGGGGTGTTTACCATGCATAGAGATGCCTGAAACCCCAAAAAAACAATATGTGTAGGTTAATATTGGATACCGTATCATTATATAGTTTGAGCAATTAAACAGCTACATAAATTGTTATATCACCCTGCAGCAGCAAACTACAAGTGTGTTACTTTGCATGTATAAATAAGTGTATCAGTGTCTGCATCAGTGTGTAACTGGGTGTGGCAGTTTATGCATTAGTGTATGTGTGGCCATGTCACTTTATGTATCAGTGTGTGCTTGGGTACCTTAGTGTATGAATAAGTGTATGCCTGGGTATGTCATCATATGCATCAATGTGTGCCTAGGTGTGTCAGTGTATGCAAAGGTGAGTGCCTGGGTGTCTTAGCAATGCATATGAATCAGTGTCTGACTGGGTACGACAGTGTATGAATAAGTGTGTGATTGATTGTGTTAGTGTATGCATGACTTTGTCCCTACCTACTACCTTAGAGTTGACTTATATGTAGTAGAAGGGGAGTTTAAGGCTTTGCAAGAAGTAATCAATGCCAAGTTGACCTGGCATCAAAACTACACAGATAGGCTCTGCATTAGCACGCCCAATGCATGTTTAAAGGTCTACTAGTCAGTGTGGGTGATTAGGACTGTCAGTACTTGAATACATGTCTGAGTCAGTTCAGTGTATTAGTCCCTCTGTGTGTGTGTGTCACTGGATGTGCAAGTAACTATGTTGATGTGTCACTGGACGTCTTAGTATCTCTATAGGTCTGTATATACATATTTTTCAGAGTGTATGTATTGCTTACTGGCTGTATTAGTGAGTGTTGGGTATGTAAGTGGGTGTACAACCGGCTCTCTTACTGCTGGATACATAAGTGATGTGTGGGAGTGGGAGTGAATATGTAAGTACCTCTGTCGCTGTCTGACTGGGTATGATAGTGGCTCCATGCTTTTGTACATAGGTATATAACTGAAAGTATGGGTGGGACACTGGATGTTTAACTGGGTGCTTTGGTCTCTAAGTGCACTTGTATCTCACTGAAACGTAAAAGTAAATTTATATATATATGACCTAATTTAGGGCTGACTTATATGTAGTAGAAGGTGAGTTAATGGCTTGGTAAAGGGGTTTAAAATGTCAAGTTGACTTGGCAGTAAAACTGCACGCACAGGCTCTGCAGTAGCAAGCCCAACACATGTTTAAAGGGCTACTTGTCTGGATGGGTGACTTGGTAGTGTTAGTTCTTCAGTACATATCTGTATGAGTGTATCAGTTCCTCATTGGGTGCATCACTGGATATGTAAGTAACTATATCAGCATATGACTGGCTGTGTTAGTAACTTTATGGGTCTATACATGTGTATGTAACTGGCTGTATGGATTGACTTTAAGGCTTACTAAGGGGTTTTAAATGCCAATTCGACCTGATAGTAAAACTGTACACTCAGACTCTGTAGTAGCAGGCCCGAGACATGTTTAAAGGGCGACTGGTCTTGGTGGCTGACTTGGGAATGTATGACGTTACAATGCGTGGTGTTACCACGCGGTAGGTAAAAACGCGGTCGTTACAATGACCGTGTTGTTACCACGCGTGGCATTACATCGCAAGTCATTTCAACGACTTGCGCTAGGTGGCGCGCTGGATTTAGGAATAGTATAAATTACTATTCCTACTCCAGTTAGCGCAACAGCAGGGATGGTGTTGGATATAAAATCCAACACATTCCCTGGTGTTGCACGCCACCTAGCGCAAGTCGTTGAAACGACTTGCGATGTAATGCCACTCGTGGTAACAACGCGGTCATTGTGACAACTGCGTTGTTATCAACCCGCATGGTACTGTCAGTGTTGTAAACGCTGTCTCCCCTGACTTGGTTGTGCCACCACTTGAGGAAAATGTCTGAGTGATTGTATCATTACCTCTGTGCATGTGCCACTGGATATGTAAATAACTATATCGGCATATGATTGCCTGTGTTAGTAACTCTATGGGTCTAAACATGTGTATGTAACTGGTTGTATGGATTGCTTACTGGCTGTATTAGTGACTTTTGGGGTATGTAAGTGTGTGTGCAACTGCCTCTCTTACTTCTCGATACAGAAGAACTGTGTGGGTGTGTGAGTGAATATGTAAGTGCTACAGTTGGTGTCTGACTGGGTGTGTGAGTGGCTCTATAGTTTCATAAATAAGTATGTGAGTTGCAGTATGGGTGGGAGACTGAATGTCTAACTGGGCGTATGGGTCTGTAAGTGTGCATGTAACTCCCTGAAACTTCAAAGTGTATGTCTTACTTTTTAACTACATAACATCCTGACCTATGTCCTACCTATGGCCTATTTTAGGGGTTACTTATATGTAATAAAAGGGGACTTTAAGGCTTGCTAAGAGGTTTTAAATGCTAATTCGACCTGGTAGTAAAACTGCACACTCAGACTCTGCAGTAAAAGTCCTAGGACATGTTTAAAGGGTAACTTGTCTTGCTGTCTGACTTAGTTGTGCCACCACTTGAGTACATATCTGAATGAGTGTATCATTACCTCTGTGCATGTGTCACTGGATATGTAATTAACTATGTCGCTTTATCACTGTCTCTCTTAGAAACTGTATGGGTCTCTAAATGTGTATGGTAATAGCTGTATGGATTGCTCCCTGACTGTGTTAGTGACTCTTGGGGTGTGTAACTGTGTGTGCAAGTGGCTCTGGTAGTGCTGGATACATAACTGCTGAATGGGTGAGTGAGTGGATGTGTAAGTGCCACTGTCTGTGTCTGAGTGGGTTTGTGAGTGCCTCTATGCTTTTGTAAAAAGGTTTATGAGTTGCAGTATTGGTGGGAATCTGGATGTTTAACTGGGCATTTAGGTCTGTAACTGTGCAATGAAACTTCAAAGTACATGAATTAACTTTCAAGAACATATCACCCGAACCTATGGCCTACTTACAGCCTACCTTAGGGGTGATGTATCTGTAGAAGAAGGGGAATTTAAGGCTTGGTTGGTTTATGAGTATTTGGGTGGTTCTGTGAATGAGTGTGTGAGTGTCTAAGTGGGTCTGTGAGTGGGTGCATAAGTGTCTATGTGGGTGCATGAGTGTATTTTTTTTAATTTTAGCAGAATTCACAAATCGACTGTGAAGTTACATGGGGCCATGCTAAATGCTGCAATGGATTTGGGAATCCTCGCACAAGGAAAAAACTTTTTTACTAGGCACTTTCTTGCCCATCAGGCGTCCTTCACAGAACTCTATGTTGCACCCTGGGGGTCAGGGTACTTTTATCCTGCGCCCTTCCACTACATTTCATGTTTATTGTTTCTGTAGGTGACTGTTTCCAGATGTCTGAAGTGGTGCCCACAACTTTTTACTCAGGTTGTGGCCAATCAATCAGTGTAGTGCTGTAGGCACATGAATTCGCAATGCATCACAATGGATTCAGGTAGGGTTTGTGACTCTAGATATACAAATGTGTTTATCCTTTAATATCACAAAAACTACTGAACAGATTTACACCAAATCAATATAAGGGCTCTTTTTGGACCATGAGCTACATGTATGCCAAATTTGGTGTTATTCTGTGCAGCAGTTTGGACTGTAGTCGTGTTCAAAATCCCTATAAGAAATGGCATGGGGAAAATAAGTTTTGGACCCCTCTCTTTCTTGTTCCCGGATCACAGATCACCCTGGAAATTTCAGGACAGCAGCTGAAGTGAGTGGCAAGCGAGTGCAAAAAAGTTCATGAGGATTCGTCAAATGGTGCCAAAGTCATTGGCAAAACAAAAAACACTTTTCCTATGGAAACTAGGTCCTAACTATAACTACCGGTCACCAGTATGTAGTTATAGTTAGGACCTTGTTTCATTTGGAAAACATTTTTTATTTTGCCAATAACTTTGGTGCTGTTTTACGAATCCTCACAAATGTTTCAAAACTAGTTTGTCACTTATTTTAGCTGCTGTTTTGAAAGTTTCTGAATGCTTTGGCAAGAGGAGGCAGTGAAAATTGGGGGTCCCAAACTGTGTTTTCCCAATGCAATTTCCCATAGGCATTTTAGACACAACTACAGCTACTGCTGGATGAAATTGCACCAAATTTGGCACAAATCTAGATCTTGGACCAGAAAGAGTGCTTTTTGTGATTTGGTGTAATCCGGTCTGTAGTTTTGGAGTTATTAAATAAAAATAAATATAGATACCTAGGGACGTGGTCCCTTTTTGGATTTTCCGCTGTGGATTTGCGGCTTAACATCCCAAAAGAAATGCCATCATTGACTGGCTGCAACCTGAGAGGGAGGTTGCAGCCACAATGTTAGATAACAGGGTATGGTCACCGGTTATGAGATTTTACAAAAAAGTGAATAGAAGGGATTAGAGTAGAGGTACCTTTACCCCATGTGTGCAATACATGGGTATATGAGGGACCCATTATTGAAAAGAAATGGACTTATAAGTATTTTCTTTCCATGTGCAGGAATTCATGGATCTGCTGCAGTGCAGCCCCTATGTAAAATCACGGTTAATCCGTAAATTGAGTTGTAAATTAAAAAAATACATCCATGCAGTGACCCACTCAGATACTCATACACCCACTCACAGACCCACTCAGATACTCACACACCCACTCACAGACTCATTTACCCATTCTCACACCCATTCCCAGACCTACTCAGACACTCGCACGTCCACTCACAGACCCACTCACATGCCCACTGACAGACTAACTCAGATACTCATGCACCCACTCACAGACCCACTCAGACACTCACACACCCACTCATAGACCCACTCAAACACTCACACACCCACTCCCAGACCCACTCACATACTCTCACACCCACTCGCAGACTCACTCCAACACCCACTCACTCAGACACTCATGCACCCAATCAGAAAGTTGCCACCACCATTATCGAAAACAAGGAATGGTCACTGGTTGTGGGAATTTACAAAACAATGTAATAGAAGTGGTTAGGTTAGCGTTGCCTTGTCCCCATGTGTGCAATATAGGGGTGTACAAGGAACCTCTGATTGAAAAGAAATAGGCTGATAAGTATTTTCTTCTACTTGCGGGAATTCGTAGATCCGCCATGACCCTCAGTGTGGCCCCAGTGTCAAATGGTGTTGGGTCTACGAATTTGGTTGTAAATATAAAAAAAATACATCCACTAGGTGACCCACTCAGATACTCATACACCCACTCACAGACACTTAGACACCCACTTACAGACCCACACACTCTTACAGTCTCTCACATACCCACTTAGACACTTACGTACCCACTCAATCAGGATTCTTATGGAGTGTGGCTAATCACCCGTTGGGGCCTCAAGGTGCTGGGGGTTCTGCTCACAGGCCCATTCAGACACTCACGCACCCACTCACAGACCCACTCATAGACTTTTTACAACTACTTATGGACCCACTCATACACCCAGTCACACAGCTACTCACACTCTGACACACCCACTCACAGACCTACTCAGGCACTCACACACCCTCTCACAAACCCACCCCCACACCCATTGACACACACACACCCACTCACAGACCTATACAGACATTCAAACACCCACTAACACAGCCAGTTAGATAATCTCACACCTATTCACACTGTCACCCACCCACTCACAGACCCACTGAAACCATCATATACTCATTCACAGACCCACCCAGACACTCACACACCTACTCACTGACTAACTCAAACACACACCCACTAACAGACCCATTTACAATGTCACAACCCACTCATAGACCCACTCAAACACTCATGCACCCATTCACATACCCTCTCAGACACTCACACACCCACTCACAGACCCACTAACACTGTCATGACCCAGTCACAGACCAACATAAAACACTCATGCACCCATTCACAGATCCTCTCAGACAGTCTCAGACATTTATACACCAACTCACGGACCCACGCAGACACTCACACACCCACTCAGACACTTACATACCTACTCACAGACCCACTTAGACAGTCACACACACCCTCTCACAGACCCACAGAGACACTCATACACGCACTCACACACCATTAATACACCACTAGAGTCACACACACAGTTGTGAATCCTAAATTTGCTGCTGTGTATTGAAGAGTGCTTTTTATTTGTGGATTTGTGACAGCTCCGAGAATTTCAATGAGAAATTTAAAAAAGGGATTTTAAAAGAAAATGAACTATTGTTTTGAAAAAGAGTTAGCTCTGAGAAGAGCCTTTGTGTTTATTGTGTGTAGATGATAACTACACATAAAACATGATGCAGTTTTTCAGGTTGTTGAGGAACACCAAGTTGTCCTTCTCTGTGAAATGAACTCCATCACTTCTATATAAACTCTCCATGTCAAATTGTTGTAGTATATAGAGCCCATGTTATGGTCTCTGAGTATTGTAGAAAGAGTTTTATTGACATGTTTCCTGGATTTGGCTATCTGTAGACAGAATTTGTTTCACCACTTCCATTTTTGCCTTTGGCAAATGCTGGGGACACCAAGGCAGTGTGAGGGAAAAGTATAATTAATTGACTAAAGGTATTCTTCATTAGGATTTCTAGTCCTACCCCAGTAGGTATGCCTACGTCATTGCCACCACAGTGCACAATCATGAGGTCTGGATGTTGGCAATCTTCAATGCTTTCAACCAAAGTCAGCAATTGGTGCCACTTCAACCCTCTCTGGCCAACCCAAGTAATGTCCACATTAGATAAACCCAAGTCCTTGTCAATGCCACTCTTTCTAGCACACTCTCTGGGTCAAAATAGAAAGCTGTGACCCACAATCCACACTGTAACCATTTTGAAGGCAAGGAGGAGTAGCACACAGGAGAAGGCTGGCGCTGTATGAAAAGCAGTTAAAATGGAGGGGAGTACCCAAATTAAAAAGGAATATATTTGATTGGATGCTTTTAATATGCAGGTACCTAAAAGTATGTAGTGATTTTTGAGAAAAAAGTCATTACTTCTGTGATTTGCTCTGGAAAAATAAAGAAAACGTTATGCTGTTTGGGATACCCTTATAATTTTAAACAGTCAATCACACCTGCTACAGTTCAATTTGAAGGTAGTATGGTGCTCAGAGAAAGGGTTATGGACTTTTGACCTAGTTTTAGCAGTCAGTGTTCTAAACATGGTTACCATAAATGGAGCCAAAACTGCTGGGGGGAAGGAAAGAAAAAAGAATAGATTGTAAAATGATTTATTGCACAATACAATTTGAATGTATATGATTTCCACACAAACACACACATACACTGAAATACTGACACTGACACATGGAGAGGAACATCAATAAAATCATTAACATAATCATTTATTCACCTGTACATCTAGTTACATACCTGTACACTCATTAATACAGCCAGCAACTAATCCATGCAGTCACTTATAAACATATATAAGGACTCATAGAGATAGTAAGTCTTATTTAGATATTTACTCAAATACTGACACTCCTAGTCACCCATGCAGATACATAGACCTTTAAACATGTGTTAGGCTTGCTAATTCAGAGCCTGTCTGTGTAGTTTTAATGCTTTCCTGGCACTGGTAACTCCTTGCCAAGCCTTAAACTCATCTTCTAGTACATATAGGCCAACCCCAAGGTAGTACATAAGTAGCTCATAGGGCAGGATGGTGTGTGCTTAGAAGGTAAGACATGTACTTTCATGTATCAGTAAGTTACACATACACTTACAGACCCATACATCCACTTATGCATGTAGTCTCCCACCCAGATTGTTGACTCAAATACCTATTTACAAAAGAATAGAGCCACTGGAGAGGTGTGGTGCAGCGGCCAGGGAAGCTGACTTCGGAGCACAGGGTTCACGGTTCGATCCCTGGCTCTGGCGGCAGCTCAGCTCAGCACCATGTGACTCTGGGCAATAGCTCACTTAATTTCCACTACGGCCCCCAGCGCCTTGAGACCCGTAAGGGTGAGTAGCTGCGCTATATAAAAACGGACTTACTTTACTTTACTTACTTACTTACACATCCAGTCAGACAAGGGCAGTTACAAATTTACTCCCACACCCACAAGGCACTTATATATCCAGCAGTAACTAAGTCAGTTGCACAGACAGTTACATACCCCTACACTAACTAATGTAGCTTGTACGCAACCCATTCAAGCAGTTACATACACATAAAGAGACCCATACAGTTACTGACACACTCAGTCATATATCTAAACAGCCACTTACACATTCAGCCAAACACTCATAAGCCTCTCAAACACCCACACACATATTGATACAGCCACTGACTCACCCAGGCACACACTAATACAGCCACGAACACACCCAGGCACACATTGTTAAAGACACTGACACACCCATGCAAACACCAATATAGCCTCTGACACACTCAGGCACACACCAATACAGGCACTGACACACCAAGGCACACACCCACACACCCAATATTACATCCACTCACACATTCACACATCCAGGCACACACTGTCACAGATACTGACACATCCACCTACACACCAATACAGCTAATGACACACACAATCAATCACTAATAAACTTACTTATACACCCAGTTACACAATGTTACAGACTCTGACACACCCAGGCCCACACTGATATAGCCACTGATACACCCAGACACACACCCATACAGGAACAGACACACCCAGCCACACACTAATACATACACTAACACACCCAGGCACACATTGTTACAGACACTGACACACTTTAGGAAGCTGGCTCTCTATGTAGTGCACTAAAACAAAGTTCACTGTGCAGAGAGTCCAGTGGGTCCCAGATTGGTATACCGAGGCAAAAGTAGCTAATACTAGTGCTCTATTTGTGGTAGTGTGGGTGAGCAGTTAGGCTTATCAAAGGATAGTGCTAAGCATTTGTTCTGCTCACAAAGACAATTAATTAGTCGCACACTCAGGAATAAATCTGAGACCAATTTGCAAAAATAACACTGATTTTATATAAATGTTCAGCCCAAGAACTCTGTTCACAGGTAAGTACTTAATTTCTTATGATTTATCAAAGTTAAAAAAATAACTCACTATTGTGCGCAATTACGCACAATGAAAGTCAATGGAAGAAAATTAAAAAATGCATGTGAAATCGTACAGTCGGTTCTAGGGATTCACCTTCGGAAATTAGGGTACCAACAGGCCAAGGTCCAATGTTCCACCAGTGGATCATTGGGAGCGTCCCAGATTCGGCCGGAATCAGGTTGCTGAGGTTGTTGGTAGTTGGTGTGCTATGAAGAAAGGGGGGGCACCTAAAAACAGGCTTCACAGGAGGACTTACGGGAAAGCCCTGGGGGCCCTAAACAAGAGATAAGGTTGCAAGGGCTTCAGGACCATGGAAGCACAAATGGATCACCGGTACCCAGGCCGGATGGGCTGGGATAGAGTAGATAGGTTATCTGGGAATCTGTGAGTCAAGGAGGTCAATCAGGGGCAGGCAGCTTGGAGGGATGATTTCTAGACAGCTGGGCCACTTACAAAGTGGGTCTCAGGAGCTCTGATTTTCCTTGACAGGTACTTGCTTCTTGGGCAGTTGGAGTCTGGATTGGACTCTTCGTCTCTGTGTATGTTGCAAGTGGTCCAGTTTCCCAAGGATTGGTACGGCACAGCTCCGGTAGGAGGTACTGGTGTCTTCAGTCAGTGGGGAGATGGAGTTAAACTCTCAGAGCATGAGAACCTCTTCCTGGGCAGCTGCAGCAACGGTCGGGCCAGGGAGCTGCAAATTGATATGCTGACACTGTGGGATCAGTGCCTGCATTCTGCAGGGGCATAGCTCCCCTACTCCAAGGGAGATCTTGGGTGATATTTGAAGTGCTGGATGACCTCTGGGGTTTATGGAGTCTTCACAGCGGGTGACTAGAACAACTGGGCTGGCCCAGGTGCTCTCAGATGGCTCGATGACTCCCAATTCCAGCATCTTGCTCACTTCAGCTGTGATGCTCTCCTTGACATGATCAGACTGCCTGTAGATCTTGTTTTTGACAGGTAGGCTGCTAGCAGTGTCTACATCATATGTCCACCAGTTTGTCTGACCAAGGGTCAAGGAGAAGAGCTCTGCGAACTGATTTTGGACTTGCCTGCAATCAGTCTACTGTTGGACAGTGAGGGTGTCTGACAAGACCACTCCTTCAACTGACTCATCTTTAGGTTTGTTTGAGAGGATGTCCGGGAAAGGTTCACCCTCTGCTACCTGATCCTCATCATGACCATGAGCATGGTCACTTCAGCCCTGTCATGATAGGGTTTAAGGCAGCTTACATAGATGACCCTTGTGGGGCTCCTGCATGTGCCAAGATCCACTAAAAAGGTGACCTCCCCGTTCTTTTCTAGAATAGGATATGGCCCTGTTCATTTGTGCTCCAGGGCTCCAAAACCCACACCTCTGTCCTGGTTAGAATTCCACCATGGCAGCCTTTTGGCCATACCATAGTTTCTGGAGCTGTTTGCTGGGCTTAAGGTTTTTATTTGCTTTTTCATGTACTCAGAATTTATTTGCCTTTTTCATGTACTCAGAATTTATTTCTTGGTGATGAAGTATTGTGACTAATATTAAAGATTTGATTGATATTAAAGACTGATATTAAAGATTCTGGAACAAAGGCCAAACACATAATCCACAATATCCTGTTTGGGTTCTTCAACAGTATTCGCTCAGCCTTCCTCCAAAAGATACAATGGTCCCTTTACAGGATGACCAAACAGAAGTTCAAAGGGGGCAACCCTACTCCCTTCTGAGGCATACTGGCGGTCCGTGCAGGTAAGCACGGTGAGGCAGAAGCAGGGAGGGGTGGCAGGGGGGAAGTCGACAGATGACGGAATAGGGAAAATAAATCCTATTCCGTCATTTGTCGACATCCCCCTGCCCTGCTCCACCGCCCCACCGCGCTGCGGGACAGTTGGACCACTCAGGATGTTGGGCTAAGGGGTCTCAACATCCCTTGATGCGTGCTTGCTTCTGAAATCATAGGAGTCCAGAATTGACTCTTCTTCTCGCTGTTTGCTGTAGGGGGTTCTGTAACATGGGTATTGGTACGGTGCAGTCCTGGTAGGTCCTGGTGTCTCCAAACTTAGGGGCTCATTTATGAGCCCCTGCGTCACTTTTACGCCGCCAGCAGTGTAAAAAATGCGCCATGTTGCGTCACATTTACAAAGTGACGCATCTAGGTAGATGTGTCACTTTGTAAACCCCTGCGCTACATTATACTTGCGCCAGGCATAATGTATGCAGGGGGGGCGTTCTGACGCAAGAAGGGGTCGTAGAAGTGACGCAGTGAAATCTATCAGATTTCACTGCGCCATTTTTTTGACCCTAATGCGTCAATATCTTACGCCTGCCTCATGGCAGGCGTAAGACTGACGCAGGCCCTTTCACATGGGGCTTGCCCCATGTGAAAGGACACATTGCTGGAGTTGCGTCACTTTTGTGACACACTCCAGCAATGCGTCATTTTTGCGCCTACAGATACGTCAGAAATACTGACGTATCTGTACCTCCTTGCGACATGATGCGTCATACTGTAAATATGACGCATCATTGGTGTCGCAAGGACGGCGCAGTGAAAAGTGACGCATCGCTGTTTTGACGCAGCGATGCGTCACTTTTCATAAATGAATCCCTTAGTGAGGAGACAGATCTAACCCTCTGAAGCTGTTGTACTTCTTTTGGTTCAGGTGCTGCATCGAAGTCATCGGGGAGCAGCACGTCAACAAACCGGACTCAGTGGGATTGGTGCCTGCGGTGTGCAGGGGAGTGATACCTTCACTCCAAGAGAGGTTCTTGGTGATTTCTTGAAGGCTGGAGGAGCCCCAGGGTTCTTGGAGTCTTCACAGGTTCAGAACGATATGGCACACAATGATTATTGAGTCCTAGATGCAGCAGGCAGGGTTTGTTGCCAATTTCTTCTGCAGCAGGGCTTCAGTTCTCGGGCAGCGAGTCTTCTTTGTCCTTATCTTCTTCTTATCCATCAAATCTGGGTTCAAGGTCTAGGGATGCCATCTAAATACTAAATTTAGGGATGTTACAGGGGAATACAGGTAGTAGCTAATGAGCTTCCTCCCTTTAGGGTGCTTACACCCTGTAAGAGACTACTTCCTGTGGGAAGAGGCACTACCCTAGCTCTGTTGTTTATCCCCATCTCAAGATGATGGATTTTCAGGAGGGGGGTTTACATCGCCTGCCACACTTTAGGGATGATCCTGGCTGAATGTGGACACTCCCCCTCTAAATAACTTTTCCGCCTGTCATTCCACCAAAGGTGGAGCAGGACAGGAGGGTTGGCATCCCTCGCTTTCTGGTGAAGCCTGGACTGCACTTCGAAGGTTGTATTGCCTTTGAAGCTTCCCGATCTGGAAGACCATTCCGGCCTGAAGGAGGTGTGAAGCACCTCCGCCCAAAGCAGGCTTTGAGAGTGCGGGCTCTCACCCCATGAGGTCAGAAACATGTCTGGTGATGGCAGGCTGGCTATGACTAGTCAGAGACCACACCAGTGCTTTGTAGGTTTTCAGGGGACCCTCTAAAGGGTCTGTGTGTGTTTATTAATTCATCCCACACTGGCATCAGTGAGGATTTATTAAGACAAGATGTTTGGTACCAAACATGTTAGGGTACAGTGAAGCCATCATGGAGCTAGGTAACTCGTACATGTCACAAAGAGAGGCTGTGATTTACTAACAAGCTTACATACACATGCAATCACAGCCCCAGATAGGAACTGAGACACTCATACAGATATCTGCTGTAGAACTGACACTTTCAAGTCTGCCATGCAGAGAAGTAGCCCTTGCATCATGTCTCGGGCCTGCTACACTTGAGACCATGCATTACTACTAGGACAACCTTCACATTAAAAAGTCCTAGAGAAGGTATAAACTGCTCTTTTACCACATATAACTCACCATTGAGGCAGGCTGCAGCTAGGCCGTAAGGCAGGGTCCTATGTGCTTAAAATGTAACATGTGCACTCTGAAGTTTCCGTGAGCTATTTGTACTCCTAAAGTCCCATGTGCCCTATTATACATCCACCCTGCCACCCAGACTTCAATATGACATACCTAAGTAGAAAAGTAAACAGACACTAAAACACCCATACAGACTGTCACAGAAGCACCTAAACATTCACTCACACAGACAGGCACAAGTGGTATGCATCTAGCGGTTAATGCAGGTATTTGCATACACAGTTAAAAAACCCAATACTGACAATACACCCAAAAGGCAATCTATGCAGCCCATTACAGACACATTTAGAGCGTCTTAGATGTCATAAATACAGGCAGAGCTATATCAACAAACTTATATACACATGCAATCACATTCCCAGAGAGGGTCTGAGACACTCATTCAGATATCTTCTGAAGAACCGTCACTTACATGCCTACCATCCAGAAAAGTAGCCCTTGCATTAGGTCTCGGGACTGTTGCACTTGAGGCTATGCAGGCAGTTTAACTGCTACGCTAATCTTCTCATTTAAAACTCCTAGACAAAGCGTAAACACGTATAACTGATCACTATTGTAGTCTGTACTAGACCATAAGGCAGTGTGCCATGTGCTTAACACGTTAGGCAGGTACTCTGAAGTTTCAGTGAGTTGTATGTGGTCATACAAACCCATATAAAAATGAATAGGGTAATGTTAGGCATATTAGAATAAGAGAACTGTTAATGTTGGTAGTTAAATATTTAAAAAATGTAATCTGATACTACATTATTAAAAGGTAAATGTGCTTATCTTTTTTCTTTTCAGACATCAATATCTACTTATCTACAGACAGTTACAATGCCATCAAAAACTGAGACAAGAAAGAAACAGCAGCAAGAACGGTATCTCTTCAAAACAGAGAAACAAAAGGGGCAAAATGCGGTAAAAGTGGTTAAAGAAAAAAGAGCTGCTGGTAAGAGGTCACAGACATTTGTTGAAATTGCATGTGTTCAATTGGAAAGAGGACAGAATCAATTAAATATAAACAAAGATTGAGATGCACTAAGGTAGGAGAATGAAAAGAAGAGTAAAAAAAAAAAAGAGAGACTTTAACCAGGAGATAGAGACTGTTTTAGAAAATCAGAGTTAGAGTAGAGTAATCTCACAAGAAGTATGAAGAAGTGTAAAAGAAGAAGAGAAGCAGTCAGGCAAAAGGAATGTGTTGCGGGTATAGTTGATAAGGCCTTTGCTCTATATTTTGATTCTACAGAGAATGAAGACACTGGACAAAATAGTGTTGTGTATGAGGAGACATAGTCAAAAGAAAAGACTTTTGTAAATAGAAGTAACTTTTGCATGGTTTTTAGTGGTGAATGGACACATACTTCGAGTACTGAGCCTTTCTTTAATGAAGAAGGCTACTTGCAAGAGAATACATTAGTGCATGCAGTTGATGAATCGGGACAATGTTATGAGGTGAACAATGTTACTCCTATTCCAAAAGAACCGATGGTAGCTAGAAATGTAGTGGAAGTGACTGCTGAAGATGTACAGGGAAGATGTAGATAGGCCCCTGTATGCAAATGGAACTGTAGTAGTATTTGAAGCATTCAACAGCAATCAATTGTTCTATTGAGAAATGTCCTACGTAAGTTTCCAAGCAGAAGTCTAAAACAGAAAATTGTGCTTTTACAATGATTAGATCCATCCAAAGTAAGGAAGAATGCTACTTTACAAGGACACTCACTAGCATGTCTATCAAAGAAAGTGTGCCAAAGAACCTTTCATCATTTCAGAATGTTAGGTGTACACCACTCAAAAATGTGAAAGATAGGAGGCTTGACTATGTGAAGACTCCTGTCCTATGTTTAAGGAGAAATGAAGAGAGCTATTTTGCATGGTACAGTGGCAAAGGTAGAAAAGATTTCTGATGATGTGCAATTTTGTTTCTTTGGTCCTGAACAAAACTGTAGGGAAAATGAGGATTTGGAATCTGCAGGTCCAGTGGAATAGGAGATAGGTATTACTGTTGATAATTTTCAAGAGGAGATTAGAAAGTTTACCAGTGTTTCTTCAGAGAAACCAAACTGTGATTGCATTTGTTGTCGACGCACTAATTATAAAAGTTAAATTCGGACTGTTGATTTGTATTTAAAAAGTGAAAACTAGAACAATGATAAGTGGCAAGAAGTTGCTGTTTACCTAGTTGCAGAGAAATGGTTTGACTTGTTCACACAACAAGTTATATGTAAGTACTGTTACAATATGTTAGAAGAAAACAAAATGCCTTCTAGAGCAATGCATAACAAGGTAGAATTATTACTTATTCCAGAAGTACTTCAAAATTTGAATGTTTATGAATGTATACTTATACAATGTATACATCAATTTCAAGCTATAGTCCATATGGAGCCTAAGAAAGTGAGGTTACTTCCAACTGAGCTCCAGAAACGTCTTAAAGATAGAGGGGCATATTAACAAGGACAAGCGATAATTATCGCTACACGCGCATATCGCGTTTTTCTTTATCGCTGTCTATCGCTGGAATACATCGCTGTGTTAGCGGCGTATCAGCAACGCTTAGCTCACAGGCGATGTAAAATCCTGCGATAGACGGCGATAACCGGCAATAATGTTGGAAATGCAGCGATAATTGCACATCGCTACTGAACAGCTTGCTAATAGGCAAGTGTGCACTTAACCATTCAATCCACCTCCCATGCAAATGATGGGTAAGTCAAGAATAAAGCAGGTGTTAAAATCCTGCGATAACCCCGCTTAGCGCGACTTTTTTTATTGCGTCGCGTGTCCGGGGCGGCATTGTAAATAGTGAGTAGTTGTGTCTGCGACTGTTTCCATGTAGGTTTAGGGAGGAAAGCCCACTTTGCATGTCATTAGCGATATTTATCGCTGACATGCAAAGTGGAGAAAAGACGGCTGCTACCTCAAGGAAACACGCGTTAGCGTGTCCTTGATAATAGAGCGATATTTACATCGCCACTTTTCGGCCGAAAACGGCCGCTAAAGCGGCGGAATTGGGCTTGATAATATGCCCCAGAGTTGTGTACTTGCCATTAGATTTCAAGGAGAATATTGAAACTATAGGGGTGTGGAGAGATTTGGAAGAGCATTTATAATTCTAGTCAGTGGTATCCCTACTATAGGAAAGCACTTCTTTTTGCATGATTAGTCCCCACTTTTTGCCTGATGCCTGATGTAATTTCAAACTGTAAGTGCACTGGGGCCCTGCTAACCAGGTCCCAGTGCCAGATCTCTTTCCCAAAATACTGTCCATGTTTGGCATACCTTCAGCTACCCCTGTAAGTCCCTAGTAAGTGGTATTCCTGATACCTAGGACATGTCTATTAAAAAGGTCCTCCGGGGCTGCAGCACTGGTTGTGCCACCCCAGGGCCTCCTCACCAAGGCTACGCACTCTGCCAGTGCAGGCTGCGTGTCTTGGTGCAGGAAAATCTGAGGAGTCGAAATGGCACACAGCCCTGTGTGCCATGCCACCCATGCACTGCATAAGATATCGTTAAGTCACCACTACTGCAGGCCTTTAGCCCTAAGGCAGGGTGCACTATAACCTATGTGTGGGCATATCAGCATGAGCAGATATGCCCATATAATGTTTAGTCCATTCAGTGATGTTGTAAGTGAACAGGAAGCCATAAAGAGTATATGGGCTGGATACTTGTCAATACGAGTTTCCTAGCTCAATGATGGCTTCAGTAATTGCTAAGATGTTTTGTACCAAACATTTTGTCTTAATAAATCCTCACCGATGCCAGTGTTGGATTTATTAATAAATTCACACAGGAGACCATTTTATAGGGTCCCCTGCAAACCTAACGAAATACTAGTGGGGTCTCTGGCTGGTTTTCTCTAGCCTGCCACCACCAGACATGCTTCTGACCTCATGGGGTGATAGATAGCGCTCTCAGAGGACAGAAACAATACCTGCTCTGGGCGGGGGTGTTTCACACCTCCTCCAGGACAGGATTGCCTTCCCGGGTGAGAAACCTTGAATGCAATGCCACCTTTGAAATCAAACTTAGAAACCTACATATAGTGTGGTAGGCCAAGTCCCCTTTCCTGCTCCCCCTTTGGTGGGAGGAAAGGCAGGAATATTAATTTGATGAGGGGGAGGGTCCCCCCTCAGCTTGCACCACCTCTAGGGCGAGGCAGGTGAGGTGAAACAATCTCCTGAAATTCCACCATCTTGAGATGGTGAGAAAACCTCCAATTGGGGCTAGGATAGTGCCTCTCCCCACAGGAAGTGGTCACTGGAAAGTGTAGATATCCCAAAGGTACGTAGCCCATTGGCTACTACCTGTCTCCCCTTGAAACACCCCTAAATTCTGTATTTAGGTGGCTCCCTGAGCCTAAACATCAGATGCATTGGACCAAAGAAGACCAGGACAAAAAAGACCAGCTGCATGAGAACTGAAGCCCTGTTGCAGAAGAAAAAGGTGACAAATCCTACCAGCTGTTCCAAGGACTCGACAGTCACTGCCTGCTGTCTTGTCCTGAACCTGCAAGGACTCCAAGAACCCTGGAGCACCATCAGTCTTAGAGAAATTGCTGGAGTGAAGGTATCACTCCCCTGCACACCGCAGGCACCGATCCCTGGAAGTATGGTTTGTTGACTTGCTGCACCCCGGCAACCTTGACACAGCACCAAAACAAGAAGAGGTACAACAGCTCTGGAGGGTCAAATCTGCCTCTCCACCAAGTTTGGAGGTATCAGGACCTGCCAGAGCAGTGGCATCCCAATACCCATGGTACCGGACCTCCAACGGTAAAAACCAAGAAGAAAAGTCCTCTCGGGACTCTCAAAGCAGCAGAAGCAAGCACCCATCAAGGGAAGTCAAGACACCCAAGGCCCACTTCTTGAGTGACCCAGCTGTCCCAAGATTGCCCCTCCAAGTTGCCTGCTCCTGACTGTGAGGACCCTGAAGACGCACTATGCCTGACCTGTTCGCTCTACACCTGGTCCCACCAGCCCCAGCACTGACCAACCAGCTCTGCTCGCATGGTCCCCAGGCCCTTGAGACTTCCTCCTTCCAGGAGACCCACCTGACTTACCTGTAAGTCCACCTGTCTAGTGCATTTTCAAGTGGCCCTCTTCGTCATTGCGCACCAGTTTCCCTCAACACTCTGCTCCCACCTGATCCGGGACGCTCCCGAACTTCATGAAAGCATCGCTTGATTTTATTTGCATATTTCTTCTTTCTGTTCATTGTTTCCTATGGTGCGTAATTGCGTACAAAAGTTATATATTTTCTTAACTTTGAAAAACCGTAACTTCGAAAGTACTTACCTTAGAACTGTGCTCTTGGGGGGATATTCACAAGAACGTGCGATAAACATCGCCAAAATAGGCTAACGCAATTTTTCATATCGCCGTCTATCGCGGGAAAATAACTCTGTGTCAACGTCGTATTCCCAACACGGCGGTAACATGCAATAGTTTCCCGAGAACGCCACAAATGTCCGCGATACAACTACCGCGACGGTGATAAAAAAGGAAACCCGAACGTGAAAAAAGCTGCAATGGGCCCAACTGCGATAAAAATCCAGTGAAAAGCAGCGCCAGGCCCGCAAGTCCCACAAGTAAGGCGGGAACAAACACTACAAAAGCTGCAAAAAAAACACCTACAAAACACAAACAACTGCGAAGCACCATGGAGGGAGCCGGAGCAAGTACAGAGGACAACCAGAACCCCACAAGCCCCACGGAGGACCAGCCTGGGACCTCAGGGACAGGGAAGGGCAAGGAGAAGAAGAAGAGGAAGAGGAAGACGCGTCTCAGTCCGCAGGGAAACAGGATCCTCATTACGGAGGTGACAGAACACCACCACCAACTGTTCATCACCTCCACTGTGACATTGGCAACTAAAAATACAATATGGCAGTCCATCTTGGCCAAGGTGAATGCAGTCAGAGTGAAGAGAAGGGAAGTGGACGACTGCACGAAGCGCTGGACTGATTTGAAGCGCAAAACCAAGCTGAAAACCACTGCCAACCTGAGAGCAGCAATGCAGACTGGTGGTGGGAGTCCAGCGACACACCAAGAGCTGGATGAGATGGAGGAAATGGTGACCCGAGTCATCATTGGGGAGACGGTGGCAGGAGTTGGTGGATCGGACACTGCACAACATGACCTGAGCCAACAGCAACAGGGTGAGTAACGACCAGGGACTGGGGAACGGGGGGAGATGGGCACAATGGCACACATGCACAAGTAAGTAGAGCACATCTGCGGACAAACCATGTCCAAGAGTCACAACTCTGACCAAGAGCCCAATTTACCCAAGTCTGCAACATCTCAGCACTGAATAAGCACAGAAGTGAAAGGCACACCGCCTGAAAGGGAGAAAGGCCAGCCAAATCAGAGCTGAAGGGGCAACACACCCACAATGCAGCACACACACATAAGAATCAGAGCACCTCAACATTGACAACAATGTGGCACAAACTGCAACACTCTCACAACAGAACAGAGGACACAACTGCTGCCGCTTGTGTGTAGAAAATGGCCATTCGCATTTGGCATAGCAGGAAACTGTGAGATGACAATGGACAAGTACAACCTTACATCCCTGATGGTGTAGAAATGTCAACTGTCCCGCATCAAATAGGCATCTCATCACAAACAGTCACAATGTACATTGGCATGCAGTCCGTTAGTAAATTGTACAATGCATGAACATACATGTGAACACAGTGTCAATCTGCATCTCCCCTTCACATTGCAGAGGGAGAATCAACACCTCCTGCAGAGCAGACACAACAACTCAGAACTGATGATGAAGAGGACCTCCCCAACATCGACACCGACGCCCTCCAGCAGCACATGGACAGCTTCGGCACCCCACCTCCAGGAGCAGGGCAGCCCAGCTGCATCGAGAAGGTGTCACCTCCTGCACAGACCACACAGCAGGAAGCACCCACCACCACGGCTGGCTCCCAGGACCCCCATGACTAACACATGGCATTCCAACGCCGTGTGTTAGGGTGCCAGAAGAAGATGGCTAACCAGCTGCGGGTGGGGTTCGACCTCATGGCAGCCAAACTAGATGCCATACGTGGGTGACTAAGTCCCATCAGGGTCCACTTACAGTCCCTAACGGACACCCACTGTCCGCTCCATGCTCTCCAACAATACATGGCTGACATCGCTAGAGTCATGACTCGGAGACAAGAACAACTGTCTAGTCAGAGTGGCTCCAGCGATGTCAGCCGGGAGTTGGGGCACATGCGGAGGATCATGGAGAACATGGAGCGGATGCATGCGGAACGATTGGCTGCCACGGCTGCACACCAGCGAGATGTAGCTGGGATCTTCCATGCCCTGCATATCCTCATCATGGCAATGCCGCCACACGGCCTGGCGCGGATGACTGCTGCTGCTACTACTCCATCCAAATCTCCGCCCCCTGAAGTGTCCGTGCCACACAGTGCAGCAGACCAAACACCACCACCCACATGTGAGGCACCTGACACATCAGAGGACGAAAATGATGATGAATCTGTCTTGTTGGCAAGATTGAAGTGGTAGCATACATCACTGCCATATGGCCTGTTTCAGCTTGTTACTGCCCTCTGCATCATGCCCTGGAATAACATCTTCCACTGTCCCCAGTTACACTCAGCAACACTCACCTTGGACCTCGACATGGACTGCCATATTTGGATTGGTTACCAATGACACAGCAATCACACTGCGGACTGAAGTCTTCCTCTCCCGATGAACCTGTCCATCCCTAAAGGACTCTGGCTGGCCCTCCACGGGGCGACAATGTAAAGTGGGGTTTGCATGGCCCTGTACTGGTCCAGCTAAAACACCCCACTGAATGAGAATAAAACATTCAAATTCACACTGATGTGTCATGGCCCTGATCAATTAAGCATGAAAGCATTGATGAATGTAGGGACAGTGATTCCACATAAATAGTACTCCCTGGGTAATGCTAACAATGCGCATGTATGGCCGTGACCCAGATAGGCAGTGAGACACACATCGTCATTCAAAACAACTCACATCACAGTTGAATACAAGTGAATGTGCGTAGACTTTATTAACGTATGCGTGCGAGTACGGGCAAGAGAAGTGCCACAACATGTGGACCAATGCAGCAGTATGTCAGAATGAGGAACGTTGCCAAGCGCCGCTGTCCACTCCGGGGGAGGGCCTCACCTTTCACAGGTGTGTGTTACCCCGCGTGGTTGTCCACCCACGTATTCGGGGTCCAGGTGAATGCAGTCATGTCCACTGTTGTCGTGGGATATGTGACCAGAACCCCAAGATGCAACAAGGTGTCGGGACATGTGCAATGGGTTCCAAACTGTTGTGGCTGCAGGTACGTAGTTACACGTCCATGAAAGCGAGTGCAGCTTCGTAGGCAATCATTTTCAACATGAGGTCGTTGTCGACTCCATCGAACAGGACGGTGAGGCTAGCCATTAGCAAGTCCGGACAGATGTGCTGCGTCCACCCCCTGTCACCAATTAGCACTACAGCCCAATAGGGGAGCGGCTCAATGTGGTCACTGTAAATGAGGAGTTCTGCAATTTCCCAGGTCCAGCTGCCAGCATGTATGCCATCGTACACAAGAACACCATCCGCATCTCGACTAACTCCGACGAGACCTTCACCGCCGCCGAGCACCTACACTTCCAGATACACACTGACCCCAAGACCACCCTCCGAGGCACCCTCATCTACAGACCCCCGGGACCACGCACACTATTCAGCGAAGACATCGCAGACTTCATCAGCCCGCACGCCATGCCCTCCGCCGACTACATCCTCCTAGGGGACCTCAACTTCCACCTGGAGAACAACAACGACAGAAACACCACCGCCCTGCTGGACAACCTCGCCAACCTCGGACTCAAGCAACTGGTGAACACGCCCACCCACTACGCCGGCCACACGCTTGACCCCGTCTTCTCTTCCAGCAAGCACATCTCCTTCAGCCACGCCACCGGACTCCACTGGACCGACCACAGCTGCGTCCACTTCAGCTTCAGAAAGACTGCGACCCACCACCACCCGCAACAGGTTCCCCGCCGGAGCTGGAGCAAGATCACCGCCGAGCAGCTCACCGCCTCCCTCAGCCAGAACACACCCACTAACACAACGGACCCAAACGAAGCAGCCAGCAACCTCGCCAAGTGGCTGACCGCCTGCGCCGACGACCTCGCACCACTAAAAACCCTCCCAGCAGACCCGGAAGCAAGAAAACCCCTTGGTTCACCAACGAACTCAAGGAATCCAAGAAGAACTGCCGCACTCTCGAGAAAGCCTGGCGACTCGACCAGACCACAGACAACAGGACCGCCCTCAAGCACGCCACCCGCAAACACCACCAGCTGATCCGTGCCACCAAGAAGTCGGCACTCAAAGAACGACTGGACAACAACGCCCACGACAGCAAGGAACTTTTCAGCATCGTCAAAGAGTTCTCCAACCCCAGCGCCGGAAACAACGACATCACCCCCTCGCAAGACCTCTGCAACTCACTCGCCGCGTTCTTCCACCGCAAGATCACCGACATACATAACAGCTTCGACGCACAGACCACGCACCCTACCGCCGAACCAACGCCCGCCACCACCACCCTCTGCAACTGGACCCCGATCAGCACCGAAGACACCACCCGCACGATGAACTCCATCCACTCCGGATCACCAACCGACCCCTGCCCACACCACGTCTTCAACAAAGCCGACGCCACCATCGCACCCCATCTCCGGGACATCATCAACTCCTCCTTCCACACCGCCACCTTCCCGGAGAGCTGGAAGCACGCCGAGCTTACCGCCCTCCTGAAGAAACCAACGGCGGACCCCACCGACCTCAAGAACTACCGTCCCATCTCGCTCCTTCCGTTTCCGGCCAAAGTCATCGAGAAGACCGTCAACAGACAGCTTGCCGCCTTCCTCGAGACGAATGGATCCCTCGACCCCTCGCAGTCCGGGTTTCGGGCCAACCACAGCACCGAGACCGCCCTAATCGCAGCCACCGACGACATCAGAACCCTAACCGACAACGGGGAAACAGCAGCCCTCATCCTCTTGGACCTCTCCGCGGCGTTCGACACCGTCTGCCACCGCACCCTAGTGAAGCGCCTCAGCAACATCGGAATCCGAGAGAAAGCACTGGAATGGATCATCTCGTTCTCGCCGGAAGAACCCAGAGAGTCCGCCTCCCCCCGTTCAGATCCGAGGCCACCGAAGTCATCTGCGGCGTTCCACAAGGATCTTCACTCAGTCCTACCCTCTTCAACGTCTACATGAGCCCCCTCGCAGCCATCGCACGCCAACACAACCTCAACATCATCTCCTACGCCGACGACACCCAGCTGATCCTCTCCCTCACCAACGACCCCACCACCGCCAGAGCCAACCTACACGACGGGATGAGAGACGTCGCCGACTGGATGAGGAACAGCCGCCTTAAACTGAACTCAGACAAGACGGAAGTCCTCATCCTGGGTTCATCACCCTCCGCCTGGGACGACTCTTGGTGGCCCCCGGCCCTGGGCACCGCGCCCAAGCCAACGGACCACGCACGCAACCTGGGCTTCATCCTGGACTCCTCCTTGTCGATGACCAGACAAGTCAACGCCGTCTCATCTTCGTGCTTCAACACCCTGCGCATGCTCCGCAAGATCTTCAGATGGATCCCCACTGAAACCAGGAAGACCGTCACCCAGGCACTCGTCACCAGCCGACTGGACTATGGGAACACCCTCTACGCCGGAACCACAGCCAAACTTCAAAAAGACTCCAGCGCATCCAGAACGCCTCCGCACGACTCATCCTGGACATCCCCCGACACAGCCACATCACCGGACACCTGAAAGACCTGCACTGGCTCCCCGTCAGCAAGAGAATCACGTTCAGACTCCTCACCCACGCACACAAGGCCCTCCACGACCTGGGCCCCAAGTACCTCAACGACCGCATGACCTTCTACACGCCCACCCGCCAGCTACGATCAACCAGCCACGCCCTCGCCACCGTACCACGCATCCGCAGAGCCACCGCCGGAGGAAGATCCTTCTCCTACCTGGCAGCCAAGACCTGGAACTCCTCCCCACTCACCTTCGGCGAACCCAGGACCATTTCTCCTTCAGGAAGCAGCTCAAGACCTGGCTGTTCGAGCAGTAACTCCCCCCTCCCCCAGCGCCTTGAGACCCTCCCGGGTGAGTAGCGCGCTCTATAAATGCATTGATTGATTGATTGATTGATTGAAGTATCCAGGCATCCCATAGACGGGTATCACGGTGACACTCCTGGTCGTGGGCCAACAGGGGGTGCACAGACATGCCGAAATCCAGTTCGACTACCGTCCTGTTGGATAGGCAGACATCCATGGACCACTCGAATATACACGATCGACAAAGCAACACAGGCTGCATGCAGGTGACGTTGGCAAGGCGGAAGCTCAGCCGGTAACTGACCAGCAGCACTACCAATGGCAGTGCCCCCAGTAAATGCAGCATACGTGCACGGTACAGTTCTACGTGACAGGGGTTGTGCATGTGTCCAGGATGTTCTGCCATTGCGTTAGTGGCCCTGGTTGAAGCAGCACTGTTCTGACCTGCACCAGTCCTGTGGATGAAATGCCACAGCTTGGATCAATGAGTTGTTTAAGTGAGCAACGGTTGTACGCCTGGGATGGAGTGGGAGTAAGTGTGAAGGCCATTCCATGCAAGATAACTCCGAGCAAGGACTTCTGTGTGTGGGGTGTGTATACATTGGTCTGTCGACGGGCTGTGCGTAGTGTGGGAGTCGTCCTCAACTGCTATCGTATCTGTCAGGGGGTGCCGGGCACATGCAATTCCGAGGTTGGATGTGCAGATGTGCTTCCGCCTGATAGTTCAGACAAAGGAGCTTTCATCCCTAATGTCAGTGTGTCATCTGCTTGCATTCATGAAGTGTGATGTGGCTTGTTGGGTGTGGGGTGGGATGTGTGTGACTTTGGGATTCATGTTTGACATGACTTGCATGTGGCAAGTGAGCGGCATCACTGTGTGTTACGTTGCCTCACAGATGCTCCTCCCTCCCCTGAGCCTATTCACTTGTGTACGCTGCGCGGTTGCATCACTTGCACTCCAACGGCAAACCATTGTCATGCCTGTCTGCGCATGTCCACAAGCCTGACAACGACACTGTGATGTTGGCCGTTGAAGGTGGGCGGCCACGTGAGTGTAGGCCTATGGTAAGGATAGTGCGGACACAGATGTAGAGTTCATGCCTGGCAGAACTCGCGCTGCGATTAAGGCTCGGCATTTTGGCTCATGCTGCGGCAATGCAGATACACACAACACTTGGCATGTATGAGCCAAGACCCCGAGCGATCTTGCGCTCCTTCATTTCTCCGTTTGTGCGAGACTGCCCTCCGGGTGCATGCTACATTGCAACAATGTCAATTGCGGGCCGGGTCGCGCCGACACTACAACAGAGACACACACATTAGTTACTTCCTTGTCCAGGCCCGAACTGAACCACGCTCTGAGCCCCGGGCTAATTCTACACACCCCTGCGCTGGACTGACGTACGCCGGCCAAGCCCACTCCGCTTACGCTTACAGGGGGGGAGGAGAAAGCTACATGTCCAAGGTCTTACCCACTACCTGAGGTGACATGCTTGCATCCGCTGTCCACAGCACGATGTGATGTGGTGGGGCCAGGGGCCATCACGCATACATAATGACCATACGGACACACTTAGATGTATGGTGGAACTGGCTATGGGCACGTGCGCCTGGCCCCTTTTTATTACCAGGGTCACATGTCCAGTGACGCCTATGCTGGATGGGTGTGGGGTGAGTGTAAGCCAGCCCTCAGGGAGTGGTTGGTGCTGGTAACAACTAGAACAGTGATAATCGGATCACACACACAGATTCAATCATAAAGGGTCCATGACTTGCAGTGCACTGAGGTTGGGGCACCAGAACTGGACTCACACACAAAAGATAACATCATAAAGGGTCCATGACCTGAGCTGCACTGAGTTCATGGAACCGGAAGCGCTCGGCGGGTGCGCGGCCTGCAATGATGCGTCTTCCGGGCGGGCCACCCTGGAAGCAATGTCTGTTGCCTACTGGACTGCGCCATAAATAAATAAAGACTCAATTTGAATTGTGAGCCCTGCTGACCGCAGTGTAGGCCGGAGGCAGCGGTCAGAAAGGTCCCACAGCCACGTGGCGATGACTTGTGGTGCACTGAGTTAGTGGCACCTGGAGCGCTCAGTGGGTGTGCAGCCAGCGATGATGGCGTGTCCTCTCAGGTCAGGATTGGATTTGATTTGAGCATCCTGCTGACCGCAGTGTAGGCCGGAGGCAGGGGTCAGCAAGGGCCCACAGCCACGTGGCGATGACTTGTGGTGCACTGAGTTAGTGGCACCTGGAGCGCTCAGCGGGTGTGCAGCCAGCGATGATGGCGTGTCCTTGCAGGTCAGGATTGGATTTGATTTGAGCGCCCTGCTGACCGCAGTGTAGGCTGGAGGCAGCGGTCAGCAAGGGCCCACAGCCACGTGGCGATGACTTGTGGTGCACTGAGTTAGTGACACCTGGAGAGCTCAGCAGGTATGCAGCCAGCGATGATGGCGTGTCCTCACAGGTCAGGATTGGATTTTATTTGAGCGCCCTGCTGACCGCAGTGTAGGCCGGAGACAGCGGTCACAAGGGCCCACAGCCACGTGGCGATGACTTGTGGTGCACTGAGTTAGTGGCACCTGGAGCGCTCAGCAGGTGTGCAGCCAGCGATGATGGTGTGTCCTCGGAGGTCAGGATTGGATTTGATTTGAGCGCCCTGCTGACCGCAGTGTAGGCCAAAGTCAGCAGTCAGCAAGGGCCCACAGCCACGTGGCGATGACTTGAGCTGCACAGTTAGTGGCACCTGGAGCGCTCAGTGGGTGTGCAGCCAGCGATGATGGCGTGTCCTCGCAGGTCAGGATTGGATTTGATTTGAGCGCCCTGCTGACCGCAGTGTAGGCTGGAGGCAGCGGTCAGCAAGGGCCCACAGCCACATGGCGATGACTTGTGGTGCACTGAGTTAGTGGCACCTGGAGCGCTCAGCGGTTGTGCAGCCAGCGATGATGGCATGTCCTCGCAGGTCATGATTGGATTTGATTTGAGCTCCCTGCTGACCGCAGTATAGGCCAGAGGCAGCGGTCAGCAAGGGCCCACAGCCACGTGGCAATAACTTGAGCTGCACAGAGTTAGTGGCACCTGGAGCCCTCGGTGGGTGCGCGGCCTGCCATGATGCGTCGTCCGGGCGGGCCACCCTGGAAGCAATGTCTGTTGCCTACTGGACTCTGCCATAAATAAATCAAGACTCAATTTGAATTGTGAGCCCTGCTGACCGCAGTGTAGGCAGAAGGCAGTAGTCAGCGCACACATTACTCCGCAGTGCTGTGCCGCTGGGGGCCTGTGTCGCAGAAGGCAGCGATCGGCTGAGGAGGCTGGGGGTCACGGCGGCAGACTCGTGGCAGGGTGAGGGGTGCCACCCTGGTAGACGCGTTGGCCATCCCGGATGTGAACCACGCCCAGAGCCCCGGTCTATTTATTCACACACCTACGCTGGTGTGGCGTACGCCGGACCAGCCCACTCCACTTCCGTGTACAGGGGGGATGACACAGCTACATGAGCAAGGTCTTCCCCACTGCCTGAGGTAAGATGGTTGCGTCCACTGTCCACAACACTGCACACACCAGCAGTATGTGTCCACAGGGACATATCTGTGCTCTGCATACTGGAGTCTGTCCAGCACATCACCGCCACACTTGGCATTGTGTACATTCTTATTCATGGGTGACTGGCCTCCTTCACACATACTTGGTTCCCACCTCTCCCCACATTCTGCAATTGTGTGGCTGAGGGGCCATGCCGTTTTCGGAAGGTCAGCTGTCTTGTTCTGCGCTACCTCAGTGGTAGTCCGGGAGGGAGGGTGGGGGGGCCTGGGGGTGGTGGCAGTGGGTGTTGTGGACCTCTTGGGTCTCCGAGCTGCATGATCATTAGATCCATGACATGTGTTGGTCTTCAGATTTGGCTCTGGCCTGGGCTCCCTCTGTACTGGAGGTTATCGTCCTACTTAAGACCAGTAATGAGCAGGTGTTAAGTCCCTGCTGCTAACGCGCCTTATCGCCTGTTTTTGTCCGGCATCGCAGATCTGGCTGGTCGTTGAGAATATCGCGAAGTGGTGTTTTCGTGTGTTTTTGCACAGGAACGCCTACTCTGCATGTCATTAGCGCTGTTTGTCGCTCTCATCCGTGGCGATGTGTTTTGCGGCAGCTATCGCAGGAAAACTGGCGATGTCGACAGTTTGCACCAGCTTGTGAATGGGGCGATAAGTCTACCGCTACTTTTGCGACGCTAAAGTGCCGATAAATCGGCGATGGCTCCTTGAGAATATGCCCCACAGTCTTAAAAAAACTGAAAAACCAACTTTATATTTATAAACTGGTCTCGGATTTATTCTTGAGAGTGTTTTTCATTCATTGCATCTGTAAGTACAACAAATGCTTAGCACTACAGTGTGATAAGCCTAACTGTTCACCCACACTACCACAAATAGAGCATTAGAATTACCTGTTTTTACCTCTGTGTACCATTTGGGGATTCTCTGGACTCTGCATAGTGTAAATCTTTTTAGTATGCTATATAGAAAGCCAGCTTCCCACACCTACCAAGAGCAAAAAGATATGGCTAGTGTTAGTAGGTGTTAGTAAAGTAAAGAAAGCAACATTTAGGGCCAGCTGTACAAAACTTTTTTTTGCTCACAAATGACCCAATTCACAAAAATCTTTTTTTTTTTTTTTAAACTCTTTTTATTGAAGACAGGGCAACAGTAAAAAGCGGTCACAAGTTGCAGCATGGTAAACATCTCACGTCTCATCTCACATTGACATAGTCATGGCAACAATACAATCAGTACATTAAGATTGGTAGAAAGTTACGATCAGCCCCCTCTCACCCACCTCCCTCAGTCAGAGTCCGTATTAGATGCGGTTAGAGGCGGAGTACAGATGTTCCCCCTGTACTTGTTCCAGGCTCCCCATACTCGCTTCCACTTTTTGGGGCATCCGCGGCGTACATACGTCACCTTTTCTGCCACCATGGCCCCAGCCATGTCCCTGCACCAGTCGTGGTGTGTTGGCGATAACTGCGACCCCCAGAGTTTAGCTATATTACGTTTAGCAAACATCATTCCAAGCGTTGCCCAGTCCTGTAATGCGTGATTGAGATCAGTGGACTCCCAAATATTTAGGTGGCATCTTTTGGGCTCTGGCAGAACTGAGACCCCACCCACTTGAGTAACAGTTTGTAACACCGCTGCCCAGTAGGACACTATCTGTGGACACTGCCATAGTGTGTGATAAAACGTACCCTCTGCCCCACAGTTCCTCAGACAAAGCAAATTTTCGGCCCCCCCTATTCTGTGCAGGGTCACCCTGGTGTAGTACATACGATGTAGTATTTTCAGTTGCACCAGTCGTAGTCTAGAGGATATCGCTACTTTGCGCGGGGACGAGAGCGCCTCCTGCCAGTCTGTGTCATCTAATTCCCCAAGTACGTTGGACCATTTTTCATGCAGAGGTGTCATGGGATCTGGTAAATTATTAACGAGTTTGCGGTAGGTGAGGGAAGTGGCCTTCCTGGCCATGTAGTCTGTCAACAATCTATCCTCCAGGGGGGAGGCCTCCGGAAGTGTGGTGCCAGCGGGTATAGCCGCCATGAGTGCATGCCTAATTTGTGTGTATCTAAATATTTCGGAGGGTGCCAGGTCATATTGTTCCTGGAGGTGAGCAAAGGTAGCCACCTCACCCTTGATCCACAAATCACCCACCGTCGATATTCCGATGGAGTCCCATCGGTGGAAGCCCTTACTATTCCGAAGCCTTCCCAGTCGTTGTGTTTCCCAGAGTGGGGTAAGTTGGGTTATGACACCATCCCAGCCCAGCTTTCTAAGTGCTATATACCAAATTTGGCATGTGTGTGCCGTGGGTCCAATCAGTGGGGTAGTCTGCTTTCTAGTATATAAAGCCCTCATTATCCCCCCTCCCCCAACCCATGTCTGTCCGCTCTAAACGCAGGGTCTGACTGCGGGGTGTGAATCCATTGATTAAGTACCATCAACTGGGATGCCCAATAATAAAGTTGTATGTTTGGAAGTGCTATGCCCCCATCGTACCAGCCCCTGACCAATTTATTCATGGCGATACGGGCCGGTTTTTTGTCCCAAAGTAAATTGGATACCTCCGTCGCTATCGCCTTAAAGTAACTCGGTGGAACAAGAAACGGGGTATTCTGCAGGCATAAAGAAATCTGGGAAGCGCCATCATCTTAAAAAGTGCTGCTTTCCCAAGCAGCGTCAACGGCAGGGAGTGCCAGTGCATCGCATCACATTTGAGTCGTTCCAGAGGTGGCATGAGGTTTTTTGTAATAAATTCTTCCGCTATTGGTGTGATATGGATTCCCAAGTACTTAAAACTGCCCTTTGCTATTTGTAGATTACACCCTTTCGGGAGTTGCGGTGGCGGTCCATGATGGACATATAGAATTGACTTGGTCCAATTGATGGTGTATCCAGAAACCTGGCCATATAAGTCACAGATATTCAGGAGCATTTGGATGGATTGTCTGGGAGATGCCATATACAACAACACATCATCAGCATACAAGGATATGCGGTCCTCCCAACCTCCCGCCCAATGAAGGCCTCGGATAGTCGGTGCCCACCTAATCCATGTGGCCAGTGGCTCCAGAGCAAGAGCAAACAGGAGTGGTGAAAGGGGGCACCCCTGTCACATTCCATCCCCAGCGGGAAGTCTTCTAACATATGACCATTTGCCCTTACATGAGCTAGGGGCTTTGAATACAACAGCTGCACCCATGCACAGAATTTGGGGCCAAAACCTAGATGCTTCAGGACTGCGAAGAGGAAGGGCCACTCAACCATATCAAAGGCCATACGAGCGTCTAAGGAGAGGATAACCGCTGCCTCCCGAATAAAGGGTATACGCGCCATTACACCATGCACATGTCTCAAATTAAGGGCGGTATTCCTACTCAGCATAAAGCCGGATTGGTCCGGGTGTATTAAGGCGGCGAGATGGGGGGTCAATCTAGCTGCTAGGAGTTTAGCGAGTATTTTGGCCTCTGCATTAATTAACAATATGGGTCGGTAGGATGTACAGTCCTCGGCAGGCTTCCCTGGTCTATGAATCGGCACTATGGTGGCGGTGCGCTGATCCCGCGGGAGTTCCCCTGCCTCTAGGCTGGCCACATACATATTTAAAAGGTGCGGAGTAATGGTGGTGGCTGTTTTTTTGTAGAGTTCAATAAGTATACCGTTTGGTCCTACCGCTTTCCCCGACTGTATGGCTCCTATAGCTAGTTGCAGCCCCTCTGTGGTGAGGTCAGCTTCGAGCGTCAGGGATGCCTCCGGCGTCAGTGTGGGCATTTTGATATCTTTAAGGAAAGCTTGTGCTTCCTCGATCGTCGTCAAGGATGTCGGTGTATACACCTGTTGGTAGTGGTTTGCTAATTCACTCACTATTTCCTGGGGGTCGGTTACGGTTTTGTTATCGCCTGTACGTAGTTGTGCAATCCATCGACTGGTGCGCTCTCTCTTATCGAGCCAGGCCAGCAGTTTCCCCGCTTTATCCCCGATCTCATATATTTTATGCTGCGTAGCCTGAAGCTTAGACCTAATATCTTCCCTTAGGTATCCCCTGTATTCCTGTTGTTTAAGATTAAGAGCATGGGCTGTCACGCTCGTTGGGTTTTGGGCATGGAGTCCCTCCGCGTTGGCCAATTCTAGTTCCAAAGTCTCCACCTCCTTCTTCTTTTCTTTTTTGTGACCCACAATAGATGCTATGGCCTGGCCCCGGAGGACAGTCTAATAGGCCTCCCAAAGGGTTACTGGGGAAGTGACGGAGTGCTCATTTTTGCAAAAATAGTGTTGCGTTGTGGTAGTGATGCCTTTAAGGATCTTGGGGTTCTATAGATATCCAGGGTATGTGGGGTAGATACGGCATCGGGTCATAGTCCGGCATGCGTATGTCAGCACCACTGGGGAGTGGTGATTTCCAATATGTTCCCCAGGCTGTCTACCGACATTAGGATGTAATCTATCCGGGAGAGACTATTGTGTACCCTAGAATGAAAGGTGAACTGTTGTGTCGAGGGGTAAAGGAAACGCCAAGCGTCTATGAGGCCGAGCACCTCAATGAACCCCATAAATCGGGAGGCCCCACTACCCTGGTCTCTGGGGGGTTGGCGATCAAGAACACTACTGACTATGGCATTAAAATCTCCACCTATCAAGAGTTCCCCCTCTGGAAGGATGAGCAAAAAAGCGCTAAGGGCTGGGAGGGCTACCGAGTGAAGTGCTGGAGGAATATACACTGACACTATGTTATAGGCTCGTCCCTCCCACTGGCATGCGATGGCTGCAAATCGGCCCTGCTCATCTGTCCATGTCCGCTTAATTACATGCGGGAATTGTTTCCGCACTAAAATACCCACCCCCCGTGATCCTGAGGTAAACTCGGAATGCACCACCATCTGGAATCCCCATTGGTCCATAGCTTTGCATGAGGAGCCCACTAGGTGTGTTTCCTGAAGCAGGGCCACCGCCGGGGCATGCCGTTTCAGGTACTGCAGATCCAGCCCCCTCTTAATCTTATCGCCAAGTCCGTGAACATTCCATGTGAGCAGTGATAGGGGGATACGCAATGTGAGGGGAGGCAACGGTGTATCGGTCTCCTGCTCAATCCGCACTATCGTGTCTGCCATGTCCCGTACGCTTGTCGCTGGAGATATAGTGACAAAGTGTCAGAGGCGCAGTGCATAAGCCATAATACTCAACCGCTGCCCATTTTAAACATTTAAACAACAAAAAACATAAACCAATTAACTGTCCCTCCCTCCCTGCCCTCCCTCCTCCCTGCCTCCCTGCATGACGGATTTAAAACTACCCGCCTCCCCAACTGCGCAGAGTGCTTAGTGCCCATCCCCAATACCTTGATGAGGGGGAGAGTCATCCGCAGCCCCATATAACCTCCCCTTGCTTCGTTACGTACCGTAGTGGCATAGTCACCTAACTAGACAGTGCAATAAAAATGCAGCATTAAGTAATGTGTTCAGTGTAACATGGTATATTGTCTCAGAGATGTCTTGTGGTCCTTCAGTCTTCTCTAGAGAGACGTCCGCCGCAGTGTCACCCACTCGGCGAGTGAGTTCTGGGTCCGGCCTTGCAGAAATCAGAGGCGTGTGATTCCAGCCACCCCCCCCAGTGTCAGTGTTCATTGTTCGTACGGGTGTGCTTATTCTCCTCCGCTCACTTGCGATGATCTTTCCGTTGTTCCTGGCTCTCCTGACCCTTCCAACGATTCATCCCGCACACGTTGCCCATTGCCTCTGCCAGTTCGATCGGGCCTCGAGATCCGACGCCACCCCTCCAGCCACTCCTGAGCCTCCTCGGGCATCATAAAAAACCATGCTTTACCCTCGGCCTCTACCCTTAGTTTAGCTGGGAACAGCATTGAGTATTTGAGTCCACGGTTCCGGAGCTCCTTTTTCACCTCGAGGAACCCACTGCGCTGCTTCGTGACTGACGCCGTATAGTCAGGGGAAATTGTGATAGTACTGTGATCGAGACGCAGTGGAGGAGCGATACGTGCTGTCTGTAGTATCACGTCCCGATCACGGTAGTTGAAAATGCGGGCAAGAATGGGTCTTGGAGGTGCTCCCGGTCTTGGCTTCCCCCCCCGGGACACGGTGTGCCCTTTCCATTGAAAAGTAGTTGGAAAGACCTCGCGGCTGGAGGTGATTGTTGATGAGGTCTTCGACAAATAGATCAAGAGCTGAGTCACCTGTCCATTCCTGCGCGCCTAAGATTCTAATGTTGTTCCGCCTCGAGCAGCCTCCTTGGTCTTCAAGTTTAGCGGCCATCATTTTGTTGTCTGCCTCGAGTTGGCGAACTTGCTTCTTAAGAGCGGCCATGTCGCTCGTGAGGGTCGTCGTAGTGGTTTCTACCTACAACACTCTGGTGGACATTTTATTAAAATCAACCCGGATCAATGAAAGTTCTGTTGAGAGGGACCCAATACGGGAATCCAGGGAGGTATGGACGTTATTTAACGTGGTCAGAATGTCCTGCAATGTGACCTCTGGCTTCTCTGTTGCTGTGGGACTTGTCGTGGGGGTGATGCCTTTGTCCGTGAGCTCCGGCTGTGTCTTGGTGTAGGCATATTTCTCGAGCTTTGCGTGGTTCGGGGCCCTTTGGCACCTGCCTCCCATCGCAGCCGTGGTCAAGTTTACTCACAATGTTCCGGGGCTGGGGTGTTACTCACCGCTGCCTGCCAGTGCGCCAGCGCAGTACACGCGGCCTTTCGGGTTTCCCACCCCAGACCTGTCATAGGACTTGTCCGTCACCAGTGGATCAATCAAGTGGTAAGGGTCATTCTACTTGTCGCTCTTTGCAGTTTCTCTGTGAGGCTGTGTAGCCAGTGGCGGGCCCGCTGCGCCTGTTTTGCGGTGGATTGTGAAGTTTATGGGCCCCTTCCTGCTCGTCTGAGTCAGGGCGGTGCTTCTGCCATTCACCAAATGCCGCTGTGCCCGGATGTTGTAGCACGCTCCCCCGCAGCCAGGCCAGTAGCGTGTGTGCGCACCCTCACCTTCACCCTGGAGCTCTCGGATTTAGCATTCACCCCGGGGGGGCATGATTCACGGCCTCAGCAGCAGTACGAGAATGGAGATAGAGCGCTACAGTGTTTGCGCTGCCCAGTCTATCAGAACTGCACCATTATGCCCCAGGCGGGTCGCACCATTCCCGGCTTCTTCTGACCTTTTTCCATGTGGGCTCGGACAACAGGATGTCCGCCGGTGTCACTCCCATCACTTTGCCGTACCCTGGGCCCGCGATTTAGCTGCCAGTTGGTCCAGGACCTCTCTAAGCGCCGGCCGTGTTACGGAGCGCGACCTGCTCCGCCTCCCCTGCTCCACTCGCCTGGCTCCGTCGTGATCACCGATATTACCGCACCTCTCTGCCCGTTGGGCGCCGCGTCGGGGTTTTGCCAAGCCGCCGTCTTCTTTGTGCTGCACGCTCCATCTGCAGCCCCCGCCAGTCCGCTTTGGCTGCTGCGCTCGGCTCCGGGCCAACTCTAGTCCCCAGCTTGAGTTTTAATGGGAGGCCTCACTTCTGTCTCTCGGCGCCGTTTCAACGGGGTGAGTCCGATCGGTTCCAGACCACAAGCATCGGATCAATGGGGCTTTCCGACCCTACATGTGCCGCTTAATGGTGCTGAATGCCGGCGGATTAGTGCCCGGATTGTTGGGGAAGGTAGTCGGGTGACGGAGACTCCCTAGGCTGCAGCCATTTTCCTCGGCTGCTAGCCACGCCCCTCACAAAAATCTTTTTTAAATACACAAAGCCCTATTTGCGATTCAGTAAGCTATTACAGAATCGTAAATTGGGATGCGCATCGCTATTCGGAAGGGGCATGCCGAAGGCATCCCTTCCTAATAACGAGTCGAAGGGACATGTATGAATGTTTTGCGACCAGAATGTGGTCACAAAACATTCAGGGGCATATTTACGTTCCCTGGCGCATCCCTGCATATCAGCAGGGATGTGCCAGGGAAAATGCGTCACGCAAGTTTACCCTTGCGCCACGTCCGATGCGCCGCATTTACAATGCGGCGCATCGTGGCGCAGGATAAGCAGATGCGTGACGCATCTGCAGCGGAAGGTTGGCGCAGTGCTGAAGTTGTGTCGCAAGCGCGACGCAACTCCAGCACTGTTCCAACCTTCCTATCCCTAACATGGTGCGTCAATCCTTACGCCTGCTTGAAGCAGGCGTAAGGATTTGACGCACCAGCGTCGGAAAAGTGACTGCGTGAAATCTTGTAGATTTCACTACGTCACTTTGCCGAGCGTTCCTGCGCCGGAACGCCCCCTGCGCCGGTACGCCCACATGAAACCTGACGCAGGTTTCATGTGGCGCAGGGGTTTACTACGTGACGCATCTCCCTAGATGCGTCACGTTTTAAATATAGCGCAACGCGGCGCATGGTTTGCGTTGCCGCTGCGTCACATGCGTGACGCAACGGCGGCGCAAAAGTGGCGCAAGGGGCTTGTAAATATGCCCCTCATACTTTACCAACTCCGTGAAGGAGGTGGTAACCCCTTCTCCTTTGTGAATGTGGGTGCCAACATTTTTTAAGAGCAGGCAGTGGTCTCACGGACCACTGTCTGATCTTAAAAAAATAAGAGGAACTTTTCCTTTTTCTTTTTTAAATGCATCCTGTTTTCCTTTAAGGAAAACGGGCTACATTTCGAAATAAAAAACTGCTTTATTTAAAAAGCAGTCACAGACATGGTGGTCTGCTGACCCCAGCAGGTCACTATCCCTGTGAGTGCAGCCCATTCCCAATGGGCTGCAAATTGCGACCTACCTCATGAATATTAATGAGGCATGTCCCTTGCGACCTATTGGGAACCACAAACAGGGTGGAACACACCGTGGTAAATAGCTGTTTGTGATTTCCTAATAGCGAATCACAAAAATGTGCTATTAGGAAATGGCAAACTGAAGTCTATGTACATCCGGCTCTGTATCTGGTACAAAATAACATTTACTATAAAAATGTAGATGTTCTTCAAGATATTCCAGACATGGAGGATAACACATTACGATCAAGAGGTCAGATTCAAAAGGTAGATCGATCGAGATTAGAAGAAATTTATGAACAATATAGTAATCACCGTTTGCATTCTAAAGAGATCATGGCGATGCTATTGATCTCTTTCAAATGAAGGAAGCAAAAGGAGCTCCCTTGAGTGTGTGGAAGAAAAGTTTAGAAGCTCGCTGTTTTCCCCATCTGTTTACTACTGGAGTACGTGGAAGGTATGATGAACGGCCTGTACAAATGCCAGCAGCCGAGTACAGATCATGTAGACTTTATTCAGAGGACCCTATATTTCACCAGTTTCTTCCATATATATTTCATATACTATTTGAGAGCAACTTGTCTGGTGTTTCCTGTGCAGTAAATCACATTCTCAAAGCAGAAATGAATCTGAAAAATCTGTAAGCAAGGGAAATTATTGACAAAATTCATGAAAAAGATGAAAACCTGGAATACAACTTGATTAATTTGATGTCTTGTCAATGTGGTACCAAAGAGTATTCTTAACCCCTTCGCTGCTAGGCCTTTTCCCCCCCTGTGCTAAGCCTTTTTTTGGCTATTTGGGGTAGTTCGCGCTTAGGCCTCTGTAACTTTTTGACGACATAAGGTATCCACGCCAAATTTGCGTCCTTTTTTTCCAACATCATGGGAATTCTAAAGGTACCCAGGGTTTGTGGATTTCCCTGGAGGGGACCCAGAAATTAGCCAAAATACAGCTAAATCTTTTTTTTTTTTTGAAAAGTGGTAAAAAAAGGCTCCAGATGAAAGCATCTGGTTTTTTCCCTGCAAATGGTATCAAAAAAGGGGTTGTGGTGCTGAAATCACCATCTTCCCAGCTTTCAGGGACAAGCAGACTTTTGTCAGAAAATCTAAATTTTGTACACAGTTTTGGCATTTTTCTGGGACATAGCCTATTTTTGCTATTTTTGGTCCGGGGCTCGGCGGTCACCTAGGGAAACCTACCAAACCCAAAGATTTCTGAAAACTAGACACCCGGGGGATTCCAGGGAGGTTTTTCACACATTTTTGTGTGGGAAAGTTGTGGCATCACCGGGCTGACACAAATTTCCTACCACCCAGCGTTCCCCCAGGTCTCCCGATAAAAATGGAGCCTCACTTGTGTGGGAGGCCCAAGTACCCGCGACAGGCAAGGGCCCAAAACGGTTTGAGGCGACATCAAAATTGCCTATCACAAAACGACCTGGTTTTGCAAGGGGGGTCACCTGGGTTTTTGGCCCCGTGCTCGGCGGCCAGCTAGGGAAACCCACCAAACCCACACATTTCTGAAAACTAGACACCCGGGGGATTCCAGGGAGGTATGGCTTGCGTGGATCCCCCAAAGTTTTCTTACCCAGAATCCCCTGCAAACCTGAAATGTAGCTGAAAAAATCACTTTTTTCACACATTTTTGTGTGGGAAAGTTGTGGCATTACCGGGCTGACACAAATTTCCTACCACCCAGCGTTCCCCCAGGTCTCCCAATAAAAATGGTGCCTCACTCGTGCGGGAGGCCCAAGTACCCGCGACATGCAAGGGCCCAAATCTTATTCTTGGCAGCCCCCACCCCTACGTATATATATAAAAAAAGTCTCTGGCGTCTAGGGTGCTTTCTGCCCCCCCGGGGGGCAGATTGGGGGCTACTGCCCTCATCTGCCCCCCAGGGGGGGCAGAAAGGCTGTAGATTTTTTTATTTTGGGTGGGGGTATTTGCATGCCCATTCTGGGCAGCCCCCACCCCTACGTATATATAAAAAAAAATCCCTGGGGCCTAGTGGGCTTTCTGCCCCCCGAGGGGCAGATCAGGGGCTATTGCCCCCATCTGCCTCCTGGGGGAGCAGAAAGTCTTATTCTTACTTTGGGGGTAGGGTGGAGGCTTTGGCATGCCGATTCTGGGCAGCCCCCACCACTGGCGCATAAAAAGAAATCCCTGGCGTCTAGGTTGCTTTCTGCCCCCCGGGGGGGCAGAAAGACTGGAATTTTGCCCAAAAAATTGGGGGGAGCAAAGGCCCTTGCCCAAGGGGCTGCTCCCCCCCTCCCTGGTGGCTAGTGGGTGGAAACCAGCTTGGGGATCGCCCTCCTGGGGCAATCCCCAAGCAGGGATCCACTTGGGAAGGGTACCATTGGAAAGGGGAGATCCTCCCCTTTCCAACGATACCTCTCCCAAGTGTTTCAGTGCTCAGGGGCTGAGATAGCCCCACAAGCACTGAAACACTGAAACTGAAACTAAATTTCAGTTTCGTTTTCAGTCTAATGACAACAGCGCGCCATGCGCGCGATCGTCATTAGACTGAAAACAGCTGATGGGCCTCGGGAGGTTGGGGAAGCTCTTCCCCACCTCCCGAGGCCCCAAAAAATAATGGAAATCCCTCTGCTGTTTGTAGCAGAGGGATTTCGTGCCCCTGTCCTCATGACGGAATGGTTCCGTCATGAGCACAGGAGCACCGGTGCTCATGACGGAACCATTCCGTCATGAGCACCGAAAGGGTTAAGTTGTAATCAGGAGCTGAAATGCATGCTTAGAAACCTAGGAGCACCTACTTGGTTTCTAACACTCATTTGTGCTGAGTATGCATGGGATGATATTCTTGAATTCTTACGAGAAGCAAACTCAAATATAAAAAACATCAATCTGAAGACACCAGGAGATCTTTGCTTGTTGGACCCTGAAATCATTTGCAGATATTTTAACCACAGATTTCAAGCTATGATGGCTTTTATTTGCAACAAAACTAATTCTCCTCTTGGTAAAGTGACTGATTTCTTTTGGCGCAAAGAGTACCAAGCAAGAGGTACTCCACATATTTACATGCTGCTATGGGTAAAACTTGCCCCGAAATTTGGAACAGATACTCATGAGTCTGTCTTCTATTTCATAGAACAGTATATGACATGCGCCATCCCAAAAGATACCACTGACAAGAGCTTGCAACAACAAGTTCTACAATTTCAAACTCATAGGTGTAGGAACTACTGTTGTAGAAAATACTGATCCAAATGAAATTTTTACATAGGATGTTGTTTTGGATTCCCACGACCTGTGATATCAGAAGGAAGGTGAACATCTTCTTGTCTGCAGTCAGACAACACTGACACAAAAATTACTGAAAAGTACATACGGCCTCAGAAGAATAGTGGCTTCAAAATACATAAATGACTACAACCCTGTTATTCTCAAGATGTGGACTGCAAATGTGGATCTACAATATGTTGCAGACAACTCCATAGATGCTGCTTGCTACATAACTTCCTATATAACAAAGTCAGAAAAGACAGAGATGTGAGAGGAGATTTCTGCGCAAAAGAGTCTTATGAAGAAATTGTACAGTTTTAATTTGAAAATGATTTCCCACAGAGAAATAGATTTCTATGAATGCTCGGACAGTTTGAGCTCAGCTAGTTTTTTCTCAAAGGCCAGTTGGATTGTGTGGGCAAGTCTAGGCATTGCAAGCAGTTGTAATAGAGTATTAAAAACTTTTTCAGAAAAACAGTACCTTGCTGAATTTGATCCTTAGAGTACAGGCATTCTAAAGACTAACATGTTGTATACATACTGCCCAAGAGGGAGTCCCCTTCTTCAAAACATCTGTCTCCATGAAGTACTTACATATAGAAATAATGTAGCTGAAAACATAGAAGAAGGAAGATATGTAGTACTAGGAGGTGAGGGTTGCTTGGTGAGACACAACAAAGGAGATCTAATTAACCATAGCAAGCTTACTTGCCAAACTCTGGAGACAAGAACGTTTTTCTACTCGGCACTTTTGCAGTTGTTTAAGCCAAGGCAAGATTAATCAGATTTACTTCAACACTATGATTGTTATGAAGACTCTTTCAACACTTTGAAAGACAGTATTTAGTGTTCAGTCTTTCCAAACTATTTGTGAATCTCGAAAGATGAGATTGAACAGGAAGAATTCATCACTGCTGAGATAGCCAGGGAAAGTTCTCAAAGCAGTCAAAATTCTGCACCAACAAGTCAAGATCCTCTTGGAGAGACAATAATCTAAAATAAAGCAGCAGTAGCTATGAATAAGGTGCCTAATGCAATGCAGGAAACAGTAGATTTTGAACAGTGAGGACAAGAACTAAATAATGAACAGAAATAATTGTTTTATGATGTTAAAGACAAAAATAGAGCATGGATTCCAGCATAAGAAGGAACAGTGTGAATGTTCTTCATTTAAGCCAGTTCTACATGAGTGGTCAAGCTGGCACTGGAAAAAGCTTCTTGATTAAAGTACTCACCGGTTATCTACAGAAGACTACAGATTCTAATTTGTCATGTGTAGTTACTGCACCAACAGGATTAGCTGCACATAACATTAAAGGAATTACTCTTCATCGACTATTAATGCTACCTCTGGAACATGACAATAAACTAGAATACTAGAAATTTCCTGGTGTTGCTTGTCATGAGGTAGCAAGAGTACTGATATAACTGAAGATTCTAATTATTGATGAAGTGAGTATGGTTTCAAACCTAATGCTTGCTTTCATACCTTTAAGAATGTAGCAGATTTTGGGAATAAACTATGATATACTGTTTGGTGGAAAACTTTTAATTGTATTTGGTGACCTACTACAACTAACACCTGTGAAAGGACAACCTGATTTTCAAGATACTTCTACTTTACAAAACAAGAATTTCTGTAGGGAGTATTGGGAATGTGAATATTTGGCAACACTTTGAATACAAAGAATTAGAGAAAAATATGTGCCAATCTTCAGGTGTGGAATATGGAGATATACTCAAGGACATTAGAGTAGGATTTCTCAAAAAAGAAGGGAAACGTGCTTGGGAACTAGCCTTATCAAGAACCTATTTCCATCTAATATTACATGAGCAGAACTGATGTATGATTTCATTGAAGAAGGCAAATCTATTGTGTGTTTAATGCCAACCCTTCAAGAGTGCTCCAAATTCAATGAAGAATTACTACAACTGGAGAAAGAAGATATTTTGGAAATTACAGCTATTGATAAAATGGAATATCAGGGTGACACAATACTACTCACAGATAAACTGCAAGCAAATTTGAATTATTTGGAGAAGTTTGTATCAAAAACTGCAGGGTTAGAGAAGCGGCTAAGTGTCTGCAAAAACTGTTGCATAATTTTGCATCAGAATTTAAATATTGACGAAGGGTTAGTAAATGGTGCAATTGGTAAAGTTATAAATTTCATTAATTACCCAAGTTACCCAAACAGAAATGAGGTTCAATACTTGGGCATAAGATTTGATGACGCTGATCATTTCAAGCAGATTGGTCGATGTGTGGTACTTTTTCTGCCAGTGAAAGATTTATACATGCAGAGAAAGCAGTTTCCACTCTCTCTAGCATATGCTGTAACAATCCACAAATTGTAAGGTATACGTCTAGATGGAGCTTTTATCAATATTGGAAGTACTGTATTTAAAGAAGGAATGTCATATGTAGCATTGTCCAGTTTGTTTTTGATTGATTTTTACTGACTAAATAATTTGTGCTGATTCAAGCTGCATAAGGGAGTACAATCCGTTAAGAAGTGTATATGCTTCTCAATCAGGCCAGTACCCTGTTTATGAGAAATGGTTAATCTGTCCAAAGAGGATGATTACAAAACAGTGTGTGGATGTTGAACAAAAGGAGCAACACAAGGAGCATCCCCGAGGATCTAAGAAAAGAAAGCTGCTAAATGATGAAATTGTAGGTTACCAGTTCAAAAACTGTTCAGGGGTCAACTGCTATGTTAATGTTGGTCTGAATGTACTGTTCCATTTACCACATGTAGTAAACCAAATAAAACAAAAAAAACAGATACGAGAATCTGATCTGCACTATATGGTTTGCTCCAGTGTTTACTGAGTGACAGAAGTGTAATACATTGTGCTTCAGGAGTCCGAGATCTTATAGATATATGTACCAGATCAGTAGTGTTTTCTTTAAATATTCAACAAGATGCACAACAATTTATTATGGTGATGCTAGGAGTGTTAGAGAAAGAAGAAGTAAATATTGATGAATTATTTGAATTGAGTTACAAATTGAACCATGACTGCGAAGATTGCAGATTCACATCTAACACTATAATCAATTCTGAACAATTTCTCTACTTGACATTATCAGATTCTAAAACTGTGCCTTTTGATAAATTGTTGAAAAAGGGCAATCAAAATATGACCTGCCCAAACTGCAGATCAGATGTTATGTCTATGTTGTTTCTTTAAACAACTGGAAAATAACTTATATTAATGCTACAATGATGCCGAGCAGATTTTTTCAAAATTGGAAACTGAAATTACAAACTTTTGTAGCTGGACAAATATCAATTTCTAAAAAAGATTTTTACTACTTTGGATATCATTTTTCATGAAAGAGTTAATACAACCTCTGGACACTACAGTGTCTATGTAAAGTGTGAATCTGGATGGACAGAATACAATGATATCAATCTAAAATACAAACCCAGACTACCTAAGAAATTACCAAATTCAAATCTTTTCTTTTTTTAACCAGTGTTCTGAGGACAATTTGTGCATAAAAATTTGCTGTAGAGTGTTTTTTATTACGTGGTTTATGGGTGTAGTAGACCTTAGTTGCCTAGAGGGGTAAATGTCTTCAAAAAGGTGTTCAAAATGCAAGAGTACTTTTGACTTCAACAAAGGAGTCTATTTAAGATCAAATAACTACATTGTCTATTTACAGGTAAAAACAAAATGGACATATTCCAATTACAGCAGCCTTAAGTTGAAAATAGAAACTGGCTTCGAAACTTAAAAAAAATTACTACTATGTACTACTATATGGGATTTTCTGTACTTGCATTCTCAGCAGTTTACATACCATTTCGCCTAGAAACTATGATTATTTCAAAATTATATCTAAAATTAAAGATAGCTTTACATTTATTTGTCATATTATTTTAAGGAGGAATTCTGGATAAAAAAAGTGGTGTATGGTGTTTCTTCTACATGGTTTATCTGTTATTGGGGGTAATGCCTTTAAAAAGGTGTTCAAGAATCAAGAATCCTTTTATGCGTCAGGAAGGGGTTAATATAACATCTGAAGATGACAGTTTCTAATTAAAGTCTGAAAGTGGATAAATATACTCCAATTAGAGCTCCCTTAAGTTTAAACCGAAAACTGCCTTCAAAATAAAAGAAATTGTGCCCTAGTGTTTCTCCAACCAAATTTCTAGGTACCATTTGTGGGGGGAAAAAAACGACTGTGTGGGATTTCCTCTGCGTGAACCATAAACAGTTTACACATCATTTGGCATACCAGGGGCAATGTTTTCCAGAGGATCTCCAAAATTAGAGAGTGCTTCAAATTTAATGTTAGTATTGTACTAGATATAAAAATGTAAACAATATTTCTTACATAGATTTGTTTGCATTAGTGTAGTAACTCCAGGTAAAACAACTGATTCCGGAGTTATATTGAGCCTAATGCATAGTGTCACTTAATTATAGTGATGTACTGTGCAGCTTTGTTTTTTTTTCAATAATCCATTGATTGTTTTTCCCCACTGTTCCAGGATGATGCTTCAAACAGATCACTGTTTATGATGTACAAGTATGAAAGTTGAGAACTGTAAAAAAAAAAGGGAAGATAATATGTGTTTACTAAATTGTTATACAGTATTACAATACAACAAATGTGTATTGGTATAATTCTGTAGTTTTAGAAATTAAATGGTAACATATTTTTATCTTCTTTTTCAATAGTGGATGCAGTTAAACAGCATTAGATGTCTCAGAACACTTCTTCTACCATGGACATATTGCTTACATATATCAATGGAGAGTGTTTTTAACATAATGTGGTTGTGCGTGTCATACCTTCCTATTAGTTTGTTTGGCCACTTTTGTAAATATAATTTTCACTGTTATGCAGCAGGTGTACAGATATTGCCAGAACTACTTACTTAATCATTCAAGCAATTATTTATAGAGACACTTACACAACCAATGACTTACCTGTAAACATATATATAGCAGAGATACATTATTAAACCCATATATGCACTCATTCACTCAGCCACTCACACATACACGCACTCAAGCACTTACTGAATCACCTATACATCATAGATGCATTCATTCAATTACCCATGCACTACTCATGCACTTCATCAATCATTTATACATCACTTATGTGCTTATTCAGCTACCCATACACCACACCTGCACTCATTTCATCATCCATACAGCACTCATGCACTCATTCAATCATCCATGCACCATTCATGCACTCATTCAATCATCCATGCACCACTTGTGTACTCATTCAATCATTCATACATCATTCATGCACTCATTCAATAATCCATGTATCAATCATGCACTCATTCAGTCATCCATGCACCACTCATCTACTCATTCAATCATCCATACACAATGCATGCACTCATTCAATCATCTATATACCATGCATGCACTCATTCAATCATCTATACACCTCGCATGCACTCATTCAGTCACCAGTACACCACTCATGCACTCACTCAATCACCCATGCTTCACTCATGCACTCATTCCATCATCCATACACCACTCATGTACTCATTGAATCATTCATACACCACTAATGCACTCATTCAAATATCCATATGCCACTCATGTACTCATTGATTGACCCATATACCACCCATGCACTCATTCAATCACCCATGCACCTCTCATGCACTCATTCAATCACCCATGCACCACTCATGCGCTCAATTAATGATCCATACAGCACTCATTCAATCATCCATGCACTACTGATGTGCTAAGTCAATCATCCATGCACCACTTATACACTCATTCAATCATCCATGCACCACTCATTCACTCATTCAATTATCCGTGCACCACGTTTGAATTCATTGAATCATTCATACATCTTTTTTGCACTCATTCAATAATTCAGGTACCACTCATACACTCATTCAATCACCCATGAACCACTCATCTACTCATTCAATCACCCATACACCACTCATGCACTCATTCAATCATCTATACACCACTCATGCAGTAATTGAATCACCCATTAACCACTCATGCACTCATTCAGTCATCCATGCACCACTCATGCACTCATTCAGTCATCCATGTACCACTCATGCACTCATTCAATCATCCATGCATGACTCATGCACTCATTTAATCATCCATGCATCACTTATGCACTCATTCAATCATCCATGCACCACTCATACATTCATTCAATCATCCATGCACCACTCATGCACTCATTCAATTATCCATGCACCACTCATGCACTCATTCAATTATCCATGCAACACACATGAAGTCATTCAATCATCCATGCATCACTCATGCGCTCAGTTGCACTCTTTTCAACGTGTTTGACACCCCTTTGGTGAAGCTCATTCTGAGCTTCGGCCTGACCGTACTATCCTACGCGGATGACACACAGATAGTGGTATCCATCTCGTCTCAGGTTGAGAATGATGCAAACAATTTCTGCAGATGTATGGCTGCAGTTGCAAGTTGGATGCAGAATAACTGTCTCAAGTTAAATTCAGAAAAAACGTAGGGGTTGCTCTTTGGGAAAGAGGCCTCCTTCTGGAATGCATCCTGGTGGCCTCAGGAGCTGGGTAACCTTCCCAAGCCAGTGCAGAAGGCAAAAAACTTGGGAGTCATCTTCAATACCAAACTGTGTTTCTCTGCTCAGATCAATGCTGTGACCTCTGGGGGTTATTTTATGTTACGGGTTCTCAAAAAAATCCTCCCGTTCATTCCGACGGACTTATAGAAGACCGTAATGTTGTCCCTCATAGGCTCCAAAATGGACTACTGCAATGTCCTTTATTTAGGCACCTCGAAATACCTGATAAACAAATTGCAGTCTTTACAGAATGCGGTAGCAAGAACCCTTTTGAATATCCCAAAGTTCAAACCTGTATCTCACCTATTGTATGGTCTTCACTGGCTACCGGTGGAGAAGAGAATCTCATTTAACGCTCTGTGCCTAATGCATAAGGCTTTTCATTGTACCGGTCCGTCCTATTTTCAAGAGCGATTTACCTGGTACGCACCTAGTAGAACCCTCAGATCTAGCAAGGCGCACATGGTCCTGGTCCCCAGAATCAAACGTTTAAACTGGGGTGGTAGAACATTTGCCTGCCTGGGGGGAAAGATATGGAACTCCCTTCCTCTTGCCCTCCGGTCACAACCCAGCCTGCAGTTATTCAGAAAGCGGTTAAAGACCTGGCTATTTCCCACTGCAAATAACAAAGTCTCTCAGACTTAATTCAGCTTGCTGTTTTTCTTTTTTCCTTCCTCAGCTCTTGATCCGCCTAGCGCTAAGACACCCTCGGAAAATGCACGCTCCATAAAACTACCTCATTCATTCATCCATGCACCACTCACGCACTCATTCCGTCATCCATACACCACTAATGCACTAATTCTAACATCCATGCACCACTCAGGCATTCATTGTAACATTCATGCACCTCTCATGCACTCATTCAGTCACCATACACAAACTCATGCACTCGTTAATTCATGCAGCTTATATTTTTTTAATCATCAAAGGTGTTTCTGAAAAGAATCATTTTTTGAACTGTGTTTTATGGGTTTTTTTGTGATTTTTTAATGTTTTTTTTACTTTTTTTGTATTTTTTGTAAAATAAAATGGAAACTAGGTTAATAAAATGCTCTCCGATGGAAGAGTTATTTACAGACCAGGCAATAAGTGCCTACTTCCTTCAAGTCCAGATACAGTTCAGGCTTTTGCCTCTGAAGTTCTGCAGGAACTGGCTCTCCAGGCATTGATCGTGCAGCACTGGCGGTTGACGGTTGTTCCCAATCTCTCTTCAACTGTTTTTTATTGTATGCCTTCAGATGGTTCAGCATAGAGGCTGTTCCACAAGAATAGTTCTTACCACTACCTCTAGAAAGAGTCTTAGTGCACAAGGTGCACTTTACTAGCTTGGTCACAGTTTTAGATTGCCCAGACAGGATGGTAAAAAATGTCCAAGCAATACTCTCTTATCTTGTTTGTGGCTCTTCATCAGAGGACCTCCTTCCTCCAGCTGCTTCCTCCTGCTCCTCAGGCTGCAGATTCACTTCTTCAGCTCCTGCTGATGCTATTTTATTTTATAAAAAAGGCAAAAAAAATACTTGGAAAAACAGGTTTGTATTGTAAAGTACAGGACAGCTCCTGGAATACTGCTAACTGCAGCTAGAACATTCAAGAAGGAAGAAACAGGTGGACTCTTTCTTCGAAGAAAAATGAAAAGTGTCTTCTCCGTTCACATTTCTTTGTTTCGAGGTCACATGATTTTTGCATGCACACTGATGTCATCATGAACACCGACGTCATCACGAACACTGACATCGCTGTGAAAACGTACAGATGATGTGAAAAGTGTTTTAAATTTAAATTAGTTACAGAAATACAAGTTTCTATAGTATAATATTAAAATACTGATGACAATCACTAATACTTTACATATGTGTATCATACATTGGAAAAAATCATAATATTTATGCATAATGTATCACCGGAAGATGCGCATTGCATCATCGTGCAGAGCGGCATCATCGCAAACAATATTTAAAATTAAAAGGAATTAAAAATATGGGAAAATAAAAAATTAACTACATGTTAAAAAACACACCCCTATTTGGAAACCTTACAGTTACGAAAAAAAGACCTTAGAAATTCACAGAAAAAAACAAAGGTTACAGGGATGTTATAGACTAGTTAGGAAATAGAATTTAAAAAACCTTAGAAATTCACTAAAAAACAAAGGTTACAGGTACAGTAGGAAGATGGCTCTCTATATAGTGTACTAAAACAAAGTATACTGTGCAGAGAGTCCAGTTGATTCCTTACTGGTACACAGAGGTTGAAGTAAATATTACTAGTGCTCTTTATGTGGTAGTGTGGGCGAGCAGTTAGGCTTATCAGAGGGTAGTGCTAAGCATTTGTTGTAATCACAGAGGCAATAAATGAGACACACACGCAAGAATAAAATCAAGACTAATTTATAAAAATACAATTGATTTTTATGTATTTTTTAAGACCAAGCGCTTCAATCTACAGTAAGTACTTTAGGAGTTACGATTTTTAAGAGGTCGGAAAATATACCACTTTTGCGCAATTGCACACCATTGAAGTCAAAGGGAAAAAGCTGAAAAATGCATATAAAATCAAGCAATGCTTTCACGAAGTTCACCTTCTCGTTTTAGGTTGTTAGCAGGACCAGGACCAAAGTTCCAGCAACAGAAGTTTGGGAGCATCCTGGATTTGGCCTGGATCAGGGTGCTGAAGGTGTTGGTAACTTGTGCGCTTTGGTGAGGGGGCCACCTGGAAAGGTAAGTCTGGTAGGTCCCACTAGAGGAAGGAAGTTGCAATGGCCGCAAGACCATGGGATCATGGCAGGTTCATTGTTGCCGGGGCCGTTGGGGCCAGGTGCAGAGCAGATAGATCAGCCGGGCATTTTGCATCGAGAAGTCCTCGCGATTAGGATCAGCCTTGGAGAGGCAATTTTGAGACAGCTGGGCCACTCAGGATGTGGGTCTCAGGGGTCTTGATGTCCCTTGTTGGGTGCTTGCTTCTGGAATCATTGGAGTTCCACTCTTATCTTGCTGTTTGCTGTAAAGGGTCCAGTGCCCTGGGTATTGGTACTGTGCGGATCTCGTAGGACCTGATGTCTCCAAACTTGGTAGAGAGACAGATCTGAGCCTCAAGGGCTGTTGTTTCTCTTTTGGTGCAGGTGCTGCATTGAAGTCATCAGGGAGTAGCAGTTTGACAAACCAGACTCAGCATGATCGATGCTGGCAGTGTGCAGGCGAGTGATACATTGACTTCAAAGGAGGTACTTGGCAATTTCCAGAAGGCTAAGAAGGAGGTCTGGGGTTCTTGGGGTCTTCACAGGTTCAGGACAACACATCACACCATGATTGTTGAGTACTAGAGGCAGCATGCATGGTGTGGCCCCAGTTTCTTCTGCAGCAGGGCTTCAGTTCCCAGCCAGGGAGTCTTCTTCATCCTTTCCTTCTTCTTGTCCATTGACTCTAGGTTTAAGATCTAGGGATGCCACCTAAATACTAAATTTAGGGGCATTATAGGGGGAGACAGTTAGTAGCCAATGGGCTACCTACCTTTAGGGTGCCTACAACCTCTAAGTGACCGCTTCCTGTGGGAAAAGGTACTACCCTAGCCCTGATAGATTATTTCACCACCATCTCAAGATGACAGATTTTCAGGAGAGGGGTTCACATCACTGCCACACCTTAGGGGTGGTGCTGGCTGAATGTGGACAATCCTCCTCATCTAACACATTTTCCCACCTGTCCTCCCACTAAATGTGGAGCAGGAGAGGGGGGTTGGCATCCCCCACTATCTGAGGAAGCATGGGCTGAACTTCAAAGATGGAAATGCCTTTGAAGCTTCTGGCTCTGGAGGTCCATTCCCACCTGGAGGAGGCGTGAAGCACCTCCTGCCCGAGCAGGCTTTGTTTCTAGCTTATGGGAGCGCAGGCTCTCACCCGATGAGGTCAGAAACATGTCTGGTGGTGGCAGGCTGGCTATGACTAGTCAGAGACCACACCAGTGCTTGGTAGGTTTTCACCGGACCCTCTAAAGGGTCTCCCGTGTGCATTTATTAATAAATCCCACTCTGGCATCAGTGTGGATTCCTTAAGACAAGATGTTTGATACCAAACATCTTAGGGTACAGTGAAGCCATCATGGAGCTAGGAAACTCATAATGACAAGTATCCAGCCCATGTACTCTTTATAGCTTCCCTGTGTACTTACAATATCCAAGAATAGCTCTGATATTGCACAGTCATATCTGATCATGCAGATATGTCCACACATGGGATAAAGTGCACCCTTCCTTAGGGATATAAGGCCTGCAGTAGGGGTGACACCTATATCTCATGCAGTGTGTTAGGGCATGGTACACAGGGCTGTGTGCCATGTAGACTCTTTGTGTTTCTCTGCACCAAGACATGTAGCCTGCGTGGCAGTGTGCATGGTCTTGGTGAGGGGTCCGTGGGGTGGCAAAATTTGTGCTGCAGCCCCAGTGGACCCTCTTCAGTACCCATGTCCTTAAAACCGAGGGTATCATTTACTAGGGACGTACAAGGGTGGCTGAAGTTGTGCCAATCATGGTACATTTTTGGGAAAGAGGTCTAGCACTGGGAACCTGGGTAGCATGGACTCAGTGCACTTACAGTTCGAAATCACAACAGGCATCAAGCAAAAATTGGGTACTAATCATGTCAAAAGAAGCACTTTCCTACATGACCCCCACCCAATGAAAGAGAATGAAACTAACCTTTCCCCTGGGGAGTTTTGATCCTCTAAGTGGAAGAACCTGGAAAGGCCATTTGCATTGGCATGGTCAGTCCCAGGTCTGTGTTCCACTGTAAAGTCCATTCTCTGTAGGGATATGGACCACCGTAACAATTTGGGGTTTTCTCATTTCATCTGCATGTGACATCTGAGGTCTGTGGTCTTGTTTGGACTAGGAAGTGAGAACCAAACAGGTATGGTCTCAGCTTCTTCAGGGATTTATTTATGTATCTTGTAAAGTGCCTGAATCACCCCCAAAGGGGTATCTCTGCGCTACGAAAGTGCTATTTAGTCAGCTATGGGGAACTGATGAGATATTACGAGGTCAAGGAGAGGATCTAAAAAGTTCAGTTTTAAGAAATCGGCGGAATTGCAGAAAGTTAGTGCACTCACGGAGATAAGGAGGAAGTTTATTCCAATAGGAGGGGGCCAAGTGGTAGAAGGCCTTCCCCCCAGTGCGCGATTTCTTTATCCAAGGGACCACAAGGAGCGATTTGGATCCAGAACGAAGTGTTCTTGAAGGTTGGTACCATGTGAGTCTATCGCTAAGGTAGCTGGCAGCATTGCCATACAGCGCCTTGTGCACTAAACAGCAAATCTTAAAGCGAATACGCTTCCGCACAGGCAGCCAGTGTAATCTCTGAAGTAGGGGCAAGGATGGGGTTCTAGCTGGGGAATTAGAGACCAATCGGGCGGCGGTATTTTGAACCACCTGGAGTCTATTGAGTGAAGCTTCTGTGGCTGAGATTAAAAGAGAATTACAGTAGTCCAGACGGCATACTACCAGAGCCTGTAGTAGAGTTTTACTGATGGTCAGGGGAAGGAAAGGAAAAATCTTCCTCAGGAGACTCAATGTAAAGAAACAGGAACTCACGGTAGCGGTAACTTGCTCTTTCATAGAGAGTTTCTGGTCCAGATGCATGCCTAGATTTTTCACTACTGCTTTTGGAGCTGGGGCGGGGCCTAGATTGTTAGGCCACCAATCTGGGGACCAGAGTAGCGGCGTTGCTCCAAAGAGCATCATTTCCGGTTTGCTGGCATTTAACTGGAGAAAGTTGTTTCTCATCCATGTTGAAATTGCATTCATACCTTCGGCAAATGCCTGCTGAGTGTTAGCGGAATTTTTGGCAAATGCCATAAGCAGCTGGGTATCATCCGCATAGGAAATGGGGATGAAACCCAGATTCCTTACAAGATCTGCAAGAGGAGACACGTAGATATTAAACAATGTGGGACTCAGGCAAGGTCCCTGGGGTACGCCTTTAGTCAACTTAGATGCGGGAGATGAAAAAGTGCCCAGATTAACAGTTTGAGTGCGGTTATTTAAAAAGTCAGACAGCCACCGGTAAGCTTGTTTTTGGATACCAAAATTTCTTAATCTAGATAAGAGAATAGAATGGGATATCGTGTCAAATGCTGCTGACAAATCCAGCAGCGCTAACAGTACTGCCTGGCCATTATCTAGGAAATGTCAGAGATTATCCGTAACAGCAATTAATGCGGTCTCCGTACTGAATCAATGGCACTCCAACGCTGCTCTCTGGGAGAAGCATCCTGCTCATGAAAGCAACAGGTTGGTCATGGCCATCATCATGGCCTGGTATAGGACCGTTCCTATCCCATGCTCAGAGGCATCTGTCTGCACTATGAACTGCTTGGTATAATCTAGAGATTTTAGAATGGGTGCTTCAGTCAGCACAGTCATAAACTTTATTAATGTTTAGACACGTGTCTTTAAAACATACATTTTAAAACCAAATAAAAAATTGTTTTGAAAAAAAGACACCTCTCTCCCCTGCTTGTAAACAAGGTTAATACCCAATATACCGCAATTTAATACATATAGGGGCAGATTTACAAGCCACTTGCGCCACTTTTGCGTCATTTTTAACATGGGAAAAGTGACGCAAAAGTGGCACAAGGGGCTTGTAAATCTGCCACATAATCTCCAATCCCCTAGCACCCCAGCATTAAATAGTTAACTGAACCTATTGCATCGCTAGTCTAAACATATTTTACAAAATGTTACCAGTGTGCATGCCACGTCTAAAAATTCCATATTTAAAAGTGCATCATTACAACGATTTATATCATATCTTTTAAAAAGCGGTTTTAAAATCAAACGAAGAAACCCAATAAAATTACGGCAGTCAATTAACAAGTGGATATTAAAATTTTGAAAACACAATCCATGTGTGCAGTTATTCTCTGCATCTAAGAAAAATTCAAATTTTTCAGCTCTTATATATCGCAAATTTAATGCTACCCGAAATTTTAATAGTGCTAAGCTTAATGGGGCGTCAGGAAGTGCTGATAAATTCGGAAATGCTCTCCTATTTTCCCAGGATTCTACCATATACTTTGCAGAGGGTTGGTTCCTTACATTCTTCATATCAGCCAATCTGGACTCCTTTCTACAGGCCGTTTTTAATTCTACTTTAGAACGATGTGAGGCCTCTGTTATTTTTAATTCCATTTTTAAGACTCCTGCAATGGCTTCTAGCCTTTTCCTGACCTTCACCACTCACTTTAATTCACTTGTTCCTATTTCAGCAGCACATAAGGCTGATACCTTCTGTACCTCTGAGACCCAAAGTTTATCCCGAAATCGCAATGTTGCTTTATATGCTAAAAAATTCCAAGCCTGCAGGTTTCCTTCCAGCCTTATTGCCTGGCTCATTTCACCTTTTGGGAGAGTAACACTTTTTTCAAACACTTACTCTCACGTCTCTCCCAGCTTCCCTCCATAAAAAATCAATGCTGACCTTCATAATCGTCCTCTTGTCTTACTCCTGATATAAGAGTGGAGTTTTAATTACTTTTCTGTCACCTTGCCAGATATCAGGGCTAAAGGTGTTATTTGGATCTCATATTTGAATATTAATTTGATTTGTGTCTTCACTGCCAAGTTACTATTGCGCCCTGAAGAAGTCTCTGTGTGAGACGAAACGCGTTGGCTATGGCTTTGTGGATTTTAATGAAAACTGGAATCTTCTTTGTGTACACATTGTCCAATACATTATGATATACGTATCTATGGGGTGCTGAACCCAATCCTTCCCATAAGTGTCAAAGATCTGTTGTTCTTATTAGATTCCTCAGCCCATGTACATTCCAAGAAACAACCCACAAGCCGGTGGGTGTAGCGACTCCCTAGTGTACCTGCCCCCCCCCACGAAAGAATACTCTCCCTATCAACGCTGAGACGCATAAACCTATTGCGTAGAAGGATCAGTTCTGTCAATCTCTTTCTTGGCCGGGAGGGGATAGTTACCTTTGGGTTACGCAATTAAACCCCACCACCCGGGACGGACTTGCCTCCCCCCCCAATCACCAAGTTTAGCTGTTCCTGACTTAAGCTGGCATGGTTTGCTAACATGGGAGACTTTGGGCGTGGAGGTTCCACCTCAGCTACCTGCACTTCTCTTAGTCCTAATTCATTCAGCACATCACTTGCTTCTGATACCAAGTCTACAAACACTGGAGAAGTAAAATAGACTTTTGTTACCTCTCTACCTGCCTTGGACTGAAAGAAGGCTAGGTACTCAATATCTCTTGACATAACCTCTTCAAGTACCTTACAGGATGAGAATATAGTCAAAATACTTGACCTATTTAGAGGCTTCCATTTGTTTGCTTTTTTCCCCTCCGGGTCACCTCCAAGTACACATAATTTACTCTTGTTACTCTATGCATGGTATATGCCTGCTCTGGAGCTACCATTACAAAACAATGGAGAAACCCAAATAGCCGTAGGACCTGGGGATGAAGTGATATGAAACACAATTGGTCCCTATGGGAATAAATTATTCTTTAGTACCCAAAAATTGATAACAGACACTCAAGAAATGCGAAAAAATTCATAACTTTATCATGAAATAAATACTCAATACATATTTGTGCAGATATTTTACATAAAATGAAATTGCTCAATGGTTAGTAATATGAAGGGAAGTGATTAGAAAAAGTGCTCATGAATAGATCAAGGGAGAGGCAAATGCTAAGTGCCAATATACAATATATACAACCAATATATACAAATTCATACGAGAAAGCCTGGCTGGAATATCCTTATAATACTATCATCCACTGTCTCAAAACACAACCTATGGTTTTAGAAAACGTTAAGACATGGATATTATATCCAGTACAGGTAGCTATATATGTCGACGTTTCAACCCCAAATGGAAGTTAGGGAGATTATTCCTTAAAATGGTCTTCATCAGGACAAAGAGAAGAGCAACCTGTGAAGAACTGGAGGTGGGGAGATCTAATCAATTCCCAGGTCATTAGAATGTGTATAAAGTGTACTGATATAAAGGTGGTATGACTCAGGAATGAGGAATGAACTCACTGAAGATTCCGCACATACCTTTTTTCCCGAGCCGTCTCCGAGAGCATCTAGAATGACTGCGTGCCTCGCGTAGAATGGATCTACATATAGAAGCTGGCCGGTCAATGTGCACACGCTGGCCTGAGCGCTGACGGCACAGTCTCTAGCTGCTGTCACTACCTGGTGTCAGAAGGCGTCAGGGAATCCCCTCGGTGAAGAAAACAAGTGAAATAAGGGCAAATGGAATACCTAGTCGAAAGTGCAAAAGGGCCCTGAGGGGGTTCATCTTATGCTAACCTCTTGGAATAGAAATACACTGTCACAGAATCATATAAAATTGAACAGACAGTGACTGTACAAAATCAATAACACTTTATGATTTGTTCATTATATCACTTAGCTTCAGAACGTACGGAATGAAAATGCACAGTCATGCAATGTTATTGTGACCTGGCAGAGGGCTATTACAAAGTTGAAAACCCACACAGATGTTAACACTTCGCTTCAGAATGTACACAAAATTATTTTTACAGATGGAAACAAAAGACGGAATAACAAGCCATGACGCTGTATCTGTACGGTCTAACAGTTAGTTTGCATGAAATTATAGGAACTAATTAGTTTATACAACAGTAGTCCACCCGGTCAAGTCCCCATTGCAATTTCATGAGCCCAATACATAAAATGATATCCAAAGAAATCATGGTTTCTATGCGGGCATCACAGATGCACATGTTAACATATTCATACACAATGATGACCATAACAGAGCATGGCTAACCCCTTCTAACCACTCGAAATTGTGATGTTCGAATGAGTGAACCTGAAACAAGGGAAAAGGATGTACCTAATGTCCCCCAATAGCATAGTCAGCAAACACTGGATGTGTAGATACTAATTCTAAAGGATACAATGAGGGATGAAAAGTATTCATCCTGCGTTGAGCAGGGATAGCTGTCTGTTAGTTTCCTCCTGCTCATTCAGCCCTTTATTCACTGTGTCCAACAGGTGCACCCATTTGCACTCTCGCAGATTCAGTATATCACCTAGATTACCACCCCTCAGGCCTAAAATCACTTTCTCAAGGACTAGCCATTTCATGCTCCCCAATGGATGTTTAAGTGTGTGAAAATGATCGACCAAAGGAGCCCCTTGGACTTTACAATGTACCCTACTACAATGCAGAAGTGTCCGGGTTTTTACCTTTTGTCGTGTCTGACCAATGTAGAGTAAGCCACAAGGGCACAAGATGGCGTAGATCACATTGGTACTATTGCAATTGGCATGGTCTTTAAGCAAAACCCTCTGTTTGTGATGACTAAACATTTTCGTCTCTATTGTTGTCACATGCCTTACAGTGACCACATCTGAAATGTCCAATGATCTGCGGTATGTTCCACAGTGAGCATAAAGAAGGTTGCGGAGGATTTTCAAGGAAGGAGCAGACTACGTGATCTCGGATACTCTTTCCCTTCCTAAAAGAGTGCATAGGTGGGTCCCTCATGTCAACATCATCAGATATCAGTTTCCAGTTGTTTGTCACAATACACCTTATTCCATTGCTCCTTGTGCAAAAAGTAGTGACACAGATCATTCTATCTATGGTTTTGTTACCCTGAGGTTTAGGATCTAAGAGTGTTTCTCTTGCGTTGTACCATGCCATCTTACAAGCCTTTTTAAGTAGGCTCTTGGGGTAACCCCATTCTGCAAGTCTGTCATGTAAGTCCTCGTACCCTCAGGAACTGCCCTCTGGAGCTACAACTTTTCTAAGTCCTGAAGGGCCTCAGGGTCCTTAGATCTCCTAACACTATGCCAGGAGGGCTTCCTTTCCTTGGGTCTTTTACTGGTGCCGGCTCTTCTCTTTGACCTAGTGCCCTCCTGCAGGTTGGCAGTGCAAACTAAACCCTCACCTTTACTCTCTGTTGGTGCCCCCTCTTCTCTGGACCTGCCACTCTTATCATTTTTCACCTCTTTATTGATGTAAGTGGTGCAGCTTGGGCTTGGGCTTGATCTGGCCTGCGTTTTTGGGCTGGTGATCTTGCTTTTAAGCCCATACTCCTTTTTCTCCCCTTTAATTGATTCAAACGCCAGCTCATCCCCCACCCATGGTTCCTTCTCCTAACCAACTTTGGACTTTTAGACACATAAACTGAGGTGTGTCCATATTCCCCTCGACCTAGGGGCATCTCTTTTGACACGAGTTGAGGGATTACTGGTCTTACCAATGAGGGCATACAAGAATTAATTTCTTTTAATTCTAACAAGATCTCCTTTAACACTCCGGCCTCCACTCTCAATGACTCATTTGCTGGTAACAATGCTTCAAATAGCCCATGTAATGTTTTCTGTATTAGCAAAAGAACGTCCATCCCCAATGGACCTGACAGCAGAGAGTCAATATTTACCGCAGAGTTAGCCAATGTCCGTTGGTTGCCACCACAGGATCCCCATCCAATTATCTAGGGACCTCCTGGTAGCACCCTCCTTGAGTGACCATCCACTTAAGGACCTTCTACACTGACATCTGCCCCTTCCCCTGAGTATGCAAAACTCAACTCTGAGGGCCAAAACAAACATGGGGAAGAGGAAAGCCGGGAAGGAGTCACTCCTAAGGGTCCGACTAGGTCCTGAATTTCCTGCTCTACTTGTGCTTGTCTTCCACTGACATCCATTGGCTGACCACACTGTCACCACTAAAAGGGTATTCCATGCCCTCCCTACAAAGTGGGAGGCTCTTGTGCAGCATAAGCCATGCCGTACTGGGTCCCTCTCTCCTTGCCAAGTACGTGGGCCAATATTTACTCCGCTCTCCATGTCTCCAATTTGTCTCCAACTCAGCTCAAAAGCCCACTGCAGCACTGCAACACCCCGGGGTTCGCTTCCCTTGCAGCCTCAAGCCTTACCGAGTCCTCCCCCGACTGCCTCCGGGCACGTCAGGGTCATCTGGCTCACTCTGCCCCCAGCTTGCAACAGGGTCCTCACACTCAATCAGGAGTGCGGGCTTGTAGAAATGTGCTGTCCCACTACCCGTCGGCACATTGGCTCAGCACATAAAGCATCATCTTCGTTAGTGTAGGCAAGAGGAGGAGACTCTGGTACCTTGCATCCGATCTAACCTGACCCCCAACTGATGGGCCGAAGGGCAGAAAACCAGGGGGGGAAACTGTGCCAGACACCAGAGCCCCAAACCCCCAAGGCCCGCTGAAATCTGCTGCTTCACCTCAGGGGGAGGGGGGCTGGTACAGTGCTGTGATAACTGTGATAATGGCATCTGCAGCGTTGCAGCATCTGAGGAGGAGCTGGTGTGGATGTCCAAACAAAGACACCAAAGATCAGGCAGACAGGTGGGTGGGCCAAGTCCTGAAGGGCACTGCCAGCAGCAGTACGGACGGCCACTATGGGCAGCAACGACAGAGCAGTGGAGCCTGCCGCTGCCTTGCCAGCCTTGCCTTCCTCTAGAACGGAACTCGGACACAGCGTGTGACATCTGCTCTCTCTCTCTGCACCTCTCAGAAATTGAACTGACTGGAACCAGCATGCGTGGTGAGCACATTGCTTCCTTCAGGGTGTCAAAAGCCATTTGACAGCTCACTGTCCAGTTAACCTTCTTGGGCATTTTCTTGGAGTTCAGTTCTGTGAGGGGAGCCACAATGGACCCATATCCATGCCCAAACCTCCTGTAGTACCCAGTAAAGCCAATGAATGCCCTGACTTGGGGCTGGGTGGTTGGAGCTTACCCACCCAGAATAGTCTGGATTTCAGGTTTTAGTGGCTAAACTTACCTTCACCAACAAGGTGGCCCAAGTATACAACCGTTCCCTGGCCTATCTGGCACTTACTTGCCTTGATAGTGAGGCCTGCACTCTGCAGATCCTTCAGGGCCTTTTGGAGGTGAATCAGGTGATCTTGCCAGGTAGAGCTAAAGACAGTAATATCATCCAGATAAGCTGAAACAGAGAATTCCATTCCAGCAAGGACATTATTCACCGAGCTCTGAAAGGTGGCAGGGGCATTACAGGGGCTATTACACTTGAAATCGGTGTAATCTAGGGGTGAGAAAACACACCAGGGTGTTAAAACTGCCCTCACACACAGAAATCTGTGTCATGCTTCATCATAGGGCTGCTAACACACCTCCGCGCAGACCAACGCTGGAGGTGGTGCAACAATTTAAAGCTGACCACGGGAATGCCAAATATAACTTTAATATTGGATTCCCTGACCAGAGTAAAAGGTCATTAACAGACCAGTGGATGGTGGTATAGTAGGCTGTAATGAATCCCCTACCCCTCCACTCTGCAAAACGTCGACATGTTTCAGCCGGCTACCATAAATACCCCGGCTTTTATCAGGATTCACAAGATAAAGATCCCATAGGTACTACCCCTACCTCCTTATTCCTAGGGTAGAGTGTAGACACACCTCTGAGTGAATGCTCAGAGAAAATATGGAAGAGTAACTTGCTCTCCAAGGGAAACCTGTAATAAAACCAACAAAAACATATATCACATATACAGTGCAGTGCCCTCTGTGAATGAAACACACAAACACATAGGTGGTTTTGACCAAACCCAATCACACCAGCGATTCCATATGGGCGTCGTAATCAGACACAGGCCGCTAGTGCAATTCATAAGGCCTTGCGTCCCATTTAATGAGGATGGATGTCCTATTCGAGCGCTCAATCCACACTCGATCCTTACACTAAAATTACCCAAGGTAACAAAGGGTATCAGTGCTAAGTACAAGAGACACGATCATTCACTCGGCAAATCTCACCAAGTTTATTAAAAATCAAGGCTTGAACTGGCGGGGGAGCAAGGACAGCTCCCTATAGTCACACTCTGTAGGCATACGGAAATAAAAAGATGAATCATGGAGCAAACAACGATTAAGTACGTGGTTACTAGAAAAAAGGACCCGACTAGGGCCTGATATGAGAAACATGCTCTACTGCAAGCAGGTCACTGAGCAGGTATTGGGACTCAGTCTGTCCGTTCTAGCGACAGGACCCACAGTGCCTTCTCCACCCTCCGTGGTGGCATTTGAGATGACAAAACTTACTTCGTCAAGGTGAGCTGTATCGGACAATTTGTCTCACCCGGCGCCGTGCAGTTACAGTGCACTGCGCGGTTGGAGCCCAAGTTATCTGTCCCTGCCCCGGTCTACGTCATCACGCATGTGACGTACGCGACCGGAGATGGATTAACGGCAGGGGGAAAGCTGGAGCGCTGACTCACACCCCCATCTTGGGGGTAGGGACGTGACTAAGTGCATGCGCAGAATGGCCACAGCCAACCGAGGGGAATGAAATACTATCATACGGGCCCCGTACATGGAAAATAAATGAGGCGTGTGTAAAACGCCGGTGATTGGTCCCCCTAGCCCTTAAACATTATTTCCTCTGGTGAATGCATGCTGGTAATGCCTCGCATCGAGGTGGTGAACTCGTCATTGGTGCTAGAGAAAACTATTCAAATGGCATGTGTGCTGCCCCACACTTACACAAGTAGATGACATAATATTATTGTGTCTGGACCCCATCACAACACTACCTTGTGCTACATCTATTGGTGTGGTGTCGGTCTATGCCTGCAGGGTCAACCTCGGGTGCCTGTATGCGTGTACACAAAGGGGACACACCACAGCACCCTGTACTCATAGGACCCAACTCGATCTTGGTCCTGAGGGGTGAATCGGCTTATGGGAAACTAGGGACCGTTTGTGACACCACCTGAATGGGGGTTATAGATCCCATGGCATATGTGTATTTAATGTTATCCCTAATAGGCCTAGTCTTACAGGGTGGTTGAGGAGAGAAATAGGCGAAACGCCTGTGTCTCACAAGTTATTCAAAGCATTCCAAGGAATGTCGTCATTCAGACCATTGATGTGGCTGCGGACCCTGTATATCCATTTCTGCTCCCTGATAAAAAGAGCATTTTCTGGGTTGCTTGTAGTGGCAGTGATATAGGACTTATCCAGGACAGTCCTAAAAAGGTCCTCGGACGTATGTTTTTTCTCCTTGTAGTAAGTCGTCAGGTGGGTAGTCGTCCTTTGGCATCTGATAGGGGATCTGTGTTCCATTATCCTGACTTTCACCCTGCGCATGGTCATCCCAATGTAGACAAGACCGCATGGGCATTTGAGCATGTATATTACATTGGTAGAGTTGCAGTTGGTATGCCTCCGTTGTTCCCATGGGTGGGTGAGCCCAATGTCCACGGTCTTTGTGTTTGCTGTCAAGTAGGGTCCGTTTTTCTAGAAACCACGTACTTAATCGTTGTTTGCTCCATGATTCATCTTTTGATTTCTGTATCCCTACAGAGTGTGACTATAGGTAGCTGTCCTCGCTCCCCCGCCAGTTCAAGCCTTGATTTGAATAAACTCGGTAAGATTTGCCGAGTGAATGATCGTGTCTCTCGTACTTAGCACTGATGCCCTTTTTTACCTTGGGTAATTTTAATGTAAGGATCGAGTGTGGATTGAGCGCTCGAGTGGGACGTCCATCCTCATTAAATGGGACGTAAGGCCTTATGAATTGCACTAGCAGCTGGTGTCTGATTGCGATGCCCATATGGAATTGCTGGTGTGATCGGGTTGGTGAAAACCACCTATGTGTTTGTGTGTTTCATTCACAGAGTGCACTGCACTGTATATGTGATATATGTTTTTGTTGGTTTTATTACAGGTTTCCCTCGGAGAGCAAGTTACTCTTCAATATTTTCTCTGAGCATTCACTCAGAAGTGTGTCTACATTCTACCCTAGGAATAAGGAGGTAGGGGTAGTACCTATGGGATCTTTATCTTGTGAGTCCTGATGAAAGCCGGGGTATTTATGGTAGCCGGCTGAAACATGTCGATGTTTTGCAGAGTGGAGGGGTAGGGGATTCATTACAGCCTACCATAACACCATCCACTGGTCTGTTAATGACCTTTTACTCTGGTCAGGGAATCCAATATTAAAGTTATATTTGGAATTCCCGTGGTCAGTTTTAAATTGTTGTATCTGCACCATTTTCACTTGTGATCCCAAATTGTTTCTCTCTATGTGTTGTATTGTCTTCCCCTTCCCTATTGCTCCACCTCCAGCGTTGGTCTGCGCGGAGGGGTGTTAGCAGCCCTATGATGAAGCATGACACAGATTTCTGTGTGTGAGGGCAGTTTTAACACCCTGGTGTGTTTTCTCACCCATAGATTACAGCGATTTCAAGTGTAATAGCCCCCCTTCTACATGTGTGTGTAAGTTGTTCCAGGAGGTCGAAGTGGGGCGGTATTTCCTCCTACCCCATATCTTTTGTGTATGGCTAGTCAGACCTATCTGCCAGTACCCTGATGTGAGATCAAAATCATTCAGATATTTGGCTACCCCTAACCTGTCAATCAGTTCATCAGTCCAAGGAATTGGATGTGTATTAGTTTTTGAGACTGCATTGAGGCCCTTATAGTCCACAAAATCCTAATTTCTTTATTGCCACCCTGGGAATGAGGCTTGGGAACTAAGACAACTGGGCTGACCCAGGGGCTCTCTGAGAGATCAATGACACCCAATTCCAGCATCTTGCTTACTTCAGTCATGATGCTTTCTTTGACATGATCAGACTGCCTGTAGATTTAGTTTTTGACAGGAAGGCTGTCACCAGTGTCTACATCATTAGTACACCAGTTAGTCTCACCAGGGGTCAAATAAAAGAGCTCAGTCTGCTGTTAGTCAATAAGGGTGTCTGAGAAGACCACTCCTTCAACTGAGCCATCTTTAGGGTTGTGAGAGATGAGGTCAGGGAGAAGTTTACTCACTTCTTCCTGATACTCATCAGTGACCATGAGCATGGTCATTTCAGTCCTGCCATTATAGGATTTCAGGCGATTTACATGTATGACCCTCTTGGGCTTGCTACATGTGCCAAGGTCCACCAAATAGATGAACTCCACTTTTCTTTTAAGGATAGGGTAGGGCCCATTCCATTTATCCTGGAGGGCCCTAGGTGCCACAGGCTCCAAAACCCATGCCTTTTGCCCTGGTTGGAACTCCACCATGCAGACTTTTGGTCATACCAGAGCTTCTGGAGCTCTTGGCTGGCCTCAAGATTTTGGCAGGCTTTTTTCATGTACTCAGCCATCATGGAACGAAGACCAAGCACATAGTCCACAATATCCTTCTTAGGTACTTTGAGAGGTCTCTCCCATCCTTCCTTTACAAGGCAAAGTGGTCCCCTCAAAGGGGGTCCTAACAAAAGTTCAAAGGGTAAAAAAAATCCTACTCCCTTTTGTGGCACCTCTCTGTAAGCAAAAAGCAGGCATGGTAAGAAGCTTTTCAGGGAGTCCACCAATCATACCTTTTAGAGTCTTGTTAAACCTTACAACAATCCCATTTGTCTGCAGATGGTATGGTGCAGTGAACCTATAGGTCAACCCACGCTCAGTCCATATATGTTTCAAGTATGCAGACATAAAGGGCCTGATTCACAAAGGTAAACCTAGACGTTTGGTCTAAACTTAGACCAAAGGTTTACGACTTTGGGAATTCACAAAGGGCATTTACAAGACCTATCTGTATGTCCGCACTCGGGTCAGATCTTCCCCACAAGTGCGGCCATAACTAGAGTACTCATAAATGCCTTTTGTGAATTCCCAAAGTCGTAAACAGACATTTGGTCTAAGTTTAGACCAAATCTCTAAGATTACCTTTCTGAATCAGGCCCAACATTTGTACGTCTGTATACTACCTCCTTAGGAAACCCAACCCTAGTAAAGATACCAAGGACGGCTTTAGCCACTGCAGGGGCAGTGGTTGTCCTTAGGGGAATTGCCTCAGGATACCTGGCATAATCCACTACCACAAGTATAAATCATTTATTTGATGCTGTTGGAGGATCATGGGGACCAAGAATGTCAATCCCAACCCTCTCAAACGGTACCCCAACCAATGGAAGTGGAATTAATGGGGACTTTAGATTGCTCCCTGTCTTGCCACTGGCTTGACAGGTGGCACAGAAGTTGCAAAACTCTTCACCTTCTGGGACATTCCTGGCCAGTAGAAGTGGTTGACAAACCTACTCCAAGTTTTTGTCCAGCCAACTTGCCCAGCAAGTAGAATGTCATGGGCCAATGTTAGGAGAACCTATCTAAACTGCCGAGGCACTATCAAGCTCTTAGTGGCACCAGGTTTGGGGGTCTCTGGTCTCAGTGTATAGGAGTCCCTCCTCCCACTAGGTCCTGTGGGAAACACTGACACTTCCCTTTTCCTGATTAGCAGCTTGCTGCCTCGGGCTTTCAAGAGTGGGACAGGTTCTCTGCTGCTGGCACAGATCTTCCCTAGAGGGTCCCCCTGGGCGCAAATGCTCTGCTATGTAAGACCCAAGCTCCTAGGGTCAGTTACCTCTGGGGCTGACAGGTCTTCTCCCTGAAAAGAGGGGCCTTGATCTGGTGTCTGTATAGAAGCTGGCTTCCCAGACTTCTTGCCCTTTCTCTTGGAAGGTTGGTCCATAATTTCAGACTCCAACACTTATTTTTCACCCTCGGTTCTACTCTGTGCTCTGGTTTTCGCGCACACCCATTCAGGTACTCCCAGCATTGCTGCCTGGGTTTTCTTTTCTACCTCTGCCCATGCTAAGTATTCCAAATCATTGCCTAGCAATTACCCTCTCAAGGCCATTACCCCCTCCCAATCTAAGGTCACCAAGAACATTGGATGCACCTTAGCCTGATTGTTAGCCCTGAGGACTGTATAGGTATCTCCAAGCAGATATTGATTAGGGATGGGCAGAGCTCACAGAATTTCTCTCCATGGGATCCTGCTGCATTGTTTGATTCTCTTACGGCACTCTATATCTTGGTTCTACATAAGGTGTCTTGATGAGAACTGGGAAGTAAAGTTAAACTGGTGTTCCCTAGTCTGTGAACATCTTGAGACTTGTATTCCAAGCAGGGCAGCAACTGGTGAGCTCCTACTGCCTAGGTCCTCTCAGTGAGGTAAACCCTCTTCAGCAGGGCTGCGCCGTCCACCTCCGGCAACAGGAATGCTGTGGTGACCATGCAGCGAACAAAAGGCATGAATGAGCTTATCCAGTGGAGCACTGCCTGCTCTTCCCAGCTCGCGCTGCTGTCACCTGTGTACACTGCCTGTAGTGAGCCCGCTGTGGCAGGTGCACAGTGCCTGTAGTGAGCCCACTGTCAACAGTACACGCGGGTTCATGGCCAAGATGGCGGGATGGATGCTTAGTGTAGAGCTCCGCATCAGGCCAGTAAAATATCCTGCACAATATTCCTGAATTTGTCCGTTTTTGTGATTGAGCGGCAGCCCAGGCACTGAACACAACCCGGCAGGGCCACCCAACACGTTTCCTCTCTTAAGCGAGATGCTGGATTGAGTTCCTGTGATCCAAGCGTCACAGCCCTGAAAGCTGAATCCAGCAGGAGGTACCCGACACTGGGAGCCATGCACCGGAAGGAGTATGGTGTGTCCTGCAGCCTGCCTGGTGCTGCTGTAGCCCGGGGGAGAGTGAGTGCAGACCCTCAATGTTCCTATGTCCTGTGGCGGGACCTCAGAGACCAGACCGGTGCAAGGTGCGGGCATGGCCTGCCTCGCATGAAGGTTATCCCGTGATCGGGCTCTCCAGTGGTCATGTGGGCCTCTACATTTGTCGGACTGCGCTCCTCGCAGTACTGCGGTGAGTTACGCAGAAAAGCCCGGTGTTGTGGGGTCACCTATTCCAGGCTGTGCTGCTCCCCCACAAGGGCTGGCTTATTTTCCCCTGCATTCTTCTGGCAATACGCTCCCTGCAGTGTTCTGAATCGCAGAAGGATCCTTGTGTTTCGTTGTTCCAGCCCCATGTACTGGGGATCGGGCACAAAAGAAAGTGCTCCTGCTTTGGCTGGGCTGGGATCACGCTAGGACCTGGGGCATTTTTTTCTGCAGATGCCTTTCTGCTGGCTGTGGACCCCGGGGCAGTACTGCCCGATCGTCTGTGGTCCCTCTATTTGAGAGTAGTGTGGTGCATTCCGGTGGGTCTAAACTTTGTAGGGCACACAGTTTGGAGCCAAATGAAAGGAGGACTTCTAGGAGGCTTGCATCAACTACAGCAGCCCCTTGACACTCAGGAGTTGGTACGTCTGGTGCCATATACTTGCAGTGGTGGTCTTCAATAGGAGTGCCCACATAGGCATTGGTCTTTGTTTCGGGACTCAGCAGTCAATATCATCATTTTGTGGGCAGGTACGCGCCCGCCACTGATCCTCCCACGGTGGTACAGATAACAAAAAATTGAAAGACATAGCCGAGAACACGGAATACATGCTGGCTGCCCTGCGACCCACGGTGGAAGACTCAGATAGACACCTGTGGGGTATGTAGGAGGAGATAGAGCATCTACGAGGGAGATTGGAAGACCAGGAGGGTAGACAAAGAATGAATAATGTGTGGATCATTGGCCTCCCAGGACAGACAGGGGCCCAATATGGAGCTGTATCTTGAGGACTGGCCTGAACATGATCCTTCAGGGCAAACAATCCCCTTTCTTTCCTGTAGAGGGGGCACACACGGTGCCAGGGAGACCTCCCCGACTGGGTGCCCCTCTGAGGCCAGTGGTCAGCCACCGTCTCAATAATAGGGACTGGGATCATATTCTACAGGTGGTGCAAGCCAAGGGCCCCTGGACGGTCGAGAATGCCCAAGTACACATTTATCCTGATTACTACTTGGAAGTTCAGCGCCGCAGATGCTCATTCAGGGAAGTTAAGAAGTGTCTCCATTAACACAGCATTAGGTATACCTTTGTGTTCCCGGCTACTCTTCGGATAGTGCATGAGCACAGACGTTTTGCACCCTCATCAGGATGCAAAACTAACCCTCCCTCAGTCTGTAAAATGCAAAGAGAAGCCACGTAATAGATGTCATTCACAGGGCCGCACTAAAGAGCAGGCAGCTAAGGAGAGGGTCCGTGTTGTGGAAGACGTGGAGAGGCGTGTGGCAGTCTCCTCACCCCCAACGTCAGGCTCTGAAACAGAGAACAGATACATTGGTTCACTGAAGGTGACTGCATCGCAGGTTGCGGCACTGCTCGGTGATGGCCCAATTGTAGTCCCTCAGACGGCCGCAGACTTGATATGAACTTCACCTCAGGTTTGGCAGGGTTGTACATGAATGGGTGTTGTATCTGCAGCAGCTGTGGGATGTGAATATAATAATAACGCTGTATAAAGGACTGTGGGTTAAGGTCATTTTGATACAGGCCTGCCACTATCATAGTGTGCTGCCCTCACGTTTATAAAATACCAATAGTAAAGACTGTTATTTAGGGTTGCTAGTATTGCAAAACTGTGCCAATGGCTGGCTGCCAGTTGGTGTACCGGCCTGGGAGTGGGAGTTGGGAGCTTTTATTGTTATTTCTATGTTATTCACAGAGTGAATTCTTCTTTTATTTTAGTGGAAGATGTGATATAGTGCATGTTCTGAGGTATGGGGGAGGGATGTGTGGTGGTGTGGTGATGTTGGGGAGCGCATCCTTTTTTTTGTTTTTAAATTTTATTTATTGAGCTTTTAGTGTACAGTATTGTATGTATACAAAGTCATTGTGACTGTTAGATTTGGGGGTCTTTAGTTGACAGAGGTAGGTACCTTCGACCAAATAGGGACCCTTGCGTCTAGTCAGGGTAAGGGGGGATACACTACTAAAATAACCCCTGCTTACCCCCTTGGTAGATTGGCACGAGCAGACAGGCTTATCTCAGAGGCAGTGTGTAAAGCATTTGTGAACACATACAGTAACCCAGTGACAACACTACAGATGGACACCACACAAGTTAGACTTATCACAAGACCACAAACGATAAAAATCCACAATACTGTACTTAAAAATGGTAGAATTAGCTTAGTTCTCTTTAGATGGTAAATGCAACACTTTGAGTTCAATGTACCTTTGGATGCGTAATACAATGAAAGTGTTGCAGGGGAGGTGATGCGTCGGTTTCTTACTGCGCTTCCGTGGCGATGCGACCAGCAGCGCCGTGATGCGATGAAGATCCGGTGCAATGAAACAAAAATGGCGTCTTCTTCTTGATGCAACACGATGCGTGCACGCCCGACGTTCGTGCGGCGACTCAACGATTCTTCTGAGCCACGACAGGTCCTGCGACACGCTTCTCCGGTGATGCGACGGCATCTGATGCGACGGCAACACTCTTCGCCGGTGATGCGGGCGCTTCGGCGATGCGATGCGATAGTGGCAGCGGCGACACCCTTCTTTAGTGATGTGACTACAGCAGCTGCGGCGGCGACACGCTTCCCCGATGATGCGACGGCGTCTGATGCGACGGCGACACTCTTCTCCGTCGATGCGAGGCGCTTCTACGAGGCGAAGCGGCAGCGGCGACACCCTTCTTCAGTGATGCGACGACAGCGGCTGCGGCGGCGTCACGCTTCTTCTTTGTGAGTCGCGCTTCCAGCTCCTTGCGACACGCAGTCCCTCAGAAGGCCCAACACAACAGCAGGCACTTCAAAATAACTCTTGGGGAGCTGGTGGGTGAAGTCTGTTGTCCCTGAGACTTCAGCAGGAGGCAAGCTCTATCTCAAGCCTTTGGAGATCCTTTACAAGTTGAATTGAAAGTAGCACAAAGTCCTTTCTCCTTTCGTTGGCAGTCAGGCAACCACTGCAGGCCAATCCCCCAAACAGCACTCAGCTTAGGGATAGTCTCCTCCTCAGTTTCTCTGGTTCCTCTCCTCAGCAAAGGTTCTTCTTGTTTCCCAAAAGTGATCTAAAGTTCTGGGGTTTGGGTCCCCTCTTTTATACTCATTTTCCCTTTGTTCTCTGAAGGCAGAGAGGCCTTTGCCTAGTCCAAACCAGTTCTGGTCAGTCCTGGAGCACTTTGTTGACAAGACTCCTTCTTTTCTTTCACAGTGTAGGCCAGGGACATCAGACGCACCACAGGAGGGGGAGCCAGCATTGTGGAGGGAAGGCACAGCCCTATTCAGGTCCCAGGTGCAACTCCTCCCACCCATCTACATGCAGATCTCTATATTTAGCCCTGTGCTGACTCACCCTGTCTCCTGGAATCCCCCAGCCCGTCACTCAAACTCCAGACAAGGAATCCACAGCCTAGCACAGGCAGGCTTGGATAGTTAGGCAAGAAAATACCTACTTTCTAAAAGTGGTATTTTCAAACACAGAATGTTAAAACCAACTTCACTAAAAGATGTATTTTATCATTCTGAGTTCGGGCATACTAAACTCGAATTTCTACCTAGTTCCCTGGGTCATTTAGGATTATAAGATGTAATAATCAAACTGCCCATTCTGGCCTATGGGGAACAGGTAGCATTGCAATAGTGAAAAACGAAAATGGCTGTAATTCACTATTAGGACATGCTACTAACCCTGGGCGTAGTTCGCGAAGTAACGCTTCGCGAAGCTACGCAAAGTGCAGTTTGCACTACGCGAGCTACGCGTAGCACTACGCGAACTGCGTAGTGCACTGTTCGCAATGATTGCACAGTGCCGGATGCTTGTCCGCGACTGTGCAATCATTGAAAACGGCATCTTGCACAGTGCAAGCTGTCTTTTACTGCCGCTCGAGTAGATTTTTACTCGAGCGGCAGCTTCTCAACGCGGACTGGTAGTTTCTCATCGCGAGCGGTCGCGAGCATACGCAATGAGAAACCTGACCTCCCGCGTTGAGAATCTCGCCGGGAGGTTTATTTTCCACGCTCGCGATCGGCAACTTGATGTTGCTGATCGCGAACGAGAAAAAGTCTCGCCGGGATGTCATTTTGCTTGCTCGCGGTCGTCAACTTGACGTTGAGGACTGCGAGCAAGCAAAAATGACCGCTGCACTACGCTACGCGTGTTTGCACTGTGCTACGTGCAATTCGCGTTGTGTGAAGTAGCGCAAACTTCGCAAACTACGCGAGCGTAGCGTAGTACTTCGCCCAGGCCTACATGCTACACACATCAGGGCATGTCCTACCTTTTACCTACAATGCACCCTGCCCTTGGGCCTACCATAGGGGTGACTAATATGCAGAAAAGGGAAGGTTTAGGGACTAGCAAGTGGGTGTACTTGCCCAGTCAACATGGCAGTACCAGACTGCACCCAGGCTCTGCGATGGCAGACCTGAGACACACTTTTACAGGCTGCTCCTGTGGGTGACACAACCAGTGCTGCAAGCCCACCAGCAGCATTTGGTTTACAAGCCCTGGGCACACTCAGTGCACTGTACTAGGGTCTGACAAGTAAACCAAACCAACCAATCATGGAATCACTAATCCATACACCAATTTACCATAGGGAGTACTTGCACTGTGGCACTGAATAGCAGTGGCACAGTGCCCAAAGCATCTATAACCAACAAAAACACATGATGCAACAGCGAAAAATGGAAGGGTGACCCACGCCAACAGTGCCAGGTCTAATACGTCCCCTCCAGCTGAAATGTGGGGAGAACTACCCTACCTCCTGGGAGTTCTCTTCACTAAGGCGGAAAAATCTGGACAGACCATCAGCATTGGCGTGTTCTGTACCAGGGGCGGTGTTCCACCGTGAAATCCATCCCCTATAGGAAATGGACCACCTCAACAGCTTTGGATTCTCACCCCTCATCTGCATCAACCATCTGAGGGGCCTGTGGTCTGTCTGAACCCGGAAGTGAGTCCCAAACAGGTATGGTCTCAGCTTCTTCAGTGCCCACACCACAGCAAATGCCTCACGCTCAATCGCACTCCACCTCTGTTCCCGTGGAAGTAACCTCCTACTGATGAAGGCTACAGGTTGATCTAGGCCCTCCTCATTTATCTGTGACAAAACAGCCCCCACACCATGCTCTGAAGCGTCTGTCTGAACGATAAACTCTTTTGAGAAGTTGGGTGCCAGGAGCACGGGCGCCGTGCACATGGCAGTTTTCAGGGCCTCAAAAGCTTTCTGACAGGTGTCAGTCCAAATCACTTTCTTGGGCTGCTTCCTGGAAGTCAGCTCTGTCAAGGGTGCAACGATGCTGCCATACCCCTTGACAAACCTCCTGTAATACCCAGTGAGTCCTAAAAGGCTCTCACCTCTGTCTGGGTCTTGGGGGCTCCCAAGCCAGGATGGTCTCCATCTTGGGCTGTAGGGCGCCACCTGGCCTCTCACAACCTGGTGTCCCAAGTACACCACGGAACCCTGCCCGATCTGGCACTTACTCACCTTGATCGTGAGGCCTGCTCTCCGCAGCGCCATCAACACTTCCCAGAGGTGGCGCAGATGTTCTTCCCAACTGGTGCTGAACACTGCAATGTCATCCAGGTAGGCGGCACTGAACTCTTCCAGTCCAGCCAACACCTGGTTCACCAACCTCTGAAAGGTGGCAGGGGCATTCTTCATCCCAAAGGGCATAACCCGGAACTGATAGTGCCTATCTGGTGTGGAGAATGCTGACCTCTCTATTGCCCCATCAGTAAAGGCGATCTGCCAGTACCCAGACGTTAGATCAAACGTGCTGAGGTACCGGGCAGCCCCTAACCGATCGATGAGCTCATCAGCTCTGGGGATGGGGTGCGCGTCAGTCCTCGTGACTGAATTGAGCCCTCGGTAGTCCACACAGAACCGGAGTTCTGCCGTGGCACCCGGTGTGGCAGCCTTTGGGACCAAGACCACTGGGCTGGCCCAAGGACTGTTAGAGGACTCAATAACCCCTAACGCAAGCATCTTGGAGACCTCCTCCTTGATGCAAGCTCTCACCCTGTCAGTTACCCTGTAAGTTTTGTGCTTAACAGGAGGACTGTCTCCAGTGTCCACATCATGGACGCACCAATCAGTGACACAGGGAATCAGGGAGAACAGATCAGAAAACTGTCCCAGCAACTTGTGACAGTCATTCTGTTGCTCAGGAGTCAGGGTGGAAGAGAGGTTCACACCATCCACTGACCCATCTCGCTCTGTTGCCCACAGGAGGTCATGAAGAGGCTCAGTCTCCTCCTCCATTCCAGCATCTGTCGCTAAGAGCATGCCCACTTCGGACCTCTCCAAGTGGGGCTTCAGGCGGTTGACATGCAGGACCCGCAAGGTGTTCCTGGGAGACCGCAAGTCCACCAAGTAGGTAACAGGACTTTTGCGCTCCACCACCTCAAATGGTCCAGTCCACTTATCCTGGAGCGCACAAGGCTCCACTGGGGCCATGACCCACACTTTCTGACCAGGCTGAAGCTCTACCAGAGTGGCATTCTGGTCGTACCACCACTTCATCTCCTTCTGGCTGGCTTCCAGATTCGCCTCAGCGAGTTGCCTGAAACGCCTAGTCTGGTTCCTGAAGGCCAGCATGTAGCTATATACATACTGGGGAGGTTTCCTGGGAGATTGCTCCCAGCCTTCCTTGACCAGACTCAGAGGTCCTCTCACTGGGTGACCATAGAGAAGCTCAAAGGGGCTGAACCCTAGAGATTTCTGTGGCACCTCACGGTATGCAAAGAGCAGGCATGGTAAGCGGATGTCCCACTTACGCCTCATAGGTTCCTCAAGACCCATAATCATGCCTTTTAGGGGCCGGTTGAATCTCTCAACTAACCCATTTCCTTGGGGGTGGTAAGGAGTGGTGAACTTATAAGTTACCCCACACTCCTGCCACAGGGACTTCATATACTTGGAAATGAAGTTTGTACTTCGGTCAGACACCACCTCTCTAGGGAACCCCACACGGGAGAAAATTCCCATCAGTGCCCGTCCCACCATGGGGGCCGTCACTGTCCTGAGAGGGATGGTTTCCGGGTACCGGGTGGCATGGTCCACCAAGACAAGGATGAACCTGTTGCCCATGGCTGTCTTGGGGTCCAGTGGCCCCACAATGTCAATACCCACCCATTCAAAGGGGGTGCTGACCACAGGGAATGGCTTCTGCTTCCTCCCACTCTTTCCACTTGCCTGGCAAGTCTGACAGGTCCTGCAATGAGTATCTGAACTCTGGCGCATTTGGGGCCAATAAAAGTGGGTGACAAGCCTCTCAAAGGTCTTGTCCTGCCCCAAATGTCCTGCTAACGGCACATCATGAGCCAGCCCCAGTAGGAAGGCTCTGAAGCGCTGGCGTACCACCAGCACATGGGCTGACCCAGGCTCAGCAACCTTAGGCTCAGTATACAGGAGATCATTCTCCCAGTAGATCCAATGTGATCCAGACTGATTACCTGCTGCCTGGTCTGCAGCCTGCTGCCGCAAACCCACAAGAGAAGGGCACTTCTTCTGCTCCGCGCAGAACTCTTACCTGGAGGGTCATCCCTCCTGCTGCCAATGGGTCAGCTCAGGCAGGTCCCCCAGTTCAGCTACCTGTTCCCCTGTAGGCTCCAGGGCATCCCCCTCAGGGTCTACCTCCTCCTGGACCGTGGGAACTTTGGGGGCCGGTTTCCCGCACCCCCTGCCTCTTCTCTTTAAGGCAGGTACCTGGGCCCCCCTCTCAGGCTCCAGGTCCTCTTGAACGCCCTTACTGGCTGCCATGGACCGTGTGGTCACACACGCCCAGTCAGGCAGGCCCAACATCTCCAAATGAGCACTTCGCTCCACCTTATCCCAAGGTGAGCTCTCCAAATCGTTCCCCAACAAACAGTCAACATGCATGGCTGGCCTCACAGCTACTTGAAGAGTACCAGAGACCCCCCCCACTCAAAGGGAATCTTAGCCACCTTGCAGTGGCTCTCTGTGTTGTCAGCGGCAACAACTGGGTAAAATGCATTGGGGACCACCTGCTCTTCAGACACCAGGTGACACTTGACAGCTGTCACACTGGCTCCTGTGTCTCGAAGAGCCTCCACTCTATGGCCATTGATGGTCACCCACTGCCTGTACTTTTTAGTGTTATCAGGCAGTTGGGTCCTGGGGACCACCTCATAGTCTCCTAAAGAGACAAGGGACATCTCTGCGGGACCCCACCCACCTTGGGCACCAATCTCCTCCCCCAGGGCTACACTCGCCATCTGCCGGGGTGGAGCACCAGTGGGTGCTGTCTTTCCAAACTGTGGGCACTGGGGATCAACAGACTTATGGCCCACTTCACCACACTTGTAGCACCTCAGGGGTCCCCTGTGAACAGGCCTACCTGTCAGGGCCCTGGGCTTCTTCTCAGGGGGAGGCTGGGAACCCTTCACTTGGTTCCCTTGGGGATTACTTTGGGGCCCTTTCTGGAACTCCCTCTGTTTACCCTTGTCCCCCCACTCTTCTGCTGGGGACCCTGCCCACTCTTGGCGGAGTCTCCCACGTGACCCTTGTGGACCCGGGTACTAACCCAGCGGTCCGCCTCCTCAGCAAGCTTCCTAGGGTTAGTCAGCCTGCTATCAATAAGGTGCTGGTGTAGCTCTGGAAAACAATTACTTGACAAGTGCTCCCATGGAATTAAATCAAAGAGCCCCTCAAAATCATTCACTTTGCTACCCTTCACCCAACCATCCAATGCTCTGCAAAAGAAAGTTACATATTCTACCCATGTGCTTGACTCCATCTTCTTGCAATTTCTAAACCTCTGTCTATACAATTCAGGAGTCAACCTATACCTGGACATCAATGCATCTTTCATGTGGCTGTAAGAATTATGGACTTCAGAGGGCAAGTCTAACAACGTATCCCACCCCTCACTGAGGAACCGTCCCCACAACCCCGCTCCCCAATCCTTCTCAGGGACCCGGTGGGAGGACATGGCTACCTCATAGGCCTTGAACCACTGCCCAATGTCATCATTCTTGTAAAACTCTCTAACCACATCCTTAGGTATGTACACCCTTGCTTCAACAGGCATTGACGGTGTGCTGCCACCAGAGGGAGTAATCTCTAAGCTCCTAGCTTTCAACTCCAACTCCCTCAAATTCCTCTCATGATCCAACTGCATCCTTTTTTCCTCTAGGGCCAATTTCCTATTCTCCAACTCCAACTGCCCACCCAATTTGAGCTTGGCCAGCTCCAATTTGTGCATCCTACTTTTCTCCCTGTCCTCCAATTCCTCTGGGGACAGGCACTTGGCAGAAACACTGCTACCTACTGGGGAAGTTGCTCTCCTCCCCCCCTGGACCCAATGGCCCATCCAGCTGCTCATCTGCATTCTCAGCCCCGTCCTCATTCTCAGGGGTATTCCTTGCTTTGACCCAGGCCCTCAGCGCCCTTTGGAACTCATCCTTCTTGGTGAGACCGGTCATAGCAACTTTAAATTTCCTGCAGTAGTGCTTTAGCTGTCTCACATTGTAGCATTCTAGTTTCTCCTCTTCCCAATCAAAATCAACAGATGCTATGGATGCTGCTTTATCCATTGTGGTTAAACTTGGCAGTTCTTGGCAAAAATAGAAAATCCCAGGAAAAACAATCTACCAAAAGTATGTGGTCGCGTTTGGTCTGCATTCACTAGTAGTGTTCACCAATCACTGTATATGAGTCACAAATGCAAGTTCAGAATCCCACCGCTGACCACCAATGTTAGATTTGGGGGTATCTGGTTGGCAGAGGTAGGTACCTTTGACCAAATAGGGACCCTTGCGTCTAGTCAGGGTAAGGGGGGATACACTACTAAAATAACCCCTGCTCACCCCCTTGGTAGCTTGGCACGAGCAGACAGGCTTATCTCAGAGGCAGTGTGTAAAGCATTTGTGAACACATACAGTAACCCAGTGACAACACTACAGATGGACACCACACAAGTTGTAGTATAAAAATAAGTATTTTTATATAGACTTATCACAAGACCACAAATGACAAAAATCCACAATACTGTACTTAAAAATGGTAGAATTAGCTTAGTTCTCTTTAGATGGTAAATGCGACACTTTGAGTTCAATGTACCTTTGGATGCGTAACGCTATACAACGAAAGTGTTGCAGGGCAGGTGATGCGTCGGTTTCTTACTGCGCTTCCGTGGCGATGCGAACAGCAGCGCCGTGATGCGATGAAGATCCGGTGCAATGAAACAAAAATGGCGTCTTCTTCTTGATGCGACATGATGCGTGCACGCCCGACGGCCATGCGGCGACTCAGCGATTCTTCTGAGCTGCGACAGGCCCTGCAACACGCTTCTCCGGTGATGTGATGGCGTCTGATGCGATGGCGACACTCTTCTCCGGTGATGCGAGGTGCTTCGGCGATGCGATGCGACAGCGGCGACACCCTTCTTCAGTGATGCAGCGGCTGCGGCGGCGACACGCTTCCCCGATGATGCGACGGCGTCTGATGCGGCGGTGACACTCTTTTCTGGCAATGTGAGGCGCTTCTGCGAGGCGAAGCGACAGCGGCGAAACCCTTCTTCAGTGATGCGACGACAGCGGCTGCGGCGGCATCACACTTCTTCTTCGTGAGTCGCGCTTCCAGCTCCTTGCGACACGCAGTCCCTCAGAAGGCCCAACACAACAGCAGTCACTTCAAAAGAACTCTTGGGGAACTGGTGGGTGAATTCTGTTGTCCCTGAGACTTCAGCAGGAGGCAAGCTCTATCTCAAGCCCTTGGAGATCCTTTACAAGTTGAATTGAAAGTAGCACAAAGTCCTTTCTCCTTTCTTTGGCAGTCAGGCAACCACTGCAGGCCAATCCCCCAAACAGCACTCAGCATAGGGATAGTCTCCTCCTGCAGTCTCTCTCTCTGGTTCCTCTCCTCAGCAAAGGTTCTTCTTGTTTCCCAAAGTGATCTAAAGTTCTGGGGTTTGGGTCCCCTCTTTTATATTCATTTTCCCTATGTTCTCTGAAGGCAGAGAGGCCTTTGTCTAGTCCAAACCAGTTCTGGTCAGTCCTGGAGCACTTTGTTGACAAGACTCCTTCTTTCCTTTCACAGTGTAGGTTAGGGACATCAGACGCACCACAGGAGGTGGAGCCAGCATTGTGGAGGGAAGGCACAGCCCTATTCAGGTCCCAGGTGCAACTCCTCCCACCCATCTACATGCAGATCTCTCTATTCAGCCCTGTGCTGACTCACCCTGTCTCCTGGAATCCCCCAGCCCCTGTCACTCAAACTCCAGACAAGGAATACACAACCTAGCAGAGGCAGGCTTGGATAGTTAGGCAAGAAAATACCTACTTTCTAAAAGTGGTATTTTCAAATACAGAATGTTAAAACCAACTTCACTAAAAGATGTATTTTATCACTCTGAGTTCAGGCATACTAAACTCGAATTTCTACCTAGTTCCCTGGGTCAGTTAGGATTATAAGATGTAATAATCAAACTGCCCATTCTGGCCTATGGGGAACAGGTAGCCTTGCAATAGTGAAAAACGAAAATGGCTGTAATTCACTATTAGGACATGCTACACACATCAGGGCATGTCCTACCTTTACCTACAATGCACCCCTGCCCTTGGGCCTACCATAGGGGTGACTAATATGCAGAAAAGGGAAGGTTTAGGGACTGGCAAGTGGGTGTACTTGCCCAGTCAACATGGCAGTATCAGACTGCACCCAGGCTCTGCGATGGCAGACCTGAGGCACACTTTTACAGTCTGCTTCTGTGGGTGGCACAACCAGTGCTGCAAGCCCACCAGTAGCATTTGGTTTACAAGTCCTGGGCACACTCAGTGCACTGTACTAGGGTCTGACAAGTAAACCAAACCAACCAATCATGGAATCACTAATCCATACACCAATTTACCATAGGGAGCACTTGCACTGTGGCACTGAATAGCAGTGGCACAGTGCCCAAAGCATCTATAATCAACAAAAACACATGAGGCAACAGCGAAAAATGGAAGGGAGATCCACGCCAACAGTACCAGGTCTAACAGTGAAATATTCAGGATTAAGAACATTTACAGTACATAACAACAACACATACCACAGTACATCTTATACATGTCGTCTCTCATCTGCCATCCCGCTAAGGTCCTTTATCCATCCCACCTGCAATCAATGTATCCCATGTATCTTCACCCACGTCACATAGATATCCATAACATCCAATTTACTTCAAAACATCAGGTTGTTCTGCAAGATATGCCGTTACCGGACTCCAAATATCCTTTGGCCTGGAGAAGACCGGCAGGTCTTCAACATATATACTTAACTGCTCCTTACAATATACTATATCCTTGAACCAGGAGGCTACAGTAGGCACAGTCTTCCCTCCCCAATTTTTGGCTACTACCATTTTGGCCAATAATAATGTGACATCCGCCAATCTACAGTTAAATGGCTTGAATGCCTTACACAATCCCAATAAACATATTTGCAGGGTGCAGTCCACCTTTTCCATAATCATTTTTGTGAGGTGTTGTGTGACACTGATGCAGTACCGCGCTACTGGTCCACAGTCCCAAGCCAGATGCCAGAAGTCTGCACCCTCCATGCTACATCGCACATACCGCAAGTCCCCCAGTAGCCCACATCGATATAGCTTATCGGGCGTATAGTACATTTGATGAAGAAATTTGAAATGTATAATCCTGAGATTACAATTCGCCATAAGTGCACAGCATACTGCCCAATCCTCCCACAACAGCAGCCATTCTAACCACACAGCCCACTTTTCATACGCCTTAGATGTATCCAGCTGATTTTCCAACAGCGAGGTACTATACAGCTTTGTTATCAGACCCTTTATATCTTCACTAGACAGTAGTACCTGCAATGCTTTTAAAACCTGCCGCTCCTTTGGGTACTCAGGGTATTCAGCCCTTACTGCTGCAGGTAGTCTCACATAGATAAACCCAAGCATAGCAGTATAAGCTTTTTTGGTAGTGAGCGCCTCCAGGGTTATAAACGTACCGCCTGGGTAGAGATCCCCTAGTGTGGTGATCCCAGCTTCTCTCAATATGTCCAGCTCCCTCTGTTCCTGAGTGACTGAGATGCCAGGATGTGCATTTATCAACAAGGCCGGTGCATACAGATTATCCCTACCCGCTCTAACCCGCAGCTCCCGCCACGCGCGAGTGATGCAGGTTACTGTGTTAATATGTACTCTGGAATTTAAAGGCCGAGAGTGATGTAGCACTGCTACAGGGGGAACCGGATGAGCATCATCCGCCTCTACCGCTAAGTGTGGCAAGAAACTTTGCGGGAATTGCCAGTAATGCACAAACTGCACCTGTGAGATATAATCTCATATCCATTTCTTTAAAGCCCCCCCTCCCATACGGTTGTACCAAAATATTCCAGCTGCAGTGCGGCTGCTTTCCTGCCCATGTCAGAGTCAATAAACATGTCTGTAAGGCTTTAAAGAACGAGTTGTTTAGTACTATGGGAATGTTTACAAATAGATACAGGAATTTAGGCAATATCGTCATTTTTATCACTGCAATACGATCGGCTAGAGAGAGTGGCAGACCTATCCACCTGGCCACCTGTTCAGTCAGCGCCGCTAGTGCTCAGCCATAGTTCATTTGAACCACCACCTCTGGGTCCCTGTGTATCCAGACTCTGAGATACTGAATGGGGTCCTGGGCCCACGTCAAAGGGAATTCCAGCTTGTGTGCCGTAGTGCCCTGCATGAGAGGCAATACCACTGACTTTTCCCAATTTATAGTCAAACCCGAGAACCCCCCAAACTTGACATATTCCCTAAGTAACGGTTTGAGATTTACCTCCAGCTCATGACCATACAGCATCATATCATCCGCATACAAGGATATGGCTATTGGCCGCTGTCGGAACCCTAGGGCTGCATTTTTATGCTACTGTCTAATCTTGCATGCTAGCAGTTCTAGCACAAGGGAAAATAACATTGGTGACAGTGGCATCCTTGCCTAGTTCCCCTTCCAATCTGAATCAGGTCCGACACCTACCCATTTATCTTAACCCTCGCCATCGGTGTAGAATAGAGCAGTCTTATCCATTGCACAAATGCAGGAGGGAGCCCCATCCGGCCCAATATTGTGAACATATAACCCCAGTGTATGGAATCGAAAGCTTTAGCAGCATCCAATAGTACCACCACCGCCTTCAGTTCAGGGTCTAGATGGTGCAATATAGCAAACAAAGTTCGGAGATAATGTGTTGTGGATCACTCCTGCACAAATCCAGATTGATCTGGCAGCACCAGAGCTGGTACCAGGGGCTGGCATTTCGTCGCAATTATTTTAGCCAAAATGTTCACATGAATATTCATTAAGGACAGCGGCCGGTACGATTTCCACTTTTTTGGGTCTTTATCAGGTTTTAGTAACATAACAAGTAAAGCCTCATGCAGGGTGGTATGCAATACACTGCTTTCATATGCTTCCGCATACACTTCTACCAATATCAGGGCCAGTTGGTCCATGTAGGTTATATAGTACTCACTAGGCAGGCCATCAGTACCCGCCGCCTTTCCATTGGGTAGTTTTTTATAGCCTCCTTCACATCGTCTACAATTAGTGACTGAAGTAAGAACTCCCTCTGACCGAAGGACAACCAGCCCAGTGCAATATCATCCACGTAGCCAGCGATCTCATTATTTGTGGCCTCTGGACGTTGCGCATATAACTCAGCATAGAATTCAGTGAACACCGGTAGGATCTCCGATGTAGTATATCGTGGGGTCGAATTTTTGTCTAATATTTCGACTATGTGGCTCTGCTCTTTGTGTCCATCTAATTTTGCAGCTAATGTATGTCCCGCTCTACCCCCCTCCCCATAGGCTCTGGCTGTCCACTGCCAATACCTAAAAAGCACCTCTTTTTCTGCTAACTCACCATGTTCAGAATTTAATTCCCTCATTTTTGCTAAGTGCTCGGGCTCCGGTCGAATCGCATATTGCTGCTCGAGGTTCTGCAGTTTACTCTCGATATCTTGCATTCTGTTACTGAATGACTGCAGGACCCCGGCCTGTACCCCCATGCATTCTCCTCTTATTGTGACTTTAAAAGCCTCCCACAGTGCTCCTGCGTCCTTGACCGACCCTACATTATCCTGGAAAAAGTTACCAATGGCTGCACTTATTGTGGTGCGAAAGACTTGATCCGTCAATGCCTCAGGCTGTAAGTGCCACTGGAAAGGGGGCCTAGTGTATGTTGGCACGGCCAGCTCCAACATCACCGGCGCGTGGTCTGATAGCTTTCTCGCTAGATGCATCACTTTCTCCACCCAATAGCCTACCACATTAGAGATAAACCAATAGTCCAACCTGGACCAAGAGTCATGCACAGCCGATATGTAGGTACCCTCTTTCATGCGTGGATTTCTCACTCTCCATGCATCCAGTAATCATTCTGCATTCATGATCTCCCTGACAATGTTTGCAGCATGTTTACCATACCAATCTGTAGCGGCAGAACTATCCATCCCCGGATCCAGATATATATTCAAATCCCCTCCCCAAATTATCTGGGATGGGCTAAGTAACCTCAAACACCTCCAAACATCACTATAGTACGCATGATCATCCACATTTGGCCCATAACTGTTCACCAAAACAACCATTGATCCTCCTAGGGAGCCTTGTACTAATACAGGTCTGCCCTGATCATCAATTTCAGTGTGTATAGCCTTTAATGGGGTACCTGTTTTTTTTACTAATATCATAACTCCCCTGGAGTATGCAGAATATGAAGAGGCCACTACAATATCTGCACATTTTTTTCCTATGTTTTGCTCTGTGTGTTTGGTCAAATGGGGCTCCTGTAGCAGAGCGATTTTAACATCATGCCTATCTAAATATGCAAATACCTGCCTGATCTTCTTTGGGTTGTTAAGGCCCCGTACATTCCACGTCACCATTTTAACTATTCCACCCTTAGACGTCATTAGTGGGAAGTCTCAATTTTTAACATGCTATCTCCTTCCCCCAACCAGATAGCCCTCCAACAACATGAAGCAATTGCATGTACTGTAGTCACAACATAAACAAATCCCATCCCACCACCCCCCACCCACTTCTGCCTCCCCAACTGGCCAAAGCCATTCCCTAACATCAGAACCCAAATATGTAATAGGGATACACCCATCTGGGCGGGTCGCAGGCTCCTAAGAGTGCCTCCCGATGACAGGGGAGGTGGCCGAGTGACCCACATAACACTACATCTCTGACATATATATGTATTGCCTTGACTCTCGTACAATAACCCTTCAACTTAACTCATAAAAAGTGCAGTTTGTTTTTGTCATGCTCATTCTACTAAGTGACCCTTTAACCCTCCATCTCGAATCTCATACAGTATCCTTATTGATACATGCAATGCCAACAGATGGGACCTGTGCAAATACAGAAACAATGTAGACCCTGCATCAAACCCCTAATGGTAACAACATCTCGCCTCCCATCTTACCAACCCAAATGTTTTGTGGTGAGTCACTCATCGTCCGTCATTGGATCGTCTGAAGCTTTGCGATTCGTCTGCAATGTTTTAACAAAGTCCATTGCGCTTTTAGGGTTCATAAAAATCTTCTGCTTGCCTCCCACCTCTATTCTCAACTGGGCAGGGTATAACATTGCACAAGAGATCTTCTCAGCCTGCAATTTCTTTTTTACCGGGAGGAATTCCCGACTTGCCGTCTGTACAGTAGCAGTGAAGACCGGGTAGAACTCAATCGCGTTGCCATCATATACAATGTTTTGTTTCTCCCTTGCTAGATGTAATATCCTGTCCATGTCACGATAATTGAGGAGCCGGGCGATCACCGGCCACGGCGGGGCCCCCCGGGACCGGGTGTGCCACCAGCAACCTGTGGGCCCGCTCCACCAATATCACCATAGAGAGATTCTACAGCCCGAACACCTCCTTGAGCATCGTTTCTATGTAGACTTCCATCCTGCCTGCATTGGTGGATTCTGGCAGCCCAAGAATGTGGAGATTCTTGCGGCGGGACCTCGCCTCCAAACCCAAATGTTTTGCTTGTATTACCGCCAACACCTTTTCCATGTCTAGGCTTTTGGATGCAACTGTCTGGAGGTTGTCTTCCACAGTGGATACTCGCTGTTCAACTTCCCCTAAGCGTGCTCCTTGCTTATCGAGCCTAGTGGCGAAATGATCCATTTGCATGTTTAGGGCATCGATCTTACCATCTATTGATTGCAAGCTACTCTGCATTGCCATCAATGTCGTCTCCAGAGCACAGGGGCTTTTCTCTGCTAGCTCCTGTTCGGAGTCCGATAAAGTGTGTTGCTGGGACCTAGAGAACTTTCGGGCCTCGAACGTGAGGCGCTCCTGCTGTTTATCTGTTTTCCCCATTGTGGAATGAGGTATTTCTCCAACTGCTGCCTCACTATGAATCCACAGTCTATATAACAGCGGGGTGCCTTAATGCAGGCCTAAGCCACTTGTGAATTTCAGTCTCCACCAACCCAGCACTTCCAACAGACAGTTCAGTTCAATATCAACTTTGCGCTTTGACTTATTCAGTCCCCTGCGGTGACTCCAGCATATAGCGACACTCATAGGCAGGTTATCACACAAAGCAGTTCAACTTGTCACAGGCCATGCAGCCATCAGATTCGTCTGGGCCATGCAATCCCCCGCAGCGACTCCAGTATATAGCAACCCTCCTAGCCAGGTTATCACTCACCGCAGTTTAACTTGTCTCAGGCCAATGTAGACACCAGATGCGTCTGGGCGGCCATGCTGATGCCGGCCCCCGCCACCAGCCACGTCTGTGCAGGCCAGCGAAGGTAGGCCTCTTACCTGTTCATGCGTGGGCACGCAGAAGAGCAGCCTCTTCTAGGTGCAAACTCCTTTCTCTTCTCGCCCAAGTTTCAAGTTCTTTTATTGCCACTGTCACAGTAGAAACCTAGTCTCGCACACCAGGATGGCGTCTGCGCACAGCAGCCGGTCCGCCCGATCACACACGGTGCACTCTGCTCCTTATCCACATCCGGCACTGCACCCCTTGAGATTTACCTCGCAGCGCGATCTTTATGTTCACAAGCCGACACCGCCAACGTCCACCTGCAGCCCCGATTTCATGTCACCACTCTGGCGGCCGCCATCTTATAGTCGCGCCACGCATTTCGGCTCCTGGCTCCGTTCGCCCAATGCAGACGCAGCACTGCCCGTGACCGGTGCCGCCGGGCCTCCACAATCCCACGCCACAGCTCGGACTCCTCAATCCCTAGCTGTTAGGCACCTAAGTCAATGCCACCGTCCTCCAGCAGCTGCCGCTCAGGACCCTGGCCGCCGCCATATTGCCGCAGCTTCTTGTTATTCGGCCCTCAAGCCACAGCCGTGCCACTGCCGGTTGTGGAGTTCCCCGGGATCCCGGATTCACCCAGCAACCCGGACTCCTCAATCACTGACTGTGGGGTGCCACAATCCACGTCTCCTTATTCCGGCAGCGCCATCATCATCACACTGCACTAGCAGCCGCCATCTTGTATCAGCATTGCGTTTCTTGGCGTCCAGCTGCAATCGTTGATGGCAGCCTTCTCACTGCCCATTATGAGTAACGGCGATCTCAGAGTGATCACACCGTTTTCCTTTTTCAGAATATGCAATTATTACCCGCAGATTTGCAGTATTTACCAGGATCTTGGTCGGATAATGGCACTCGGCTGGCAGAGCTGCTCTAGGAAGCAGCAATCTTGCCGCCAGCACACTAGCGCCCCGGTGAGTGTATCCTTACATACAGTATGATGGCTTTCAATATTAATGCAGTGAGATCCCCGCTTTTATTGCTGACCTTCAATGTATGTGGCCTGCTGGGTTACACCAAGCGTTTTCGTGTCTAGCAGTATCTCTTAGACGTAAGATTCAGATTGAGCTTCTCCAGGAGACGCACCTAACGTCATCAACACTGGAATCTATGCGCAAGTTTAGAGGGGCGTGTTCATAGGGACCACATATTCCATATATGCCAGGGAAGCGTTAATCTGGGTGGCTCCTGGGGTACCTCTAGATGTTTTGCAGTTTTGCATACTCAAATTGAACCAGATGGCCGTTAAGGGTAAACATAGTTTACAACAATGTTGATACATCGCATGCCATTACAACGTGGTCATTACAACGACTGCGTTGTTACATCGCATATCATTACAACGCAAGTCGTTAAAACGACTTTCTGTAGGGGGCAGAAGGTGTTGGATCTTAAATCCAACACCTTCCCTGCTGTTGCATAGACTGGAGTTGGAATAGTAAATTATACTATTCCAAATTCGAGCGCCCCCCCCTACAGCAAGTTGTTGTAATGACTTGCGTTGTAATGGTATGCGGCATAACAACGCGGTCATTGCAATAACCATGTTGTAATGGCATGCGTTGTAAACGCATGCATTGTAACGTGGTCTATTCGCTGTTACATCGAACAAGATGACAGAATGCACTCCTACTTGTATACATCTTTTCACTGCTCCCAACTATGTTATGACGTGCAGACTGATGCTGTGATCTGCCCCAAATGACGCGGATGTATAATTCAAAATTAATGTGGCACGTGCCTTAAGCGCCAGTCAGTTGCACAGCCTTGTCCTCACAATAAACCAGTATTCATCTTGTACTCCACGTTTAATCCATATTTTTATTATTTATTCCAAAGTTCATCCATGTTTTATATTCACTTCCAAGCCAGCGTAATTCCACATTTTCAAATGCCATATGCATGCCCATCCAGGCCTTGTCATCGGCACGTAGGATTCAAGTTCATCACAGGTAGCCTCTTGTTTTAAGACCCAATACATTTCGGGCTCCATAGCCCTTCGTCAGGGGTACTTACAAGCCGTAACCAGCAACACAATCACCTCTTCTACTCTCCCTTTAGGCTCCAACCACCTTTGTTGCTGCTTCTTCACCATAACGTTCACTTCTATTCGCTGTTACGCCATGCTTGAATTGTTATTGGATGGTCTACGACTCTCACTAACATCGCTTTATGCATCCAATGCTAATAAAGCTCCCTTTTTGCAGAACTTGACCCCAAAACTGCTGCGTATTACACTAGCACCGACGTATTGGGGAGGAGATTTTAACTGCACCCCAGAATTAAATGATGACTGCTCCCGCCCTCCCCCCGTGTCAGGAGCACAATCGATATCTCTCTCACATCACTTGCAGAGATGGACCACTAATATCCAGGTACAGGACGCTTGGTGCAGATTGAACCTGGAGACTAGGGAATTCTCACATTACTCAGGGCTACGTGATCTACACACCAGAATCAATCTTCTTTATTGGTCGTGGGACGCCCTTGCCAGAGTGATGAGAGTTGAATATCTTAGATGCACTCTCTCCGATCATTGCCCTCTACAATTGCAACTGAGCTGGAGGAGAAGCAAACCAAAAATACCAACATTGCACCTACCCTTGGAGGCACTTACTGACATCTCACTCCGATTTACTCTTTCAGATAACATTACTTCTTATTTTTAGGAAAATTAGGGCTCTGCTTCAGGAGCCTGTGTCGAGTGGGATGAGTTCAAGGCTGTGCTCCATGGTCATATGATTAAAGCGGTTTTTGGAACTAAACTAACCCTTCACAGTGAACTTGGTACTCAGGATGGACATACGTCGCTACAAACAGTTTTCCCCTCAGTTTTGGCCCTGCTAGCTCAGGCTAGACTGGTATACAAAACTGCTGTGGAGAGGTTGGGAGCCCTAGACTGCAGGGAACATTAGGCTAGGATACATGCGGAGGGTGACAAATTTGGTAGACTACTGGGATGGGTACTCCTCTCGGATTCACCTAGGAACCTGATTACGGCTATTAGCGATGGTACGGGGCGTATTCCTAATACACAGGATGACATTAACACCGATTTTTATTTATTTTACGCCTCCTTATATAAAGCCTCACAAAGGGGTTCTAGCTGCAGTGTGTGAGAAGTTGGCCTGGTATATGCTGTCCACTAATTATAGTGGGCACCTTGCACCAGTCCAAACAACCCCTTATTGGAGATAGGTTAAAGACAACCTTTATTGAAAGCTATCCTAGTGGTAGCTATGGAGAGCAGCCTTCAGGCTAAGTCTTGAAGGATTGTAAAGCAGCTTGTTTTACCAGTCTATAATCTCTTGAGTGACCAAATGAAAGAGGACCACACCAGGTATATATTTAAAATATATGTATTTAGTCTTAAACACACCCCTCTAGTCTCTTTATGAGGCTAGAGTTCGAAGTACATAAGTTACAAGTTGAATATCAACAGTAATAGCACAAATACACGTTTGAGCCCTAGGGGCGTACCAAACCATATACCAATAAAGTGGTATAAGAACCATGACTGAGCTAGACACAAGGCCTAGAGCCTGTAGAAGTGCTTGGCCCTCAAGGAACCACCCAAGGTAGTGACACAGTGGACCCACGGGGGACGCGTGCAGTGTGAGAACACAGCTGCGAGCCGCCGTTGACTTCTATGGGGAATGTCGCGGTTGGAGTTTTAAAGAAAAAGGACACTTAGAGGAGGACTTGGAGCAAACCCCTTTAGAACTAGGTTGTTCTAGAGTCTATACCCACGGGAGCACCGGAGTACTCGAGTTACCTCACCCAGGGAAGCCGGGTGCATAGGTGTCTTTCGGGGTCGGGTTTCGTCGTCGTTTTCAATGGCGATCTGCTGCAAAGTGCTGCTGGCGACCAAGTCGAAAGTGTTCGGGTGGATCCAAACGGTGGATCAAAGATCTGAAGAACCTGAAAGCAGAGGGGACAGAGTCTGGGTCACTAGCCAGTGACCAGGAAGGCGATGAGCAGATGCCCACCGATGTCGGGTGCTTCAGGTTGGTTGACGGTTGTCTTGACTATTCAGCCACGAGGTCCAAGAGGTGTTGATGACAACCAGGAGCTGGATTCGAGCTGTCCCACGATGTCTGTCGATTGTTGGGGTGTCGGCGACCGGATTGGACCCAACAAGCCTTGGCAACAGCAAGTCACGTGGAAATAAAGAAAGGATGTTGATGCAGACCAGCAAGGTCTGGGGGACTCACCCAGCAAGGGTAAGTCAGGGCATGTCTGGAGCAACCAGGAAAGTCCAAGCAGAAGAAGAGTTGCTTTCGGGAGGGCCCACTAGCCAATGGACTAGCAACCGCAAAGGAGCCTCAAGTGGACGCACTTGGAGCTGGCTCACAGGACACTCGTGGAGTGGAGGCCAGTGATCTTCAGTGCAGTTGGTGCTGGAGGCGGGGGCTACTCGGAGTCCAAAGCACAACTTTGTGGGAGACCAGGAAGAGGATGCACTTGCAAAAGTACTCGGTGTCCAAGGGTCACGGTTTCACATTACCCACGACAGCTACGGGCTTCAGCTTTGCTGGAGACTCAGGGCAGCCTCTGGGAAGTCTGGAAATCTACCTTTGGGGATGCAAAGACTTCGGTGTCTGGCGGGAGCTTTGGCGATGCAGACTGGACAATTGCTTCTTTGGTGCCTGCCAAGCAGGGGAGTCACTCCTTGACCCCAAGGGAGATTCTTCAGTCCTCTAGTCTTGAGTAGAGCATCGAAGTTCCAGGATTCGTCCAGGAATATCTAAAGTCCTAAGGACTGGGGTCCCATACTTATACAAAGTTAGGGGGTTGGACATACTCTGGGGGCCCACCTTTGGGAGGGTCAGGGAAGAGGGGTGGTTACACCCATTCCCTTTGTCCAGTTTCGCGCCAGAGCAGGGGCAGGTAACCCCTGCAACCAGTTTGAACTGGCATATGCACAGGGACACCAAATGTGCCCCCAGTGCAGGACTTCAAAGCACCAGAGGGTGCTCCCGCCCAGCCCCAATACACATTATCCTGTCTGGGGAGGTGGTTACACCTCCTTGGGACAGGAAACCTATTGTCCAGGCCTCCCCTGCCGGAGTTTCAATCAGCAGCAGGAGGCCAGACCCGTGTCTGTGGCAGCGGCATCCATTTTGTGATGCCAGGGCTCTGGAAAGAAGCTACCGGGTAGCCTGGTGTGTACATGACTCTCCCTCTAGAAGGGTGGAATGCTACCCCCACTGCCAGAATTGGCAGGGGGGTAGTATTCCAAGATGTTTGACACCAAACACGACATGTTTCTGTGCAGCCATCCCAAAGTTAGCATTTACCGCGAGGATATAATGTACTTAAGAGTATATGGTCAGGCTGCACCACAAACAGCATCAGAGCATTGACTCCGAACACTGCAGAGGGGCCCTGCTCATGCAGGGGCACCCTCTCACATAAAAAACACGCACTCTGCCTTCAAAATTGTAAAGGCCTGCCATAGGAGTGACTTATAGGTTTATATGTGTGTGCAATTGTAGTGATATAGGTAGCCTATACCACTGTAAGGGGTGCATGCACCACCTTACCCAGGCTGCAGTAGCAGACCTGTGGTGTCATTTTGGATGGCCTTCCAGGGGTGGCACAATACATGCTGCTGCCCCTGGTAGGCCTCTGAGGTACCTATGCCCTGGGTACATAGTATACCATATACTAGGGACTTATAAGGGCACTCCAGATTCCAATCAGAGATGTGCCTAAGGCCCATGGAAACCATTTTAGAGAGGAAGAAGCTAGGCTGGGGTTCTGATTAGCAGGGCCCCAGCCAGACTAAAGTCGAAAAACAGTGAAGCATCAGCAAAAAGTGGGGGTACCCATGTGAAGCAGATCCTACTCTCCTACACAACCCCCCCCCCAAACGTAGGGACATTAAACTAACCTTGACCAGTTGAGTCTTCATGTTCTAAGTGGAAGTACCTTGAGAGTCCATCTGCATTGGCATGGTTACTCCCAGGTCTATGTTCCACTGTAAAGTCCATCCCCTGTAGGGAAATGGACCACCTAAGCAGTTTGGGGTTTTCACCCTTCATTTGTTTTAGCCATAGGAGGGGCTTGTGGTCTGTTTGAACAAGGAAGTGAGTACCAAACAAGTATGGCCTCAACTTCTTCAGAGCCCAAACCACAGCAAAGGCCTCCCTCTCTATGGCTGACCAACGTTTCTCTCTAGGGGTCAGCCTTCTGCTAATAAAAGCTACTGGCTCATCCTGACCTTCATCATTCAATTGTGACAGTACAGCCCCTACCTCCAATTCAGATGCATCTGTTTGGACAATGAACTTCTTGGAGTAATCAGGACTCTGGAGAATGGGAGCAGTGCACATGGCCTGCTTCAGGTCATCAAATGCCTTTTGACAGCTAGCTGTCCACTGAACCTTTTGGGCATTTTCTTGGAAGTTAAGTCATTCAGGGGTGTCACTATTGATCCATACCCCTTGACAAATCTCCTATAGTACCCAGTCAGGCCTAAGAAGGCTCTCACCTGAGTCTGGGTGGTTGGAGCAACCCAGTCCATGATGGTCTGGATTTTGCTCTGAGGTGGTTGAACCTGGCCTCCACCCACAAGGTGGCCCAGGTACACAACCTGACTCTGCCCTATCTGGCACTTAGTGGCCTTGATAGTGAGGCCTGCCTTTTGCAGGGCCTCCAAAACATTTCTGAGGTGGACCAGGTGATCCTCCCAGATGGAGCTAAAGACAGTAATATCATCTAGATATGCTGCACTATAGGCCTCCAGACCTGTAAGGACTGTATTCACCAACCTCTGAAAAGTGGCAGGTGCATTCTTCAGACCAAAGGGCATTACCACAAATTGATAATGTCCACTAGGGGTTGAGAATGCTGTTTTTGGCTTTGCATCATCAGCTAGCCTGATCTGCCAGTAGCCAGCTGTCAGGTCAAATGTGCTTAGATACTTGGCTGAGGCCAAAGTGTCTATTAGCTCATCTGCCCTTGGTATTGGATGGGCATCAGTCCTAGTGACTGCATTGAGACCCCTGTAGTCCACACAAAACCTCATCTCTCTTTTCCCACCACTGGTGTGAGGTTTTGGCACAAGGACCACTGGACTAGCCCTAGGGCTATCTGAGGGTTCAATAACTCCCAAATCCAACATTTTCTGGACTTCTGTCCTGATACAGTCCCTGACATGGTCAGGTTGCCTATAAATCTTATTTTTAATAGGCAGACTGTCCCCAGTGTCCACTTCATGAGTGCACCAGGTGGTCTGACTTGGAGTCAGAGAGAACATATGTCTGTACTGATTGAGTACTTGTCTGCAATCAGTTTTCTGCTGAGCAGTGAGGCTGCCTGCCAAGGCTAAACCATCCACTGACCCATCATCAGAGTTCTGTGAGAGCAGGTCAGGGAGTGGGTCACTCTCTTCCTCCTGTCCCTCATCAGTAGCCATGAGCAAGCCCATGTCTGCCCGGTCCACATATGGTTTCAATCTGTTGACATGGAGAACCCTGTGGGGACTCCTGGGTGTTCCTAGGTCTACTAAATAGGTGACCTCACCCTTCTGTTCAACAATGGTATGGGGTCCACTCCACTTTGCTTGGAGAGCTGCTGGGGCCACTGGCTCCAGCACCCACACCTTCTGTCCTGGCTGGTAGACAGTCAGTACAGCCTTTTGGTCATGCCAGGCTTTTTGCAGTTCCTGGCTAGCCTCAAGGTTTTTGGTTGCCTTTTTCATGTACTCTGCCATCCGGGAGCGGAGACCAAGTACGTAGTCCACTATGTCTTGCTTTGGGGGCTTGAGAGGTAACTCCCATCCTTCCTTCACCAAGCACAATGGACCCCTGACAGGGTGACCAAACAAAAGTTCAAAAGGGCTGTAGCCAACCCCCTTTTGAGGCACCTCCCTGTATGCAAATAAAAGGCAGGGCAAGAGTATGTCCCATCTTCGCCTAAGCTTCTCTGGGAGCCCTTTAATCATGCCCTTCAAGGTTTTGTTGAATCTCTCAACTAAACCATTGCATTGTGGGTGATAGGGTGTGGTGAACTTGTAAGTCACTCCACACTCCTTCCACATTGCTTTCAAGTATCCAGACATAAAGTTTGCACCCCTGTCTGACACAACCTCCTTAGGGAAGCCCACTCTTGAGAAAATTCCCAGGAGGGCCCTTGCCACTACTGGTGCTGTAGTGGTCCTAAGGGGAATAGCCTCTGGCTACCTGGTGGCATGATCCACTACCACCAGGATAAACTTGTGCCCAGATGCTGTTTGGGGATCCATGGGACCAACAATGTCAATCCCCACCCTTTCAAAGGGAACCCCCACCACAGTTACTGGTATCAGGGGGGCCTTTGTAGTGCCACCTGCCTTGCCACTGGCCTGGCAGGTTACAAAGGAGCGACAAAACTCCTTGGTGTCTTCAGACATGTGGGGCCAGTGAAAGTGAGGGACAATTCTGTCCCAAGACTTGTTCTGGGCCAGGTGACCTGCTAAAGGAATGTCATGGGCTAGGGTCAATAGGAAGCCCCTGAACTTCAGAGGTATAACCAACCTCCTGGTGGCACCAGGCTTGGGGTCTCTACACTCTGAGTACAAGAGTCCATCATCCCAATACACTTTATGGAGACCACTAGCATTCCCAGCAGCCTCAGCAGCAGCTTGCTGTCTGAGGGGTTCAAGAGAGGGGCAGCTCTGCTGCTCCTGGCTCAGATCTGACCTGGAAGGGCCCCCTGTCCCCAAGAACTCAACCTGGTCAGGCTCAAGCTCCTCTGGGACAGTTCCTTCCTCAGGATTGAGATCATCCCCCTCAAGAGACTGATCTTCCTTCTGAGCCAAGGGGGAAGGCACTGCCTTAACCCTACTACTCCTCCTCTTGGATGGCACTTGGTCCATTTTTCCAGGATCCAAGGCCTGTTCAGTGTTAGACATTTTGCTCTGTGACCTGGTCACAGCAAACACATCTGCAGGGATCCCCAGCATTTCTGCATGGGTCCTGAGCTCCACTTCTGCCCAAGCTGAAGTTTCAAGATCATTGCCAAGCAAGCATTCAACTGGTAGGTCTGCACTTACCACAACCTTCTTAGGGCCAGTTACCCCTCCCCAGGAGAAGTTAACAACTGCCAGAGTATGGTCTGTTCTGACATTGCTAGCATTGGTCACTTGGTACATCTCACCAAGTATAATCTGCCCAGGATCCACAAGGTCTTGTATCACCATGGTGACACTTGCCCCTGTGTCCCTGAATGCCAAAGCCTCTTTTCCATTGAGCAATGGCTGTTGCCTGTACTTGCCCAGATTACTGGGACTCACAGAGGAGGTCACATCCATGCCTCCATCACAGACTAGGACAGCCTGAGTGAGTTCTCTGACTAGGCCAGAGCTCATCTCATTACCCAGGGTCAATCCTACTAAACCCTTGGTTTGCGTACTCCCACCACCAATTGTAACTGCACTAGGGGGAACAGGTGCCTTAGGGGCATTGGTGGGGGCTGGAATAGAGTCTTTGGACTTGGTGCAATCACTGGTCCAGTGTGTCTTTTGCTTACAGACTTTGCACCATGGTTTCTTTTGGCCTTTTCCCTTGTTAGACTGTGAATCCCCACCTGAAGAAGATTTTTGGGGGCCTTGTGAAGACTTCTGGTCTTTACCCTTCTCCCCACCCTTATCAGAGTTTTTAGAATCTTGCTTCTTAGGGTCACCACCTTGGTTCTGTACTTTCTACCTCACCCTGGTTCTGACCCATTTGTCTGCCTTCTTTCCCAATTCTTGGGGAGAGGTCAGATCAGAGTCCACCAGGTACTGATGCAACAGCTGATTTTGACAGTTATTAAGAATCTGCTCCCTCATGATAAGATTGTACAATCCTGTGAAGTCACATACCTTACTGCCCATCAACCAACCTTCCAGAGCCTTAGCAGAACAGTCAACAAAGTCCACCCAGTCTTGAGTCTGTGCTTTTTGGGTATCTCTGAACTTTAACCTGTATTGTTCAGTGGTTAGGCCAAACCCATCAATCAGAGCACTCTTCAAGACTTTTTAATTTTCAGCATCCTCCTCTCTAACAGTGAGGAGCTTATCTCTACCTTTGTCTGCAAAGGAGAGCCACAAGATTGCTGCCCACTGCTCCTGAGGGACCCTCTGTACTTTACAGACCCTCTCCAGTGCAGTTATCCATTTGTGGATGTCATCCCCACTCTGGTAGGGAGGGACAATCTTGCTCAGGTTTCTATGATCATAAGACCTTTCCCTATCTCTGGGGAAATTGCTGCCACCATGGGACTCTAGTCCCAACTTTTTTCTTTGCCTTTCAAGCTCTAGGGACTCCCTGGCTATAGCCAACTGCTCTCTTCTGAGTCTCAGCTGAGCCTCTCCATACTTGAGCAGTCTCTCTTTCCTCTCACTGGAGGATTCCCTCCTATGAGAGGAAACAGAGGTCCCTACTGAGGTGTCAGAGTGGTTAGACTCCTGAGAAGGAGATCTAACCCTTCTTGGCACACTCTCAACTCTTCCTGGGGGACAAAGGGGAAGTCATTCTGATCCTCCTCCTCCTCCTCAGGAGTAGCTGGATTATCCAGGTCAAGGTCATTGTCACCTTCCTGGCCAGTTTCAGAGGTTGGGTCCTGGTTATTTTCATCCCTGGCCCCTTCCTCATCTTCTGCCCCACCCTGTCTGCCTACCCCTTCGGACCCTGGTAGTCTTCTGAGATCATCCAGCAGGAGTACCTCTATGAGGCGTTGGGTGTTGGCACTTTTGCCTGTCTTCAGTTTCCTAGCAGTGCTTAATGCTCTCAATTCCAAGAATGGGAGATTATCATACTTGGAGGGAAGAAGCCCATTGGCTTCTGGCTGGGACCCACTGGTTCCTGGCCCTGAAGACATTACTAGTGTGGTGTGGTGTATGCACTACCTACTCTAGTGTGGCCTACTAAACTCTCTTGAGTTGTAGAAAGGGTGTGCTATCCCTTAACACACAATTCTAAGTTCAGTAGAACTTACTGTATCCTAAGCTTGTTTTATATGTACCTAAGGTACCCTTAGTGGTTTTCAGTTGATCAATTCAATTGAGATTATCTGGTAAAACAATAGCAAGCTGGAATCCCACACGCTGCACACCAATGTGAGAAGTTGGCCTGGTATATGCTGTCCACTAATTATAGTGGGCACCTTGCACCAGTCCAAACAACCACTTATTGGAGATAGGTTAAAGACAACCTTTATTGAAAGCTATCCTAGTGGTAGCTATGGAGAGCAGCCTTTAGGCTAAGTCTTGAAGGAATGTAAAGTAGCTTGTTTTACCAGTCTATAATCTCTTGAGTGACCAAATGAAAGAGGACCACACCAGGTATATATTTAAAATATATGTATTTAGTCTTAAACACACCCCTCTAGTCTCTTTATGAGGCTAGAGTTCGAAGTACATAAGTTACAAGTCGAATATCAACAGTAATAGCACAAATACACGTTTGAGCCCTAGGGGCGTACCAAACCATATACCAATAAAGTGGTATAAGAACCACGACTGAGCTAGACACAAGGCCTAGAGCCTCTAGAAGTGCTTGGCCCTCAAGGAACACCCCAAGGTAGTGACACAGGGGACCCACGGGGGACGCGTGCAGTGTGAGAACACAGCCGCGAGCCGCGGTTGACTTCTATGGGGAATGTCACGGTTGGAGTTTTAAAGAAAAAGGACACTTAGAGGAGGACTTGGAGCAAACCCCTTTAGAACTAGGTTGTTCTAGAGTCTATACCCACGGGAGCACCTGAGTACTCGAGTTACCTCACCCAGGGAAGCCGGGTGCATAGGTGTCTTTCGGGGTCGGGTTTCGTCGTCGTTTTCAATGGCGATCTGCTGCAAAGTGCTGCTGGTGACCAAGTCGAAAGTGTTCGGGTGGATCCAAGGGTGGATCGAAGATCTGAAGAACCTGAAAGCAGAGGGGACAGAGTCTGGGTCACTAGCCAGTGACCAGGAAGGCGATGAGCAGATGCCCACCGATGTCGCGTGCTTCAGGTTGGTTGACGGTCGTCTTGACTCTTCAGCCACGAGGTCCAGTAGGCGTCGACGACAACCAGGAGCTGGATTCGAGCTGTCCCATGACGTCTGTCGATTGCTGGGGTGTCGGCGACCAGATTGGACCCAACAAGTCTTGGCAACAGCAAGTCACGTGGAAATAAAGAAAGGACGTTGATGCAAACCAGCAAGGTCTGGGGGACTCACCCAGCAAGGGTAAGTCAGGGCACATCTGGAGCAACTAGGAAAGCCCAAGCAGAAGAAGAGTTGCCTTCGGGAGGGCCCACTAGCCAATGGACTAGCAACCGCAAAGGAGTCTCGAGTGGACGCACTTGGAGCTGGCTCACAGGACACTCGTGGAGTGGAGGCCAGTGATCTTCGGTGCAGTCGGTGCTGGAGGTGGGGGCTACTCAGAACCCAAAGCACAACTTCGTGGAAGACCAGGAAGAGGATGCACTTGCAAAAGTACTTGGTGTCCAGGGGTCACGGTTCCACGTTACCCACGACAGCTACAGGCATCAGCTTTGCTGGGGACTCAGGGCAGCCTCGGGGAAGTCTGGAAATCTACCTCTGGGGATGCAAAGACTTCGGCGTCCGGCGGGAGCTTCGGCGTGCAGACCGGACAATTGCTTCTTTGGTGCCTGCCAAGCAGGGGAGTCACTCCTTGACCCCAAGGGAGATTCTTCAGTCCTCTAGTCTTGAGTAGAGCGTCGAAGTTCCAGGATTCAGTTACAGAGTTTCATCCAGGGATATCTAAAGTCCTAAGGACTGGGGTCCCATACTTATACAAAGTTAGGGGGTTGGACATACTCTGGGGACCCACTCTATGGGAGGGTCAGGGAAGAGGGGTGGTTACACCCATTCCCTTTGTCCAGTTTCATGCCAGAGCAGGGGCAGGTAGCCCCTGCAACCGGTTTGAACTGGCATATGCACAGGGACACCAAATGTGCCCCCAGTGCAGGACTTCAAAGCACCAGAGGGTGCTCCTGCCCAGCCCCAATACACATTATCCTGTCTGGGGAGGTGGTTACACCTCCTTGGGACAGGAAACCTATTGTCCAGGCCTCCCCTGCCGGAGTTTCAGTCAGCAGCAGGAGGCCAGACCCGTGTCTGTGGCAGCGGCATCCATTTTGTGATGCCAGGGCTCTGGAAAGAAGCTACAGGGTAGCCCGGTGTGTACATGTCTCTCCCTCTAGAAGGGTGGAATGCTACCCCCGCCGCCAGAATTGGTGGGGGGGTAGTATTCCAAGATGTTTGCCCCCAAACACGACATGTTTCTGTGCAGCCATCCCAAAGTTAGCATTTACCGCAAGGATATAATGTACTTAAGAGTATATGGTCAGGCTGCACCACAAACAGCATCAGAGGATTGACTCCGAACGCTGCAGAGGGGCCCTGCTCATGCAGGGGCACCCTCTCACATAAAAACCACGCACTGTGCCTTCAGGATTATAAAGGCCTGCCATAGGAGTGACTTATAGGTTTATATGTGTGTGCAATTGTAGTGATATAGGTAGCAGACCTGTGGTGTCATTTTGGATGGCCTTCCAGGGGTGGCACAATACATGCTGCAGCCCCTGGTAGGCCTCTGAGGTACCTATGCCCTGGGTACATAGTATACCATATACTAGGGACTTATAAGGGCACTCCAGATTCCAATCAGAGATGTGCCTAAGGCCCATGGAAACCATTTTAGAGAGGAAGCAGCTAGACTGGGGTTCTGATTAGCAGGGCCCCAGCCAGACTAAAGTCGAAAAACAGTGAAGCATCAACAAAAAGTGGGGGTACCCATGTGAAGCAGATCCTACTCTCCTACACAGTGCAGTCTTTCCTAGATGAAGTGACTCTCCCCGTTTATAATCCTTGCAGCGGGTGGAATAGGAAGCCCCAATCACTGACACTGAGATTTCTTTGTCATAGAGCGGGGCACCCGACATGGCTGCCCCCTCTCTCTGATTATTTTTGCACTGCAATGGAAGCATTGGCTTGCACACTCAGACAGCGGGCTATAAGTTGCGGAATAAAAGCTAACAGTCATTGGCACATAATATCGATGTATACTGATGATGCACTGGTGTATCTATGGGAAGATGCAGCGATACTCCCAGATCTTATGGCCCCATAGGATCAGTTTGGCCATGCATCAGATTTGAAAGTGAATTGAGATAAATCCCACCTATTTCCAATGACGTTTTTTTCTTCTGATCAGCGGAGGGCACTCCTGGTTACTCCACTCCCTTGTTCCTGCGACTCCTTTAAATATCTGGGGAGCAAAGCATTTTCTGGACGGTAATTTGGGTAGGGCATCGACCAGCTCTGGATCCTCTTTACCATTCTGGACTGGGCTGCCGCTTTCTCCTATGGGCCGCATAGCTATCTCAAAGATGCTGGTGCTCCCTAGATTGCTGTATTTTTTTGCTGCTCTCCCCGTTTTAATTCCTCGGAAATTCTTTCAGGACTTAAGGACATTCTTAACTGCGAGGGCGGTTTGGGTGCCCCAAAATATGAGCATTATTATGTGGCCACACAATTACAATGGCCTATGCGCTGGTTAGCAGGCCAAAATACAATGGAGCTGGGGCGCTGGTGGAGGTAGTGAAGGCCAGACAAGGGGGTGCTCACTCCTGAACATGTGTCAGATACTGGTGGCACATGCAGGCCAAGAGAGCATGTGCACTGGCCCGGTTGGGCCTCTGCACTGGGGCATTCCTTCTCTCCCTCCCACCTCCCCCATGCATCCCCTTCACCTGCAACGGTATTACTTAATGTTCCTACAGTTGTCAACCTCCCCCTTCATTCCATTCTCTTTCCCTTGCGCTATGCTGCACTCATTTGAATTCACAAGGTTGTTTCTTCCACATGTTAATTGTTGTGGGCTACTGTTCGCAAAATTGTCAAGCAATGCACTGCAGGGCTGCCCCGGGCCCACGAAGGGGGCCCTCCTAAGAGGGCGGCCCCCTTTAGTGCCACAGGATGGCACACGAGTCAGCCGCCCAGTGTTTTGGGACCCGCGAGGGTCCCTATGCCCACGTCACTTCCGGGCAGGAGGGGGGCGGGGGGCAAGGTACTTATACCTCTCCCGCCCACTGGTCGCCCTCTTTGGCCTGCTGCCCTGACGCCATTTCTTTCTGCTGCCCTGACGCCGGTGGGATCCTTCGGGAGCTGCGAGCCCCCCAGTAGCATTTGGAGGTGAGTGCGATCCCCTTGCTTCCGATCCCCCGCCCCCCCACCCCATCTGGTTCTGTTGGAGCCGAGGGCCCGGCAGCCGCCTTTGGCTCTGGCGGCCGCGGGGTGGGACGGGGTCCTGGGCCTGCAGCTTCCCGGCCAAGCTTATCCTCGCCACGCATGGCCCCGACCTTGGCTCAGCGGGGTCCAGGGGAGGCCCCGGGTGGGAGAAGGAGGGAGGCAGTGCGAGTTCACTCTTGCACGGCCTTCACTCCCGGCCCGGGCCGAGAGTGTCCTGGGGAGAGGATGTTGTCCACCGGCCAGCTGGCCGACTTTGGTGCCTTCCACTAGGGTTCAGGCCCCCGGTCGCGTCCACATCCTGATTGGGGCAAATCTAAATTTTCTACAGGTGTCGTGCCTTCCAGCACGGGGTCCCTGCTGGGGCGCCGGCCTGCCACGGGTGGGCTGTTTCTGTGGGGGGGGCAGGGATATGCCCGTGCTCCCTCCTCTGTCCCCGGCTAAGGGGGTTGCGGTCCATTGGGGGGGGAGATGGCGGCGTGCGTGTGGCTCCCCTCCCCTTCCCCCTGTGTTTCGGTCTTCGGCGCCCGCCGTCGAGGTTACGGCCCTGGGTTAGGCGCAGGGCCCCGGAGGTAGGCATTGCAGTGGGGAGAGCAGCGGTATCCCCGTACTCCCTGCGCCTGCTCGGGACGTTGTATCTGGGCATTCGCGGAGGAGGGATGCGAGCGCCACGCGCCCCCTCCCCCGTGCATCTCTGTTTGGATCTAGGCTTTCGCGAGGGAGGCGAGCGCCACGCGCCCCCTCCCCCTTGCATCCCTGTTGGGAGGGAGACAGGCTTCCTGGAGGGAGGCGAGCGCTTCCGCGAGTGAGGGAGGACAGCGTCTGGCGCCCCCCCCTTACCCGTGCATGCCGTTGTGGTTCCTGGGGTGGTCTGCCCCGTTATAGTAGCCGATGCCCCTGGGGCTTGCCCGGCGGAGGGCATGTTGCTGGGGAGGGAGTACTAGGTCTTGTGGGGGAGGGCGGTGAGTGCGCGGCTCCCCCTCCCCCGGGCTCTGTGCACCGCACTGCGGTTTTCGGCCCCAGGGATGACCCGGAGGTCTTTCGGCAGTGGGGGCAGGTTTTGCAGGGGGGGAGCAGCGGCACGCCCCACACCCCCTTCCCCCCATTGTCCGGCTGCGAGTGCGGCTGCAGGACCTGGCCGGCATGTGGGCGTCGGGGTGTCCCCCCCCCTCCCCAGGGCTCCTCGCGGCATGTTGCGGCATTATGTCCCCCTCCTCTCGGCATGCCAGTTCTCAGGGTTGGTGGCTCTGGGGGTATGGTGGCGTTTCTTTTGTCCCTGGTCATGGCGGTGCCCCTTTTCTCCGGTCCCAGGGGCCAAGAGGCTGGGTGGGTTCAGAGTAAGTCAAAGTGTCCCGACCCGGGGGAAGTAGCGAGTAGGTGGGGGCTGCGTCAGGCAATTTCAACGCGCCGCATGGGCAGTAGGCCGGCAGCAACCAGGGGTTCTGGTCCCCTGCCCCGCTGTTATCTGTCAACTCCAGGATTGTGTTGGGCTGTTTTCACGTTTTCTGTTCTCTCTTCCAGAAGGACACGGGGTTTGCCGAACGCCACTCCATGCCTAGCGAATCAAGGCAGGGGAAGGACACACTGGGGTCAGTGTGCGGGGATCTGGGTCAGCATGTTCAGGAATGGAGAATAACAATTTTTTCTACTTGCAGGAACTATCAGATCAAGCACTCAGGCACCACTCAGAAAAGGGCTGGCTGGGAACAGGAGCAGGTATGGCCAGGGCGTGCTCCAGGGTGGAGGCGGAACGCGCATCCACGTATGCTAATGGGAGTACGGGGGGTTTGGTGACCCGGGGAGGGGTCTCCGGATGCGCCTGGGGCAAATGCTAACCTTCTCCTTTTCCTCCTCGCATGCAGAATTACTCACAGTATTGACACGCGAACGCACGCAAGCTTAAAAGTCCGACACCTTTCTGAGTAAGTAAGTACTAGGGTTGGAGATGGGGGCAGAGCAGCTGGAGGCGTTGGAGTCATTGAGGCCAACCAGACTCAGTGTGTAGTCAGTGTACTTTCTTACACAATTATTTGTCTCCATAGATTGAGTGGACCGAGGGATCGTCAGTTCAGCATGGATGGCCAGGGCTCTCCCCCCCTTTTCTCGCAGACGTCCCAAGTGGAGGACTCGTTGCCGGACGCCTCCCAAGACGGGCAGTGGGCGGCATTTATACAGATGGCCAAGACCAAGGGTCTGGCTTGGGCCACGGGGATCTTTAAAGCCGTCGATCTGGAGGACTCGGGTGTCGTCAGCGAGCCTCCCACCCCAGAGCAGGACCTTACCGCGGAGGCAGGGCCTTCGAGGCCCAAGCAGCTCCGCAAGCCCACAGTAAAAGACTTCCCGGCAGACCCGCCGCCCGCTAAATCCAGGGCGCTGCCCGCACCCAAGGAGGTGGGGCCCCAGTTGGTCCCCCCCAGCCCCTCGGGCTGGCGACCCCTTCAGACAGTCCAACGGCCGCCGCCAACTACGCAACGCGGGAAGATCTGGGTAAGCTCACGGACACGCTGAGGAACTTTATGGCGGAGCTCAGGGCCGGTCAGGCAAGCACCTGCCCCCCACAGCTGGGCAACGTAATACCCACGGGAAAGGGAGGAGCGCTCACGGCTGCAGTGGTGTGGGGAAGCCAGGGGAGCGCGCAGCAAGCTCAGCATGGGGCCCCCGCCGCAGCCACCCCCGTGGGGGCGAAGGAGGGTGCTTCCACGCCAGGGTCAGGCAAGTCTCCCATGGCCTCGGGGGAGACTTCACTGTCAGCGACCCCCGCCATCCAGCCCCCGTCAACGACTCCCAGCCTGGGGACAGTGGCAGACATGGCGGCTGCGGTGTCAGGTTCACCGACATTATCCAGCGTTGTGAGTGTTAGTTCCCAAGCAAGCTCGGGGGATCTCCCGTCAGGACCTCCCGCATCTCCAGCCATCCCCCTGCCCACAGTTGTTACCCCACCTCAGCTGAGCATGCCTCCCGCTCCGACCCGACTCATCGCAGCGGCCCCGCTGCTGTCAGGCCATTGCTCCCTAGCCTGGCAGGTAACCCAGGCGGCCAAGGAGGCTATTTGGAGGCGAGAATTGATAGATATTTTCTCCCTGCTCTTACTGGGTCAGGATGGCATAGATGCCAGAAAAGCTGGAGTGAAGGAGGAGGACAAGAAAGTTAAGTTTCAGGCTTGGCCCGAAAAGAGCATCGAGAACTGGCTGGAGGCTTTTTCTATATTGTCCGCAGTCATCTTGGAAAAACATCCAGAGCTGGGTCAGGGGCTTTTACAATATGGCAGGTTGATCCACAATGAGGCTATGAAGTGGGGGGGACAGGGCTGGTTGAATTACGACAGGGAATTCAGGAAGAAAATGTCCGTGTGTCCTGAAATGTGGTGGGACCAGAAGGAGGTCCAGCTATGGTTAGACCACATGGGATCGTGCACTCTACTGGATGCAGGGGCGCAGCCTAAAGTTCAGGCCAGCAGGGCACCTAGCAATAGCTCCGTCCACACAGACACGCGCGGGGCCAGGCAGTCGTTTCGGGGAGGGAACAGAGGGGGATGGAGCCATAGGGGGGGCTTCAGAAGGTCTCCACCGGAGACCCGCCGCTTGTTTAACTCAGGGTCATGCTCATGGGGGAAAACGTGCAAGTTTATGCACGCATGCAACAGGTGTGGGGGGCCTCACCCAGCGGTCTCTTGCCACACTCAGCAGGGGGTTGCCGCCAAAGGAAAGCAGTAGAAGTGATGTTGGGGGGAGCACAGCTAGACCACTCGACAACCCCTTCCTCTTCACAGGCGCAGCAAATTCTTTGTCCCCGCAATTGCACCAGGCATCACCTCTTGCACCCTCCCCCGCTGTGGGCCTTGCCCCGGACCACTTGCGCGCAGTGAAGGGCCCGTCGCCAGTTTGCCTGACCAACCTATTGCCTCTCATCAGACAGTACCCGAACAAACATGACAGTCGACTGCTGCTAGACGGATTTAGCGAAGGTGTCTTGATCCCTTATGTAGGACCCCAGGGGAGCAGGGATGCCGATAACCTCAAGTCAGCAAGGGAACTCCCGGCTGTAGTCAGGGCCAAGGTGGAGAAAGGGAGGGCCCTAGGCAGGGTAGCAGGCCCCTTCCTGCGGCCGCCAATGGACAACTTTGTGGTCTCCCCTCTGGGGGTGGTGCCCAAGAAGGAGCCAGGGGCTTTTCGCTTAATTCACCACCTGTCTTACCCGGAGGGAAGCTCGGTCAACCATGGGCTGGAGGAGGGATCCTGCTCTGTGACGTATTGTACCCTGGACGTGGCATTGAACTTAGTCAGGAGGGCGGGCAAGGGGGCCTGGTTAGCAAAAGCAGACATCGAATCTGCTTTTCGCTTACTGCCAGTCCATCCAAGCAGCCAACACCTGCTCGGTTTCAAGCTGCTTGGCAGGTACTTTTACGACAGATACATGCCCATGGGTTGTGCGGTGTCCTGTGCCTACTTCGAGGCTTTCAGCAGTTTCCTTCAGTGGGCCCTTCAAACAGGATATAGGGTCGTAGGGGTGACTCATTACCTGGACGACTTCCTCTTCATCGGGGGGAGGGCACACAGGACTGCAGGAAGGCCCTTGGGGACTTTGAAAAGCTGGCCAGTCATTTGGGGGTCCCTCTGGCGCCAGGGAAGACGGAAGGGCCGGCGCAGGTGTTAACATTTTTGGGGATTGAACTTGACACCATAGCAGGGGAATCCAGGCTACCAGCAGACAAGGTCCAGGACCTTGCACGTCAGATCCAGGCAGCCTTAGGCCAGGAGAAGGTCACCCTGGGTTTCCTACAGAGCCTCCTAGGAAAACTGAACTTTGCGGCCAGAATAATACCAGCTGGGAGGGTGTTTGCACGCAGGATAGCCAGGGCAATGGCAAAGGTCAAGATGAAGCATTACCTGGTGAGGTTAAGCAAGGGGATGAAGGAAGACCTGAGCATGTGGGCTAGCTTCTTGGAGAGCTTTAATGGCTCAGTCTTATGGAGGGCGCCTTGGGCGGAGACCCCGGAACTGGCATTATTCACAGATGCATCTGGCAGAGAAGGCTTCGGGGTGATCCTAGACAAGGAGTGGTGCGCGCAGAGATGGCCCAATGTGTGGCACAGGAGGAAGGTCACGGCCAACATTACTGTTTTGGAATTGTTCCCAATAGTGATAGCTTTCCACCTATGGCCCACGGTACTGGCAGCAAAAAAGGTCCTGTTCTGGTACGACAACCTAGCTGTTGTGCAGGCCATCAATACTCAGACGGCGTCTTGTCCCCTAGTCTTGTGTCTTTTGAGGGAACTGGTGCGGGTTTGCCTTTTTAACAATATTGAATGCAGGGCGTGACACATCCAAGGGGTGCAGAACACAGCTGCTGACACTCTCTCTCGTTTTCAGTGGCACAGGTTCCGGGAGACGTGGCCGAGAGCGAGAGAAGAGATGACCCCTTTCCCACCGCACCTATGGTTCCTTCTGAAAATGAAAGGCGTTTGAGGGGGCTGGGCGAGCTGTCCCTAGCACCTAGGACCAGCAAGCGATATAGAGCATGTGTGGCCAAGTTTTGTGCAGTAACTGGCGCCTGGGAAGAAGGGAGGTCATCTCTGGAGAGCAGGATTCAAGATTTCATTTTATGGGCTAAAGATCAGGGGAAAAGCCACCCATGGATTGTGGGCCACATGTCGGCAATCAGTCACCACGCCAGATTAAGGGGGCAGGACGATCCTACAAAAACCTTCCTGATCAGGGCGTCGCTCAAAGGATGGGCCAGGAGTGAGCCACGGGCACCAGACAACAGGTCTCCCATAGATTTTGAGACTCTACATGGCATGCTTGACTGGGTGCACATGGCGACCCACTCAGCCTATGAAGCGGCCCTCTTCTCGGCCACCTTTAGCCTGGTCTTCTTCGGGGCACTCAGAATTGGGGAACTGGTAGCCAGATCTAAGCAGGACACATCTGGGGTGGCGTTGAATAAGCCGGATGCGGTGTTGTCTGGGGATGCCCTCGCCATATGTGTAAGAAGCTCAAAAACCGACCAAGAAGGGGAGGGGAGTGTGTTCTCGCTGAGCAAACTAGATATCGCCAAGTATTGCCCGGTGCACCTAGTCTTGAACTACCTGACTCTGCGGCCAGCGACAGAAGGTTACCTGCTCGTGCATGCAGACAGCACGCCCCTCACTAAGTTCCAAGTGCAGCGCATAATGGAAGATTGCTTGGAGTTGTCAGGCAACAAGGTTCAGGGCAAACGTTTCTGCAGCCATTCATTCCGTATAGGGGCAGCGACCACAGCTTTTAGGGCAGGCTTGCCAGCTGAGCGCATCAAGCAACTGGGGCGGTGGGAGTCCCAGTGCTACAAGAGATACATACGATCCTGAGGGGACACAGTTAGGCCAGGGGGTCGATTAAGGTGGGGGTTGCGCTGGCAGGACCAAGGGGGCGCGAAGGTAAATGTTGCGGCACCAGATGCTGGTGGTTTGCAGTGGAGTGTAATGAAGTACTTTTGGTTTTAGATGTTGTGATGGTGTTCAGCTTCAATAAACGAATTTTGCAAACCTTCCCCTCTTTATTTACCAGGAACAAAGGTCTGGGTGATTGGCCATTCGGGCGTCCTGAGGGTGTCACAGTGGGCGGAAAGCAGGAAATGTAGGCACGGCCTTACTGCCACAGAGATCATTTGGCTGGGATTCCGAGACATGCGGTGGAATCTTTTGATGAAGAGACTTCAACAGAGACTGGGGGGGACTCTCCGCCCAATGTGTTGGTGATTCACCTGGGAGGCAACGACCTGGCTTCTCTGGGTAGAAGGGCTCTGCTGCAAGAAATGAGGGCCACTGTGTGTGAGTTGAGCAACAAACTAGGGACCTGTGAATTATGGTGGTCTGAAATAACCCCCCGGCAGGTGTGGCGCGTTCAGGGGAAGCCATGGAGACCTCACGCAGGAGCGTTAACAGCGCAATGCGTAAATTCACTGAACAAAGGGGTTTTGGTTTCATCCGGCATGGTTTACTGCATGCCAAGTCCACAGGGTGTTTTGACGTTGATGGGATACAACTGTCCAGAGTGGGAATGGACCTGTTCTTGCTTGATCTGGGGGAGGCCTTGGAATCAGCAGGGTGCAGGTAACTAGGCCTATCGTGGTGGGGGGCCCTGGGGTGACGGTGGCCACTCCCAGTGCTGTGGCGGAGTTACAGGGCGATCCAGTAGCTGTAAGGTACAGAGGGGTACCCTCTGCACGAGCACCACAAGAGTGCAAAGGCCAAATATCCCCAGGGAGGTCCTCGCGTTGAACCCTGGAGGAGCGACGGTGCCCCGTTAGTCCTACGGGCGGTTGTGGACCTGGGCAACGCTCCGCCCCCTTCCTGGGGGGCGTGAGTAAGGGGATGGACTGGCGGTCCACCGGAGGGAGGGGCTATCCCCTCCCCCAAATCTGGCAAACACCGGTGGCTAGGGCCACGGTGTCATTTGGCTCATCAGGTGGGCAGGCGGCGAGGGGCTGCCTGCCCTGGGATCGCCCGTAAGATAACCCACCATGTTGGCATATTTGTTATGCAAATAAACCTGCAGCAATTTTCTCCACAAAGAATGTGTCTTGTCTGATTATTTCTCCAGGATATTGCTGTGGGAGGGATGGGGAGTGTTGCCGATATTGGCACTAAATTTCTGTGTAATATAAACTGTGATACTCCTACAATGGACAAATATCAAACACTGTGATGGAACATGTGAGCATATCATGTCTGTACTGAATGCTATTTATCTTACCGTTGGCAAATTATTCATAAAGATATATTCAAAAAAAGAAACAGTGCACACCGGCCTTATTGGACCCGCTGTCACCTGTGCTGCCAGGAGCGAGCCTGCATTCAACAGTGCACACTGCCTGCAGTGAACCCGCATTCACCTCTGCACGCTGGCTGTAGTGGCCCCTTTCACCTGTGCGGGCTTTCAGCTCTCACTTTCACCCGTTCACGCTCTATGCAGTTAGCCTGCGTGTGCTAGCACATGACCTGATACAAATACATTATAAAACAGCGCACGGAAAATAGTCTCTCTCAGAGAAAATATTGCAGAATGTTTCGAAATGCAGTACAGTTGGTGCCTGCTAGTCTACGCCACTCGCCATGTCCGTTTTTTCTAGCATCATGATGTAACATTTGGCCAACAACCTGGTTTCTATTATATATGTTGGTCTCTTCTGTGGGGTGCGTCTAATGTGGGCCCTGCTGCACCGGCATAATCTGTTTCAGTCTGGCTACCTTGTGGTCTCACCCTCATAGCCTTTAGAAATATCCTGTCATGATTTTAGTTGCCACCCTATGTTCTTTCAAGGTTATGTGCTCCAGTTTATATTTGCCCTCTGGCCAATCAGGACAAAGACCTCTGGCCCAGCCCACGTAAATTGAAATTCTCTTTCCTACACGCATCTGGTCCGATGGATCACAGATATCAGTGCCTCTCAAAGCTAGCCCACCACAGAATGTTTTGCAGAACTCAACAGAGCAAAAACATTTATTACAGAAAACGAAGTGTCAGGGACCACTTGCAGTACAAAAAGGACCATCTACAGAAAGCTCTTGCACCCATTTCTATATTCAAGCAAAACTCGAATTGTGAAATCCAAAGATGAAAGGGGCTTTTGGGAAACAAATAAAAGATCTGCAGCTTCAACACACCAGACATGCATTTATCAATGAGGAAAACGGCAACCTTGTCTCCTGCAAAACTTAATTATTTCCCAATGTGCATTCCCACCTTATTAACACAGTCCGCCATTACTTAACTATATTAATTCTTCATTTGCTGTGTCAACCCAAATGGACTCTTTTCATGAGCCTGAGAAGGATGACAGGTAAAGTCAGTTATGCCAGCGTTTCAACCTGTGACATGCACACATTTTATGACATTGGATAGGCCATACACTACATTTCCTTATGTGAATTTGAATCTGTGACTGAAAATCATAATCTCTGAAGTGGTCCCTCAACCCAGTCACCTGATTTTGATTTCAACTTGAGCACTTTGGACTATATAGTTGTCATCTGCAGGCCCGAAACCGCTAAGTTATCCTATTAGCGTCCCAATCAGTGACCTAGTTACCACACTAGTACTCAAGCCTGGACATACAGGTCATGCACATTTTCAAAGCGGGCAGTCGACTCAATGAGGCATTTCACAGCAGGCCAGAGCACTACAAAATAAGGCACAGTCCAACACAAACCTGGAGAGATGTCTTTAACTCATTAATAATGCGTACACCTGTCATGTGCAGTGCTTGGCAGGTACTTGTAGGAGCACTGCACTGGAAACATCTCACCTAACCAGTACCAGTCACCACAGAGGATAAACACATATACACAACACACCGTTATAATGGGGAATATGTGCACCTGCTCTAGTTGCAGCTAGGCTTTTTGGAAGATGATGTAAGCGGGCCCTGCCCCATTGCAGTGTTTCCTTCATGTAAAATATAAAGCCACAAAGAGTGCCCAGCTGAATCCCTGTAAGATACATAGAAGCCTAGAAAAAGAAAACAAGGTGAATGTATGGCTCAATCACAGATATTGCCAATTGCCATCAGAGGCCAACCGCTGTGGCATCACCAACCGCCCATGCAGGCTCTGAAAAGGACGGAAAAGGGGAAAGTCCGGTTTGAACCTGTTGTGGCATCCGTTCCTGGAGCCCAACATCAGAGGGGGGTAGTCTTTGGGAGTGAAGAGCAATGGAAGATCACGTAAAGGGTAAAGGTCTTGGGAAGAATATTAACTAGACCATGTGCAGTTGAACCCCATGGGAACTTAGGCTGGGGTGAGTGCCGGGAAACTCCACAACACGGGGGGAGGCAGAGGTTTTGCCGAACTTCACGCTCTAAGCGGAGCGCAAAGTTGCATATCCACCCCTCCCGCTGAGACTAGAGTTGCCTCAGTGAGCACCCTGACATGGTCAGGGCTCACCTGTGATCCCATCTGGAGACTTACTACTGCATTTACTGCAGGTGTGCTAGAGGCATTCTTTTTGGTTTTACTGGTAGGGTCTCCAGTTCTCTGTCCAGTTGTCTTGCAATCAAAACACCAAGCCTTCTTGCGGTCCCAATTATTGCCCTAGTGTCCACCCTTGGACTGTGAAGAGTTTCTGGGCCAAACCTCCTGAGCAGGTATTTGGGGGCCCTGAAGAAGTCTAAGTTGTATTTTTATATTTTTGGTCACCATCTTTCCCTTGGGGGTCTTTTTGGCCTCTTTGTTTTGGCCACCCCCGCCAGTGGTAATTTTGGTCACCCTTGTTTTGACTCACTGGTCTGACCTCTTCCCCAACTCTAGAAGAGAAAGTGGACCTAGGTATACCAGATGCTGATGTAACTTCTCATTGTAGCAATTACTTAAAAGATGTTCTTCAATAATCAAATTGTAGAGCCCTTCATAGTCATGCACGTTGTTACCTGTTAACTAACAACCTAGTGGTTTCACTGAAAAGTCAGCGAATTTCATCCAGGACTGACTCTGGGTTTTTCGAGTCTCCCTGAAGTTTATTTCTGTATTCTTCAGCGGTAAGGACAAAGCCCTCAATCAGGGTACCCTTCATGAGGTCATAGGACTCAGTATCTTTCTCATTCAATGTCAGGAGCCTTTCCCTACATTTACCTGAGAATAGTTCCCACAAGAGAGGAGCCCAATTCTTTCTGGCTACTCTTATAGCTAAGCAGGCTCTCTCAAAAGCAATGAACCATTTGGTGATGTCATCACCCTCTGAGAATTTAGGGACAATCCCTTTGGGAAGTTTTGAGTCAAAGGAATCTTCCCTCTCTCTATTTATAGAATTGCTGCCACCAGAGATGAGTCCTTTTCTTTGTCTTTCTATGTCCAGGAGTAGAGCTTGTAAGTTCAACCTACTGGTCTAACTTTCCAGTGTGAGATCCTCAGCCGAGGGTTTCTCCTCTAACTCTAAGTGAATGGACTCAGCCATGTCCTTCGTGAGATATTTAGTAGTCTCATCTTCAAAATATTGAGCTATCAAACCTGGATTATCTCTTTCAAACTCTGCTAACAGCCTTCTAAGCTTTTCTTTGTTAGCATGTTTGCCAACAATGATACCCTAACCTTTACAGAGGGCCCTTAGGCTGGCATAGGACAGGCCCATGTAAGGGGCTTGGTCGAGCTCCTGAGCATGGTTATTGGTATAACTCAATATTTCACTATAGTTGGGAACTTTTTATGAAGTTAAAAACTCTAACACATAATACTTTGTCCTAATTATAGCAACAGACTTTTAAATTTCTAATCACTTAGTTTCTGGGACTTAGCCAAGACCCTAGCAGTTAATTATAGAAATCTAGAAAAATAGACCATTTGAAAAATACAACTAGACTAAAGAAAATGTATAGATTTACACATGTGATCACTTTTTGACAAAGCGGTTCCTACAAATGCAAAATCTATAGCACCGCTGAACCACCAATGTAGGAAGTTGGCTCTTTATATAATGTACTAAAACAAAGTACCCTGTGCAGAGAATCCAGTGAATCCCTTACTGGTACACATGGGTTAAAGTAGATAATACTAGTGTTCTTTTTGTGGTAGTATGGGCGAGCAGGTAGGCTTATCAGAGGGTAGTGCTATCCATTTGTTTTATTCACATAGGCAATAAAAGAGACACAAACATAAGAATACATCTGAGACCAATTTATAAAAATAATATCAATTTCTATGTATTTTTTAAGACCAAGAACTTAAACCTACAAGTAGTACTTTAGGAGTTGTGATTTCTTAAGAGTTCAGAAAATATATCACTTTGGGGTCAATTACGCATCATTGAAGTCAAGGGGCAAAAAGAGAAAAATGCATATAAAATCAGGCACTACTTTCACGAAGTTCACCTTCTCATTTCTGGTTGATAGCATGACCAGGTCCATAGTTCCAGCAGCAGAAGATTAGGAGCGTCCCTGGATTCGGCCAGGAGCAGGGTGCTGAAGGTGTTGGTAGCTGGTGCGCTACGTGAAGGGGGCCACCTGGAAAGACACTGCACAGGAGGACTTAGAGGTAAGTACGGTGGGTCCCACAGGAGGGTGTAGGTTGAAAGGGTTGCAAGACCACAGGACCACGGCTGGTTCATCATTACCGGAGCCGATGGGACAGGTGCAGGGTAGATAGGTCACCCTGGTGTCATGCGTCAAGAAGTCCTTACGGTCAGGAGCAGGCAACTTGGAGAGGCGATTTGGGCTCAGCTGGGCCACTCGGGATATGGGCTCACAGGTCTCAACGTCCCTTGATGGGTGCTTGCTTCTGAAATCATTGGAGTCCATAATGGACTCTTGGCACTGCTGTTTGAAGTAGGGTTGCGATACCCCAGGAAATGGTATGGTGCGGCTCCGGTAGATCTTGGTGTCTCCCCACTTGGTGGGGAGACATGCTGCATCAAATTCGTTGAAGTGCAGCACGTCGACAAACTAGTCTCAGCGGGATCGGTGCCTGAGGTGCACATGGGAGTGTTACCTTCACTCCAAGGGAGGTTATAGGCAATTTCTCAAAGTGTGGAGGAGGTCTGGGGTTCTTGGAGTCTTCACAGGTTCAGGGCAACACGACACACCATGATTGTCGAGTCCTAGAGACAGCAGATAGAATTTGCCACCAATTTCTTCTGTAGCAGGGATTTAGTTGGTGCAGAGACAGAATATTGAGTAACAAATAACGAGTTGAACAAATATCGAGTCATTAATATCGTGGTTCAGGAATATCGACATCAAGAATATCGTGGTCAAGAATATTTACTTAAGGTAAGTAATATTGATTTTAAAAATATCGAAGTGTTTAATATAGTTTCCAAAAATATAGTTTTTAAAAATATAGTTTTTTTATTAACGTAATGTATTTTAGTATATATTTTGTATGTATGTGATGTATTCTTTTTGTATAAGAATTGTTTGTATTTTAAATATATGTGTTAAATTTTTAGTAGTTATCAAATTTTTTTAATTTGAATTTTGCGCTTTTAGTTCCGTAGCAGGTTGTGGGTTTATAGGGGAATAGGGTGGGAAGTAATTTAATTATATTACATTTATTGATTATTTTTCATTTATTAATATTTGTTTAATTAAGATGTTATAGTGTTAAATGTGTAAAGTAATTTATTATTAATTAATTAATAATTGGTTGTTAATTAATTTTAATTAATTAATTGGTAATTAATTATGGCAATTGTGTAATTCATTTTGGGTGTGTGTTTTGGTTTTTGTTTACTTTTGGGCCCCGGGTGGGCCAGGTCCTGGGAGCAATTAAAAATAAAGATGCAGGGGCATGCATGGGCCACCGCAGCTCCGCGGACCGCAACCTCCCTGGGCCTGATTGTTTGAAGTGTGGGGGCCACGCGGTCCCCTGCAGCCCCGGGAACCGCCACCTCCCCGAGGCTATATTTAAAATAGTGCATGGGGGGCTTCCCCCGAGGACCACCATCTCCCCGGGGCTTAATTTCTGTTGGAGGGGTGCCACGCGGCCCCCCTCGTATAGTGGTAAATGGTCCTAGGGACCACCTCCTCCCAGGGCCTGCTCCAGCAATGTCCCAGGGTGCCCACCACTGGGACACTGCAGTTTGCTATGGGATGGCAGGAGCACTGCTCCTGCCATCCCATAGCAAACAACTGCTCCACTGTGAACAACCGAGAGCATTTTGCTCTCGCTTTTTTAAAGTGGAGCACTTTGCTTTTTCAACCCAGCGAGCTGCATCTTAGCAGATCCCTGCTGGTAAATAGCAGTGCCGGCTCCTGCAGGAGGCGGGAGCCGTTCGGGACCGCGGGTCCCTTCAGGCTCCCCCCACGGTCCCTAAGGAGATGGCCATGCCCCAGAGAATGTGGTCCTGTGGCCGAAAATGGCCCAAGAGGGGAGCCGCTTGGCCCCCCTCCCTTTTTAAAAAGAAATGGCTGGGCCCGAGGGATGGGGTCCCTGGGGCCAAAATCGGCCTTGGAAAGGAGTCCGCGCAGCCCGCTCCCTTAAAAATAAATAATAGAAAAAAAGAAATGGCCTAGGCCCTGTGGATAGGATTCCCAGAGCCGAAAATGGCCCGGGAGGGGGGCCGCTCAGCCCCCCCTTGAAACAAATAATTTTAAAAAAAGAAATGGCCAGGCCCCGGGGGATGGGGTCCCTGGGGCCGAAACCGGCCTGGCGAAGGGGGCCTTGTGGCCCCCTCCCCTTTTTTATTAAAAAAATTCCCAGCCTCTGGGAAATTGTAGAGCCCTTCATAGTCATGCACATTGTTACCTGTTAACTAACAACCTAGTGGTTTCACTGAAAAGTCAGCGAATTTCATCCAGGACTGACTCTGGGTTTTTCGAGTCTCCCTGAAGTTTATTTCTGTATTCTTCAGCAGTAAGTCCAAAGCCCTCAATCAGGGTACCCTTCATGAGGTCATAGGACTCAGCATCTTTCTCATTCAATGTCAGGAGTCTTTCCCTACATTTACCTGAGAATAGTTCCCACAAAAGAGGAGCCCAATTCTTTCTGGCTACTCTTATAGCTAGGCAGGCTCTCTCAAAAGCAATGAACCATTTGGTGATGTCATCACCCTCTGAGAATTTAGGGACAATCCCTTTGGGAAGTTTTGAGTCAAAGGAATCTTCCCTCTCTCTATTTATAAAACTGCTGTCACCAGAGATGAGTCCTTTTCTTTGTCTTTCTATGTCCAGGAGTAGAGCTTCTAAGTTCAACCTACTGGTCAAACTTTCCAGCGTGAGATCCTCAGCCGAGGGTTTCTCCTCTAACTCTAAGTGAATGGACTCAGCCATGTCCTTCATGTGATTTTTAGTAGTCTCATATTCATCATATTGAGCTATCAAACCTGGTATATCTCTTTCAAACTCTGCTAACAACCTTCTAAGCTTTTCTTTGTTAGCATGTTTGCCAACAATGATACCCTAACCTTTACAGAGGGCCCTTAGGCTGGCATAGGACAGGTCCATGTAAGGGGCTTGGTCGAGCTCCTGAGCATGATTATTGGTATCACTCAATATTTCACTATAGTTGGGAACTTTTTATGAAGTTAAAAACTCTAACACATAATACTTTGTCCTAATTATAGCAACAGACTTTTAAATTTCTAATCACTTAGTTTCTGGGACTTAGCCAAGGCCCTAGCAGTTAATTATAGAAATCTAGAAAAATAGACCATTTGAAAAATACAACTAGACTAAAGAAAATTTATAGATTTACTCATGTGATCACTTTTTGACAAAGCGGTTCCTACAAATGCAAAATCTATAGCACCGCTGAACCACCAATGTAGGAAGCTGGCTCTTTATATAATGTACTAAAACAAAGTACCCTGTGCAGAGAATCCAGTGGATCCCTTACTGGTACACATGGGTTAAAGTAGATAATACTAGTGTTCTTTTTGTGGTAGTATGGGCGAGCAGGTAGGCTTATCAGAGGGTAGTGCTATCCATTTGTTGTATTCACATAGGCAATAAAAGAGACACAAAAATAAGAATAAATCTGAGACCAATTTACAAAAATAATATCAATTTTTATGTATTTTTTAAGACCAAGAACTTCGACTTACAAGTAGTACTTTAGGAGTTGTGATTTCTTAAGAGTTCGGAAAATATATCACTTTGGGGTCAATTACGCATCATTGAAGTCAAGGGGCAAAAAGAGAAAAATGCATATAAAATCAGGCACTACTTTCACGAAGTTCACCTTCTCATTTCTGGTTGATAGCATGACCAGGTCCATAGTTTCAGCAGCAGAAGATTGGGAGCGTCCCTGGATTCGGCCAGGAGCAGGGTGCTGAAGGTGTTGGTAGCTGGTGCGCTACGTGAAGGGGGCCACCTGGAAAGACACTGCACAGGAGGACTTAGAGGTAAGTCCGGTGGGTCCCACAGGAGGGTGTAGGTTGCAAGGGTTGCAAGACCACAGGAGCACAGCTGGTTCATCATTACCAGAGCTGATGGGACAGGTGCAGGGTAGATAGGTCACCCTGGTGTCATGCGTCAAGAAGTCCTTACGGTCAGGAGCAGGCAACTTGGAGAGGCGATTTGGGCTCAGCTGGGCCACTCGGGACATGGGCTCACAGGTCTCAACGTCCCTTGATGGGTGCTTGCTTCTGAAATCATTAGAGTCCATAATGGACTCTTGGCACTGCTGTTTGATGTAGGGTTGCGATACCCCAGGAAATGGTATGGTGCGGCTCCGGTAGATCTAGGTGTCTCCCCACTTGATGGGGAGACATGCTGCATCAAATTCGTTGAAGAGCAGCACGTCGACAAACTAGTCTCAGCGGGATCGGTGCCTGAGGTGCACAGGGGAGTGTTACTTTCACTCCAAAGGAGTGAGGCAATTTCTCAAAGTCTGGAGGAGGTCTGGGGTTCTTGGAGTCTTCACAGGTTCAGGGCAACATGACACACCATGATTGTCGAGTCCTAGAGACAGCAGATAGGATTTGGCACCAATTTCTTCTGTAGCAGGGATTTAGTTGGTGCAGAGACAGAATATTGAGTAACAAATAACGAGTTGAACAAATATCGAGTCATTAATATCGTGGTTCAGGAATATCGACATCAAGAATATCGTGGTCAAGAATATTTACTTAAGGTAAGTAATATTGATTTTAAAAATATCGAAGTGTTTAATATAGTTTCCAAAAATATAGTTTTTAAAAATATAGTTTTTTTATTAACATTATATTTTTTAGTATATATTTTGTATGTATGTGATGTATTCTTTTTGTATAAGAATTGTTTGTATTTTAAATATATGTGTTAAATTTTTAGTCGTTATCAAATTCTTTTTATTTGAATTTTGCGCTTTTAGTTCCGTAGCGGGTTGTGGGTTTATAGGGGAATAGGGTGGGAAGTAATTTAATTATATTAAATTTATTGATTATTTTTCATTTATTAATATTTGTTAAATTAAGATGTTATAGTGTTAAATGTGTAAAGTAATTTATTATTAATTAATTAATAATTGGTTGTTAATTAATTTTAATTAATTAATTGGTAAATAATTATGGCAATTGTGTAATTAATTTTAGGTGTGTGTTTTGGTTTTTGTTTACTTTTGGCCCCCGGGTGGGCCAGGTCCTGGGAGCAATTAAAAATAAAGATGCAGGGGCATGCATGGGCCCCCGCAGCCCCGCGGACCGCAACCTCCCTGGGCCTGATTGTTTGAAGTGTGGGGGCCACGTGGTCCCCTGCAGCCCCGGGAACCACCGCCTCCCCGAGGCTATATTTAAAATAATGCATTGGCGGCTTCCCCCAAGGACCACCATCTCCCCGGGGCTTAATTTCTGTTGGAGGGGGGGCCGCGCGGCCCCCCTCGTATAGTGATAAATGGTCCTAAGGACCGCCTCCTCCCAGGGCCGGCTCCAGCAATGTCCCAGGGTGCCTACCACTGGGACACTGCAGTTTGCTATGGGATGGCAGGAGCACTGCTCCTGCCATCCCATAGCAAACAACTGCTCCGCTTTGAACAACCGAGAGCATTTTGCTCTCGCTTTTTCAAAGTGGAGCACTTTGCTTTTTCCACCCAGGGAGCTGCATCTTAGCAGCTCCCTGCTGGTAAATAGCAGTGCCGGCTCCTGCAGGAGGCGGGAGCCGTTCGGGACCGCGGGTGCCTTCAGGCTCCCCCCACGGTCCCTAAGGAGATGGCCATGCCCCAGGGAATGTGGTCCCGGGGCCGAAAATGGCCAAGAGGGGAGCCGCTCGGCCCTCCACCCTTTTTTAAAAAAATGGCCGGGCCCCGAGGGATGGGGTCCCTGGAGCCAAAATCAGCCTGGGAAAGGAGGCCGCACAGCCCCCTCCCTTAAAAATAAAAAAAGAAAAAAGAAATGGCCTGGGCCCTGTGGATAAGATTCCCAGAGCCGAAAATGGCCCGGGAGGGGGGCCGCTAAGCCCCCCCTTGAAACAAATAATTTAAAAAAAAGAAATGGCCAGGCCCCGGGGGATGGGGTCCATGGGGCCGAAACCGGCCTGGCGAAGGGGGCCTTGTGGCCCCCTCCCCTTTTTTATAAAAGAAAACTGCCCAGCCCCAGGAGATGGGGTCCCTGGGGCCAAAATCGGCCTCGGGAGGGAAGCCGTGCGGCCCCCCTCCCTTTCTATTTTAATTATTTTTTAAAATGAGTCAAGCCCCAAGGGATGGGGTCCCCGAGGCCCAAAATGGTCAAGGGAATTGGGGCCACACAGCCCCCTTCATAAAATTAAAAAAATAAATGAAGCCTGCAACTCCCCGGAGGCCCCGCCCCCTTTCGCTACTACTCTGCAAAAGTGCCTCCTGGCATGCTCTTGGTTGTGGGATGAAGTCCCCTTCGCTGCTGAGGGTATTTAGGGGCCCACTAGCCCACCTGTTACCTCTAGTAAGCCGCACACAGTGGGATTGCTCATACAAAGGGGTCACTCTTGTTTGTGGATATATATATATATATATATATATATATATATATATGTTCCCATAATTCGTCCAAAAAATGAAGACGCACTCGCCTGCTGATGAAATTCGAAGCATTCCTTTTATTTAAAAGCAACCAGCAACTTGCATTCAGGTGATATCTCTGCCTAACGCATTTCGAAGTAACATACTTCTTGCTCACAGGCTCATCGGAAATGGCGCAATCACGCTGAAAGCCACTTTAAATCTGCATGCTAATTAGTTAGTTAATGAAATTGCCCTCTAGTGGGCCTCTTTGGTGAGTATCGATTTTGAAGCATGTTGGGGATTTGTAGTGTGCCTCAGGTCAATCATCCCCTCCAGTGGGTTAATATAATATATATAAATCAGTGTTAGCATCAACTAAGAAAAATGATAAGATCATATGGCGGTGATTTTATTAACATGTAGGGGACTATCATGATTGCCCATACATTTTGAATAGAAGGTGGCTTATCAGAGTTGGCCCACATGGGCTTGATTGTGATCAATTTACATTGCTTAAAAAATGCATAGTGGAAAACATAATGAAATTGCTTTGCTACCGAATCATACATAACATGAAATATCTATTATGAATCAATTTGGAGGGAATAGTAAAAAAGAATTAAAAGATTTTTTAGAAAAATGTTGATTTACACAAATGGTAGAATTTGGAAATTTAAAACAAATTGTTGAATCAGGATGTATCATAACAACTGCTTGAGTATGAGATAAAATATGTCAGTCTTTCTTTGTATCTCTGGTCATGTGATACTATTTAAATGTTGTTAATTGGCACTGCAGGCATGTGACCAAAGCCAGTTTTGTGGCCAAAACGTGCCATGGTGGATGATTGTGCTGAATAAAATACCTTCGCAAAAAGAATTTGGGGGCTTATTTACAAGCCCCTTGTCCCGCTGATGCGTCACTTTTTGTGACGCCCCAGGGTGGAGTGTGCTGCCCCATATTTACAAGGACACGTAAAGCCACCCTGCCTGGCTTTTCGTGTCCCTATAATTATGGCACCTTTTCACGCAGCACTTTTAATGAAAGGGTTGTTCCATGGGTTTTGCTGTCGGTGTTCCCACGCAACACCCATGGAACCTGACACATCCCCAGATTTACGAGAAATCATAAACCTGGGAATGCATCAGACTTCTATGCCTCCCCAGGGGATGTGCAATGAGAAGAAATGTTTTCATTTCTCCTCATTGTTCCCTCTTTCTATGTGTGCTGCATTATGCACCAACGCTTATGCAACAGTCATAAATGCACAGTTAGATATTTGGGTAATATCGGATGTCATTTTAGAGATTGAAGTTTGAAAGTCTGCAGTCTGTCATTGATATTCATTAATTTGACCTAGGCACTTGTCACTTTAAAAAAGCTGATCCCGATAGACAGCATTGTCATGTGATCAAGGCAGAGGACGGCCGAAACGCGAATGGCGGACAGCTCAAGTCAAATTTAGATTACCTTGACACAGACATAAAATGAGTAAACGTTCCAAATGAGAACCTAGCAGAAACTTCCATTTTACAAATAGAAAGGACTCCAGTATTCAATCATGTTTTATCCAAGCGCATCAAATTTGTTTTCTTTTTCTTAGTCTCAAACCCTCAAGTTATGAGTCACGTTAAGAGGGAGTGGAGGTGAAGTGGTTGACTCGAGTGGCCTGTAATTTTCCTTGTACTCCTTTAGTCCTACAAAGCAAACTACGGAGCCATACACTTATCAATTAGTTCAACGATTCAGGCTTTACACCTACAAAGACAGCTTTAGTGGTGATTCACGCAAACATCCAGTTCTGACCAAGTTAATAATACAATACAATATTTATGGGTATGTATATGTGAAGCTGATAACGTTTTAAGTATCTAAGTATATTCATAAGCAGCCTACGCATAATGTATACATTTCGTAATTAATTTATTTGTCTGTATGGCCTTTTCCGGTGTGCAAATATATTAGTTTTCCGTCGAGGACAATAATGTGTGAAGTACAAATGGACAGTTTTTCAGAGCGTTTGTTATATCCAGTATTTAAAGAGCTTTAGAAATGTTAGCACATTTAAATACAACGTAAACAGAAAGTAAATAAACATTTCTTTAAAATACAATTAATTAAAATTGGCCTGTTTTTTAAAATTTATTTCTGTACAAGAAAACGTGTAGTCAGATGCAAAATACTTGAATTAAAACATTTCCTCAATAAATGCATCATTACTTCTAGCAGTATTTTAAGCAAGAGCCCCCTTTCAGTAGTGCACATTGAAGGCTGGCCCGGCGGTATAACCTTTGTTATTTGGGACCTTTTATGCTGCTGATGGAGTAGGATTTCTGAATATAAATTTGCTCGATGAATTTCCTTCATTTGCATGTATTTTTAATAACAAACGTGAAATTACTAATATAACACAAGAGTGTATAACATGAGAAATGTGCACAAGGCACAATAGTTGTTCTTTTTAGCTGAAATAATGTGAATATTGGTAACTGAGTGTTATTTCTGTCTTCCTAACTGCAGAAAATAAACGACAAAGATTCTTCGTGAAAGTAGTATAGGGTTTTTAGGAATAATTCCCTTTCTTGTTAAAATAAATAGAGGCCTCAGCAAATGTTTGTTAGGGGATGTGCTGCCGTGCTCCTGTGCTTTCTGCCCTTGACGAAAATGTAACTAATACTTCCTTAGAATAAAGAAGCCGAATAGTTCTTTCCTGTCTAGGCGAGGATTGTATGTAACTACTGTTAGATTTGTTATACAAATATATCTAAGTTCTTCCTTCTTCCTCTCTTGGAAGTTGTACAACTTTAGACAAATAGTGTTTAGAAATAGTACTTAGGTCATTGTCAGAGGACAGCCACACCATCGGGTTTAGCCAATGAAAATGTGTGTAGAGAATAGAGAAAGTAACATTTTAGCTAAGGAAGGGAAGTAGCGTACTATAAAGATTCCTGTGGGAAAATGCTCCTCGGCTTGTTCACAAGATCCGGGACCTGTCCTGCGTTCGTGGTATGCTGCATGCCGTGCTGATTCCTGATTCTCTGGCTGGCAGACCCTACAGCTCCTAAGAGACTTTTCAAAGACTTTGCAAATCATTGGCTGATGGTGCTGCCCTTGCTATACTCTGATGGCCGCGGAGTTAGCCTTTCGTACTAATTGCACGTTGTGCATTAGTATTTCATCTGTACGTGAGCTGTTGTTTCACTGATGTTTTTTTCCTCTCCTCTATACCTGATTTCCTGATGTTATTGAATGATCTGTGATGAATATTGTGAACCTATTCATTATTCTATGAACCAATTTATGACATTCGATATGTATTGTGTTTGTGTTTGACCATTCATATCATGAAATAATAAGAAACTAATAGTAAAGAATAGAGTCTGTCTTTATTCCAGAGGTATTGAGTTATTTGGATATGTTTATAATGACAAATGTTTAACGTATTTCTTCATTATAGGTCCCCATGAAGAAATAGCATCCGTCTTTTATTACTTAGTCCCTTTTAGCTCTACCAAAGATTAATCGGAGGACCTTCGTTATCGCTAGGTGTGAGACAAATGACATATGGGCCTGTCATTAGAGTTACGCTTCTGATTATGATATAATGGTTGGTGTGGATAGATAGCTAAAGAAAAAAATCCCCCAACGCTTCCGCTGCATCACTGCCATTATGCAAGCATTTGGCATAGTAAACCAACATTCCAAACCTGCCATAAAATATTCCTTACTTCTCTCTAAACCCCTCCTATTTAGTAAAATTTATGACACTTTTTTCAGCTACTCCTGGTCCCTACCACATTTAAATGTACATGTGCAAGGATCACCCCATAGAAAATATAGTAGAACTGGAGGTGGAGATGTACACTTGTGGGTTTATAAATAGCATTTTTTTAGTAATTTAGTATAACTTTTGTAATATTACTAAATGTAGTTTGTTACAGTGCTAAGGAGGTCATTACGATGGCGGACGGAAAAACAACCGACCGCCATGGTAGCGGGAAATCACCGCCCGCCGCTACCGCGGGAAAACCGACGGCTAGATTAGGATCCTCGGCGGTAAAAATCCAACCGCGGCGGAAAGGAGACCCGAGAAACCGCCGTTCGCCTGCGGAGAAGGCCCAAACCCGTCCGCGGCGGTCGGTTTCGCAGCGGAAACAGCCCAAACGACCGCAACCACAGCGGAGACACCGCCATCAAAATTATGATATTCCCGACATCCCCGCGGTGCAGTGCGCTGTTTCCGACCGCCGCGGTCGACAACATTGAAGAATCAGTGAGACAGCGGAAGCGCCGTAGCCGAGCCACCACTGCGGACGCTCCGTTAAAAAAATGGCGGTCGCTAGAAAAACACACAACATGGCTACAAAGTGCACCAACCAAACAAGGCATGCACCCAAAAATAGCTAACACAGCCCAAAGACACACCCCCATGGGAAACTCCAAAACTACAAATCCCAGGTTCACACACACACCACACCTGCTACCAATACCCCATCCTGACACACCCACAGGCACCAGTATAAATCTAGCCCCCAACATACCACAATCCTTTGCAAAACTCCACAACTGAGGGGACATCCACCACAGATGACAGGAGAGGCAAATCTGCACAACACACACACATCACCACCACCACCACCACTTCCACACCTGCACCTCTAACACCTTTGCACAGCACACACCATACACATCACAACCACCACTACCACTTCCAAACCTGCACCCTAAACACCTTGACACATCACACACCATGTCACCACAGAGAATGCCCAAATTCACTGAGAATGAGTTGAGGGTCATGGTCGATGAGATAATCAGGGTAGAACCACAATTGTTTGGTAACCAGGTCCAACAGACACCACTAGCAACAAGGACGCAAATGTGGAGTAGGATAGTAGAGAAGGTCAATGCAGTAGGGACCGTGCCACGCAATAGAGATGAAATCGTGAAGAGGTGGCACGATCTGAAGACAGTGGTCAAAAAGAAGAGAGCCAAGAACCATGAGCTGGCTCACAGGACAGGCAGTGGCCCTCCCGTTCCACTCAAAACATTCACTGAATGGGAGGAGAAGGTGCTTGGCATTCTACATCCAGAGAGTCTCTCAGGAATACCCGGGGAGTGGAGGCTGGTAAGTACAAACAAATGCCTAACATCACACAAATGTACTGTCTTGCACTATTACAAAATAATACCTCCTAGGTTCAAATTCATTCATGTGCACAACACTCCCCCAACACATCTCTCACAGATACAACAGACACTCCCCCTGAAGCCCCCAAAGGTAGTTAGCAACATCACCATGGGTACATGTGTACATGCTGCCAGCACTACAACTCCCACCAGGCCCCTGTCCCACAGCTGAGCAGGATGGACTACTCCCCACACCCATGTGGCAGCCATTGTGTGCTACACCCTCACCTAACAGGTAGGTAGCCCTCTTTACAGGGAGGAGTGTTTGGAATAGGGAGGTCTGCACTACAACTCCCACCAGGCCCCATGTCCCACAACTGAGCAGGATGGAGCACTCCCCCCACCCAGAAGCATGCCTCAGCCATTGTGTGCTTCACCCTCACCTAACAGGTAGGTAGCCATCTTTACAGGGAGGTGGGTGGGTGTTTGGGAGGCCTGCACTACAACTCCCACCTGGCCCCCTTGTCCCACAGCTGAGCAGGATGTAGCCCTCCCCCCATCCAGAAGCATGCCTCAGCCATTGTGTGCTACACCCTCACCTAACAGGAAGGTAGCCATCTTCACAGGAAGGTGGGTGGGTGTTTGGGAGGCCTGCACTACAACTCCCACCAGGCCCCCTTGTCCCACAGCTGAGCAGGATGGAGCACTGCCCCCACCCAGAAGCATGCCTCAGCCATTGTGTGCTTCACCCTCACCTAACAGGTAGGTAGCCATCTTTACAGGGAGGTGGGTGGGTGTTTGGGAGGCCTGTACTACAACTCCCACCTGGCCCCCTTGTCCCACAGCTGAGCAGGATGGAGCACTAGTCCCACTCATAGGCATGTGACGTCTGTGCAGCCGCACATGACACCATGCCACTTAGTCCACAGTCACCAACACAAATAATGCAAAACAGTTGTGTTGTAGTCACCATGCACAAGTCTCTGTTCAAAATTTACCCACATTGTGTACACTGTGCCAGGCATCACACACTGCAACACTAACAACAATCATGCTGCCCTGCAGCAGTGTCTGGCCGTTTGTTTGGCAAAGTGCAAATCACCCATGTCATACCACAGTGTTGCAATGTAAACAGTGGAAGTGCAGTGTACCCAAAAACTACACTGCAGCTGGGACTCACAATGCTAAACTAAGCACATCCCAAATGTCCTGCAACACACCCAGCTACCACAGTGCTGCACTGAATTGCAGAACAGCACCTTGTCTGAATTAAATTGTCAAAGGTGTCTTGTTTGGACCACCAATGTGTGTATGCATTGACAATGTTCACATCTCACACTGTCTGTCTGAACAGTGCTGGTATAGTCTGGCCCCAAAAGCACACATTGTCTGCACAGGGCTGAGTACATCTCTCACACACACCACTGTTGACCACAACATGTCAGTGTATGGATGCCCTGGAACAACTGCTTCACCAGTACTGTGCTCATGTTCTCAGGTCCACAAATACCATGAAACCATGACAGTGTGGAAATGTATGCTGGGTGAGATCTTCACCCTGCTGTATGTCACCACTGTGCTACGAGACTATACCCCTTGCCCTATTGTGCCTTCAAATGTCGGGGGAGTGAACCCCACAGCCAGATAGCTGGGACAACAGTGATGGGGGCTATACCCCATGACCAAATGTAATCTGAAATCAATGGGTACAAAAAGCCACACACACATCATGCTCACCACACGCACATTCCATCCAAAGATTTCTACCAAGTCACATAGCCATGTCATTGCTCACCTTCACCTCAAACGGTAGTTAGCCATCTTCACAGTGAGACGGTGTACTGTGTTTGGCTATCCGTCCCACAAAATGCAACCTGCATGCTGTTCCACCACTATGGAGGATGGCACACTATACCCCCAATAAGAAGCATGTGGCAGGCAATGTATGCTACCCACCCAACTCACAGGTAGGTAACCGCATCTCACAGGTCGGGGTGTGTGGGGCTGGGAAGCTTGCACAACAACTCACACGGGCCCACCTGACCGCCAGCACACAAGACCCATTACTTCCTGGCACCAACATGCATGTGTCAGTCATTGCAATGTACACTTCAAAAGAACTGGCATGTGGACATATCATTCTGACTTGTCCCACACTGGACCAAGATGGAAGCCCTCATCATACACACACAGAGAGGTCTCTCAAATACAAGGAAAACACAGCAAACACAACATATCAACAGCCACAACATGCAGCCAGATATGCATTTAAAAAACATGTTGGCATAGGACACCAGGCCTCTCAATGCACAACTGCACACCCAGATAGCATTGGCAACTATAGTGTGCACACACCTAAGAAAATTAAACTGTGACAGCAACCACAGTGTGAATGTCTGAAACACATGTAGATGGAACTCCGAGCACAACCATGCACACCGCTACATGCCATCTGACAGTAGCAGTGGTCCAGACCACCTAGGATCTAATTAAAGCAAACTTAAGCATGTCTGGAATTGCAAATACAGATATCTACACCACATTGAAAAGGTATGCATGAAACTACAATGTTCACTCACTGTGCAGAGTAAACCGCTGCAAGGGCTCAACAAGTGACACATACGCGTAAATGGATGACATATGATTGATCAATAACAGGATGCCAACATGAGACTGTCAATGTTAAAAAATTATATTGTGCATGTCATGTCTTGACAACTCCCAATATGGACAAGTAATGCATGTACCACAACAGCTTGTAATGCATCACTGGATGTCGGTCAATGCAAATTTGTACAGTGAACAACTGCTGGATGTACAAACAGTTGTTGTAACACTGCTAACACAAACTTTGATGGGTGCAACACAATGACCATTTCTCACCTGACCCACAGGTGACCAAGGACTCACTGCAGAGGATGACACCACCCTGCAGAGCCAGTCCACCCCCCCGGAACAGAGACAACTGGATGAGGACTCCCTGGATTCCTTGGATGAGGAGCTCCATGCTGGCCCATCTGGTGTGGCACTCCGCAACCAGTCCCAGGCACCCATTGTCCCCCCAACCACATCAGCTGCAGCCCCTGACCATCCTCTGACAGCTGCTGTCACGGCCTGTGTGTCAACCACTACCACCACCACAGCTGTCCGCAACACCCTCCCTGCCCCAGGGGTTGAGCAGCCCACCACATCGACTGCAGAGGCCAGGGAGAGGATGCAGCGGGCCAATGTGAGGACCGGACAGGACCGTGGCAGCAGTGCAGCTGGTTGGGACAGGGTCATGCAGAGGGGGACTGATCCTGGGACGAAAGCCCTGGGCCACATCGACAGAGTCCTTGGGGCCTACCAACAGGCCCAGGGACGAATGGGCCGGTTAGAGGAAGAATCTCGGGAGCACCTCCTGCTGCTGAGGTCCATGGACACACGCATGGGACAGATTGTGGACCTCTTGGGGCAGCTAGTGGCGGTTCTGAGGGACAGGCAAGTGCAACATTCTACCCCTCCGCCTCCCCCTGTTGGGCAGCAGGATGACACTTCATCATCCTCCCCTGCGTCCACAGAGGGGGGTGAGTCCTGAGACACCACTGCCCCTGCAGCAGTGGCCCCTCCAGTCAAGCACAAGAGGGGCCGTCCAAGAAAAGGCCAGGGGGCCTCACGTGCCAAAGCACCTGCCAAATGCTAGTCCCCGAGCCAGCCATGATGGCAGACCACTGCACCACTGCATTGACCTTTTGGACTATCCTTCACCACACTGCCATGTGAATGGCATCTATCTGTTGGACTGGGTCTCCACATCACTGTGGGGATTACTCAAGTATCTCATCTACCATGACTGTCAACTCACTTCTTCAATTCCCCCCTTCACATTTTCTCCACCCTCGCATGTCACAGTTGTAAATAATAATAATAAATAATAATAACTGAGCTTGTATAGTGCCTGGTTACACTAGCTAGTGTGTCCCCGCGCTGCAGGCTACTCAGACCGCTCTGTGAAGCAGCAAATATCCGTGTGATGGATGATCTACATTTGGAAGAGCCATGTTTTTAATTTTTTTCGGAAGGCGATTTCTAATGGTTCCGTACGGAGATCTTGGGGAAGGGTGTTCCAGTTCTTAGCGGCTAGATAAAAAAAAGACCTGCCACCCATTCTTGCTCTCTTAATTACTGGGATTTTAACCTGGCCCTTCCCCAGGGACCGCAAAGCCCTGATCGGAGTGTAGGGTAGTATTAGATTATGTAAGTAGCTAGGTCCTTTTCCCTGCAGGATCCGCTGACTTACGCACATGGCCTTAAAGAGGATTCTTTTCCTCACCGGGAGCCAGTGCAGGACAACCAGAGCATTTCTGGAAGAGGTTCTCCTGGGGAGCATCAGGACAAGGCGGGCCGCCGCGTTCTGGATACATTGTAATCGCTGAACACTCTTTCCACTGGCGCCTAGGTAAAGAGCATTCCCATAGTTCAGGCGGGAGGTTACCAACGCATGGACTAAAGTTTTCCTGGCGGCTACGGGGAGCACATCCAAGATCTTCCGAAGGCCTTTCATTATTCCGAAGCATTTTCCGGCCACCGTCCTAGTGTGGTAATCAAACGAGAGCTTAGAATCCAGCCATATCCCCAGGTTCTTAACCTGATTACTGGGGGTGGGAGTAGTGCCCAGTACTACAATAAATACACCAAATAAATACACCTTACACACATGTTGTTGTGTCCGCTCCGTCTTTAGTACAGGATGTGCAACCTTCATCGTATAGGACATGGTCCAGGGGAATGGAATGTCGGTAACAAGTGAGATGCTGAAGGGACCTAGGGAAAACCGCAGAACAAGAGTCACTTGTATGGATGTGGCATTGCACACATCACACAACACTTGTCAACAAGGTACTCAGATCTACAAACTTTACACAGAGCAACAGTCACCATAGAGACATTCTGTATCACACTAACCAATCACACATACATTGGCAGGCAGCAATGAGTCAACACCAAGCTGCAGTCAGCAAGCTCACATACACCCACACAGCAACAGCAACACCATCAGACCATTTTGCCCCTTCTACATCGTCACTCACCTTCAAGTGAAGTAGCGGGTGATGAGCTGGTGACGCATGTCGACCCCTTCCTCATCTCCACTGCCCTCGTCACTGGATCCGGGTTGATTTGCAGGCGGCGGCCTTGGCTGCTCATCATCGTCATCCAGGATCAGGGGTATTGCCTTGCGAATGGCCAGGTTGTGGAGCATGCAGCATGCCACCACTATCTGACACACCTTCCCTGGCGAGTACATAAGGGCACCTCCAGTACGGTCCAGGCACCGAAATCTTGATTTTAGGAGACCAAATGTCCGTATCACACGCCGTGTCCTCCCATGGGCATCATTGTATCGCACATCAGCTGGCGTGACGGGATTCCTCAATGGGCTCAGCAACCACGGGCGGTTCGGATATGCCGAGTCACCTGGGTGTGAGAGACACATATTAACCTGGCAGTCCCAAAATGCAACACAACAGCATGTCACACACACACCACTCTAATCCACTATGCATACTCACCCACAAGCCATGCACGCTCAGGAAGCAGATTGGCCATCAGCTGAGGAACAATGCTGCTGTGCAAGATGTGGGCATCATGGGCTAAGCCGGGAAACTTGGCACACACGTGTGAGATGATCATGTCCGCCAGGCACACCACTTGAACATTTACCGAGTGTGAATGCTTCCTATTGCGGTAAACCTGTTCACGTGCCTGTGGTGGCACAAGCCCAACATGTGTGCAATCAATTGCACCAATGACATGGGGGATATGTCCAAGGGCATAGAAATCGCCCTTCACAGCCACCAACTCAGGCCCCCTGGGAAAATGGATATATCTGTCTTTGTAGAGCATCATGGCCGACAGGACATCCCTCAGCACCATGCTGAACATCGGCTGTGACATCCCGCCTGCACTTGCAACCGTGTGCTGGAATGAGCCTGTTGCAAAGAAATGCAGGCATGCCATCACCTTAGATGTTGCGGTGAAAGCTGTTGGATATGTCCGACGTGGCTGCAGGTGGGGCTCCAACATGGCACATATGTTCTGCAGGGTTTGTCGGTCCAGCCTGAATTTGCGGATTATATCCTCATTCTCCATGTCTGCCAGGACTGTGAACGGACGATGGATATTGTGCCTCCTCCTCCTAGGACAGATCACAGTGCACAGATGTCAATGCAGAAGACCATGAAATGTGCATCACATCAATTTTTTCGACAGACACATTCCCAAGTCTTACAACATGCACCATTAACCGACAGGGCACTTCACAAGTAGGTACACATCAGGCACACTACTCGTACACCTGTCTCCTTACCAGCAGCAATTATCTGTGCACCCCTCCGGCTCATTCACATGCACAGTGTGATATACTAACAGATATGTGTGCATACCTGTGAGTATGACCCCCAGCATATGTTACTAATTGCAATACTACCCGAACACACCATGTTGCTGGCCCTGATACACCTACCAAAACAGGTTGCACATGGCACACTTCAACTACACACTGACCACCGGCTGAGCGTGGGGGACACGTGTGTGCATGTGCATTGGACAATGTGCCAGTTGCTGATGCCCCTAGTTGAGTAAATGAGACGACAGTGTGCGTTACATTGCACACACAGACATTGACCATTATCTACATATGCTATGCAACACATTAACTGGACAGTCTACATTTCATTACACAGCACATGTGACATGTGCGAGTGTATGTGCCCATGCAATGTATTGGCGACCCATATATGGTATGTGTTGGTGACGTGGAGTGACATGTCCCTTTTGTGCATTTGCCCTCATGAGGACCCTTCAATTGTTGAGACACTGGGCACTATACATGTTGGCCTATGCAGAGAGCTGGAGGACATGTTAGGTGCAGCACAGCTACTCCACAACTCCATTAACGCTCACTCCAGGCACTGTCTGGCAGACAAATGGCGGTGCCTACCGCCTGGCCCCTGTGGTGTGGCACCGCCCATAACCCAGGCACGATCGCGGGTGACACCGCCAGATATGTATGTGACAATGGCAGTCACCATGCACCGCTACCCAAATCACGGTCACTCCAGGCACTGCCTGGCAGACGTATGGCGGTGCCTACCGCTTGACCCCTGAGGTGTGACACCGCCCATAACCCAGGCACGATCGTGGGTGACACCGCCAGATATGTATGTGACAATGGTGGTCACCATTCACCGCTACCCAAATCACGGTCACTTCAGGCACTGTCTGGCAGACATATGGCGGTGCCTACCGCTTGACACCTGAGGTGTGGCACCGCCCATAACCCAGGCACGATCGCGGGTGACACCGCCAGATATGTATGTGACAATGGCGGTCACCATTCACCGCTACCCAAATCACGGTCACTCCAAGCACTGTCTGGCAGACATATGGCGGTGCCTACTGCTTGACACCTGAGGTGTGGCACCGCCCATAACCCAGGCACGATCGCGGGTGACACCGCCAGATATGTATGTGACAATGGCGGTCACCATTCACCGCTACCCAAACCACGGTCACTCCAGGCACTGTCTGGAAGACATATGGGGGTGCCTACTGCCTGGCCCCTGAGGTGTGGCACCGGCATGGACCATGCACTTGCAGCCAATGGGAAGCAGCCTCGCGGTAGCCTGATGCGAGTTTGAAAATCGCGGTAGGCGCGCACCACCCTCGCGGAGGCGGTCACTGGAGGCATTCAAAAGATGCATCACCGCGGTAGCGCGCGCATGGACCCTACGGTGTGTCACCGGCATGGACCATGCCCTTGCAGCCAATGGGAAGCAGCCTCGTGGTAGCCTGATGCGAGGTTGAAAATCGCGGTAGGCGTGCACCACCCCCGCGGAGGCGGTCACTGGAGGCATTCAAAAGATGCACCACCGCGGTAGCGCGCACATGCACACCACGGTGTGTCACCGGCATGGACCATGCCCTTGCAGCCAATGGGAAGCAGCCTCGCGGTAGCCTGATGCGAGTTTGAAAATCGCGGTAGGCGTGCACCGCCACCGCGGAGGCGGACATTGGATGTATTTGAATGAGGCAGACCTGGTACACCAATTGCAGCACCCTGGGACCACTGACACAGCCCCAGGGGCCTATATATGTGTGGGAGGGTGCACCGCATTCCCACAGCTACCAGGGACTGCTGACTGACAACCCTCCACCTGCTGCTGCTGCCTCAAGGGACTGCTGGCTGCCACCCTCCACCTGCTGCTGCTGCCTCAAGGGACTGCTGGCTGACACCCTGCACCTGCTGCCTCAAGGGACTGCTGGCTGCCACCCTCCACCTGCTGCTGCTGCCTCAAGGGACTGCTGGCTGCCACCCTCCACCTGCTGCCTCAAGGGACTGCTGGCTGCCACCCTGCACCTGCTGCTGCTGCCTCAAGGGACTGCTGGCTGCCACCCTCCACCTGCTGCTGCCTCAAGGGACTGCTGGCTGCCACCCTCCACCTGCTTCTGCTGCCTCAAGGGACTGCTGGCTGCCACCCTCAACGTGCTGCTGCTGCCTCAAGGGACTGCTGGCTGCCACCCTCAACATGCTGCTGCTGCCACATGTCCATTGTGATGTCGAGGACTCAGAAGATCCGTGCCAGTCCCTTCACCAGTGAGGAGCTTGGGGTCCTGGTAGACGGGGTGCTTGCACAGTACCCAAGGCTTTATGGCGGCCCTAATGTCGTGGTAAGTCTCCCAGACTGTGAGTGAGAGTGCAGGGTGTGCACACGTGGGGTGGAGGTGCTTCGGTATGTGTCAGTGGTTGTGGGGCTCTGACATGCACTGCCTATCATGTTTACTACTGCGGGAAGGGCTTGGTGGGCTCTTTCACACGTTACCCTGCATGCCTATCCTGAGTAGAGGGACATGTCCTGTAGTGTCAGCCATACAGTGTAGCTGCATTTTGGTGATGCAGGAGTCTGGCCAGTTATCGTTTGTGTGAATGGCTGTGTTGCTCCCAATTAACCCACTCAGTGTCAGTCCACCTGCCCTGCACAGTCCCCGCCGAATGCCACATGTCCACATCACTGCATGTACAGTGTGTTCCATGTGTGTTTGGGTCATGCCTCTTCATCTAAGTCCCATCTCTGCCATGTAGATTGCACAGGAGCAGGCGTGGGAGAAGGGTGTGTGTATGACAGTTGTTGTCACTCTATGTGAGTTCCAAAACACAGTGAGGCTTTCACAGGGCTAGGACACTTAGGAATGCGCAGTGTTGGACACAGTGAGTCCCATAACAAGACACATGTTTTGCTATCTTCTCTATGTGTAGTTGTAGGTAACTGCAGACAGTAGCTGCGTCCAGACTACACGTTGTTTGCTGTGTTGGTATCCTGCATGTGAATGGGATGTGGAGGTACTGTGTCCACCATCGAACATGCATGCCTGTACGTCTGATTGACCAATGACATTGCACCATGTTCACAGCAATTGTTGGCTATGTGACAGTTGTAGCTGGAGTTTTGGATCAGTCACTGTCGTGCTACTGCATTTTCGTTGTGTTGTCATTGTGCACTGTGTCACTGGAACCTCACCCCTCTTGTCTCCCATGCCTGCAGCTGAAGGTCCACCAGCGTAAAGCCGTGTGGAGGGCCATTGCCTCCAGAGTCCGGGATCTGGGTGTGTCAAACCGAAGGCGCACCCACTGTCATAAAGGTGGGACGACATCTGCCGGCTGAGCAAGAACGTGGCCGAGATGACGCTGGGGCTGCTCCCTCGGACTGGCAGGTTGGCTAGGCGCAGCATGACACCACTAATGGCCCGCATCCTGGCTGTCACACAACCTGAGCTGGACAGACAACTGAAGGAGCATCAGCAGCGAGCCAGGGGTGAGTATGTGTTGCAGGCTGCCTTTGGCTGGGAGTGGGTGCATGTGTCTACAGAGTGTGCAAATTGTCAGCTGTGTGACGTTGGTTGTGTGGTGCAATGTTTTGGGAGTGGCCTCTGTGCTGGGTGTATGTGCCATGCTTTTGCCCAAACGGTGCTTCATGAAGTGAGTTTTAGCACTGTGCATCTCTCTTACATTTGGAGTTGTGGCCTTCAGGTACCTTCTGCTGTGGGCTAGTGTGTGAATTCAGATGGATGGGAATGCCAGTGTGCCAACTGTGAATGCGTTTCAATGAATTCGTGCAATTCCAGACCTCAGATGTCTGCCAGTCAGACATCTGAGGCCAATGTGCAACAGTAGATGTGCCCATGGACTCGATATGGTGGATGGCATGTGTGCAGGGTCATTGTGGGCTGGTATGTTGTAGTCTGTGTGGTCCCCTACTGCTCCACACATGTAGGTGATATGCACCATGTCGTGGTGTTCATCCTTGCCAACATTGGGACAGTGTGTGTGCACAGGCCATTTTGGGGCTGTGTCTGATGTGAGCCAACTGCAGGATGGTGTGCTGTGTGAGTCACCTGGGGCACTTATGGCAGGATGTGTGGCGTACATGCACCATTGCGTTGAAATTTTGTGTGGCAAGATATATGTGTGCACAGGGTGGCATGCAATGTGCTGCACACATCTTTCTAGGATGCAGATGTATTGGCACGTGTTAGTTCTGTTGATGCCACTCATCTCACAGTACTTCTCTCTCCTATGCAGCAGCTCCCGTATGTGCAGAGGGAGAGGGGACGGACACCAGTGGTGAGGCTTCCAGTGCAACAGCCGCACCGGAGCAGACTGACACAGATATGACCAGCGCCGAGGAGGGGGACAGGAGTCTGCTAGAGGATTCACAGCCGTAGACACAAAGCTCTACCTCATCTGACGCCAGCGGTGACACATCCATGTTGGGGGTACAGGGAACGGGGACTCGGCCTCCTCTTCCGCCACACAGCGTCCAGTGCCCAGCCTCCCTTCAACCTCCACTGGTGCTGCCCGTGTCCGCACGAGTAGGAAGGGAAGAGTCACCTTCACCCCAGGCACAACTGCCCCAGCCCATGTCAGCCCTGCTGCCCTCAGTGCAGAAGCAGTCGAGCTATTGCGCCAGCTGTGTGTGGGGCAGACAGCACTACTCAATGCCTTCCAAGAGCACGACAAAAAGTTGGGGCAGGTTATAGGTTTCATGGAGGGCTTACATTCCGACGTAGGTGGGCTACACCGGACTGTGCAGTCCTTGTCATCAACTGTGACAGCAGCCCTGCAACAGGCACATAGTAAGGGAGTGGCTCCCAGCACTCGGTCTGGCCCCGTGTCACTGTGCACCTCTGATGACAGTGACAATGCTCAACGGACGCCAAAGTCCCCATACAGAACCCGCAGCACACAGGAGCAGCAGCAGCCCAAGCGTACTAGGGCGCAGACACCATCCACACATAAGAGTAAGGCCACCCCAGAGCGCAGAGAGAAAAGCCCATCAGGCGACAGCAAGGGCCACAAAGCAAAGAAAAAAGCATCAGGGTCACAGGCCTCACCTTCCTCCCCTGCCAAAGACTCCCTGTCCCAAAGACGTCTCGCAGAGGCAAAATGACAGTTTCCACACCCACTGAGAAGGTGTTGCCTGCAAACATTACACAGGATGAGGGCCCCATGGATAATCCATCCTTGACCTCCACTCCCATCCCAAGCCCTGTGAAGCCAGCATGGGAGGACAATGTAGGGGGCAAAGCTGGTGGACAGAGGGAGGCAGGGCGGCGGCAAACACCAGGCAAGCGCACAGCGGGATCCAGCATGTCCCCAGAGGGAGGGTCACCATCCACACCAGAATCAGCTTTGGTGTTGGGGTCACCTGTTGTGTCTGCCCCAGTTCCCCTCAATCCCCAGACAGGAAGCCTTTCAGGATCCCCAAGAAGTGGAGAGGCACCCTCCATAATCTCCGGCACACACTGTGTCTCACCAGGGCATGAGTCCACCTCCCGGGCCACCACCCCACCTGGTCCAAGCAGCCCCCAGCTACCACATGCACAGTTAGCTCTTCCACAGTTGTTACTCCCACTGCCCAGGGCAGTCCTCCAGCTGACCCCAACACACAGTCAGCTCCAAGTCCGACAGACAGCCCCATCTGAGTGGTGGTCACCCTCACACACCTGTCGGTCCACAGGGGTGCGTGTGATGCCCATTGTCAGGCCCATTACTCTGTTGCTGGGCATGGCATGGTAGAGTTGCATACATTCCCTGTGTAGCTTCTGATGTCACTACTCTGCACAATGTCTTTGCCTTTTTGTTCACTGCTGTTTGCCCCTTGCCTGTGCAGCATCTCATGTACCTCACCTGCACTGTGTCATGGCCACTGGCCTTGTTATTCACTGCTGTGTGCCCCTTGCCTGTGCAGGATCTCATGTACCTCACCTGCACTTTGGACTGGCCACTGGCCTTGCTGTTCACTGCTGTGTGCCCCCTGCCTGTGCAGGATCTCATGTACCTCACCTGCACTGTGTCATGGCCACTGGCCTTGCTGTTCACTGCTGTGTGCCCCCTGCCTGTGCAGGATCTCATGTACCTCACCTGCACTGTGTCCTGGCCACTGGCCTTGCTGTTCACTGCTGTTTGCCCCTTGCCTGTGCAGTTTCTCATGGACTCACTCTGCACTTTGTCCTGCCCACTGGCCTTGTCGTTCACTGCTGTGTGCCCCCTGCCTGTGCAGCTTCTCATGGACTCACTCTGCACTTTGTCCTGCCCACTGGCCTTGTCGTTCACTGCTGTGTGCCCCCTGCCTGTGCAGCTTCTCATGGACTTAATCTGCACGTTGGACTGGCCACTGGCCTTGCTGTTCACTGCTGTTTGCCCCTTGCCTGTGCAGGATCTCATGTACCTCACCTGCACTTTGGACTGGCCACTGACCTTGCTGTTCACTGCTGTGTGCCCCCTGCCTGTGCAGGATCTCATGTACCTCACCTGCACTGTGTCCTGGCCACTGGCCTTGCTGTTCACTGCTGTTTGCCCCTTGCCTGTGCAGCATCTCATATACCTCACCTGCACTGTGTCCTGGCCACTGGCCTTGCTGTTCACTGCTGTTTGCCCCTTGCCTGTGCAGCATCTCATGTACCTCACCTGCACATTGGACTGGCCACTGGCCTTGCTGTTCACTGCTGTTTGCCCCTTGCCTGTGCAGCTTCTCATGTACCTCACCTACACTGTGTCCTGGCCACTGGCCTTGCTGTTCACTGCTGGTTGCCCCTTGCCTGTGCAGCTTCTGATGGAACTACTCTGCACATTGTACTTGCCTTGTGTTTCACTGCTGTTTGCCCCTTGCCTGTGCAGCATCTCATGTACCTCACATGCACTGTGTCCTGGCCACTGGCCTTGCTGTTCACTGCTGTTTGCCCCTTGCCTGTGCAGGATCTCATGTACCTCACCTGCACTTTGGACTGGCCACTGGCCTTGCTGTTCACTTCTGTTTGCCCCTTGCCTGTGCAGCATCTCATGTACCTCACCTGCACATTGGACTGGCCACTGGCCTTGCTGTTCACTGCTGTTTTCCCCTTGCCTGTGCAGCATCTCATGTACCTCACCTGCACTGTGTCCTGGCCACTGGCCTTGCTGTTCACTGCTGTTTGCCCCTTGCCTGTGCAGCTTCTCATGTACCTCACCTGCACTGTGTCCTGGCCACTGGCCTTGCTGTTCACTGGTGTTTGCCCCTTGCCTGTGCAGGATCTCATGTACCTCACCTGCACTTTGGACTGGCCACTGGCCTTACTGTTCACTGCTGTTTGCCCCTTGCCTGTGCAGCTTCTGATGTATCTACTCTGCACATTGTACTTGCCTTGTGTTTCACTGATGTTTGCCCCTTGCCTGTGCAGCTTCTCATGGACTCACTCTGCACTTTGTCCTGCCCACTGGCCTTGTCGTTCACTGCTGTTTGCCCCTTGCCTGTGCAGCTTCTCATGTACCTCACCTGCACTGTGTCCTGGCCACTGGCCTTGCCTTTCACTGCTGTTTGCCCCTTGCCTGTGCAGCTTCTCATGGACTTAATCTGCACATTGGACTGGCCACCGGCCTTGCTGTTCACTGCTGTTTGCCCCTTGCCTGTGCAGGATCTCATGTACCTCACCTGCACTGTGTCCTGGCCACTGGTCTTGCTGTTCACTGCTGTTTGCCCCTTGCCTGTGCAGGATCTCATGTACCTCACCTGCACTTTGGACTGGCCACTGGCCTTGTTGTTCACTGCTGGTTGCCCCTTGCCTGTGCAGCTTCTGATGTAACTACTCTGCACATTGTACTTGCCTTGTGTTTCACTGCTGTTTGCCCCCTTCCTGTGCAGCTTTTCATGTAAATACTGTGCATATTGAAATGCCCACTGGCTTTGCTGTTGCCCACATTTGTTGTCTCTATATGCAAATTGTGAATAAACACAGTTGGTCCTGCAGTGAGTTGTGTCAGTGTCCTTCCTAAATAAAGTTGTTTCTGTGTGTGCATGGTTTACTGTGTCACAGGCTCAGTATGCCACTTCAACATTGCCAATGGGTTGTCTCACATTTCATTTTTTTTGCAGGGGTGGGAGGCACTTCATTTCTACATGACTGTGATACTTATGGGTGCAGTGCAGGTGGTTGGCAATGAAATCTTGTTGTCATCTTCCTTCTTGGCTCATGTTATCTATGGTGGACACATGTCAGGTTTGTGGGCAATGGCAGCACAGGGTGGGAGTTTGGGCACAGGCTTACAGGCAGGCAGGCCAGGGTCATGGGGTCTGTGTGAGCTTCCTTTCTGTGTGCCAATCAGTGTCGGTGTATGGACATCTTGTGGTGATGAGTTATCCAGGTCCCATGGCTTACTTCCAATGTGTGCACTTGGGTGGTGGAGAAGTGTATGGTGTGAAGGGGTGACTTTGTTGTGACTGTGTATGTGTGTGCACCTGCATTGTCAACTACTGCCATGTGTCACCCTGGAGTGGTGTGCCTGTATGTGTACTTGTTGAGCCCTGTGATTGTGTTTTGTGCACATGGCAGTATTGTGTGGTGCTGTTGTGGGAGGAGGTATGTGTGACATATCCTACTTGTGCTTGGCTGTCATGTAGTGTGTCACTGTGTGTTGTGCAGCAGACATTGTCTTGTCCAGTATTTGGATGCCTATGTGTGGCTGGTCAGTGTTTGAGTTCAGGGCCTTCCTTACATCCCTGTGCCTATACATGGGTGTCCTTGCTGTCTCCAGGAGTTGTTGCATTGGGGTGACCGTGGTTTGTGTTGACTGACTGTGTCAGCCATGTGTGCTGTGATGGGCTGTGTGTGTTCTCACATGTGTCTTGTCTTGCATGAGCATCACACATGCTTGATGGTTGTGTCACTGCCCTTCCATTTGTGGGCACCTCACTTTGGATTTCCTATATGTTGTCCTCCATTACTGCTGGCATGTGGTGTGTGTATGTAGCTGTGAGTCAGGGTGGTGTGTGTGTGTGTGACTTGTCAGGTAGTGTGTGCAGTGAAGTGTTTGGTCCTCATCTGTGTGTGTGTACATTTTGTGCCTCGCCTCAGTGTTCTTGGCTTGTGTGTGATGTTGTTGTGGTGTGTGTGTTGGCAGGGGCCTGGGCTTCTGTGCTATGTGTTCCTTTGCAAAGGGTCCTGCTGTGGCTGTATATGCAGTTGTTGGGACGTGGGGCATGGTGTGGCTGTAGTTGTGTGGTTGTTGTTCAGGAGTGGCACTTGGGAGGCACATGTTGTGTCCCTTCAGGGAGGTAGCTGGTGTGTTGTGGATGGAGTTGTGGCTCTGTGCGATTTGTACGGTGCCCTTGGCATGCGCTGGCCCTGGGCTCTGCGTTGTGTGCATGGTTTCATGCACACTGACCACGGCGGTGACGTAACCGGGACATTTGTTCATGAATGCGGTACATGGGTGGGCAGTATGTGGCGAGATGTTTTTGTCACAGGTGGGACATGTGTGTGTGCAGTGATGGCTGTGTGCCTGTCCCCACAGGGGTGTGTGGTGTTCCCATGCGATGTTTTTCCACCCTGGAGCTGTGTATTGTGTTACTTGCACTGTTGTGTCTGTACGTACCTGCGGAGGCGTCCGCGGCGGTGGATAACTTGCAGGTGCTGTATCATGTACAGCACCGGGAAGGCGTGTAGGGCAGGATCCATCGCGGTGTATCCCGGGTGTTTCTTTTCTGTCTCCGCTGTGATGTCTCCGCCGTCTTTCGCTGTGCGGTTTCTCCGTCGCGGTGCGCTGCCATGTTTCGGCATCGTGATATCTTCGGCGTACGGGACGTCATTCCGCACGGCGGTGTGTGGTGATTGGCTCACACCGCCGCGGTGGCGGGCGCACTTTGATGGCGGTCGGCATCGCACTGCAGCGGGCGGGAAATGTGCAATGTGTGGCCATCCTAATATGGCGGGCGTGGAGACCGCTGGCGGCGTGCGGTAAATGGGTGTTACCGCCACCGCCGGCACCGCAGTCGTGTCTCCGCCCGCCATCCTAATAGGCCCCTAAGTTTGTAAATATAAAAAAACAAAAGTTTCAAGGCCCTCTTCAGGAGACCAATGCAGTTGGCACCACCAATCGTCCCTCCCACCGTTGTCAATGACAGTACTTACACAGCTACTAACCATCATACAGGAAGAATTACTTAACATTGAAACTGGAGACCGGAAGTCATTAGAATAACCAGATTTGGAGCTAAAATTAGTTGCATTTGTGTGTCCAGTAACAAGTGTAGTATTCATGAAAGGCGACTGAAGAGGAAATCAATGTTCCTAGCACAGGGAGAAAATAAATCCACATTCATCATTCTCATTATTACTTTATTTCGGTCATTTGACCATAAAAATACATAGCAACACTTCACAATCATAAAAAAACATGTTGTAGTAAAATATAAAATTCTGTACAAAGATGAATATAATGCAAACAAAAATAAAATGCAAATTTAGTATTTGGATTGGCAATAAAATGTTGAACGCATGTGGCACAAAGGTATCAATATATATCATCAATTTTATTCATATACATGCAAAGGAGCAATGCATCGATTATATGTGGAATTTGAAAGAATAAAGTCATACTTGTCTAGATAAAACTGCAATACAAGTATTGTAATACAATATAGTTACAACAAAAACATCCATGAATACTAAAACAGGGCCCAGATTGAAAAAATCAAATATTTAAAGTTAAAGTGCTTGAGAAAGTATCGGCACAAATCAAAAATCAGGAGGATCTATTTCTAATAATCCAGGCTGAGAGCAAATATTTGCTAAGGGAGAGCCGTAAACCAGCCGTAATACATGCTCCCATAGGTAAATGGGAGGTGTTGTTCATCCCTGCACCTCATGGCAGGCACCTTAGAGTGACTGCCACGGGGTGCAGGGATCATCGGCCCCTAACCGGAGGCCTTACACACAAGGGAGTCCTGCTGGGCATCCCCAAAAACGCTTTCTGACATGGTTTCCATGTCAGACAGGCTGGCATGGAAACCATGCCGGAAACCATTCATCGTAATATCGAGGGCTGAAAGGCTCACCCTTTGGGATTACGAGCTGGTTCCAACTGACCGATGGGCTCCTTCAGCCTGTCCGAAGCCAGCGGAATGACTGGCCAGTTTCAATTCCGACCAGCTGATACATAGTCAGCTGGTCAGAATTGAAACAGAGGATGGGCTTTCCAACCTCCATAGTAATAGGCCCCATAGTCTTTTGTATATTAATTTCCAGCCCTCTATCGCTACTAAATTTGACAAGCCTATTCAAAAGACATTGAGGGCCAGATGGAGTCCTTGGCAAAAGTAGCGCATCATCTCCAAAGAGGAGTCCTGGGTTCTTTTGACCATTTAATTTCAAGGTGTCAATATTGCCACCGTTAAGATGTTCTATAATCCTGTTGATGTATAATGAACATAAAGTAGGGGCCTAAACACATCCTTGTCGAACTCCCCTGCATATCGCTATTGCATCAGTCATTTCTCCTGATCTGCCCCATCTAACTTGGGCACAGGTGGATTGATAAAGCCTAACAATAATATTTAGAACATGCGAAGGAAATCCCATTGATCTAAGTACCAAGTTGAAAGGTGCTCTCAGGTCTACAAAAGCTACCTACAAATGATCTTTTTGTAGGGTGATGTATTTCCAAGTGATCAAAGAGAGTCTAAAAATGTGATCAATAGTACTGACTTTCCGTCAAAAACCACCTTGGAATAGGGAAAGAATATTAAAGTCATCCATCCAATCCTGCAATTTATGAGGCAACTGTGAGCAAAAAATGTTTTAAAGGTTTTCAAGAAGTCTAAGACATCTGTAGTTCCTTGGGCCATTCCAATCATCTTTCTTATAAATTGGGTTGACATAAGCTCCAGCCCAGGTAGCAGGTAGCTCATCTCCATTCAATATATCATTTGATAAGTGGTTAATATAGGGGGCTCAAATATAAATGTCAGATTTTTAAAGATCCGCTGGGATCGTGTCAGGTCCTCGGGCCTTCCATGGGTGGAGACATTCTACAACCTTTCTTGTGTCAGCCAAAGAGTAAGCTAACTGGTCATCTTCATGAATTACATGGACCATAGCATTAAAGTTGATATTCGCTAAACATACAGGGGCTGAATCTGTATTGGAGCATATCCCTGACAAGTGCTTCACCCGAGTGAGCAGAAGGTCAAAATGATCAGTTTGAATGGCAGCACCTAAATAGCCATGATCTATAATTTTCCAGAACACCATGTTATTTCTGTGTTTGGCTGCCACTAAACAATGCTGCCAATTGGCTTCATACCAGCTCCTTTTTTGTACTCAAGACGGTCTTATAAATTCACCTGAATTCTCTGACAGCTGCTAATTTCTGAGATTTAATGACTGTAATGAGGTAGGAATTTGCTCGACGACACTCAGCGTCGAACCATGGAGTAGTTTTATGTCTTTTATTAGTGGGGTGCTTGAAAGGCCTACCAATGAAATCTTTTAAGAAAGAAAATAATTGCAAGTGCATGTCTGGCATCAATAGACGCTTGTTAGATGGATGTCCAAGAAGAGCCAGAATGGATGAAAATGCATCGTAAATTTTGGTCAATGGAACATGATTACCTGCTAAACTGGGCAATTTAAGGGCTCTTCTATTAATGTTTGAGTGGATAGAGTTTGAATAACTCTTTGCTTAGCAGGCTGATTTTCAAACATGTCAGCAGAAAGTGAGAGTTCCAAGGTATTGTGGTCCTTATCCCATCTAGAGATCATCTTAAAATCTTGAAGTTCCTCCCGTAGACTAATATTCAAGATACAATAGTCAATGTGAAAGCCCTGCTCTGTCTGATTTGGACATTGCATTGTAGGCTCTAAGACCATGTGTCAAGGTTAAAGATACAAGTTGTAGAGTAACAGGGTTCCAAGGTTCAATTGGTTCTGCCTCCAGAATGGGAATACCTGAGGTCTCGTCTCCCCACTGAGTTATGCTGGTCGTGCACGCAAATGGTTCATAGGTAAAATCACCAGCTAAGATCATGTGGAGAGGATTCTTACGAGTGGAAAGATATTCTTCAAGAATGGATAAAGTGGGGGGCGTGGTCTGGCCACTGATTAAGATGGCCGCTTAGGAGAGGAGCTCTGCTTCGGATGGAACCCCTAACGGAAGCGCAGCTCCTTTCAACGTGAATGGGACTGCTATAGCGAGCGTATTTGCAGCGTCCAGAGTAGCGGCATCGATTGGAGTGGTTTTCACGGCGATGTACACTCTTCCTGAGTTTTATTTTCCCCGCTGAATTAGCCGCCTGACAGACGCGCGCTGGGCCCTGTTGCGCAACTTCAATTACCGGCCCTCGCGTGAATGGTGCGCGTCGTCTCTCGCCTCACGGAAAGACTTCCTGCTGACGCGAGCACCGGAATGAGGAGACGACGTCTTTTACCTCAAGGCAGCTGTAAATGGTGAGCCCTCCTGTTATTTCTAAAGCCTTTCAACCTCTGCCTGGAACATTGTGCCTTGTATATCAACTCTGGAGTGTATATCTATAGCCCCAATTACTAACGGTTCTGCCTCATTGCAAAGAAATGAGAGGCTGCTTGCTTTAACCTGGAAGTAGGGGATAACTCTGGGCTTTTTCAAGAAATATTAAAAGAAAGACTGTACATAAATATTTTAGGAAGCAGTCAAATATCCTTCGCTTCTACAACATACTGCAAAGGTCAAACAAGTCGCCTCAAGCCACAATACATGAAAATAATAGAGGGGCTGTAGGAGGGCTGTGGGGTATGCACAGAGCCAAAAATTCAGTCATAAAAGAGTTGGAATGTGCTCTTTACATAGGTTACATTACAGCACGTGGCAAGGCCGTTAACAACCAGTAACAGGATGTCTCTTCAGTGATATTCACCTCTACTACTGGGAAACTAAGGAGTAAATATTTAATGCAACAACATTATCTTCCGATCAAATGAGAGATTTCTACGCGCAGGTTGCAGTAAATGTGTTGAAAGTGCCACAACTCAACTTTATTACCTAATGATGTATACTCCAGATTACCTCTACATCTGCATCTGGTAGTGTGAGTCCGCTATGCTGTGGGCTTATGACGTCATCATTGTCGCCTCATATAGATGTTCATTTGCCAGCGCTTATTTAGGCTCATAGCTTGAGGTGAATTTATTATATAACAAGAATAGCGCAGTATATGAGAAGCTAACTTTGAAATATTTATCTTGAGCCTTAAATGTGTGTAATATTCACAGACTATTGTTTCTTCATGTGAGAGTCCCTCCTGAATGAAATGTGGTAAATTATAAAGCCTCAGCATTGTCATTTCTGCTATAGCCGTTTCAGAATATTCTGACTGGCATTTTCTGAAGAGAAGTGACTCTCGAATTACTACTTTGTATTAAGTGAATGTATCTCTGACTTCTCTAATTGCATATCCCTAATTTGTGTGCTTTAGTCACTGTTACAAGCAGGATAAGAGGTCTTGGTCTGCTACTAATAACATTCTACTAATATATAACAGTCAATTTTCAAATGCCTAACCCTAAGAGTGAAAACAAAACTCCCAAGAAACCTCTCTTCGCTGAAGTTCTTAACCCCTTCCATGCTTATGACGAGCTGGACTCGTCATGGCACACAGTGCTCGTGTGCTCATGACGAGTCCAGCTCGTCATAAGACCACCCACGGGGAAGCGCTGGCGCTACCCCGTGGGAATCCGATCGTCGGGGTTTTTTTAGGAGGCAGGGGAAGGACTTCCCCTGCCTCCCCCGCCCCCCGCCCCCCATCAATGACGTCAGCGCGCGAGGCGCGCTGACATCGTTGAGGGTTTCCCTTTCTTCCCCGACGCGCTGGAAGCCATTTGCTTCCAGCGCGTCGGGAAATAAGGTGAGTTTTGGCTCGGGGAGGGGGGTTTGATTCTGAAAGAGACATCGAGGGAAAGGAAAGGGTTTTCCTTTCCCCCGATGCCTCTTTTATGCATTCCTGCTGCACGATCATGTGATCGTGCAGCAGGAATGCCTACGAGGCGCCATTGTTAGCGTGGAGATGTGCCTTCTCTCCATTGCCACCCTGTAAAGTTAGCTGTAATCCTTGATGGAGGTCTCTGCACCCTTGATTTTCTCGAGCGCAATCCTCGTGTAGTTCCTGTGACCAGGAGGTTCCTTCTCCTCGTCTGCCGCTGCGATCCTGCTCTGACCCTTTATAAACAAGAGGCATGTGAACGGGCCTAGAAGCCCCGCTCGTTTGGCCCCGCCACACATACACTAGCGGTATGCAACGTATGCCCGCCCTTTCCATACTATGATGGACAGCTTACTCAAAGGATCCCGGCGCTTTCGGCGCGGTGGCAAAGTTACAGACACACAGGTCACTGGAGACAATTCTTCTGGTCCTTTACGCAGCTGTAGTGTAGGAAAGGCATTATACATTTACCCAACGAGGTAGCACTTACTGATTAGCCAGTAGAAAGTACTCCAGTTGAGTAGAGGTATTGCACAAAACGGTGGCATCTTCGTGGATAAATATGCAGGGCAGATGTGCCTTCTCTCCATTTACACCCTGACAAGTCAGCTGTAATCCTTGATGGAGGTCTTTGCATCCTTCATTTTCTCGAGCGCAATTCTCGTGTAGAATTCGTGAGCGTGGAGATGTGCCTTCTCTCCATTTACACCCTGAAAAGTTAGCTGTAATCCTTGATGGAGGTCTTTGCATCCTTGAATTTCTCGAGCGCAATGCTCGTGTAGTTCCTGTGACCATGAGGTTCCTTCTCCTCATCTGCCGCTGAGATCCTGCTCTGACCCTTTATAAACAAGAGGCATGTGAACGGGCCTAGAAGCCCCGCCACACATACACTAGCGGTATGCAACGTATGCCCGCCCTTTCCCCACTATGATGGACAGCTTACTCAAAGGACCCCGGCGCTTTCGGCGCGGTGGCAAAGTTACAGACACACAGGTCACTGGAGACAATTCTTCTGGTCCTTTACGCAGCTGTAGTGTAGGAAAGGCACTATACATTTACCCAACGAGGTAGCACTTACTGATTAGCCAGTAGAAAGCACTCCAGTTGAGTAGAGGTATTGCACAAAACGGTGGCATCTTCGTGGATAAATATGCAGGGCAGATGTGCCTTCTCTCCATTTACACCCTGACAAGTTAGCTGTAATCCTTGATGGAGGTCTTTGCATCCTTCATTTTCTCGAGCGCAATTCTCGTGTAGAATTCGTGAGCGTGGAGATGTGCCTTCTCTCCATTTACACCCTGAAAAGTTAGCTGTAATCCTTGATGGAGGTCTTTGCATCCTTGAATTTCTCGAGCGCAATGCTCGTGTAGTTCCTGTGACCATGAGGTTCCTTCTCCTCGTCTGCCGCTGAGATCCTGCTCTGACCCTTTATAAACAAGAGGCATGTGAACGGGCCTAGAAGCCCCGCCACACATACACTAGCGGTATGCAACGTATGCCCGCCCTTTCCCCACTATGATGGACAGCTTACTCAAAGGACCCCGGCACTTTCGGCGCGGTGGCAAAGTTACAGACACACAGGTCACTGGAGACAATTCTTCTGGTCCTTTACGCAGCTGTAGTGTAGGAAAGGCACTATACATTTACCCAACGAGGTAGCACTTACTGATTAGCCAGTAGAAAGCACTCCAGTTGAGTAGAGGTATTGCACAAAACGGTGGCATCTTCGTGGATAAATATGCAGGGCAGATGTGCCTTCTCTCCATTTACACCCTGACAAGTTAGCTGTAATCCTTGATGGAGGTCTTTGCATCCTTCATTTTCTCGAGCGCAATTCTCGTGTAGAATTCGTGAGCGTGGAGATGTGCCTTCTCTCCATTTACACCCTGAAAAGTTAGCTGTAATTCTTGATGGAGGTCTTTGCATCCTTGAATTTCTCGAGCGCAATGCTCATGTAGTTCCTGTGACCATGAGGTTCCTTCTCCTCGTCTGCCGCTGAGATCCTGCTCTGACCCTTTATAAACAAGAGGCATGTGAACGGGCCTAGAAGCCCGCTCGTTTGGCCCCGCCACACATACACTAGCGGTATGCAACGTATGCCCGCCCTTTCCCCACTATGATGGACAGCTTACTCAAAGGATCCTGGCGCTTTCGGCGCGGTGGCAAAGTTACAGACACACAGGTCACTGGAGACAATTCTTCTGGTCCTTTACGCAGCTGTAGTGTAGGAAAGGCACTATACATTTACCCAACGAGGTAGCACTTACTGATTAGCCAGTAGAAAGTACTCCAGTTGAGTAGAGGTATTGCACAAAACGGTGGCATCTTCGTGGATAAATTTGCAGGGCAGATGTGCCTTCTCTCCATTTACACCCTGAAAAGTTAGCTGTAATCCTTGATGGAGGTCTTTGCATCCTTGAATTTCTCGAGCGCAATGCTCGTGTAGTTCCTGTGACCAGGAGGTTCCTTCTCCTCGTCTGCCGCTGAGATCCTGCTCTGACCCTTTATCCCCTTCGGTGCTTATGACGAGCTGGACTCGTCATGGCACACAGTGCTCGTGACGAGTCCAGCTCGTCATAAGACCACCCACGGGGAAGCGCTGGCGCTCCCCCGTGAGAATCTGATCGTTAGGTTTTTTTGGGGGAGGCAGGGAAGGGCTTCCCCTGCCTCCCCCGCCCCATCAATGACGTCAGCGCGCTGACATCATTGAGGGTTTCCCTTTCTTCCCCGACGCGCTGGAAGCCATTTGCTTCCAGCGCGTCGGGAAATCAGGTGAGGTTTGGCTCGGGGAGGGGGGGTTTGTATCAAAAGAGGCATCGAGGGAAAGGAAATGGTTTTCCTTTCCCCCGATGCCTCTTTTGTGCATTCCTGCTGCACGATCATGTGATCGTGCAGCAGGAATGCCCACTAGGCACCAGGGTTTTTTTAATTTTTGTGTTGGGGAGTGGCCAAAAGGGCAAGGGTTGCTCCCCTTTTACGGGTGTGAATATTTTATTTATACTGTTAGGCCCACCTACCCCTTAGCTTGGCTGGTGGATTGTGTGTGGACTGGTGCATTATTTGCATATGTGATTGTAATGTTTTTTTCCTCCTTTTTATTCTAGTGTAAAGCTTTTGATTCCTGTTTGCGGTTTCGGCAGTTGTGGTTCTGCAGTTTTGCGTAATTGCATTTATTTGGCAAGAAAAATATTTTTGTTGTGTGTACTCCAAATGAGTATTATTGTCATGCATGAATGAATTTTTTTGTAAGTGGTGCCATAATGGCAGCATATTTGTTAGTGTTCAGAGCATGAAATTCTTTGCGATGTTTTGCATTGTCTTATGTGTAATTTTTTTCTTCTTCTTTTTTAGTGGGATATTGTTGATCCTTACTGTGTCTGTGCAGAGTAGGTGGTGGTGAGTCTAGCTGCTTCTGTCACGTGAGTGGTATAGTGTTGGAGTATATAGGTCTTTGTGATAAAGCTACATTTTGTTTATTTCTTTTTTTTTTACAAAGGGTTTGTTGTTGTTGACTTGTTTGACAAGTAACCTTTATTAGTAAGCATTATGGATAGCCGTAGAATTACTGCTCAGCAGGTGGTTGGTTTGCTTCTTGAATCTTCCTCTGAGCAGGATTATGAGACTGACAGTGCGTCTGAGGGAGAGGAGGGAGGGGAAGATTCAGGCAGTGAGTTTTCTCTCCACATGGAATCATCGGATGATGAAGGTACTCTCAGTGCAGATGAAGTGCCTGATTTAGAGGAGGATACTACTGTGCCGATGGTGCAAGAGGCATCTGGATTGCAGCCTGGGGCTGCTAGGCTTCCTACTGGAAGTGCTGGACTCTGGGTTGATCCAAACATGGTGCAGCCGGTGTTGCCTGCCTTTAGTGGTTATGCAGGGTGTAGAGTGGATTGTGAACATTATTTGCCTATACAATATTTTCAGTTGTTTATGGATGATGTATTTTTGGGTGAGATTGTTGAGCAGACTAATTTGTATGCTGAACAGTTTTTGAGGGACAACAGTGCCAGACTTAGGCCCCATTCTAGAGCTACCCGGTGGAGTCCCACAAATCTGGAAGAGATGAAGAAGTTTTGGGTTTGACTTTTTTGAATGGGTTTGATAAGGAAGCCGTCCATGAGTTCATATTGGTCTACCAGTCCCTTGATGGCAACGGCCATATTTCCTGCAGTTATGACTCGTGATCGGTATTTACTTTTGCTTCGGATGCTGCATTTTGTTGATAATGGTTTGGCGTTGCCACGAGATCACCCTGAATGTGACCGTCTTTTTAAGATTCGGCCTGTTCTTGATCACTTTGTAGATCGATTTTCAGAGATCTATACTCCAGGGAAAGAAATATCTATTGATGAGTCTTTGGTGCTGTTCAAGGGCCGTTTGGTTTTTAGGCAGTACATTCCTAGCAAGAGGGCACGCTATGGAATTAAGCTGTATATGTTGTCTGAGAGTAGGACAGGATATGTTTTTAATTTGCGTGTGTACACTGGTAGGGATTCCACTATTGACCCCCTGGTTGTCCGTCCACTTTAGTAGGAGTTTCAGAGAAAATTGTGTGGGAACTTGCTAGAGGACTGTTTAACAGAGGCCACCATTTGTACATTGATAACTTCTACACTGCTGTGCAATTGTTTAAGGAATTGTTCAAAGTGGACACTTTTGCTTGTGGCACAATCCGCTCTAACCGTAAAGGTTATCCAAAAGAGCTTGTTTGCAAAAAACTTCAGAGGGGACAGTGCAGTGCCTTGCGTAGTGAGGAACTGCTAGCTGTGAAATTTGTGGACAGGAGGGATGTGTACATGCTGACTACCATCCATGATGAGAGTACTTCACCTGTGGCTGTTTGGGGTCAGATTGCTGAAGTGCGCAAACCTGTGTGCATTTTAGACTACAATAAGCACATGGGTGGTGTTGATAGAGTAGATCAGAGGTTGGAACCTTACACTGCTATTCGTAAGTCTTACATTTGGTATAAGAAGTTGGCCATCCATCTCTTCAATTTAGCAACTTTCAATGCTTTTGTTGTGTTCAATGAGTGTTCTCCTGCGTCAAAGTTGACTTTTGTTCAGTTTCAGGAGTCTGTCATAGGCAGCCTTGTTGTTGTGGAACAGGCAAGTGTTCCTAGAGTTGGAGTGGTGGAGGATGTGGCTCGATTGAAAGATCGCCACTTTCCTGATCACATTCCTCCTACATCCTCAAAGACTTTCCCACTAGGAGATGTAGAGTCTGTTGGCGAAGAGGTACGCGGAAGGAGACTCGTATGTACTGCCCTGAGTGTCCTTCTAACCCTGGGCTGTGTGTGCCTGCTTGTTATAGAGCGTACCACAAGCAAAAGAATTATTGGGAGCAACCATGAGTGGTAAAGTGAACTGCCTGGTCTGTAATGTTTAAGAATTGTTGTTCTGTTTCAAGGTTGGCATTAGTGCAATGTTTCTGATTTTGTGTTAGTAGATTTGTATCTATTTGCAATTTGTTTGTGTTTTCTTTTTTGTATAAAAAAATCCTAAATGTGATGGTGGTGTGTGTAGGCTGGTGCTTGGCTGGCGGTGTGCGTGGAGTGGCGCTCGGCTGGCAGTGTGTGAGTAGTGACTTGCTGCTGGTCACTACACACACTGCTAGCCGAGCGACACTCCACGCAATCCATCAGGTTGTGTGGTTGCTGTGTTAGGAATGTGGGCGTGTGAAAGTGATGGGCCCTTGAATGGCGCTGTCTGCTGGTGTGAGTGTTGTAATGTGATGGGCCCGCGGCTGGTGGTGTGAATGGTTTTGTATTTGTCACACGTATGAAAGGTGTATGAATGGCCTGTAAAGAGGTTGGTGCCTTGTCGTGGCTTTACAGCTCACGAGCTGTGAGTCAATGGTTCAGTTTCTCGTCCTTTCAATTATTAACAGTGCATTTCATTTTTGTGAAATCACTTGTTAATACAATTGTATATACTGAACCATCACTCACCCTCGTGCCAAATCCAACCAGTATGTGTGTGTGTGCTTGAGGATTAGATGGCTGTGCAGTAATATTTTTTTTTGTCTTTCTCAAGCAGGGTGTACCTTGTCCCTTTTTGTGAATGTTGTAATGTGTTTGTTTCGTGCCTGGGGGTGTGAATGGTCTTGTGTGTATCACGTATGAAAGGTGTGTGAATGGCCTGTAAAGCGGTTGGGGCCTTGACGTGGCTTTACAGCTCACGAGCTGCGAGTCACTGGTTCCGTTTTTGTCCTTTCAATTATTGACAGTGCATTTCATTTTTGTGAAATCTCTTGTTAATAAAATTGTATATACTGAACCATCACTTGCCCTCGTGCCAAATCCAACCAGTATGTGTGTGTGTGCTTGAGGAATAGATGGCTGTGCAGTAATCTTTGTCTTTTTAGTCTGTCTGCCAAGGTGTACATTCCGTCTAAGAATAACCTACCAACTGTAGATATTGTCGTAAACGAAACACCCATGGGAGTACATGGTGATATCTCTCTTGTGGATCCCAACAAGTTATGGTACCCACAATGTCCTGCAAACCTCAAAATGTCTGTCACATTTTCCTTGCAATATTGTGCCAACATTTTCACGCTGCAGAAATAAACAACACATTATCTCATTATGACCTGAATTTTGCAAGGGGGGTCACCTGGGTTTTTGGCCCGGGGCTCGGCGGCCACATAGGGAAACCTACCAAACCCACACATTTCTGAAAAGTAGACACCCGGGGGCTTCCAGGGAGGTATGGCTTGCGTGGATCCCCCAACGTTTCCTTACCCAGAATCCCCTACAAACCTCACTTTTAGCTGAAAAAATCACTTTTTCACACATTTTTGTGTGGGAAAGTGTGGCATCACTGGCCTCACACAAATTTCCTACCACCCAGCGTTCCCCCAGGTCTCCCGATAAAAATGGTGCCTCACTGGTGTGGGAGGCCCAAGTACCCGCAACAGGCAAGGGCCCACAACGTATTGAGGCGACCTCAAAATGGCCTTTCACAAAACCACCTGGTTTTGCAAGGGAGTCACCTGGGTTTTTGGCCCCGTGCTCGGCGGCCATCTAGGGAAACCTACCAAACCCACACATTTCTGAAAAGTAGACACCCGGGGGCTTCCAGGGAGGTATGGCTTGCGTGGATCCCCCAACGTTTCCTTACCCAGAATCCCCTGCAAACCTCACTTTTAGCTGAAAAAAACACTTTTTCACACATTTTTGTGTGGGAAAGTGTGGCATCACTGGCCTCACACAAATTTCCTACCACCCAGCGTTCCCCCAGGTCTCCCGATAAAAATGGTGCCTCACTTGTGTGGGAGGCCCAAGTACTCGCGACAGGCAAGGATCCACAACGTAGTGAGGCGACCTCAAAATTGCCTATCTCAAAACCACCTGGTTTTGCAAGGGGAGTCACCTGGGTTTTTGGCCCCGTGCTCGGCGGCCATCTAGGAAACCTACCAAACCCACACATTTCTGAAAAGTAGACACCCGGGGGCTTCCAGGGAGGTATGGCTTGCGTGGATCCCCCAACGTTTCCTTACCCAGAATCCCTTGCAAACCTCAATTTTAGCTGAAAAAATCACTTTTTCACACATTTGTGTGTGGGAAAGTGTGGCATCACTGGCCTCACACAAATTTCCTACCACCCAGCGTTCCCCCAGGTCTTCCGATAAAAATGGTGCCTCACTTGTGTGGGAGGCCCAAGTACTCGCGACAGGCAAGGGCCCACAACGTAGTGAGGCGACCTCAAAATTGCCTTTCACAAAACCACCTGGTTTTGCAAGGGGAGTCACCTGGGTTTTGGCCCCGTGCTCGGCGGCCATCTAGGAAACCTACCAAACCCACACATTTATGAAAAGTAGACACCCGGGGGCTTCCAGGGAGGTATGGCTTGCGTGGATCCCCCAACGTTTCCTACCCAGAATCCCCTGCAAACCTCACTTTTAGCTGAAAAAATCACTTTTTTCACACATTTTTGTGTGGGAAAGTGTGGCATCACTGGCCTCACACAAATTTCCTACCACCCAGCGTTCCCCAGGTCTCCCGATAAAAATGGTGCCTCACTTGTGTGGGAGGCCCAAGTACCCGCGACAGGCAAGGGCCCACAACGTATTGAGGCGACCTCAAAATGGCCTTTCACAAAACCACCTGGTTTTGCAAGGGGAGTCACCTGGGTTTTTGGCCCCGTGCTCGGCGGCCATCTGGGAAACCTACCAAACCCACACATTTCTGAAACGTAGACACCCGGGGGCTTCCAGCGAGGTATGGCTTGCGTGGATCCCCCAACGTTCCTTACCCAGAATCCCTTGCAAACCTCAATTTTAGCTGAAAAAATCACTTTTTCACACATTTGTGTGTGGGAAAGTGTGGCATCACTGGCCTCACACAAATTTCCTACCACCCAGCGTTCCCCCAGGTCTCCCGATAAAAATGGTGCCTCACTTGTGTGGGAGGCCCAAGTACCCGCGACAGGCAAGGACACAAAACGTTTTGAGGCAACATCAACATTGCCTATCAAAAATGTTTTGGGCCCTTGCCTGTCGCGAGTACCTGGGCCTCCCACACAAGTGAGGCACCATTTTATCGGGAGACCTGGGGAACGCTGGGTGGTAGGAAATTTGTGTGAGGCCAGTGATGCCACACTTCCCACACACAAATGTGTGAAAAAGTGATTTTTCAGCTAAAATTGAGGTTTGCAAGGGATTCTGGGTAAGGAAACGTTGGGGGATCCACGCAAGCCATACCTCCCTGGAAGCCCGGTGTCTACTTTTCAGAAATGTGTGGGTTTGGTAGGTTTCCTAGATGGCCGCCGAGCACGGGACCAAAACCCAGGTGACTCCCTTGCAAAACCAGGTGGTTTTGAGATAGGCAATTTTGAGGTCAAGCCTCACTACGTTATGGGCCCTTGCCTGTCATGGCACTGGGCCTCCCACACAAGTGTGGCACCATTTTATCGGGAGACCTGGGGAACGCTGGGTGTAGGAAATTTGTGTGAGGCCAGTGATGCCACACTTTCCCACACACAAATGTGTGAAAAAGTGATTTTTCAGCTAAAATTGAGGTTTGCAAGGGATTCTGGGTAGGAAACGTTGGGGATCCACGCAAGCCATACCTCCTGGAAGCCCCAGGTGTCACTTTTCAGAAATGTGTGGGTTTGGTAGGTTTCCTAGATGGCCGCCGAGCACGGGTCCAAAACCCAGGTGACCCCTTGCAAAACCAGGTGGTTTTGAGATAGGCAATTTTGAGGTCGCCTCACTACGTTGTGGGCCCTTGCCTGTCGCAGTACTTGGGCCTCCCACACAAGTGAGGCACCATTTTTATCGGGAGACCTGGGGAATGCTGGGTGGTAGGAAATTTGTGTGAGGCCAGTGATGCCACACTTTCCCACACAAATGTGTGAAAAAGTGATTTTTTCAGCTAAAATTGAGGTTTGCAAGGGATTCTGGTAAGGAAACGTTGGAGATCCACGCAAGCCATACCTCCCTGGAAGCCCCGGGTGTCTACTTTTCAGAAATGTGGGTTTGGTAGGTTTCCCTAGATGGCCGCCGAGCACGGGCCAAAACCCAGGTGACTCCCTTGCAAAACCAGGTGGTTTTGAGATAGGCAATTTTGAGGTCGCCTCACTACGTTGTGGGCCCTTGCCTGTCGCGAGTACTTGGGCCTCCCACACAAGTGAGGCACCATTTTTATCGGGAGACCTGGGGGAACGCTGAGTGGTAGGAAATTTGTGTGAGGCCAGTGATGCCACACTTTCCCACACACAAATGTGTGAAAAAGTGATTTTTCAGCTAAAATTGAGGTTTGCAAGGGATTCTGGGTAAGAAACGTTGGGGATCCACGCAAGCCATACCTCCCTGGAAGCCCCTGGGTGTCTACTTTTCAGAAATGTGTGGGTTTGGTAGGTTTCCTAGATGGCCGCCGAGCACGGGGCCAAAACCCAGGTGACTCCTTGCAAAACCAGGTGGTTTTGAGATAGGCAATTTTGAGGTCGCCTCACTACGTTGTGGGCCCTTGCCTGTCGCGAGTACTTGGGCCTCCCACACAAGTGAGGCACCATTTTTATCGGGAGACCTGGGGGAACGCTGGGTGGTAGGAAATTTGTGTGAGGCCAGTGATGCCACACTTTCCACACACAAATGTGTGAAAAAGTGATTTTTTCAGCTAAAATTGAGGTTTGCAAGGGATTCTGGGTAAGGAAACGTTGGGGGATCCACGCAAGCCATACCTCCCTGGAAGCCCCAGGTGTCTACTTTTCAGAAATGTGTGGGTTTGGTAGGTTTCCCTAGATGGCCGCCGAGCACGGGCCAAAACCCAGGTGACTCCTTGCAAAACCAGGTGGTTTTGAGATAGGCAATTTTGAGGTCGCCTCACTACGTTGTGGGCCCTTGCCTGTCGCGGGTACTTGGGCCTCCCACACAAGTGAGGCACCATTTTTATCGGGAGACCTGGGGGAACGCTGGGTGGTAGGAAATTTGTGTGAGGCCAGTGATGCCACACTTTCCCACACACAAATGTGTGAAAAAAGTGAATTTTTCAGCTAAAATTGAGGTTTGCAAGGGATTCTGGGTAAGGAAACGTTGGGGGATCCACGCAAGCCATACCTCCCTGGAAGCCCCCGGGTGTCTACTTTTCAGAAATGTGTGTGTTTGGTAGGTTTCCCTAGGTGCCGGCAGAGCTAGGGTTCACAAACTACAGCTAGGCATTTTGCCAAAAAAGGGTCATTTTTCACTGCGAAATTGAGGTGTGACCACGTTGCGTTTTGCGCCATTTCCTGTCGCAGGCACTAGGCCGACCCACACAAGTGAGGTACCATTTTTCTCGTTAGACTTTGGGAACGCGGGGTGGGTGGAAATTTGTGGATCCACGCAGATTCCAGAACTTTCCACCACAGAAATGTGGGGAAAATGTGGTTTTTTGACAATTTTTTATGTTTGCAAGGGATTCTGGGTAACAGAACCTGGTGGGAGGCAGTCAAGTCACCCCATCCTGGATTCCCCTGGGTGTCTAGTTTTCAAAAATGTATAGGTTTGCTAGGTTTCCCTAGGTGCCGGCAGAGGTAGGGTTCAAAAACTACAGCTAGGCACTTTGCCAAAAAAGGGTCATTTTTCACTGCAAAATTGAGGTGTGACCACGTTGCGTTTTGCGCCGTTTCCTGTCGCAGGCACTAGGCCGACCCACACAAGTGAGGTACCATTTTTCTCGTAAGAATTTGGGGGACGCAGGGTGGGTGGAAATTTGTGGATCCACGCAGATTCCAGAACTTTCCACCACAGAAATGTGGGGAAAATGTGTTTTTTTTGACAATCTTTTATGTTTGCAAGGGATTCTGGGTAACAGAACCTGGTGGGAGCAGTCAAGTCACCCCATCCTGGATTCCCCTGGGTGTCTAGTTTTCAAAAATGTATAGGTTTGCTAGGTTTCCCTAGGTGCCGGCAGAGGTAGGGTTCAAAAACTACAGCTAGGCACTTTGCAAAAAAAGGTCATTTTTCACTGCGAAATTGAGGTGTGACCGCGTTGCGTTTTGCGCCGTTTCCTGTCGCAGGCACTAGGCCGACCCACACAAGTGAGGTACCATTTTTCTCGTAAGACTTTGGGGAACGCGGGGTGGGTGGAAATTTGTGGATCCACGCAGATTCCAGAACTTTCCACCACAGAAATGTGGGGAAAATGTGGTTTTTTTGGACAATTTTTTATGTTTGCAAGGGATTCTGGGTAACAGAACCTGGTGGGAGGCAGTCAAGTCACCCCATCCTGGATTCCTCTGGGTGTCTAGTTTTCAAAAATGTATAGGCTTGCTAGGTTTCCCTAGGTGCCGGCAGAGGTAGGGTTCAAAAACTACAGCTAGGCACTTTGCCAAAAAAGGGTCATTTTTCACTGCGAAATTGAGGTGGGACCGCGTTGCGTTTTGCGCCGTTTCCTGTCGCAGGCACTAGGCCGACCCACACAAGTGAGGTACCATTTTTCTCGTAAGACTTTGGGGAACGCGGGGTGGGTGGAAATTTGTGGATCCACGCAGATTCCAGAACTTTCCACCACAGAAATGTGGGGAAAATGTGTTTTTTTTGACAATTTTTTATGTTTGCAAGGGATTCTGGGTAACAGAACCTGGTGGGAGGCAGTCAAGTCACCCATCCTGGATTCCCCTGGGTGTCTAGTTTTCAAAAATGTATAGGCTTGCTAGGTTTCCCTAGGTGCCGGCAGAGGTAGGGTTCAAAAACTACAGCTAGGCACTTTGCCAAAAAAGGGTCATTTTTCACTGCGAAATTGAGGTGGGACCGCGTTGCGTTTTGCGCCGTTTCCTGTCGCAGGCACTAGGCCGACCCACACAAGTGAGGTACCATTTTTCTCGTAAGACTTTGGGGAACGCGGGGTGGGTGGAAATTTGTGGATCCACGCAGATTCCAGAACTTTCCACCACAGAAATGTGGGGAAAATGTGTTTTTTTGACAATGTTTTATGTTTGCAAGGGATTCTGGGTAACAGAACCTGGTGGGAGGCAGTCAAGTCACCCCATCCTGGATTCCCCTGGGTGTCTAGTTTTCAAAAATGTATAGGTTTGCTAGGTTTCCCTAGGTGCCGGCAGAGGTAGGGTTCAAAAACTACAGCTAGGCACTTTGCCAAAAAAGGGTCATTTTTCACTGCGAAATTGAGGTGGGACCGCGTTGCGTTTTGCGCCGTTTCCTGTCGCAGGCACTAGGCCGACCCACACAAGTGAGGTACCATTTTTCTCGTAAGACTTTGGGGAACGCGGGGTGGGTGGAAATTTGTGGATCCACGCAGATTCCAGAACTTTCCACCACAGAAATGTGGGGAAAATGTGTTTTTTTGACAATTTTTTATGTTTGCAAGGGATTCTGGGTAACAGAACCTGGTGGGAGGCAGTCAAGTCACCCCATCCTGGATTCCCCTTGGTGTCTAGTTTTCAAAAATGTATAGGTTTGCTAGGTTTCCCTAGGTGCCGGCAGAGGTAGGGTTCAAAAACTACAGCTAGGCACTTTGCCAAAAAAGGGTCATTTTTCACTGCGAAATTGAGGTGGGACCGCGTTGCGTTTTGCGCCGTTTCCTGTCGCAGGCACTAGGCCGACCCACACAAGTGAGGTACCATTTTTCTCGTAAGACTTTGGGGAACGCGGGGTGGGTGGAAATTTGTGGATCCACGCAGATTCCAGAACTTTCCACCACAGAAATGTGGGGAAAATGTGGTTTTTTTGACAATTTTTTATGTTTGCAAGGGATTCTGGGTAACAGAACCTGGTGGGAGGCAGTCAAGTCACCCCATCCTGGATTCCCCTGGGTGTCTAGTTTTCAAAAATGTATAGGTTTGCTAGGTTTCCCTAGGTGCCGGCAGAGGTAGGGTTAAAAAACTACAGCTAGGCACTTTGCCAAAAAAGGGTCATTTTTCACTGCGAAATTGAGGTGGGACCGCGTTGCGTTTTGCGCCGTTTCCTGTCGCAGGCACTAGGCCGACCCACACAAGTGAGGTACCATTTTTCTCATAAGACTTTGTGGAACGCGGGGTGGGTGGAAATTTGTGGATCCACGCAGATTCCAGAACTTTCCACCACAGAAATGTGGGGAAAATGTGTTTTTTTGACAATTTTTTCTGTTTGCAAGGGATTCTGGGTAACAGAACCTGGTGGGAGGCAGTCAAGTCACCCCATCCTGGATTCCCCTGGGTGTCTAGTTTTCAAAAATGTATAGGTTTGCCAGGTTTCCCTAGGTGCCGGCAGAGCTAGGGTTCAAAAACTACAGCTAGGCACTTTGCCAAAAAAGGGTCATTTTTCACTGTGAAATTGAGGTGTGACCACGTTGCGTATTGCGCCGTTTTCTGTCGCAGGCACTAGGCCGACCCACACAAGTGAGGTACCATTTTTCTCGTTAGACTTTGGGAACGCGGGGTGGGTGGAAATTTGTGGATCCACGCAGATTCCAGAACTTTCCACCACAGAAATGTGGGGAAAATGTGATTTTTTTGACAATTGTTTATGTTTGCAAGGGATTCTGGGTAACAGAACATGGTGGGAGGCAGTCAAGTCACCCCATCCTGGATTCCCCTGGGTGTCTAGTTTTCAAAAATGTATAGGTTTGCTAGGTTTCCCTATGTGCCGGCAGAGCTAGGGTTCAAAAACTACACCTAGGCACTTTGCAAAAAAAGGGTAATTTTTCATTGTGAAAATGTGGTACGTCCACGTTGCATTTTGAGCCATTTCCTGTTGTGGGCACAAGGGCTACCCACACAAGTGAGGTACCATTTTTATCGGGAGACTTAGGGTAACACAGAATTGTAGAGCAACTGTTATTACCTATTGACTTTCGATGCATTTCTGCCTTCCAAATGAAAGACAATGTGTAAAAAATAAGTCATTTTGAAAAATGACCTATAATTTTCACTGTTTCTAAAATCTACATTTTGTTCCCATTTCAGAAATACATAGGTGTCTTTCATAACAATTTTTCCATGTATACATTTTCCCAAAATAATTGCTATATACCCGGTACTTAAAAAAAAATCATTGCAAGATGTTGCTCAATTATTGGCTCTGGGTTCGTCGGGTTCTTGGTGAACCTACAAGTCCTATATATCCCCACAACCAGAAAGGTCCAGCGGATATAACGGTATATTGCCTTCAAATAGCTGTCATAATTAGAAGAAGTTACAGGTGAAAACGTTGACACAAATGGCTGTTTTTTTCAACTAATTTTCAATTTTTCCTTTATTTAACTGTTAGTTTCTATAAGGAAAACTTTAAGGATCTACACAAATGACCCCTTGCTGAATTCAGAATTTTGTCTACTTTTCATAAATGTATGGCTTTCCAGGATCCATTATTGGTTTCATACCCATTTCTACCATTAACTGGAAGGAGGTTGAAAGCACAAAAAATAGCAAAAATAGGCTATGTCCCAGAAAAATGCCAAAACTGTGTAAAAAAAGTTGGTTTTCTGACAAAAGTCTGCTTGTCCCTGAAAGCTGGGAAGATGGTGATTTCATCCCCACAACCCCTTTTTTGATGCCATTTGCAGGGAAAAATCAAGACGCTTTCATCTGTAGCCCTTTTTTTGCCTTTTTCCCAAAAAAACCAAAATTTAGCTGTATTTTGACTAATTTCTGGGTCCCCTCCAGGGGAACCCAGAAACCCTGGGTACCTTTACAATCCCCATGATGTTAGAAAAAAAGGACGCAAATTTGGCATGGATACCTTATGTGGTCAAAAAGTTACAGGGGCCTAAGCGCGCACTACCCCAAATAGCCAAAAAAAGGCTTAGCACAGGAGGGGAAAAGGCCTAGCAGCGAAGGGGTTAAACAACCACAAAGTGTTGCAACGAAAGGCTCAGTCTCATCAATATCTAACTTGTCTATGCCCACTACCTCTACAGTGTCAGAAGCCACGATGGATCGTATTTTGCAGGAAATATCAGCTATCAGCTGCCGCTTGACGGATATGGACATTAATATTTCTTCTCTAGCAGCAGAAACTAAATCCATCCGAACTGAGATTGTGCAATTTAATACTAAGACGGATGAACTTGACCAACGTCTGTTAGCGGTAGAATCCAAGCTTGCCTCCACTCAAAACAAAGAGCAGGATCTCCTGTTCCTCCGTAGTAAGCTAGTTGATCTTGAGGACCGCAGCCAAAGAGATAACATCCGTTTTTTTGGCTTTCCTGAAAAGATTGGAGATCAGAATGCCAGACTCTTCTTATGCAATATCCTCCCTAAGCTTCTGGGTCTTTCCTTTAGCCCTCCGCTAGAAATTCAACGTGCACATCGAATAGGTGCTCTGTGCACTGCCTTAGATTCTTGACCACGACCCTTCATTGCTTGCTTCTTGAGGCATGAGCAAGTACGGCAAATATTATCAGCAGCGCGTGCACAAGGCTCATACATCTATAATGCCCATGAAATCCGCATTGCAGCTGACTTTTCGCGAGAAACTAATGAAAGGAGGAAGGCTTTCCTCTCTATGAGACCACAGTTGCGGAAAATGGACATTAAATATGGCTTGTTTGATCTTGCTCGTTTTCATATTCCTAAAAATGGCGAATCCAAAGACTTTTATAATCCTCAAGACTTACAACACTTTATAGAGGTACAACGAACTCAGGACATGGATGTACAGTATGCCCCCATTGATCAGTCTTCCCTTTGCTCTCAACATCCTCCTCAATTGTCAGACACTCGGCGTCATAACCCTAGCGAAGCTCGTTATCGAGGCAGAGATATTGAAAGATCAATCCGCAGCCAGGAGGATAAAATTTCTGCCCTTCAGTCAGTATCCTCCTTTACACAAGACCTGAATAGGGACAAATCTCGATCTCCTTTAAAATCTACTTCGGATGAAGAATTACCCTCATAATCTTTAAATCTCATCGCAGGATTGGTTGATGGTACATATTCCTCTTATGGCTTTCTTCTAGCTCCTCACATCAGAGATTGCCTACTGCAACAGGGGCTTTCTGCCTTATTCATATAACTGTTTCTTAACTTAATATGATTATAGGATTGTTCACTATCTATCACTTATTTATTTAGTGTAATGTTAAATTTTGTCCTGCGTAATATTTATTCGATATGGTAGGCTATTTTCCGACTTGTTGTTTAACTTTTCAAGTGTAAATGCATTCAATCCTCTTAAGAGTTCACCTCATGTAAAGGAAAAGTCTTTACTTTATATGTATATTTTTTTCTCAATTTTTTAAAAGGATCCCGGGATTACTTATTATGTACCATTTCTTGTATTGTATCAACAGATCTTTGCCTTGCATAATATCTTATATATCTTTTATTTATTGCCCTAATTTATTTGCTTATTTATCCCTTAGTTTCCAATATGCAATCTAGTTACTCTTATTTATAACTTACAAGTATAGAGATTTCAATATTTCCCTTGAATTTTTCTTAGCCTAGCTTTGATATATTCTCTTTAAATAATTTAACGCTCAGTAGACCGTTAATATATTAGATAATATCTCTATTAATGTATTTATTCATGTATTATCATCCTTTTCACTATTTCTTTAATAATACTTATATTTATCTTCACATTTCAGTTTATGTTATTATCTTTGAGTGCAACATACTCGTTATCTCTCTCTTATTTATTGTTATATATTTGGATTACTTTTCTCCATATTCTAGACTATCAGTAGTCTCAGGTTCATCTATTACTGAATTTCTATTTGCCAGGTGTCTCACTATATACCTTATTAATTTTTCCTTTCCTACTCAACTATTCTTATTCTTTTCTTTCACTTTCTCTATTCATTTTTCTATTTCTCTTCATATCTAAGACTATATAATAATTTTTTAGTTCAATGTATTTATTGATGAGAAGAATATTGTATTTATAATTATACACCAATTGTATCTAAGTATCTTTTAATATTTAATACCTTCTTATATATTCTATTTGAGCTAATCTCATCCTTTTACAGATATACCCCTTTACTTCCCCAGACTCTATGTATATATATATAGTACTTGCCTTTCTCCTAATAATTTTAACATAACTATATTAATTGTTCACTATCTTACTCACAGTTGCCAATTTATAGTAATTTTTTATTTATATTGTTACATAGTCCCCATTAAGTCTCAACCCTCTTGATGGGGTTCCTACCCGAGGTGGTGCTCCAGTGAGCTCAGACCCGCGGCTAAAGTTTTGAGATTTTTTTTCCTTTCCCCACCCCCACCCCCTCCACATTTAATATTTAGTATTCAGTATTTACCACTGATTCTTTTTACTCTCTTTTCTATTCTAGCCTCATTCTCTATCCACCCTCATTTTCTGATGTGTCTGTGGTAAGCTAGAGTACTCCTTTTGCTATATTATTCTCTCTCCTCTCACTGTATTTTTCTAAAATCTACTGCTCTTTTTATCCTGCAAATATATTCAGTTGGGCATCTTAACTCATTTGACATTATTCCAGCATGACGAACACCCACTCTCTTTGTACCATTACATGGAATGTTCATGGTCTCACTCAATACATTAAAAGGAAAAAAGTGCTTTCTTATCTTCAATCCAAACACGTTGATGTGGCATTATTGCAAGAAACCCACCTAGATGCGCTAGAATATGATAAACTCTGCAGGGACTGGGTGAGCAAGGTTATCCACAGCAGCATTCGTAAAGGTGAACCCACAGACACTACTCCTATCCATAAATGTGGGGTTGCGATCCTCATTCGCAAATCACTCCCCGTCACAATCTCCAAAACATGGTCAGATCCTGATGGTCGCTATGTGTTTGTTAAGTTACATATTGGGCATTCTCACATTTGTCTGGGATCGGTCTACGCCCCGACAGGAACTAAAAAGTCATTTTTCCTCCAATTGAACTGCCTACTAACAGAAATTAATGCATCACAATATCTCATTGGTGGAGATTGGAATCTGGTGCGAGACCCAATTCTAGATAAAACATGCCCCTTTGATAAAGGAAATGCGTCAGACAGAGCCCTCCTAGACGACATAATTTCAGATAACGGACTAATAGATCATTGGTGTCTTAGTCATCCAACAGATACAGAATACACATTCTTTTCTCCCACTCATGGCACATTCTCCCGTTTAGATTATTTTTTAACATCACATAGAGCGGTCCAACTGATCACAGAATCTCGCATTCTAGAAGCAGCCCTATCTGATCACTCCCCTGTCCTTCTGTCTTTAGATCTGGGACTTTCTCGGCCAGGACGCAAACCTTGGCGTATGAACATCCAACGACATAGGACTCCTGAGGGTAAACGCCAACTGCAATCACATCTTCAAGATTATCTTTTCACTAACAAAGAGTCTGTAACTTCCAGTAGGACTGTCTGGGCTGTGGCTAAAGCCACTATCAGGGGTCAACTAATGCGTGATGCAGCGCTTGCTAATAAGCAAATTGCTGCACGACAAACGGAGCTGGAAAGCAACATTCATTCTCTTTCTCAGTTATACACATCTACCCCAACCTTACAAAACCGAAAATCACTAGAGCAAGCACGTATGGCTCTAAACAATCTTTTTACTTCTAAAGCGGTATATGCTCTGCAGAGGATGAAGGGGCGACATTACGAGCAGGGGGAGAAGGCAGGAAGATTGTTAGCGGCACAGCTACGTCAAAGGGAGGCAGCCATGGCCATTCCAGCTATTCGATCATCGCATGACAATATACTCACAAGACCACAAGAGATTGTTAACGAATTTGCCTCCTTTTACCAATCCCTTTATACTCCAGGCAATCAAATAGACTTAGGAAAAATGTCTTCCTTTCTCGCCGGGGTGGATCTTCCCCGTCTTTCTGATGAGGGTAGAGCCTTGCTTGAAGGAGAAATCACTAGGGATGAGATTTCTAGAGCCATAATTGCCCTACCTTATCACAAAGCTCCTGTTGAAGACGGATTCCCTGCTGAATATTATCGATGGACAGGGCACAATGTTATTGCCACATTACATGCTGCATTTCAGGAGGCGGATAATGAGTCTTCACTGGGACCACTGTCTAACAAAGCAGTTATAGCCGTGTTACCCAAATCTGGTAAGGATCCTCTACTATGCAGTAGTTATCGTCCCATCTCTTTATTAAATTGTGATATCAAAATCTTAGCCAGCATCCTAGCATCTCGCCTCCGTAAAGTCTTACCTTCCTTAATACACCAGACCCAGGTGGGCTTTGTCCCGGGGCTTTCTTCCCGAAACCACCTACGTACATTAGCCCATACACTATGTTCTGCTAACATCTTTCAGAGAATGCACTTGCCCTCTCCCTGGACGCAGAAAAAGCGTTTGATCGCATTGAATGGGAGTACCCCTTTACCATAATGCAACGATTTGGGCTAGGAGATCAATTTATAAACAAAGTACGCTTGTTATATGACAATCCTTCTGCTCAGGTGAATTGCGGGGGGTTTTTATCCGATATTTTTCCGATTCGGAGAGGTACGCACCAGGGATGTCCTCTGTCACCCCTTCTTTTCCTTTTGGCAATGGAGCCACTAGCTGCCACGATTCGCCAATCTGTTGAAATCACAGGGGTCCCTCTTCCAATTGGACACTCTAAAATGTATTTATATGCAGATGATATCCTACTTACCCTTACAAATTTTCCCCGCTCTCTTCTGTCTCTTCTTAAAATTATTGACGACTTCTCTTCCTTTTCAGGTTATAAAATTAACTGGGATAAGAGGGAAGCTTTACCCATCTCTGATGGAACCACAAAGGCAGCTATATGTGGTTTTCCTTTTCATTGGTAGTCCTCATGCCTTAAGTACCTGGGAATTTTAGTCAATAAGGGCTTGGACAATATAGTCACTGATAATTTAACTCCTTTGCTTTCTCAAATGCAGCGCGACTTCGACAAATGGAAAATCTTGGGATTATCTCTCTGGGGTAGAGTCCAAGCTATCAAAATGGTCACTCTCCCACGTTTCATCTATATTTTAGGCATGCTCCCCCTTCAGATTCCTTTATCTATGCTCCGATCAATTGATTCCAAAATTAAGACCTTCATTTGGGGATCTGCTAGGCCTCGTCTTGCAATGGCAAAATTAAAAGCCCACCAATTATATGGAGGAATGGGTCTCCCATCCATTGAACACTATTCCTTAGCGTTACACATTTCAGCAATTCTCTTATTTCCTGCCAGGGCTCAAAGACATTCCACAATGGGTTCATATTGAGCATTATTTATTATCTACGGAATCAGGCCTCTCTCCTCTGTATTGCAGCGGCAATAATCGTTCTGATCCTAAAAACCCAATTTTGTCCGCTATGCATAAATCTTGGCAAAAAGGGCATCGTTTATTGGACTCAAATGCTCGTATTCATGTTAAGGCTCCCCTGTGGAACAACTCAGGTATACATATTAATGGCCGCATGCTTTCCTGGCCTTTGTGGCAAACAGCAGGCATCTATTCCCCAGATCAGCTTCTTCATAACGGAGAATTCAAACCCTTCTCACAATTGAGGGAGGAATTTGATCTTCCTATACAACATTCTACCAAATATCTACAACTTCAAAAATGTCTGTAGAGACATTTGGGATGGCCTCCATGGTTGCTTCAAACATCTCCATTATTATCTTACTTGAACGTGTGGGGGAAACATAAAGGAGTAACTTCTGGCCTTTACAAAATTTTTACGCTTCATCTCTTTTCGCAGAACCTCTCCCACAACATTCAACTTAAATGGCAACTCCGTTTATCAACTTCCTTTACAACTGTTGAATGGGATCAGATATTAGAAGGTCTGCATAAAGGAGTACGTGAAGCAAGACTTAAATTGAGTCTGTTTAAAATTCTTCATGACTGGCACTGGTCGCCGGTCAAGTTGCACAAAGCTGGTTTACTTCCACACAATGAATGTTGGAGGTGTTCCACCCCTGGTTGTGATACAACTCATATTGTTTCTGAGTGTCCAAGAATTCAACCTTTCTGGACCTATGTTGGTAAAATATTGCATACTACAATGCCCTTATGTCTACCACTCACATCTGCCAATATTCTTTTACATGATTTACGTCATTCTTCAAAGCTCTCTAAACCACAACATCGCCTCTTCCACACTGCATTAGCTACAGCTAAAATCTGTATTCTACATCATTGGAAGTCATCATCTCCACCCTCTCAGGAGGAATGGTTACTAGCAATGATACAGACGGCTTCATATGAACGAGTGATTTATAATCTCCAGGATCAGGTCGATATATTCTCACAGACCTGGTTGCCTTCCTTAAATCCAAAGCAGATAATACTGCTGACCTCCCTGCCTCTCCCAATATATTCAGTCAAGCACACTAATTCATTAATTTTCTTTCCTCTCAACCAAATTCTCTCCATCAGTACTTGCTTTATTTTTCTCAATCCCTATATTTATCTTCTATTACTTTTTCTACATTACTATTATATCTACCTTCTTCTTTGTACTCTGGCCCCACCTCTTCTTCACATGACTCCTCAAAATCGTTTCCCCCCCTTCTATCTTTTTCTCCCTTATTCCCCTTCTTATATAAATCTATTCATTGTCTTAACCTATTGTACCCTAAACGTTTGTTAGATGAGTATTTTTTATGATAATGCATTTTTCTGCTATTATTATAGGACTCCAATGTCTAGTGAGAGCTCTATATTTATACTTAATCTATTTATAGTTCAAGTACTGATATGTATTTTATCAATTTCATGTATGTATTATTTTCATTACCTTTTATTCTATTTTACTTATTTATTTATTTGATGATTCATTTATCATATGCCTATTTATACATTTTGTATTTATTCGCTGGTATTTATTAGCAGGAGTTAAATATTTCTTAACAATGTATTGCTGCTTTTTTACTCTTGTTATGCATATGTATTGTATTATATTATAAAGTTCAATAAAAAATTTCAACACAAAAAAAAGAATGGATAAAGTTAGAGACTCTTTGTTTGTGGTCACTGAGCGGTTATAGATGTTAAATATATTAACCGCAAAACCTTTTGAGGACCTAACATTTAACCCGTTAGTATCTTCAGAGGGAATGCCTAGTTGTTTTACAGTGCAGTGCAGAGCGATCTTAATAACCCTGGGCAAAGTGCTACGCTACGCTCGCGTAGTTTGCGAAGTTTGCGCTACTTCGCACAACGCGAATTGCACGTAGCACAGTGCAAACACGTGTAGCATAGCGTAGCGTAGTGCCGCGGTCATTTTTTGCTTGCTCGCGGTCCTCAACATCAAGTTGGCGACCGCGAGCAAGCAAAATGACATCCGGCGAGACTTTTCCTCGTTCGCGATCAGCAACATCAAGTTGCCGATCGCGAGCGTGGAAAATAAACCTCCCGGCGAGATTCTCAACGCGGGGAGGTCAGGTTTCTCATTGCGAGTGATCGCGTATGCTCGCGACCGCTCGCGATGAGAAACTACCAGTCCGCGTTGAGAAAGCTGCCGCTCGAGTAAAAATCTACTCGAGCGGCAGTAAAGACAGCTCGCACTGTGCAAGTTGCCGTTTTCAATGATTGCACAGTGCGGACAAGCATCCGGCACTGTGCAATCATTGCGAACAGTGCGCTACGCAGTTCGCGTAGTGCTACGCGAAGCTCGCGTAGTGCGAACTGCACTTTGCGTAGCTTCGCGAAGCACTACTTCGCGAACTACGCCCAGCCTTAGATCTTAACCCAAAGGATCAGCCCACCAGAATACCTATTATTAGTAGAAGGTATGGCATCAATACAGTAAGAAGTATACTCTACTCTATAGACTGGAGATGTAGTCCAGGACTCCTGGATTAGAACAATATGGAAAGAGTCCATAAATTTTTTCCAGTGGGGGTCAACAACCTTGAGGCTCACATCAGCAGTGTTCTAGGAAATAATGTGAATATTAGGATTACAGCTAAGGCCATTATTGGAATTGGAATGTGAATGAGTCAAATGGGTAAGGAAAGGGATAGTGTAATTGCTAGTGGATCACACAAAATTAGTGCTTTTGCAATGCCAGGAGTTTCATAGGGTTACAGTCAGACAATATGTTTTGATGGGCTGGTAGGAATATTTGACACACCTGGAGGACCCACTACAGAATGAATGATAGATGCTTGTTGGCAATAAGGAAAAATTATAGATTGTGAGTGAGAAAAAAGAGGTGAGGTCTGTGATATACATCTAATTGACCCACCACAGAAAACAACCTAGAATACTGAAGAGGATCGGAAGAAATGTGTTGAGGAATGTTGTACTTGAACTGAGGATGGAATAGATCTAGCATCCAGGTTCACTAAAACCCCAGCCAGATTATAGTTAACCAATTCTAATCTGATATAATCAGAGAAATTAGAACTTCTCATTATACACTGAGCAGGGAGAATATTAGAATGGATAAGAGATAGGCATCCCTTCTGGGTCCTAATCCAATGAATTACCTTGTTGATCAGAGAATCTGTATTCTCTTGAAACATTTCCCTCAGTTTGGGGACATTAACCGTGTATACAGTGGGAACCTCCCTTCTGGTCAGGATGGAATTGCAAGGGAGGGCAGTATAATGGCAAGCATTTTCAAGTCTATGTACATTATCGGTACAGGGAGAATTTCTGATTACAGCCCGGCTCCCTAGGTTAGCTCCATGAGAGAAAATAGAGGCATCAGAAAAATGAATTAAGGGGAGCGTATTCAATGGCACTCCCATGTTTAAAGCTATTACTATTAGGTCCTCTAGAACTTTTGTTAAATGCTTCAGTCCTTGCTGGCCTACAAAAAGGACTGGTTAATAGGAAGTGAGGGTTAACAGGGTAGCACTGCTAAGTTTGTACATTTACTAATTAGAGGCACTAGTGGGACATCAGTCATGGTAGAGTGTTTCACAAGTGGTCTCTGGGCACTTTGACACCTCTTCTGCAGGGGACCTCTTATTAGAAGGTTGTGGTCTTTCTGGGTCATTGTTTACTGCAGAATTTAACTGCTCAATCTCATCTGTAAATTTACTCGTAACATGAAGAATGTTTTTTATAAAGGGCATATCTTTAAGATTTTATTGTAAAGTATGATTTGTGTCTCTAGACGTTGGCGAGTTCACTATCTGCGGTTCCACTTGATTTTCGAACACTGAGAACCTATTACTACAGGGCCAAAGATGTCCAATTGGTTCTTTTTCCACATGGGCAATAAGGTCTTTAATAAGACTAGTTGTCTCTGATTCAGCTACAGGGATAGGGGCAGGGGTCTAGGTAGACGGAATGCTCGTAGTGGATGACACACATTTTTCAGGTTGGGTGAAAAAACTAGTTATCTTGAATGCAGCCATAGGCCTGTTCTGGGTCTTACTATCATTAATATGTGATTCAACCTCTTCAATGAGGGTATCAATTTCTTTGATGGTACAATTTGCGACTGCATGTCTCAATGGCTTTTTGACCTCCTCTGCCTTTCTCTTCCTCATTGGTACTTTTGCAAGGATTTTATAACAATGATTTTATATAAGTGTTAGCTAAGTACAGACCACAACTAAAATTCTACTCCAGTCACTAATATTAAAAATACAAATGTAAGAAAAAGGGCTGTACCCAAATTATAAAAACAAATGAAGCAACAAAACTGGAAAACAAAGAGGGGTGGCCCATCCCAGCCTCTTCTAGGCTTTGATGGGTGAAGACAGGCCCGACCTTGGCCTGGAATTTGCCCAGGAGCATCCCACGCAATGCGTGATATTTTGGCGCTAATTAGAAATATAGGAGTGTGGCTCCTCCTTGATGTGATGACTGGGTGCCTCACACGCATGGTTGATTGTGGGGCCTTGATCCCCCCTTTGAGTCAAGGGGTCTCACACAGCGGGGAATGTTGTGGTGCTAAATAGAGCTATTGGGGTGTGACTCCTCCTCCCCCTTGATGTGGCAGCTGAGAGCCTCACAGGCACAGTGAATAGTTAAGCCTGGAGTCTTCCCCACAAGTCAAAACATTTCTCGTTGACATCATTGTGAAATTAAGAGGTAGTACTGAAGACCAAATTGCAATTGGTGAGAAACATGTATAAATCAATGAATATCACAACATTAAGGTACTGCCAACAAATTAGGAATTTCAGACAGATCAATTTCTTTTGGATGATTGCATCACTAGTTACACAATCCTTTGTATACATTTAAGGCATTGCCTCATGAGTAAATCATCTATCAGACACTAATCAATAGGTCAAGTTTCTTTTTTCCTATAAACCCAGCTTAATATTTACAGAGAATACATAAATCTGACCGTGGGTCGACTTTGTTAGTCCCAGGCATTACTCGGGGGGCTGCTGTTTCCTGAGCTTTTCATCTGTGGGCTCAAGATGGTGGGAGCCTTTTATATATCTATGTCTCTGGACAGGAGGCCAGAAAACTAGCCCTCCTCCTCAGGACCACGAACTGCATGACACTGTGGGGAAAAAAACAAAAAGAGAGAGATGTTGTGAACAAAACTTTGTGAAAGTGACATAAATTTAATGGGATGCTAGCTTCTTCAAAACCCCTCATTCTTGACTTACAGTTATTTTTTCAATCAAAGTCACTTCTGTCTTACGTTGTTTAATGGTGACTTTGGATTAAATCACTGAAACACAAACAAAGGCAAGCTCTAATAACAATTAGCAGTGATACTTTCATTAAAAACGTCTCTCCCACTGTTTTTGCTTTTTTCCCCACAGTGTCATCCAGTTCTTGGTCCTGAGGAGAACTCTGACTGTGGGGTTCAAAACACGTAGACATTTTCTAACTAACAAGTTGGTTGAGAGATAATGGGATATAGTGACCCTGCATGAAAATCTTGGTCCCTGATGAAGGCCCAGTGAAATACAGCATTTCCACCCCTAATTACGTTTTATTTTATAAGTATGGATAAATGTGATAAACAAAGTTTACTCCTTAATTATTGAATTTGAGAACAAGTACATTACAATTGGTCATTGATTCACAGATGGTGTTTAAAATGTTTCTGTAAGCCTTGTCTTTAAAGTCTATATAAGTTGATGTTGAGGTTTTGTTGACACAAGCACTCACAATGTCATGGAAGTGTTTAATAAATTTTGATTTCTTCTATTGGTTTAGAGTTCAAAAAGTATATGATGTGTAAAAATGTATTTACAATTTGATGATAAATACAAGATATAATAAAATATGGGCCCGCTAATTGAATTTCGAGATCACAAAGATGAATTGAATGTGTCAATAACTGACGTGTGTCAAGGTTTAATTTGTGGAATTTGAATTTATAGTGGCCTACCCTTGCTGACAAAAACGGCCCCATCCCCTTGGTAACTAACATTCTAAAAGTAGCATTTTCAATATTGTAATAAAAATCCTACAATACCTCTCATAGATTTCATAGATTCCAAACATGATATATCTACCTGCTCCCAATTGGAAATTACAGCTTATCAGATGGAATAAGGATGCCCCAATTTTATCCTATGGGAGGGGTAAGCCTCACAGTAGTACAAAACTAATTCAGGAGTTTTTCACTACCAGGACATGTGAAACCAAAAAGTACATGTCCAAACCATTAATTACAAGTCACCCTGAGTTATGGACTACTTAGGGCCTACGTTAAGGGTGCCTTATATGTAAAAAAAAAAGGGGGAGTTTAAGGCTTGGCAAGGGGGTTTAAATGCCAAGTCGACATGGCAGTTTAAAACTGCATTCAGGCTGCAATGGCAAGCCTGGAACATTTTTTAAGGTGCTACTTAAGTGGATTGCCCAATAAGTGCTGTAGGCCCCCTGGTAGCATTTAATTCACAGGCCCTGGGCATATGGTATACCTCTCTACAAGACACTTATACATCAATTAAATATATGTCAATTAGGTATATATGCCAATCAAACCCAAATTAGGGGAGTGAGCACAAACACTTTAACATTCATTACAAGTGGCAAAGTGCACTGAATCCTGAGGGCAACAAAAATGAAGTGTATCACAAATTGGACATAAGTAGGCAAAATGTTTGGGGGAATACCACCCTAAGGCTGAAAGGTCCAACACTTGTCCCACTAGCTAAAAGTAGGGCGAACTACCCAACCTCCTGGGAGTTCTCATCACTAAGGTGGGAGGACTTAGGCCTGGGAGGAGGACGCCGAGTTCCGCTACACAGAACTCTGCGAAGTGACCAAAATCTCTGCCGTGCAACGCTGAGTTCCACAAGCGGCGGAGTGCTTTAGGTTGTGCAGCTCGCACTGATTTTTAGCGCTGGGTGATTGTGCCACACTAGAAAATCAGTGCAAACAGCACCATGCGCAGCACAAGAGGCTGCTGCTTCTTTCTGCCTCTCGAGTAGATTTTCTACACAAGCGGCAGCTTTCTCAATGGAAACAGATGGTTTCTCAACGTAAGCAGTCGCGACCATCCACGATCGTTTGCGTTCAGGAAATCGCTGGGAGGTAGTCTAGCGTTTCTCGCTCGTGCTAGCCAACTTGATGCTGGCGAGCGAGGAAAAAACTTCGCTAGACCTCGCAGAGTAGAGATTTTTGGAACTCTGCGTGCTCCGCAGAGTGCGGAAAACTCTGCAAACTCCGCTAACTGAGCAGACTTCACCGTTTAGGCCTACTGGAGAGACAATTAGCATTGGAACAACCTAACCCAGATCTGTGTTACACTGTAAAGTCCATTCCCTGTAGGGAGATGGACCAGCTCAATAATTTTGGATTTTCACCCCTTATTTGCAATAGCCATCAGAAAGTCCTGTAGTCTGTCTGAAACCAGAAGTGAGTCCCAAACAAGTATGCTCTCAGCTTTTTCAGTGGCCAGACCACAGCAAAGACTTCTCTTTCAATAGTACTCCACCTCTGTTTCCTTGGGAGTAACCTCCTAGAGATAAAAGCTACAGGTTGGTCTAGGCCCTCATCATTGAGCTGTGATAAGACTGCCCCATGCCATGTTCTGCGGTATCTGTTTGTACTATAAATGTCTTGGAGAATTCATGGGCCTTGAGCACAGGGGCTGTGCATGTGGCCAGTTTGAAGAAGCCAAAGGCTACGTACAGCTCACCTTCTTGGGCTGCTTCTTGGAACTCAGCTCTATTAAGGGGGTAACAATGATACCATACCCCTTAACAAACCTCCTGTAGTATCCTGTGAGGCCCAGGAAGGCCCTCACCTCACTTGGGGGCTCCAAGGCCAGATTGGCCTCTATCTTGACCTGGAGGGGCTGCACCTAATCCTCGCCCACCAGGAGTCCCAAGTATACCACAGACCCCTGCCCTATCTGGCACTTATTGGCCTTGATAGTCAGGCCTGCATTTTGCAGGGTATAAAACACTTCCTTGAGGTAAAAAAGGTGGTCCTTCCAGCTGCTACTGAAGAGGGCTTTGTCATCCAAGTAAGCAGCACTGATGGCCTCAATACCAGCCACGGCCTGGTTCACCATCCTCTGGAAGGAGGCAGGGGCATTTTGCAGCCCAAAGGGCATCACTTTAAACTGAAATTGGCCCTCTGGAGTAGATAAGATTTACCTCTATTTAGCCCCTTCAGTTAGGACAATCTGCAAGTACCTGAAGCTAAATCTAAGGTATTCAGGAACTTGGCAGCCCCTAATCTGTCTATGAGCTCATCTGCCCTGGGGATGGGGTGAGCATCAGTTTTAGTAACTTAGTGGAGTCCCCTGAAGCCCACACAGACCCAGAGCTCTGGACCAGCACCTGTTGAGGCAGCTTTTGGTACCACCACCACTGGGCTACTAGAGTGCTCAATACCCCTAATTCCAACATCTTAGAGATCTTCTCTTTGATGCTGGCCCTCACTTTATAATACACCCTGTATTTTTTTGTTTTTGACAGGGGGCAGTCTCCAGTATCAATTTCATGCGTACACAGATGTGTAAGCCTAGGGGTGAGGGGAAACAGAAGGGCAAACTGTTCCAATAACTGGTGACAGTCCCTCTGCTATTCTGGGGTCAGGGTAGGGTAGAGGTTGATGCCCTACACTGACCCATCGTTCTCTTTTGATGAAAGTAGGTCAGGGAGAGGATCAATCTCCTCCTCCCCCCTATCATCTGTCACCAACAACATGTGACCCCAGACCTCTCATAGTGTGGCTTGTGATGGTTGATACAGAGGACCCTTAAGGAGTGTCTGGGGGTCTTGAAGGTCACCAAGTAGGTGGCCTCCCACTTCCTCTTAACTATCTCATAAGGCCTAGTTCATGGTATTGGAGGGCCCAGGCTCCACATGCTCCATTATCCACACTTTCTGCCTAGGATGAAATTCAACAGGGATAGCCGTCTGGTCATACCACTGCTTTATAACTTCCTGGATAGCCTCTAAGTTCCTCAGAAGCCTTCTTTCAGAACTTGGCCATCTGGTTTCTGAGGATAGCATGTAGGTTTCTTGGGAGTTGTTTTTACCCTTTTGTAAGTAGACAAAGAGGTCCCCTAATGATGACCATACAGAAGTTCAAAAAGAGTGAATCCAACCCACTTCTGTGCCAATTTTCTGTAGGCACAGAGCATGCATGGTAGGCGGACCTCCCATTTTCGCCTCATGGGCACATGTAGGCCCATAATCATGCCCTTCAGTGTCTTGTTAAATCTTACAACAAGCCCATGTGTTTGTGGATGGTTAGGGTTGGACAATATGTAAGTTATTCTACACTCCTTCCACATTGCCTTCATGTACACAAACATGCTGTTGGTACCCCTGTCAGACACCACTTCGTTGGGGAAAACCGCTCTGGAGAAAATCCCCATCAAGGCTCTAGCCACTGCAGGTGCAGCAATGATCTTCAGAGGTATGGCCTCTAGGTATCTAGTGACGTGGTTCACCAAGACCTGGAAAAACCTGTTGCCTAGGGCTGCCTTTCGATCCAAGTGTCTTACAATGTTGGTGCCCACCCTTTCCAAAGGAGTGCCAAACACAGGTAAGGGATTCAGGGGAACTTTCAGCTTTTTTCCTGTCCACAGGGCTGGCAGGTCAAACAAATCCTACAGAATGTATCTTAGGAGATCTTCAGCATGGGCCAGTAAACATGGGAAACAAGCCTGACAAAGTTCTTGTCCTACCCCAGATGTCCTGCCAGGGGTATTTCATAAGCCAGCCCCAGTAGAAAGCTCCTGTGGCATTGGAGGACTACCAACACACATGGAGCCCCATGCACAGGTGCCTTTGGCTCACTATACCAGAGGTCATTTTCCCAATATATGAGGTGATCTCCAGAGGTATCACCAGCTGCCTGGACTTCAGGTTGCCTCTTCATGCCCTCCAGCATTGGGCATTCCCTTTGTGCCTTGAGGAACTCCTCCCTGGTGGGTCCTACTTCTGCTTGCCATTCAGAAAGCTCAGGCAGGTCACCAAGGGAGGAAATGTCCTCCCCAGTAGGCTTGGGCGACCTCCTCCGGTGCCCCATCCACCCCCACTGTGTGACATTCAGGGGCTGGTTTGGTTTTCCAGACCCCTTGTCCTTCCCTTTCTTGGGAGCTGTCTGTGGCATTTTTTCAGGCTCCAGACCAGTATTGACTCTCTTCCTGGGAAACCATGGACATGGTGGTCACACAGACCCACTCAGGCAACCCCAACATATACAGGTGTGACCTTAGCTCTACTTTCTTCCAGGTACCGTGCTGAAAATCATTCCCTAATAGACAGTTCACAGTTATGCAGGCATAGCAGTGCTCACAGTTCAGAAGCCCAACCCACCCATTCAAAAGGAATCAGAGCCACAGTATAGTGCCTCTTCCAGTTGTCTGCTACCACAACCTGGTGGAATATATTGGGAATCACTTGTTCTTAGGACACCAGATGACAAGGTACTGTAGTCATACTGGCTCCTGTGTAGGGGTGGGCGAAGAATCCACTCCAGTGGTGGAGTTCACAGAGTTTTGCCCACTCTGTGCAGGGTTCTGAAAAACTCCACAAAGCGACGTGGAGTGGAGTTTTTTCTCTCGCTCAGCTCGCTAACATTAACTTTGGGAGCGCTATAAAATTGCGCCCTGGACCCCCTCCCAGCTAAATTTCTGAATGCGGGCAGTCGCAGCAGGTCACTAGCGCTAGCACTGAGAAAGCTGCCTCTCCAGTTGTAGCTGCTGCTCAAGAATAAAATCTACTCAAGCAGCAGCAAGAAGCAGCACCCTCTGGTGCTCCACATTATGCCGTTCCTGCTGATTATACAGCACAGAAGAAACTCTTTCCACTAAAAACCACCATCAACAGCGCAATTTACCAGACTATGTTGCTCGTGGAACTCCACGGATTACAGCTGAGTTTTTTTTGGCACTTCACAGAGTTCCGTGTGGCACAACTCCGTAAATTCCACCCAGACCTACTCCTGTGTTCCTCTGAGCCTCCACCCTCTGCCTATTGATTGTGACCTGCTGCCTATACTTAGAAGTATTGGAAGGCATGTTGGCTTTGGGCACCACTCCTTGTCACCCAGTAACACTAGGGTAACCTCACTGACTTCTCCCAACTAACTGGGACCATCTGGGACCATCTCCTGCCCAAGTACTACCCTAGCCAATCCTGGGGTTTATTGCCCACTGGGAGGCTATGCCCTCCTAGGGCATGAGGGATCACCCTTGATGTGCCTATACTCATAACACTCATAGCATTTGAGGACAGATTTGCTATAATTCATATCAGAGAAGCCTTTCTACTTGTGTCCAGATTGGGATTGGGGCCCTTTCCCTTGAGAACTAGCTTATGGGCCTTGAGAGAACTCATTCTTTTAAACTTTTTAACACCTCCTCCTTCCTCAGGAGGGCACCCTGAGAACTCTTTTGGGAGTCCTCCCTAGATGCCTTCTTGACAACCTGGTGCTGACCCAGAGGTACGCCTCATCAGCAAGCTTTCTGGGGTCAGTTAGCTTGCTAACTACCAGGTGTTGGTGCAGTTCTGTAAAACAGATAGTGAGTATGTGCTCCCTCAAAATTAGGTTGTACAACCCAATTAAATCATCTACCTTCCAGCCCTTCAGTGCTTCGCTGGAATAATCGAAGAAGTCTACCCAGGACTGGATTGGGAGTTTGTAGCTGTCCCTGAACCTCTGACAGTACTTTTCAGGGGTCAGCCCAAACTTGTTAGTATGAATCGCCTTCATGGGGGCATACTTGGCCTGGTCCTCTACCTCAAGGGTGAGAAGAGTGTCCCTCCCCACCGTGGGCAAGTACCTCCACAAAATACCCCCCTGTACTCCTTTGGGATCTTGTTTACCCTTAGAACTACCTCATGTGCTGGGAACAATTTATCTATATCCTCTCCCACAATGTAACTGGGCACCAGGTCCTTGGATATGCGGGCCCTCACCTCTCCAGTAGGCTCTGCTGGCAGGCTGCCGCCAATGTTGCAGGACTCCATCTGCTTTCCTCTTCAGTCTAGCTTCCTGAGACTGAGCTCATGGCCAGTCTCTCTCTTGCCATTCTCTCCTCAGATTCCAGTTTTAATTTGACTAGCTCCAGTGTGATTTGTCTCTCCTCCCTCCTGTCCTCCAGCTCTTGTGGAGTCAGGTTCCTGGCAGGCGCACAGCTCCCAGCTCCATCCTGGGGAACCGGGGCATCCTGGTCATCTGCTGGGGTCAAGTTGGGCTCTCCTGGTAGCTCCAGACCCTGGGCTGGGTCCTCTCCTCCCACATCCTCTATTTATGCTCCCGCCTCATCATTGCCATCATCATCCTCCATTCCTGAGATGGCTTGCCACCTCTTCACCTCCTCAAAGGCCACAAGAGCTACCTGGAGATTCAGTTTGGTAGCCTTCTCGTCTGCTTGCAGAGTTTCAGCAGCTCAGCCCTGCTGAGGGTGTCAAAGTTGCATGCGTCCATCTCCATCATCCATGGGACCATCTTCATGGTGCAAAAAGGAAGATAGGGCACTTCAATTTAGAAAACTGAAAAAATAGCCAATGTAAAATTACGGATGAATTTAAAAAAAGTTCACTCTGATGTCAAATTATTTATCTGAGATTTTTGTGTAACACAAATCACTAGATGGTACTCCACAAACACAAGTCCTGATCCACACTGCTGAACACTAATGTGAGAAATTGGGTTGTTGGTTCACTGGGGTGTGAACCTTGGTCAAGCAACAGCCACAATCCCTTGCATGGTGAACCACAAAAATTAATTACATTAACTTGTGCTCAACCCTGGTAGCTAGGCACAAAAAGCAGTCAGCCCTAACTTAGAGGCAATGTGTAAAGTGTTTATGCAGAACACAAACAGTAATAAAGTGAAAACACACTGGAGTTATGAATTTTTCAAATGTTTTAGTTAAAACTAGTGCCAAAAAGATCAAAGCGCCGACCACGGACATCTAGTCCTGTGAGGCTGGGTCAATTAACGGCTCTGTTGAAACCGGGGTGAGGGGCAGACTATTCTTCTCTATAGCTTCCCTGAAGACTTTTCCCAGAAAAGGAAATGGGACTGGGGGGCGTGAGCTTATAAAAACCCAAGTGGAAATCATCTTTCCCTGGGGCTTTGCCAGTTGCCATTGATTTAATAGCTCCTGCTATTTTTTCATCTGTAATCAGCTTCTCAAGGGTTTCTGAAAGTTGAGGTACATGAAGCCCTTCCATGAAACTATTCTCCCGGAGTTCATCTATATGAGTGGTTGTGGTATATAATGAAGAATAAAATGAAGCAAATGCTTCTACAATGTCCCTAGGACAGGTCAGGAGTTTGTCACAAGGCTTTTGAATAGCTAGGATGGCTGATTGGGCATCCTTTGTTTGAGTTCCAGTGCTAGAAGGTGTCTTGCATTTTCATTATGTTTGTATTGGCTACATTTCAGCCCTGTGACATAAAGATCTTGTTCAATTCATATTTCTTGGAAAGAAGGGGCATATTTACAATAAAGTGGCAAATGGTGTTTTAAGCCAAGAAGGCTAATGACACACTTCATCACTTTAGAAACGCAAGGCTGCACAATATTTACTAGACTATGGTGCAGCCCTGCTTTTCCCCCTGCGCTGGTGCTAACTTTAGCTGCCTAGTGCCAACGCATGCCTGAGGGGAAGATTGTTTATGTGCAGGACGGTCCTCCTTCCTGCACATAACCAATCTTTAAATGCCATGTTGTAACTGCTCTAACTAATGTTATTTACAATTCAACCTTTTTTGTTAGCCTGTGGAAAGACGTAGGTGTGGCCTGCAGCTGTGGTGTAAGTGAGCAAGGCTGCTCATATCCCAATCTAAAATGGAGGCCTTTGAGGAGCTCCTTTTCTTTGGCCTATGCCAGAAAGTCTGAAAATAAAAATGTCCCTCTTATAGGATACCAGGGTAAAGCTGCTGCAAATGTAATTATTTTGGATTCGGTCAAAGGGCGGGCCTGGGCGAATAACAGGTCAAGCGCAGCAGGAGGTGGCTTCCTGTAAAGAACAACACCACCTACACCTACCACTATTGAGCATCTTTATTTCCTTTGCTCTGTGGTATAAATGCATATGTAGCCAGCTCATAGGTGCCTGGTGCCAAGATCATTTGTCAAAGAGGACACAGGCTGTCTTGAAAGGTGATGGGGGAAATTAAACTATTAAGATTTTCAGTGTAAGTGATGTGATCCCCAAGTTCTTCCAGCAAAGCTGAGACAGCGATGCCTGCTTAGTCCTTGACAATTGAAAGGCAGAGAAATCCAGATTTTTCATTTTAGTGGTGCAACAGGCATAGAACATATGAGAAGGTAGCTACCATCAGCGTGGCCAAGCCTCATCTCAAGAGGTCAAGTTTCAAAGAGATAGAGACTTGTTAGTCTTGATGAGCCAGCCCTGCAAGCCCAGCCGCATAATATAACTGTGTCACAACAAGTACATTCACATTTCTACTCCATAAAAAGGCCATATAATAGAAGAATCTTGAGCAATAGCAGTGTAAACATTGTCATATGCAATGTTTACATGTAGTCACTATGCCCTAAGATACCTGGAAATCATCCTAATGAATGAAGTCCAATGCGGTCCTCTGGCACAAAGTGTGAGAGGACCTTTCATGTATTTTATTACCTCATGATGCTATCATTTCAGCATATTAAAACTGGGAAAGCAGAAATAATTGACAAAACAATTGGGAACTATGGTGTAATTAAATTACAGTGGATTGTGGGTAAGCTTAAACCTATATACTATAAAATAGGGATATCATTTATTTTGAAATGAATGGAAACTGATAGGTCATGGAAAAATGATTTTTCCACTTTAAAATGTTTTTAGGTTGGACAGGAACATATTCCTGAATATCCAATCAAGATGTGGGCTCTTTGGGGTGGATCTCTTTGCAGGCAGGCTGAACACACAACTGTCAAAATATTTCAGCTGGAGGCCGGACCCTCAGGCTTGGGGAGTGGATGCCTTCCTTCAGAATTGGAGAGGGTCTAACACCTTATGCTTTCCCTCCATTTGCCATGCTGCCAAGACTGCTCTTGCATGTACACCGGAGCAGAGATATCACGGTGCTGATAACACTCCTCTGGAGGTTACAGGACTGGTTCCCAATCATGCTAGAAATGACTATAGATTTCCAAATCTTAATATCAGCGTTCAGGGAAATAATTCTAGAACCTGAAGGAGAGTTACACTTTTTGCAGAGCAAGGGCTACTGGTACTGATGGCCTGGAGGATTTCAGAAACAGTGGCAAAACCCAAGCCTTTCGTCAGATGATTTTCAACTCATATCTAAGTCATGGGCAACTGGAGCAAGGAAAGCATATTGACTGGCTTGGGAGAAATGGGTTTGTTGGTGTCTTCTACGGAATTACGATCCCGTTTCAAATGATTTAGTCCATGTGGTTAATTACCTATCAGAATAATTTGCGTCAGGTCTCTGCTATATAACAGTTAATGTTTTCAGATCAGCTATAGCAACGGGTCATTGTTTGGTGGATCATGTCTCTGTGGCTCCGAGATTACTGACTAAGAAAATCATGCAAAGTATGCGAGTACTGAACCCACCTACTGCAAAATACACTGCTTATGGAATGTAAGAGATGTCCTAGCAAGTTAGGGCAAAAACTCTGGTCTGTCTCTGAAGCATATCTCTTATAAGCTTACAGTTTTACTCTGCCTGGTGTCCTTTAGATGGACGTCAGTTGTGAAGGCCTTGGATGTCACTAGCAGGGCCTAGCAACCTGAAGCAGTTTGCTTTTTTTTTTTTTTAAATGGAGCACAAAGACTATGTCAAGTTCAGTTTTTTACTCTTTCTTTCCACAGAATGAAAGTCTTTGCGTTGTGAAATGCTTGAAAGAGTATGAAAGGAGAACTGAAGGTTTGAGAGGAAATGCAACACAACTGTTAATATCTCATAGATGGCCTCATAGGGCTGTGTCTTCCCCAACCTTAGCAAGATAGGTAAAGGAGGTTATGAATGACGCCAGTGTGGATGTCACTATGTTTAGCGCACAATACCGTGGTGTGCATCAGCTTCCAAAGTTTCTCTATAGGTTGTCCATCACATCTACAGGTACTTCACCTTGAGGTGTACTGAGTGGGTAATCTTGGTTAGTATAGCCAGAACACCATGGTTAGTGTAGATTTACAACTCACGTTTAGGTCCTGAAGAATTGCCGTTAGATCACTCTGACATGAAGGCAAGAAACATGTTGACCACATGAGGCTGAGCGCAATACCCTGACACATAGCATCAGGTAGCCACCACTCTTATTTTAATCAGGATGGGAGTCAGTTTCATTAAAATTTAATTAGTCTGGACTCCCTTTCCTGTTTTAATTCACGATACACATCTACACTTGGTAGGCCCCTCACACCCATGGCACCATACGGCAAGGAATAAAAGATCTCCGCTAAAGAGCCCCTCATAGGGTGCCCATCAGGTATTGCAGTGCCAACCTGACGAGGAGCATGCCCTATGATGAAGCATGAGACCCAGCTGGCTGGGTGTGTGAGGGCCCTAATTCTGAAAGGAGGGATTCCCCTTTCCCCCTGTTCGTAACAGGACATCCTATCACCCTTTTATTCACTCTCTCCCTTCTTCGTTCACTGACCTACATAGGAACTACATACCCTTGTGGTTGTTCGATTTGTCTGAGCATGTATGCTGGACCTTAAATAGCCCATAGTCCCCTCTCTTTGATTTAAAAGGCCTGTGATCATACCTTTTAAGATCTTGTTGAATCATTCAACAAGCCCATTTCTTTAGAGATGGTATGGTGTGGAGAACTTGTAGTTTACCCCATCCTTAACCCACATGGCCTTCATGTATGTCAATATGAAGTTAGTGCTCCTGTCAGCCACAACCTCTTCGGAGAAACCCACTTGGATAAAGAATCTCATCAGTGCCTTGCCCACTTCAGGCATAGTCACTGACCTCATGGGTATTGCTTTAGGATATTGGGTGGCATGATCCACCAAGACCAGGATAAACCTGTTCCCTAAACTGTCTTGGGGTCCACAGGCCCTCTCATTTAAACACCCACCCTATCGAAGAGTATTCTCAAGGTTTTGCCCTACCCTAGATGTTCTGCCAGGGGGATCTCAAGGGTCAACTACAGTAGGCCAACCCTTGAGTTGACTCATTCTCCGGAACCTCAAGCTTGCTATACAGGAGAACATTCTCCTAATAAATGTGAAGATCACCAATGGTATCAATATTGGCCTGGGCCTCGGCCTGCCGCCATAGGCCCTCCAGAGTACGCACTCCTTCTTTGCCTTGCATAGTTCTCCCAGAGTTGGTCCTCCTTCCACTTGCCACCCAGCAAGCTCAGGCAGTTCTCCCAGGGCCTCTCCCTCAGGATCAGCATCCTCCATTTATAAAAGCAAACTACACTAATTTTGCATTCCCCTAATGAATATTCCAGCTCTGGAGGTGTGATTTGCTGTGGAACTGGCTTCAAGCCAATTTTAGCTCAGGAAGAATACTTCAGGTCAGTGATGGCCGGTGCAGGTAAGAGCCGTGGGGTGGGGGGGAGTTGAAAGACAATGATGAGGGAAAATAAAAGAAAAAGAAAAGAAAACCACTTGCCTTGCACTCGTCGCATCGCCGACTCAGCAATGCAGCGAGTGCAAGGTAATTGGTTTTCTTTTCTTTTTCTTTTATTTTCTCTCATAGTCGTCTGTTGACTCCCCCCCTGCCCCAACGCCCCACTGCTCTTACTTGCACTGGCCTTCTCATTGTTCCCGCCACTGCTGCCCCTGTGGCCCCTCACCCCTGGACAGACCCCGCTCCCGCCTCCCAGCCTCTCGTCCCTCCCCCTTCCCCTACTTAATTGCGGCCGCTGTGTGGTCGCGCCGCTGGCGCGCCAAAGGCAAGCCCGTCTGTGCCAGTCTGCGACCCGACAACGACCAGCGCCAGGGACCCTGGCTCTCCCACCATCCACCGCTACAACCCAGCCACCCTCCTCGCACTCAACCCCGGAAGAAACAACAATTGCCAGCAGCCCACGCCTAACAAGACCCACACCCAGTTCTCCTGCCACCACTGCTGCCAGGCATCCACCACCGCTCCGGCTGCCAACACCCCGACGCCCTAAGATGCATCCTCCTCAACGTGCTTTCCATGCACCAGCACGCCATGGAAATCTGGAACATCCTGGAGTCGCTCTCACCCGAAGTCGCCTTCTTCACGGAAACCTGGACCAATGCCTCCTCGACCCCCCGACATCGCCATACCGGATGGGTACAAAATCCAGAGGAAGGACCGCCCCAACCACCTGGAAGGAGGCATCGCCATCGCACACAAAAGCTCCCTCTGCCTCACCACCTCCAGCGAAAACTTCCCCACCACAGAACACCTGCAATTCCAGGTCCAAACCAGCCCTAACTCCACGCTCCGCGGCACCCTCGCCCACAGACCCCTCGGCCCGCGAGCACCCTTCGCCAACACCATCACCGACCTCATTGCACGCCATCGCCACAATGGACTACATACTCATCGGAGACCTGAACTTCCACCCCGACAACCTCAGCGACCCCAACTCCGCCGCCCTCCGTGACAACCTCACCAACATCGGATTGAAACAACTCGTCATCACACCGACCCACAAGGCAGGACACACTCTTGACCCCATCTTCGCTGGAGGTAGCAGCGTTCACTTCAGCCACACCACGCAGCCCCCATGGACCGACCACTATTACGTACACTTCTGCATTAACAAACCCATGCCACCTGAACCTGCTCCGCACCTTCCACATAGGAACTGGAGCAGAGTCACCGAAGAACAACTCAACTCCACCCTCAACAGCAACACCCCCTCCGCTGCAACCGACGCTAACCTCGCGGCCATGGAATTCCACACTTGGATCGCCAACTGCGCAGACAAGCTCGCCCGCTACACAACCCCGACAAGCAACGTCCCAGAAAAGCCGCCTGGTTCACCACCGATCTCCAGGAAGCCAGGCACACCTGCAGACGCCTGGAGAAGAACTGGAGAAACAGTAAGACACCCGAAGACCACACCACCTACAAGGACGCTATGACGGAATACCATCAAAGCATTAGAACCATCAAAAGGACCTTCATCCACAACAGAATCCTCGCCAACTCCAGCAACTCCAAGGAACTTTTCAGCGTCATCCAGTAATTCATACACCAAGCCCCACAGCGAAGCCACAGACATCACCCCCTCCCAGGACCTCTGCGACAAACTCGGCTCCTACTTCCACCTGAAGATAAAGAACCTCTACGACAACTTCAACGACCACACACCTGACCCCGCAGCCAGCCCGCCTGGCAGCAACGCCAGCCAGACCACCATCTCCGCCTGGACACCGATCATGACCGAGGAGACTGCCGAGACCATGAAAGGCATCCACTCCGGGGCCCCGATGGACCCCTGCCCACCCCACATACACCACAGAGCAGCCACCGCCATCGCACCAGCATTACAATGCGCCATCAACACCACCTTCAAGACCGGCTCCTTCTCCGATGAATGGAAATGTGCAGAAGTCAGGCCCCTGCTCAAGAAGCCCTCAGCAGACCCGACGGACCTCAAGAACTACCGGCCCATCCTGCTCCTCTCTTTTGCAGCTAAAGTCACTGAGAAGACCGTCAACGCAGAACTGTCAAGGTTCACCTAAGACAACGCCATCCTCGACCCTTCCCAATCTGGATTCCGAAGCAACCACAGCACTGAGACTGCCCTACTCACCGCTACTGACAACATCCACGCCCTCCTCGACCAAGGCCATACCACAGCCCTGATTCTACTCGACCTGTCAGCAGCCTTCGACACCGTCTCCCACTGCACACTCACAGCCAGACTACAAGATGCCGGCATACAAGGAACTGCCCTCGACTGGATCAGATCATTCCTCACCGGCAGGAGCCAAAGAATCATACTGCCACCCTTCCTCTCCGAACCCACGGAAATCAACTGTGGAGTCCCACAGGGATCATCACTCAGCCCAACCCTCTTCATCGTCTACATGGCTCCCCTCGCCGCCATCATCCGACGGCACGACCTCAGCATAGTCTCCTACGCCGATGATACCCAGCTCATCCTCTCCCTCACCAAGTACCCCACCAGACTCAACTTCCAGGAAGGAATGCAGGATGTCGCAGCCTGGATGAACAACAGCTGCTTAAAACTCAACTCAGAGAAGACAGAAGTCCTCGTCCTCTGAACCACCCCTTCGGCATGGAACAACAACTGGTGCCCCACCACCCTCGGTAGCCCCCCGACCCCCACAGACCACGCCAAGAACCTCAGCATCGTACTCGACTCCTCCCTCATCATGAATCGACAGGTCAACGCCATCACCTCCAGCTGTTTCAACACCCTCTGCATCCTCTGTAAGACCTTCAAATGGATCCCCCCTGAGGCAAGGAAGACAGTCACCTACGCACTCATCACCAGCAGGCTGGACTATGGAAACGCCTTCTACACCGGCATCAACAAATCCCTACTCCGCAAGCTCCAAACAATACAGAACACCGCCGCCAGACTTGTCCTCGGGGTCCCTCGACATGAACACATCAGCCAACACCTACACAAGCTCCACTGGCTCCCCGTCGAGAAAATGCCTACACAACACCGGACCCCAATACCTCAACGACAGAATCACCCTCCACGTTCCCAAACACAACATCCGCTCCACCAACCTCCTCCTCGCCGAAACCCCGTGCATTTGCAGAGCCAGAGCAGGGGGAAGATCCTTCTCCTACATCGCGGCCAAGACCTGGATCGAGCTCCCCACCGACATCAGACATGCCCCCTCCCTGAACACCTTCAGGAAGGCTCTGAAGACCTGGCTCTTCGACTGATACGAAACTGCTGCCCCCCTTCCCCCAGCGCCTTCAGACCCTCACAGGTGGGTAGTGCGCTTATAATTCCCCTGATTGATTGATTGATTGATTGGCTGTCACTACTTAAGGTCACAATTATCCAGGTCTCCCAATCCTAAAGAAACCCACAGCTGACACCAATAACTAGAACAACTCCTGGCTGGTCTCAACATTTCCTTTCTTGGAGAAAATGTTACATAGTTGAGTAGCTTCACAGCTATGCCTCCATATCCAGGCAACAAAACCTTTTAACCCTTTCCAATATATGTTTAGACATAGCTGCAGCGCAGAAAAGGCAGGGGTTGTTGGCGCTGCGAAATAGTCCAAGAAAAACTACCAAATGTGGTGAGAAGAACTGCCCTGCATGAGACCAGAGCACTGCAGCCGTCGGTGTATCTGAGCAAATGAATGACAATCAAGATTCTGATTTCAGCCTTTTCTGGTAGGCCTTCTACAAGTCGCTCTAAAAAATCATGGTTGTATTTAAATATTACGACCAATGGGACCATTAAATATTCAAAATAGATTTTGGCTTCTACACATATGAAATATGGTTCTGCTCTTGAATCTTTCTTTCCTGATGATTACTCCTTAACCGTGTCAGGATCCATAGCAAAACACAATCTAAATTGGACTTTATTTTTAAAATAATTGCTTTTGCTAGATTTATACAAAGGACTTATTTAAAAGCACAACATTCCAATTTAATGACTGTTTTATTGCAAGTTTCTTGTATTATACACACCTTAATATGTTTCTACAAATTCTTCACTGTGTAGTCACTTGAGCACTGAACACCTTTTATATGATACACCAAGAATGTATTTAAATATTATGGCTATGAATACTTTTGAAAATAACCATTGATGGCTAATTTTATTTTGCATCTGTGATTGTTTATATGACAATATGAATTTATTTGCATTATTTTCAGGCAAGTGTTTTCCCCACTAGGATCAATTGTGTCTTATAGTGTCTATTGCTCCTAATTCCAGGTGGCTTAAAAGCTGCCCTGTTTCATATCTCGCTTCAGTATTAATGTCAGGCATGTACCAATGAATCAGTTCTTAGACCAGATAGAACAATCTGAATAACATAGTTATCCATTATCAGTAGCCTCTGCAGTAATGGTATCAGAAGAATTAAGAGAGTTGAGGCCTCAACTGAGACATATTTCTCAAATCCGTACAGCATTTCAAGTCTCCTTTCTCCTGTTTTTCTTCACTTAACACAAACAGAAGCAAACAGAAACAAAATGTCAAGCCTCCGTGGCTAACTATTGGTCTTTCAACCAACTAATGAATTAACCTCACCTGCTGTCACTAAGATGTTTTGCAGGACAACATTCTTGTTTTTGTGGGGACTCTAGCATCACATGATCCATAGTCCTAGTCCTGATTTGTCCTCACATCACACCATCACAGAGTGCAGTCTATTGTCCCTTTTGAGTTAGATAAAAAATGAGTACCTACGCATGAATTTCAACTTGCCTTTAAATAAGTGTTAGAAATTGGGTTTCTGGTTGGCAGAGGTATGCACCCTGTCCAAGCAGGAACCACAATTCTAGTCAGGGTATGTCACAAACACCCTAAATTAACCTGTGCGCACCCTCTGTTAGCTAGGCACAGAGCAGTAAGGCTGAACTTAAGAGGCAATGAGTAAAGTATTTGTGCAACACTTCACACAGCAAAACAATTAACACACCACACAAAAAAGCTTGGTTAGAACTATAGAGCTTAATTTAATTAACAAAACAACACCAAAATGACAAACATCCAATGATTAGTACTGGAGTTATGAATTTTTAAAAAATAAACTGAAATATCGTGCCTAAAAGCATAGAGCGTCAACCGGGGATATCTAGTCGCCCTAGACCAGGCCAAATCCAACAGTTCAAGCCAACCACAATGGAGCACATGTCAAACATAGTCTCAGATAAGTCCAGCTGAAGTTTTACCTTCTCAAAAATTGTGCCAAGAGTCCCTTTCACAGGGAAGTTCACCTGGAGCAAGGAGAGCGTCACTGGTGGTGGTCCATGGCATTGTGGATGGATGGGCTGAAGCCTCGTGGTTGTGAAGGCTGTACTTGATGTGCAAAGAGGTGGACTTGCGGATGCTCGCACTGGATTTCAGTGCGAGCCATGAGGTACCGGAGATCATGCGCCTGCTTGCATTTGTGAAGAGCCCAAAAGCTTGACCTTAAGAGCTGCAGATTCACACAAGGGCCCAGGGACCTAAGAGGCGCTACTTGGGGGGTCAGGAACTTGTTGAGAACGGGTCCAGGTGCTGTGGGGAGCCTGTATTGTCCCTGAGGCTTAGATCAGGAGGCCAGCAGACTTGCCATTTGAGTCACTCTGGGGTCCCAAGTTCAAGATGGGTTTGAGGTCCAGATCTTCTTCCCCAGGAAAGAGAGCAGCAGGCAGACGGTCAGCACAGCAAGGCAGCAGCTTCTTCAGAGTGGCAGTCCAGCAAAGTGGCAGTACACCTTGGACCTGGCAATCACAGGTCCAAAAGTCTACTGAGTTGGTGGTGTCAGAGGCCCTATACCTATACCCACTTCAAAGGCCCAAAGTGGGCCTTTGAAGTGGGGGAAACTACAAAGAAATGCCTTTGAAGTGCACAGAGTCCCTGCCCTTCCTGGCCTGGATCCAGACTCTCTACAGGGGGGTATGCAGCCTTTGTGGGGGGGGGCAGGACTCAGCCTATTCTGGTGCAAGTGTGAGGCTGTTTTCAACTCCTGCCTCCCATCCTGCCCAGGATGGCCCATCAAGTCACATCTAAGCTCCCTTTAAGTGTTTCTGTCTAGAGGGAATGCACAAAGCCCAGCTGTCACCCACCCCAGACATGCATTCTGTGGTCTGTTTCAACCCAGAAGTGAGTATCAAACGGGTATGGTCTCAGCTTCTTCAGCGCCAGACCACATTAAAGGCTTCCCTCTCTATTGCACTCCACCTCTGTTCCCTCGGAGTAACCTCCTACTGATAATAGCTACAGGATGATCCAGGCCCTCTTCATTTAGTTGTGAGAGCATGGCCCCAATGGCATGCTCTGAGGGGTCTGTCTGATCTGGCGGGAATCAGTCTTGTGGGCATCAGTCTTGGTGACTGCATTGAGACCACAGTATTCTACACAGAACCTAAATTCAGGTGAGAAACCTGGAGGGGAAGTCTTGGGGACTGGACCGAGGGATGTGGGAGGGCTCAATAACCCCTAACAACAGCAACTTTGAGACTTCCTCCTTAATGCTGGCTCTCACCTTGTCAGACAACCTGTAAATTATGTTCTTCAAGTGCATGCTGTTACCAGTATCAATATCATGGGTGCACCATGTATTGAGTCCTGGGCTGAGATAGAATAAAGAAGCAAACTGCCCCAGCAATTTGAGGCAGTCTCTCTGTTGGTCTAGGATCAGTGTTGGGTAGAGGCTGTCACCCTCCACTGACCCATCCTGCTTCATGGAAGAAAGGAGGTTGGGGAGAGTTTCACTCTCTTCTTCCACCCCATCATCTGTGACCAGGAGCCTGGTAAGCTCAGACCTCTCAAAGTGGGGTTTTAGCCTATTGTCATGAAGACCTTAAAAGTGTTCCTGGGGTTTCTTGAGGTCCACCAAGTAGGTGATATCACTCTTGCACTCCTTCACCTCATAAGGCTCAGATCATCGGTCTTGAAGGGTCCTGGGCCCCCCGGGCTCTAACACCTATACTTTTTAACCAGGCTGAAACTCGACCAGAGTGGCATTCTGGTATACCATCATTTCATGTCCTCCTGGCTGGCTTCCAGATTCTCCTCTGCGAGATTCCGGAAGCATGCTGTCTGGTTACAGAGTGCCATCATGTAGCTGAGCACATCCTGGGGGGCTCTCCCAGGAGCTTGCTCTCAGCCCTCCTTCCCCGAACTGAGGGGTCCTTTCACAGGGTGCCCACACAGAAATTTAAAGAGGCTGATGCCAATCCACTTCTGGGGTACCTCCCTGTAGGCAAACAAAAGGCCTGGCAGGAGGATGTCACATTTCCACCTCATGGGCCCTAGCAGGCTCATAAACATGCCCTTCAGGGTCCTGTTGAACCTTTCAACAAGACCATTGGTTTGTGGGTAGTAAGGAGTGGAGAACTAACTAAGTTACCCCAGACTCCTTCCACATGGTCTTCATGTACAGTGACATGAAGTTGGTACCCCAGTCAGATACCACCTCCTTGGGGAAAACTACATGGAAAAAGATACCCATCAGTTCCCTGGCCACTTCAGGTGCAGTCACAGCCCTCAGCGGAAGAACATCTGTGTATTAGGTGGCATGGTTTACCAAGAGCAGGATAAATCTGTTGGCCATGGCTGTCTTGGGATCCAGAAGCCCTATGATGTCAAAGCCCAACCTTTCAAAGGATGAGGGCCCCAGCCTCTCTGTTCTCTCTAAACGACTTGGAGTGCACTCTAGGTGCACGAGTGATTGGATGCTGTGGTACCTTATGAGTCCCTAGTATATGGTACCTTAGGTACCAAGGGCATAGGTACTTCACAGGCCTACCAGGGGCTGAAGCATGTATTATGCCACCCCTGGGAAGCAGACTAAATCTGACACCACAGGCCTGCTACTGCAGCCTGGGTGAGGAGGTGCTAGCACCCCTCACTGAGATATAGGTTCCCTATATCTCCCCTGCACACACATTTAAACCTATCAGTCACCCCTAAGGCAGGCCCTATCAATCCTGAGGGCAGGGTGCTTAGTTTCTATGTGAGACGGTGCCTCTGCCTGAGCAGGGCCCCTCTGCAGCTCTCAGAGTCCATTCTCTGGGGCTGTTTGTGAATGCGGTCAAACCATATACTCTTAAGTGCATTATAACCTCGCGGTTAATGCTAACTTTGGAATGGCTGCATCAAAACATGTCGTGTTTGGTGTCAAACACCTTGGAATCATACCCCCACACCAGTAACTGGTGTGGAAGTATGATCCCACCCTTCTAGAGGGATAGACATGTACCTACTGTAGAAACGCGGTAGAATCCTGAAGAGCCCTGGCATCACAAAATGGATGCCACCAGTCACAGACACTGGGCTGCCCTCCTGCTGATGACCGAAACTCGCAGTGGAGGAAGCCCAACAATAGGTATCCTGTCCCAGGGAGGTGTGACCACCTCCCAGGCAGGGTTTAGTGTATTGGGGCTGGGTGGGTGCACTCCTAGAGTGGTTTGAAGTCCTGCACTGGGGGAGCAGAAGGCTCCTCTGTGCATACACCAGTTCAAACCGGCTCAGGAGCTACCTGCCCCTGCTCTGGCGTGAAACTGGACAAAGGGAAGTGGGTGTAGCCACCCACTCCCCTGACCCTCCCATAGGTGGGGTCTTAGAGCTAGTCCCTCCCTTCCTTTTTAGTATAAGGTAGGGAACCCTTGAACTTGCAAACTAGATCTCCCTGGACGATGCTCTACTGAAGAATCCTGGACCTTCGACGTTCCACTACCTCTGGAAGACTGAAGAATCTCCCTTGGAGTCAAGGAGTGACTCCCCTGCTTGGCAGGCACCAAAAACTGAAACGACGGTCGCAAACTATGCCGCTCCCGCCGGAGCCCGAGGTTCCTGCAGCCCAAGACAAGGATTTCCTAACTTCTCCAAGGCCATCGTGAGTCCCCAGCGAAGCTAAGGCAAGTGGACCCCACGAGTGACGAGGAAGCGCAGTCCCTGGGTACAGTGCACTATTGTTGAGTGCAACCCCTTCACAACATTCTACGAACTTGTGCTTTGGACCACGTATGGACCCAGTCTCTAGCAGGAATCTCTCTAAAGACCAGAGGCCTACCCTGTCTCGAGTGACCGTGGGCCCCTGTTGAAGGAATCCTTCTGAGTCGTCTTTGCGATCCCTTGCCAGCCAGCTTGTGGGTCCCCTGAAGACTTTTCTACAGAAACAAAGGGCTCCCCTAGTTGCTCCAGGCCTGCCCTGACTTCCCCAGACCTTGCTGGTCTGCACCATTGAGTTTTTGCTTTTTCCACAAGACTTGCTGCTACCAAGGCTTGTTGGCTCCAATCGGGTCGCCGACACCGCAGTCAGCTGCAGACTTTGTGGGACACGCTGAATCCAGCTCCTGGTTGTCCTCGACGCCCCCTGAACCTCGTGGCCGAAGAGTCAAGACACCTGTGAACGACCTGAATCTGTCGACGACGGTGGGCATTCATCTTCCTTGCCCCGGGTCACTGCCCAGTGACTTTGAACACTGTCCCCTCTGCTTTCAGGTCTTCCTTCTTCCAAATCCAGGCTTGGATTCCACCGGACTCTTCTTCTGGCTTCACAAGCAGCAAGTCTTCATTGGCTCCCATTGAAAACGACGCCGCGACCCGACACCAAAGGACACCTATGCACCCGGCTTCCCTGGGTGAGGTAACTCCAGCACTACGGTGCTCCTGTGGGTGTTGGCCCTAGAACTACTTACCCTGTAAGTGACTTGCTTGTAGCTACTCCCAAAGTGCCCTTAAACTCTTAATTTCCAACCGCGACTTGCCGCATTGAAGTCTACGGCGATCCGCGCCTGTGTTCACGCACTGCACGCGTCCCCCGTGGGTCCTTTACTTACCTACCTTGGGTGGTTTCGTGAGGCCCCCGCACTTCTGAAGGCCCTGGGCCTTGTCTCTTTGCAAGTCGTTGTTCTTAAGTCTTTTTTAGTATATGGTCTGGTACGCCCCTAGGGCCCCAGCCATATTTGTGCTTAATTTATTGTGAAACGTTGATTTGTGCATATGTTCCTGACTTCTAATCTCACAAGAGATTAGTAGAGAGTTGTTTAGTAATAAATACATATATATTTGATATATATACCTGTGTGGTGACTTTTCATTTGGTGATTCAAGAGATTGTGTGGTAAAACAAGCTGCTTTACATTCCTCCAAGACTTAGACTGAAGGCTGCTCTCCACAGCTACCACTAGGATAGCTTTCTATAAAGGTTGTCTTAAACCTACCTACCATAAGAGTCGAATTGTACTGGTGCAAGGTGTCCACTTTAACTAGTGAACAGCATATACCAGTCCAACTTCTCACATTGGTGGCAGCGGTGGGATTCCAGCTTGCTATTGTTTTACCAGAAAATCTCTATTTGAATTACTAACTGAAAACCACTAAAGGTACTCAAGGTACATATAAAGTCAAGCTTAGTATCAATAAGTTCTACTGAACTTAGAGCTGTGTGCCAAGGGATAGCACACCCTTTCTACAGCTCAAGCTAGTATCAGTAGGCCACAAACTAGTGTAGGTAGTACAACACTGCACAACACTAGAATGTCCTTAAGGGGTGGACCCAGTGGATCCACTAAGCCTCAGTATAAGGACATGACTTTCTTTGACTTGAAAGCCATGAGTGCTGAAAGGCACCTGAAGCTAGGACAGAGTCCCGCCACACTGCACCTGATAGATCTGCTGACAGCAGATGATCTTAGATTAGCTCTAGGAGCTAACGGGTCTGAATCAGTGAGTGGGTCAATTACAGTGTCTGGGTCAGATGATGGACATCAGGATGACCAAGACCCTGTGGTTGTAGGGCCAGGTCCCAAGGGGTCTGAACAGGACAGAGGAATTCTCCCTAAGAGAACTGACATAGTGGAGGAGAGGCCTAGGTCCCTTTCTAGGGAATATGAACACTCCTATCACTCTGGCAGAGAATCTGTCTACCAGAGGAACTCCTACTTCTCAAGAAGAGAGACCTCCTCTGACAGAATGTACAAACTGCTGCAGTATGAGGAAGCAAGGTTTGCCCTCAAAACCAAGCAGTTGGCATTAGATAAGGAAGCCCTGGAGCTCCAGAGAGCTTCTAGAAAAGAGGGGTTAGAACCCCCTAGTGGCAGCAACAGTGTCCCTAGAGGCAGAGAATATATTCCAGACCATAGGAACCTGAGCAAGGTTGTTCCTCCCTACCAGAGCGGGGATGATATCCATAAGTGGGTAACTGCTATGGAAAAGGCCTGTAGAGTACAACAGGTCCCCCAAAAGCAGTGGGCAGCAATCTTGTGGCTCTCCTTTTCAGATAAAGGTAGAGACAAGCTCCTCACTGTTAGAGAAGAGGATGCTGATGACTATGAAGTCCTGAAGAGTGCACTGATAGATGGGTTTGGCTTAACCACTGAGCAGTACAGGTTGAAGTTCAGAGACACCCAGAAGGCACAGACTCAGGACTGGACTGACTTTGTAGATTGTGCAACCAAGGCTCTGGAGGGTTGGCTGGTTGGCAGTAGGGTTACTGATTTCAAGGGATTGTATAATCTAATGATGAGAGAACAGATCCTTAATAATTGCCAGAACCAGTTGTTGCATCAATACCTGGTGGACTCAGATCTGACCTCTCCCCAAGAATTGGGAAAGAAGGCAGACAAGTGGGTCAGAACCAGGGTGAGGCAGAAAACCCAAAACCAAGGGGGTGACACAAAGAAGCAGGATTCTAAGGGCTCTGAGAAAAGTGGGGATAAGTCAAAAGACCAGAAGTCTTCACAAGGGCCCCACAAATCTGCATCTGGTGGGGAGTCACAATCCAACAAGGGAAAAGGCCAAAGAAGCCCTGGTGCAAATTCTGTAAACAGAAAGGGCACTGGACTTCTGATTGTAACATGTCCAAAGACTAAACCACCACCACTCCTGCCCCTAAGGCAACTGTTCCCCCTAGTTCAGCTACTGGTGGAGGTGGTACTCAGAATAAGGGTGTAGTAGGGTTGACCCTGGGTTCTGAAGTGGACTCTGGCCTAGTCAGAGTACCCACTCAGGCAATGCTGATTTGTGATGGAGACATTGACATGTCCTTCCTGGTGAGCCCCAGTAATCTGGGCAAATACAAACAGCAGCCTGTAATAAATGGCAAACAGGCTTTGGCATTTAGGGACACAGGTGCTAGTGTCACCATGGTGGCAGAGGATCTTGTGGACCCTGGACAGATCATCCTGGGCGAAATGTACCAGGTGACCAATGCAAGCAATGTCAGGACCAACCATAGTCTGGCAGTTGTGAATTTCTCCTGGGGAGGGGTAACTGGCCTCAAGAAGGTGGTAGTCAGTGCAGACCTCCCTGTAGAATGTCTATCAATCAATCAATCAATCACGGCATTTATAGAGCGCGCTACTCACCCGGGAGGGTCTCAAGGCGCTGGGGGAGGGGGTAAGTTACTGCTCGAACAGCCAGGTCTTGAGCTGCTTCCTGAAGGCGAGATGGTCCTGGGTTCGCCGAAGGTGAGTGGGGAGGGAGTTCCAGGTCTTGGCCGCCAGGTAGGAGAAGGATCTTCCTCCGGCGGTGGTTCTGCGGATGCGTGGTACGGTGGCGAGGGCGTGGCTGGTTGATCGTAGCTGGCGTGTGGGCGTGTAGAAGGACATGCGGTCGTTGAGGTACTTTGGGCCCAGGTCGTGGAGGGCCTTGTGTGCGTGGGTGAGGAGTCTGAACGTGATTCTCTTGCTGACGGGGAGCCAGTGCAGGTCTTTCAGGTGTACGGTGATGTGGCTGTGTCGGGGGATGTCCAGGATGAGTCGTGCGGAGGCGTTCTGGATGCGCTGGAGTCTCTTTTGAAGTTTGGCTGTGGTTCCGGCGTAGAGGGTGTTCCCATAGTCCAGTCGGCTGGTGACGAGTGCCTGGGTGACGGTCTTCCTGGTTTCAGTGGGGATCCATCTGAAGATCTTGCGGAGCATGCGCAGGGTGTTGAAGCATGAAGATGAGACGGCGTTGACTTGTCTGGTCATCGATAGGGAGGAGTCCAGGATAAAGCCCAGGTTGCGTGCGTGGTCCGTTGGCTTGGGTGCGGTGCCCAGGGCCGGGGGCCACCAGGAGTCGTCCCAGGCGGAGGGTGATGAGCCCAGGATGAGGACTTCCGTCTTGTCTGAGTTCAGTTTAAGGCGGCTGTTCCTCATCCAGTCGGCGACGTCTCTCATCCCGTCGTGCAGGTTGGCTCTGGCGGTGGTGGGGTCGTTGGTGAGGGAGAGGATCAGCTGGGTGTCGTCGGCGTAGGAGATGATGTTGAGGTTGTGTCGGCGTGCGATGGCTGCGAGGGGGCTCATGTAGACGTTGAAGAGGGTCGGGCTGAGTGAGGATCCTTGTGGAACGCCGCAGATGACTTCGGTGGCTTCGGATCTGAACGGGGAGAGGCGGACTCTCTGGGTTCTTCCGGCGAGGAACGAGATGATCCATTCCAGTGCTTTCTCTCGGATTCCGATGTTGCTGAGGCGCTTCACTAGGGTGCGGTGGCAGACGGTGTCGAACGCCGCGGAGAGGTCCAGGAGGATGAGGGCAGCTGTTTCCCCGTTGTCGGTTAGGGTTCTGATGTCGTCGGTGGCTGCGATAAGGGCGGTCTCGGTGCTGTGGTTGGCCCGAAACCCGGACTGCGAGGGGTCGAGGGATCCATTCGTCTCGAGGAAGGCGGCAAGCTGTCTGTTGACGGTCTTCTCGATGACTTTGGCCGGAAACGGAAGGAGCGAGATGGGGCGGTAGTTCTTGAGGTCGGTGGGGTCCGCCGTTGGTTTCTTCAGGAGGGCGGTAAGCTCGGCGTGCTTCCAGCTCTCCGGGAAGGTGGCGGTGTGGAAGGAGGAGTTGATGATGTCCCGGAGATGGGGTGCGATGGTGGCGTCGGCTTTGTTGAAGACGTGGTGTGGGCAGGGGTCGGTTGGTGATCCGGAGTGGATGGAGTTCATCGTGCGGGTGGTGTCTTCGGTGTTGATCGGGGTCCAGTTGCAGAGGGTGGTGGTGGCGGGCATTGGTTCGGCGGTAGGGTGCGTTGTTTGTGCGTCGAAGCTGTTGTGTATGTCGGTGATCTTGCGGTGGAAGAACGCGGAGAGTGAGTTGCAGAGGTCTTGCGAGGGGGTGATGTCGTTGTTTCCGGCGCTGGGGTTGGAGAACTCTTTGACGATGCTGAAAAGTTCCTTGCTGTCATGGGCGTTGTTGTCCAGTCGTTCTTTGAGTGCCGACTTCTTGGTGGCACGGATCAGCTGGTGGTGTTTGCGGGTGGCGTGCTTGAGGGCGGTCCTGTTGTCTGTGGTCTGGACGAGTCGCCAGGTTTTCTCGAGAGTGCGGCAGTTCTTCTTGGATTCCTTGAGTTCGTTGGTGAACCAAGGGGTTTTCTTGCTTCCGGGTCTGCTGGGAGGGTTTTTTAGTGGTGCGAGGTCGTCGGCGCAGGCGGTCAGCCACTTGGCGAGGTTGCTGGCTGCTTCGTTTGGGTCTATTGGGCAATGATCTAGAAACTTCAGCCTGGTCTGAAGTAGAGTTATGGACTCATGCTGAGATGTTGGGCATCCCTGCAAAGGTATTTGCTGTGACCCGGTCACAGGCCAAAATGCATGACACTGAACCAGCTCTGGATCCTGAAACCATGGACCAGATGCTTCCCAAGAAGAGGAGCAGTAGGGGTAAGGCAGTGCCTTCCCCTCTGTCTCAGATCACTGATTCCCCTCTTGAGGGAGGAGGAGCAGATCCTGAAGAAGGAACTGCCCCAGAGGAACTTGAGCCTGACCAGGTTGAGTTCTTGGGGGCAGGGGGCCCTTCTAGGGAAGATCTGAGTAAGGAGCAACAGTGCTGCCCTCTCTTGAACCCCTCAGACAGCAGGCTGCTGCTGAGGCTGCTGGGAGTGCTAGTGGGTCCCATAAAGTTTATTGGGATGAGGGACTCCTATATTCTGAGGGTAGAGATCCAGCCCCTGGAGCCACCAGGAGGTTGGTAATACCTCAGAAGTTTAGGGGGTTCCTCTTGACCCTAGCACATGATATCCCTTTAGCAGGTCACTTGGGCCAAAACAAGACCTGGGACAGGCTTGTTCAACATTTTCATTGGCCACATATGTCAGAGGACACAAAGGAGTTTTGTCGCTCCTGTGTCACATGCCAAGGCAGTGGCAAGGCAGGTGGCACCGCAAAGGCCCCCCTGATACCACTACCTGTGGTGGGGGTACCCTTTGAAAGGGTAGTGATTGACATTGTTGGTCCCCTTGACCCTCAAACTGCATCTGGGCACAGATTTATCCTGGTGGTAGTGGATCATGCCACCAGGAACCCAGAGGCAATTCCCCTGAGGACCACCACAGCCCCTGTGGTGGCAAGAGCCCTCATTGGAGTTTTCCCCAGAGTGGGTTTCCCAAAGGAGGTCATCTCTGACAGAGGTACAAACTTCATGTCAGGATATTTGAAAGCAATGTGGAAGGAGTGTGGTGTAACTTATAAGTTCACCACCCCCTATCACCCACAATGCAATGGGTTGGTAGAACCGTTCAACAAAACCCTGAAGGGAATGATTAAAGGACTCCCAGAGAAGCTTAGGCGGAAATGGGACCTTCTTCTTCCCTGCCTGTTGTTTGCATACAGAGAGGTTCCACAGAAGGGGGTTGGTTACAGCCCATTTGAGCTTCTGTTTGGGCATCCTGTAAGAGGTCCATTATGTTTGGTAAAAGAGGGCTGGGAGTTATCTCTCCAACCCCCCAAACAGGATGTGATGGACTATGTACTTGGTCTCCGCTCCAGGATGGCCGAATACATGAAGAAGGCAACCAAAAACCTGGAGGCCAGCCAAGAATTACAAAAAGCTTGGCATGACCAAAGGCTGTGCTGACTGTGTACCAGCCAGGACAGAAAGTGTGGGTGTTGGAGCCTGTGGCCCCAGCAGCCCTCCAAGACAAATGGAGTGGCCCCCATACATTAGTTGAGCAAAAGGGAGAAGTCACCTATCTGGTGAATCTTCGAACTCCCATGAGCCCCTGAGGGTGCTCCATGTCAACAGATTGAAGCCATATGTTGACAGGGCTGACATGGGCTTGCTCATGGCAACTGATGAGGAACAGGAGGAGGAGAGTGACCCTCTCCCTGACCTGCTCTCACAGAACCCTGATGATGGGTCAGTAGATGGTGTTGCTTTGGCAAGCGGCCTCACTGACCATCAGCAAACTGAGTGCAGACAAGTTCTGCAGCAGTACAGACATATGTTTAGCCTGACCCCTAGTCAGACTACCTGGTGCGCCCATGAGGTGGACACTGGGGACAGTCTGCCTGTCAAGAGTAAAATCTACAGGCAACCTGACCATGTCAGGGACTGTATCAGGACTGAAGTCCAGAAAATGTTGGAGTTAGGTGTGATTGAGCCTTCAGATAGCCCTTGGGCTAGCCCAGTAGTCCTAGTACCCAAGCCTCATACCCAGGGTGGTAAGAAAGAAATGAGGTTTTGTGTAGACTACAGAGGCCTCAATGCAGTCACCAGGACTGATGCCTATCCCATACCAAGGGCAGATGAGCTGATTGATACTTTGGCCTCAGCCAAGTATCTGAGTACATTTGACCTAACAGCTGGCTACTGGCAGATCAGGTTAGCTGATGATGCAAAAGCCAAAACAGCATTTTCGACCCCTGGTGGGCACTACCACTTTGTGGTGATGCCCTTTGGATTGAAAAATGCACCTGCCACTTTTCAGAGGTTGGTGAACAAAGTTCTGGCAGGGATGGAAACTTATTGCTCAGCTTATCTAGGTGATATTGCTGTCTTTAGTTCCTCCTGGCAGGATCACCTGGTCCACCTCAGAAATGTTTTGGAGTCTCTGCAGAAAGTTGGCCTCACTATCAAGGCCACTAAGTGCCAGATAGGGCAGAGTCAGGTTGTGTACCTGGGCCACCTTGTGGGTGGACGCCAGGTTCAGCCTTTACAGAGCAAAATCCAAACCATAATGGAATGGGTTGCTCCAACCACCCAGACACAGGTGAGAGCCTTTGTAGGCCTGACTGGGTACTATAGGAGGTTTGTGAAGGGATATGGATCTATAGTGACCCCTTGAATGATATGACCTCAAAGAAAATGCCAAAAAGGTTCAGTGGACAGCTAGCTGTCAGAAGGCATTTGAAGACCTAAAGCAGGCCATGTGCACTGCCCCCATCTTACGGAGTCCAGACTACACCAAAAAGTTCATTGTCCAAACAGATGCTTCTGAGCTGGGTGTGGGAGCTGTACTGTCTCAACTGAATGATGAAGGTCAAGACCAGCCAGTAGCTTTTATTAGCAGGAGGCTGACCCCTAGAGAGAAACGTTGGTCAGCTATAGAGAGGAGGCCTTTGCTGTGGTGTGGGCCCTGAAGAAGCTGAGGCCATACTTGTTTGGCACTCACTTCATAGTTCAGACTGACCACAAGCCCCTCCTATGGCTTAAACAGATGAAAGGTGAAAACCCAAAACTTTTAAGGTGGTCCATTTCCCTACAGGGGATGGACTATACAGTGGAACACAGGCCTGGGACCCAACATGCCAATGCAGATGGACTCTCAAGGTATTTCCACTTAGAGCACGAAGACTCAACTGGTCAAGGTTAGTTTAGTGTCCCTGCATGTGGGGGGGTTGTGTAGGAGAGTAGGATCTGCCTCTTATGTTGCCCCCACTTTTTTCTGATGTTTACACTGGTTTCTAGCTATAGTCTGGCTGGGACCCTGCCAATCAGGGCCCCAGCCTCTCTGTTCTCTCTAAACGACTTGGAGTGCACTCTAGGGGCACTAGTGATTGGATGCTGTGGTACCTTATGAGTCCCTAGTATATGGTACCTTAGGTACCAAGGGCATAGGTACTTCACAGGCCTACCAGGGGCTGAAGCATGTATTATGCCACCCCTGGGAAGCAGACTAAATCTGACACCACAGGCCTGCTACTGCAGCCTGGGTGAGGAGGTGCTAGCACCCCTCACTGAGATATAGGTTCCCTATATCTCCCCTGCACACAGATTTAAACCTATCAGTCACCCCTAAGGCAGGCCCTATCAATCCTGAGGGCAGGGTGCTTAGTTTCTATGTGAGCGGGTGCCTCTGCCTGAGCAGGGCCCCTCTGCAGCTCTCAGAGTCCATTCTCTGGGGCTGTTTGTGAATGCGGTCAAACCATATACTCTTAAGTGCATTATAACCTTGCGGTTAATGCTAACTTTGGAATGGCTGCATCAAAACATGTTGTGTTTGGTGTCAAACACCTTGGAATCATACCCCCACACCAGTAACTGGTGTGGGAGTATGATCCCACCCTTCTAGAGGGATAGACATGTACCTACTGTAGAAACGCGGTAGAATCCTGAAGAGCCCTGGCATCACAAAATGGATGCCAGCAGTCACAGACACTGGGCTGCCCTCCTGCTGATGACCGAAACTCGCAGTGGAGGAAGCCCAACAATAGGTATCCTGTCCCAGGGAGGTGTGACCACCTCCCAGACAGGGTTTAGTGTATTGGGACTGGGTGGGTGCACTCCTAGAGTGGTTTGAAGTCCTGCACTGGGGGAGCAGAAGGCTCCTCTGTGCATACACCAGTTCAAACCGGCTCAGGAGCTACCTGCCCCTGCTCTGGCGTGAAACTGGACAAAGGGAAGTGGGTGTACCCACCCACTCCCCTGACCCTCCCATAGGTGGGGTCTTAGAGCTAGTCCCTCCCTTCCTTTTTAGTATAAGGTAGGGAACCCTTGAACTTGCAAACTAGATCTCCCTGGACGATGCTCTACTGAAGAATCCTGGACCTTCGACGTTCCACTACCTCTGGAAGACTGAAGAATCTCCCTTGGAGTCAAGGAGTGACTCCCCTGCTTGGCAGGCACCAAAAACTGAAACGACGGTCGCAAACTACGCCGCTCCCGCCAGAGCCCGAGGTCCCTGCAGCCCAAGACAAGGATTTCCTGACTTCTCCAAGGCCATCGTGAGTCCCCAGCGAAGCTAAGGCAAGTGGACCCCACGAGTGACGAGGAAGCGCAGTCCCTGGGTACAGTGCACTATTGTCGAGTGCAACCCCTTCACAACATTCTACGAACTTGTGCTTTGGACCACGTATGGACCCATTGTCTAGCAGGAATCTCTCCAAAGACCAGAGGCCTACCCTGTCCTGAGTGACCGTGGGCCCCTGTTGAAGGAATCCTTCCGAGTCGTCTTTGCGATCCCTTGCCAGCCGGCTTGTGGGTCCCCTGAAGACTTTTCTACAGAACCAAAGGGCTCCCCTGGTTGCTCCAGGCCTGCCCTGACTTACCCTTGCTGAGTGAGTTCCCCAGACCTTGCTGGTCTGCACCATTGAGTTTTTGCTTTTTCCACAAGACTTGCTGCTACCAAGGCTTGTTGGCTCCAATCGGGTCGCCGACACCGCAGTCAGCTGCAGACTTTGTGGGACACGCTGAATCCAGCTCCTGGTTGTCCTCGACGCCTCCTGGACCTCGTGGCCGAAGAGTCAAGACACCTGTGAATGACCTGAATCTGTCGACGACGGTGGGCATTCATCTTCCTTGCCCTGGGTCACTGCCCAGTAACTTTGAACACTGTCCCCTCTGCTTTCAGGTCTTCCTTCTTCCGAATCAAGGCTTGGATTCCACCGGACACTTCTTCTGGCTTCACAAGCAGCAAGTCTTCATTGGCTCCCATTGAAAACGAACCTCCGACCCGACACCAAAGGACACCTATGCACCCGGCTTCCCTGGGTGAGGTAACTCCAGCACTACGGTGCTCCTGTGGGTGTTGGCCCTAGAACTACTTACCCTGTAAGTGACTTGCTTGTAGCTACTCCCGAAGTGCCCTTAAACTCTTAATTTCCAACCGCGACTTGCCCCATTGAAGTCTACGGCGATCCGCGCCTGTGTTCACGCACTGCACGCGTCCCCCGTGGGTCCTTTACTTACCTGCCTTGGGTGGTTTCGTGAGGCCCCCGCACTTCTGAAGGCCCTGGGCCTTGTCTCTTTGCAAGTCGTTGTTCTTAAGTCTTTTTTAGTATATGGTCTGGTACGCCCCTAGTGCCCCAGCCATATTTGTGCTTAATTTATTGTGAAACGTTGATTTGTGCATATGTTCCTGACTTCTAATCTCACAAGAGATTAGTAGAGAGTTGTTTAGTAATAAATACATATATATTTGATATATATACCTGTGTGGTGACTTTTCATTTGGTGATTCAAGAGATTGTGTGGTAAAACAAGCTGCTTTACATTCCTCCAAGACTTAGCCTGAAGGCTGCTCTCCACAGCTACCACTAGGATAGCTTTCTATAAAAGTTGTCTTAAACCTACCTACCATAAGAGTCGAATTGTACTGGTGCAAGGTGTCCACTTTAACTAGTGAACAGCATATACCAGGCTAACTTCTCACATGGCCCGGAAAAGTGAGTGACAAGCCGGTCAGGGTACATCATGAGCCAGCTCTAGTAAAAAGGCCCTGTAGCACTGGGGGACCACCAACAAATGGGTTGCACCAGGCTCAGAAGCCTTAGGCTCACTATACAGAAGACCTTTCTCCAAGTAGATCAGGTGTTTACCAGAGGTGTCACCAAATGCCTGGGTCTCAGACTGCTGCTGATGGCCCGAAGAGTAGACATTCCCTCTACGCCTTGGAGAACTCTCTGGTGGGACCCCCTTCCTGCTGCCAGTTTGCCAGCTCAGTGGTTCTGCCACCAAGTAGCTTTAGAAAGCGTCAACAATTATTTTTACAATTGGTCCCTCTACTCAGATGAGACTATCATTTAATGACGAAAGTCCAAACCAAGTCCAAAACAAAAGAAACTCATGTACTTCTGAATAGATGTATGATTTTATAGCAATTTCGTGAAAGTTGTGTACTCAAAGATGAGAACTACACATATATATGCACACACAGATATACACTATGGGCCTGATTCACAGAACTAACTTACGTCAAAAACGTAAAGTTAGTACTTTTTGGTATTCACAGAATACACTTACTCATTTTGGTATTCACAGAATGAATTTACTCATTTCGGTATTCACAGAAGTTAGTAGTCCTAACTTTAGGACTCCTAAATGCCTTCTGTGAATACCGAAAGTCTTAAAGTTAGGATTTTTCTCAGTTTAGGAGTAGTAAAGTTAGGACTCCTAACTTTACTACTCCTAAACTGAGAAAATCCTTACTTTAAGACTTTCGGTATTCACAGAAGGCATTTAGGAGTCCTAAAGTTAGGACTCCTAACTTTACTACTCCTAAACTGAGAAAAATCCTAACTTTAAGACTTTCAGTATTCACAGAAGGCATTTAGGAGTCCTAAAGTTAGGACTACTAACTTCTGTGAATACCGAAATGAGTAAGTTCATTCTGTGAATACCAAAATGAGTAAGTGTATTCTGTGAATACCAAAAAGTACTAACTTTACGTTTTTGACGTAAGTTAGTTCTGTGAATCAGGCCCAAAATAACTACAATTGTTATCAAATTAATGACGTGAAGTGAAAACAAAGAAATATATTTACATGTCACAACACATTATATACATAACAAATGAACATATATTCAAGACATACACTTAGACACAGTGTGAGGTATATGAAAATATGTTTCAACCCAACTAGCAATTAGTCTAGTTATTCTTGATTGTTCTGGGTGAACACTAACACTTGATAGTGTGTGTCGACGTTTCGACCCCTGGGCAATAGTGCGATTGAACGTGAACGTGCCTTCAACTCTCCGGCGTCTAGCGCTCGGGGTCTTCAAATATTCATCAAAACTCCACTAATAGGGCAATGTTTGTTGGGGCCGATCACCTCCATACAAAACTCCCTAGTGGTACAGCGGGCTAATTATTTCCTCCGAATTCTCTCTGGCACTGAATGTCCTACAATGAATATCCGGGAACTGCCTTGGAAGGCTAGACGCCGGAGAGTTGAAGGCACGTTCATGCCACTGGCTACTAAAACCAGCTGATAAGGAGAGCTGCTTTTGATTCAGGTCAACTACCTTTTTGTACAAGCTGCCGTGCTGTCAATACCCTTTATTTGAAAGCAGGTGGAATCTTATCGAAGGCCACACACAGACTCTATACATAGACCTGAAGTAGACCCCCCACAGATGATTATATAATCGCACTATTGCCCAGGGGTCGAAACGTCCACGCACACTATCAAGTGTTAGTGTTTACCCAGAACAATCAAGAATAACTAGACTAATTGCTAGTTGGGTTGAAACATATTTTCATATACCTCACATTGTGTCTAAGTGTATGTTTTGAATATATGTTCATTTGTTATGTATATAATGTGTTGTGACATGTAAATATATTTCTTTGTTTTCACTTCACGTCATTAATTTGATAACAATTGTAGTTATATAGTGTATATCTGTATGTGCATATACATGTGTAGTTCTCATCTTTGAGTACACAACTTTCACGAAATTGCTATAAAATCATACATCTATTCAGAAGTACATGAGTCTCTTTTGTTTTGGACTTGGTTTGGACTTTCGTCATTAAATAATAGTCTCATCTGAGTAGAGGGACCAATTGTAAAAATAATTGTTGACGCTTTCTAAAGCTACTTGGTGGCAGAACCACTGTTCACTTAATGTACGAATCCCCAGGTTCTGCACATAACTGGGCTACCCCATTGCTTTATATTGAGTTTGCCAGCTCAGGCAGGTTCTCCAATTTTGCCACATCCTCCCCTGAAGGTTCTGGGGTGTCCCTCTCAAGGTCAGCATCCTCCCTGACCATGGGAGTCTAAGGAGCAGGTTACCTGCACCCCTGGCCCTTCCTCTTCTTGGCAGGCACCTTGGTCATTCTTTCAGGCTCCAGGTCCTCCTGACTACCATCTCGGGCAACCCTAACATCTCCAAGTGGGACCTGAGCTCCATCTCATTATAGTTGGTATTCTCCAGGTCATTGCCAAGCAGACAATCCACAGGCATGGACAGACTCACAGCTACCCTGTGACCTCCCACATTCAAAGGGAACTAGAGCCCCTGGGTAGGGACTCTCACAGTTGTTAGCTGCAGCAATTTGGTGGAACACATTAGGGTCTACCAGCTCTGAGGCCACCAGATGACATTTGACAGTTGTCAGCTGGCTCCAGTGTCTCTCAGAGCCTCCACCCTCTGCTCATTGATGGTGACCCACTGCCTGTCTTTCCTAGTATTACTAGGAATGTAAGTACTCTGCATCATCTCTCCATCACCCAGGGACACCAGGGTAACATCTACTCTGTCCTCCATGGACTAAAAAAGATTGGTTACGGAAGAGATGAAAATGATGGTGGCTCAGGAACTGAGCTTAATAGAGCTGGACATCAAAGCCAGGAGGGCTAAGTCCAGCCAAGATGGTGGCAGCATTTCTTCAGTGTTCTCTTACAGGAAGGGTACACATACCCAAGGTTCTGATGTCTGACTTTGTGCAGGGAGACAACATAAACAGATTGTTTGAGGCCTATGACATTGCTTTGCAGATGCACAAGGTTTGTGAGGAGGATTAGGGAGCTAGTCTGTGGAGGCATATGCCTAGTGACGGGAGGGATGCTCTATTGATCACAGAAGTGAGTGGCACAATGAGGTATCCCCCCATAAAGGAGTCCTTAATCAGGAAGTTTGGCCTGGCCACTAAAAAGTACAGACAAAAGTTCAGGGAGAGTCAGAAGCTATCTCAACAGACCTGGGTGGATTCTGTAGCTTCCGTTTGCAAGGCTCTGGATAGTTGGGTGAAGGGCAGTGAGGTAAAAGATTACATGGAGCTGTATAATTTGTTTGCAAAAGAGCATATGTTTAATCTTTGTTTTCCAGATCTGTGTCAATACTTTATTGACAGTAAGCTCTCTGACCCCAGTGAGCTTGCTAAGGAGGCGGACCACTGGGTTAGCACCAGGGTCCACAGGATGGTATCGAGGGGATCACCACAAGGGTGGGCAGGGTCTTCACCAGAAGGAGGGGGGGAACAAAAACAAAAGTAAGGAGTTCTGTAAAGGACCCAAAAATAGTTCCCAGGGTCCGGATTCTCACCCCCTGCTGAGAATAAAAAGAAGAGGCTCCCTGACAGTACGGCTGCAGAGAAGTCTCCCATAAGTGTTTTGAGTGTCAGCAAGGAGGACACTACAAAGGGGATGCCAAGTGTCCCAAGCCGGCACAACACCCCACAGGTGGGCAGTCACTGGGGTTGGCTAGTGTAGTGCTTGGGAAGGAGATTGCCCCAGATAGTTTTGGGGAGAGTGTAGAGGCTATCCTAGTGTCCCTGAATGAAGGAAAGATGGTGCAGAGAACCCACAAGCATAACAATACTAGGAAGTACAATCACTGGGTCAACATACATGGGCAAATGGTTGAGGCTCTGAGAGACACAGGAGCCATGTCTCATCTGGTGTCTTCAGAGGAGGTAGTCCCTAATGTGTTCCACCAAGTTGTGAGAGCCACTACCCAGTGGCACTGGTTCCCTTGGAATGGGAGGGGTGTCAGATCTACTTAACATAACTGTGAGTCCATTCATGCCTATAGATTGTCTGCTTGGCAATGACCTAGAGCTAACCATCTGGGAGGAGGCGTTGCTCAGGTTACACTTGGAGGTGATGGGTTTGCCTGAGTTGGTGTGCCTGACCACACGATCCATGGCAGTCTGACAAGGTGGTTAAGTGGACCTAGAAGAATGGCTCAGGTACCTGCCAAAAAGAGGAAGGGCAAGTGGCATGGGAAACTCATTCCTGAGACTCCCACGGTCCGGGAGGAGGCTGACCATGAGTGGGACACCCCAGTATCTACAGGTAAGGATGGGAGGAACTCACAGAGTTTTACTCTGTGGAATTCCATGGAGTTACATGAAATACACCATGAGATTCCACTGAGTTCTTCCCAACCCTAGACAATACTAAAGGCAGGCACAACAACACAGCCCTTGTCTGAAGAAAGCTATATAAGCATTCAGGAGAAATACATGTCAGGCATAAGCAACTCTTTCTCTTTAGGCAGTCTTTACATATTGGGCAAAACCTTTCTGGACCTTATATGGATTAATCATCCTGCACATTGGCAGAGGAAGGTTTGCTACACGTTGCTGGATGAATGCAAGCTGAACACTTGCAGACGAAGGCATGCTGCAGATTCTCGAATGAAAGCAGGCTGCACACTGGAGAATGGCAGCACATTTTCAAATGACAACACGCTGAACACTGGCGAATGATAGCACGCTGCACACTAGCAAATAACAGCACATTGAAAAATTGGTGATTGACGGCGCACTGCACACTGAAGGGAATCTCTTCAGCTTTCAGCAGGAGGACACCACTTTGTCACAGATCAACATTTCAGTCCCAACCTGTAAGACAGTGTCTTACAGACAGATGTGCTACACTGAACAATCTAGTCTTAGCGAGCATGAAAATGTCAGTAGCGTAGGCATTACATCTCTCCAGCATCCTGCATTAAACGCTTAGCTGGTGAGCAGGAGCAAAGTAGAAAGAATATTCAAGTGTGTCAGATCAATGGGTTGGGAACAAAAGAGAATTACAGCTACCAGAATACATGAGGCTAAATTCCTAATGCCATTGAGTCATCTAGTAACCTTCCTTACATGCCACCATACAACTACAGCTACCTACAAGTCACTCACACAGCTCCTCCTACAGAACACCACGATCTCACCATAGCTTCCACAGTTCAGGGAACTCATTCCCCAGTCCACCTTCATGGACTCCCTCTGATCACTGTCCACAATCATTCAGGTTCCTCTAGCCCCCTCTGGTCATTATTACAGACCCACAGACTCACTATTACCCAGTTACACATCTTTCCCCTCTACTTTTACATCGCACTTGTTCATAGTCAGCTTCTAGTTTGTGGCCCAGGGGTTGACAGAAAGAACTCTATGCTTTTTTAGATACACACTCCAAAAGCTGAAAGGTTAGCAAGCAAGCAAGAGTATTGAGCTGCCTTTCAACTTCATTATGATGGCTCCCTTCCACTAATGTAACTGTGGGAAAAGAACTGCTACATGTGACAAGACAGCACAGCCTGAATTGATGCTTTCATCCATTGGCTGATGCTAAATAGAAGGGCGCCCATTGCTTCCATGGTTGGGCTCTCTGTCATGTGCACGTCAATGGTTTCAGTTCCTTTACAATGCTGCTGAGCTCCAACTACGTGTGTGTTTGTTGGTCTCACTAAAAACATTTGTTAATAACTTGAGACTTACACGTGTTGCATTTTATTGTTGGGTCTGAAAAAGGAGCCAGAGACAAGAACAAATATAAAATAAATGCAAAGCAAAGCACGAAAAGCTGACCAACTGGCAGCAGGAATGGGGTCACTCCATTGAGGAGTTTTGGCAGGCACAGACGTAGTGCTGTACTCTTGCGGGTCTGTGGCAGCAGGCTGAGACCCAGTCAGCTGGTGATGCCTCTGGCAAGCACCTGATTTACTGGGAGAATGATTTCTTGTATTGTGAACCTGAGGCTTCTGAATCTGGTGCAACACATATCCCAGAGCTTCAGGACCTTTCTAGTAGTTCAGGCACATGATGTGCCACTGGCAGGTCATCTGGGGCAAGACGAGACCTTTGACAGGCGTGTCACCCACTTTTATTGGCCACAATTGAGGAAGGCCTCAGATGTGTTCTGTAGGTCCTGTCAAACCTGCCAGGTGAGTGGTAAGTCAGGGGGAAGTGCAAGGGCCCCCTGCAACCTTTTTCTGTCTTTAGCATTTCCTTTGAGAGGATGAACATCAACATTGTTGGCCCTCTGGACCCCAAGACAGCCATGAGCAACAGATTCATTCTGGTTTTGGTCGACCACACCAGCCAGTACTTGGAAGCTTTCTGTTTGAGGAAAATGATAGGGATCTTTACCCATGTGGGTTTCCCCAAGGAGATAGTATTTGACCGGGATACCAACTTCACATTCAATTGCATGAAGGCCATGTGAAAGGAGTGCGGGGTAACCTTACCATCCACAAACCAATGGGTTGGTTGAAAGGTTCAACCACACCCTCATAGGCATGATTATAGGCTTACCCGAATCAATGAGCCATAAGTGGAACGTCCTCCTGCCTAGTCTTTTGTTTGCCTACAGGTAGGTACCACCGAAGGGGGGTGGCTTTAGCCCTTTAGAACTTCTACCTGGGCACCTTGTGAAAGGACCTCTCAGTTTGGTTAAGGACGGCTGGGAGCAAGCTCCCAAGAAGCCATCCCAGGATGTAGTGAGCTACATGCTGACATTCCGCAACCAGACAGCCCGCTTCGGAAACTCACATAGGAGAATCTTGAAGCTAGCCAGGAGGACATGAAACACTGGCATGACCAGAATACCACTCTGGTTAAGTTTCAGCCTCGTCAAAAAGTGTCGGTAATGGAGCCCATAGAGCCCTGAGTCCTGGAAGACCATTGGCCTGGGCCTTTTGAGTAGATGAAGTGCAACAGTGATCTCACCTACTTAGTGGACCTCAAGACTCCTAAGAACCCTTTGAGGGGTCTGAATGTGACTCGCCTCAAGCCCACTTCGAGAGGTCTGAGATTACCATGCTCCTGGTTACTGATGATGGGGAGGAAAAGGAGAGTGAACCTCTCTTTGACCTTCTATCTTCCAAGGAGCAGGATGGGTCAGTGAAGGGTGTCATCCTCTTCCTTACACTGACCCTAAATCAACAGAGAGACTGCCACCAGTAGTTGGGGCAGTTTGCCTCTTTGTTCTCCCTTACCCCAGGACTCACTACATGGTGTCCCCATGATATTGATACTGGGGACAGCACACCAGTAAAGAACAAAGGGCCGAATTTACAAGCCCATTTGTGCCGCCGCTCTGTCACTTTTTTTGGTGCACCAGCAGCTCAATGGGCTTGCCCATATTTCCCAGGCCACGTAAAATCACCCTACATGACTTTTCATTGCCTTGTAAATATGGGCCCCTTTCTCGCATAACTGTGCATGAAAGGGGCATTCCATGGGTGTTGCTGGGGGTGTTCCCACGCAACACCCATGGAACCTGACACATTCCCAGATTCGCAACGTTTTTAAAGCTGGGAATGCATCAGAATTCTTACGCCTCCCCAGGGGAGACATAGGAGTGGCACAACAAGGAGAAATACTTGTATTTGTAAGTAAAAAAATATATGTAAGTCCGTTTTTATATAGCGCAGCTACTCACCCTTATGGGTCTCAAGGCGCTGGGGGCCGTCGTGGAAATTAAGTGAGCTATTGCCCAGAGTCACATGGTGCTGAGCTGAGCTGCCGCCGGAGCCGGGGATCGAACAGTGAACCCTGTGCTCCGAAGTCAGCTGCCCTGGCAGCTGCCCTGGCCACTGCATCACACCTCTCCACTCACCTCTTTCACCTCATTTTTTCTCTTTCTATGTGTGCCATATTCTGCAGCATGCATAGAAAGAGGAAAGTGCCGTCAATGACACCTTCCTGCTCAAAAGTAAGCATCCCGCAATGCAGGCACCCTTGCAACATGATGAAAGGGTGCCTGCGTTTTTAAAATGATGTAGCTCAGCGCAGAAAAATGGCTTGCGCCACTGCGCTGCATCATTTTGTAGCAAATAAGGCTCAACATGTACAGATTGTCTGATAAGGTGAGAGCTAGCGTTAAGGAGGAAGTCTCCAAAATACTGGCATTAGGGGTTATTGAGCCCTCAAAAAGCCCTTGATCCTGCCCAGTGGTGCTGGTTCCCAAGGCTGACTGTCCAGGTGTCACACCTGAACTTGGGTTATATGTGGACTACGGTGGGCCCAATACAGTCATTAGGACTAAGGCACACCCAATCCCCAGAGCTGATGAGCTCATAGATCGGCTTGAATTTGCCAAGTTCCTCAGCACCTTTAACTTATTGCCTTAACTGAGGGGGCTAAATAGAATTCAGTGTTCTCAACACCAAAGGACACTTCCAGTTGTGGGTCATGCTCATTGGTTTGAAGAATGTCACTGCCACCTTCCAGAGGTTGATCTATGAGGTCCTGGCTGGGTTGGAAATTTTCAGTGCCGCCTACCTAGACTATATTTCAGTCTTTAGCTCCAGCTGGGAGGACGACTTGGACCACCTCTAGGAAGTGCTTTCAGCTCTGTAGAGTGCAGGCCTGATTATCAAGGCTAGTAAGTGCCAGATAGGGCAGGATTCTGTGGTCTACTTGGGACACCAAGTAGGGGGTGGCAAGGCGCCGCTCTGGCAGCCCAAAATTTACACTATTCTGGCTTGGGAACCCCCAAGACCCAGACAGAAGTGAGAGCCTTCTTAAGATTTACTGGCTATTACAGAAAATTCATCAACGGATATGACACCATTGTTGCCCCATTGACAGAGCTGACTTGAAAGAAGAAGCCTCGTCATGTGATATGGACAGAGGCGTTCCAGAAAGCTTTTGACACCCTGAAGGAAGCCATATGCACAGCACCTGTGCTCAAGGCCCCTTATTTCTTCAAGAATTTGTTATGCAGGCAGATGCCTGGCATAGGGGCTGTGCTCTCATAGCTACATGAAGAGGTCCTGGATCAACCTGTAGCCTTCATGAGTAGGAGGCTGCTCCCCAGGGAACTGAGGTGGAGTGCAATAGAAAGGGAAAGACTTTGCTATGGTCTGAGATCTGAAGAATCTAAGGCCATACCTGTTTGACACTCACTTCTGGTTTCAGACAGACCACAGCCCCCTCAGATGATTAATGCAGATGAGGGGTGAGAATCCCAAACTGTTGAGGTGGTCCATCTCTGTACAGGGAATGGGCTTTACTGTGGAACACCATTGTGGCACAGACAATACCTATGCCCATGGTCTCTCCAGGTTTTTTCACCTTAATGAAGAGAACTCCCAAGGGGTTGGGTAGCTCTTCCCACCTTCAGCTGGGGGGAACACGTGCTCGACTTGGTACCCTTGGCATGGATGCCCCTGACGTTTTGCCTTCTAACCGCCTGTTTTGCTGACTTAAATTTTATTGGCCTTAGGATTCCGGGCACTGTACCACAGCTAACCATTGCTGAACTGCATGTGTTCTGTACTCTAAACATTGTAACATTGGCTTATCCACAATTGGCAGATTTAAGTTACTTATAAGTTCCTAGTGAAGTGCACTGTATGTGCTCAGAGCTACTAGTGGGCCTGCAGCACTGATTGTGCCACTTCAGTAGCCCTTTAAACATATTTCAGACCTGTCACTGCAGAGCCTGTGGATGCAGTTTTAAACTGCCATTTTGACCTGACAAGTAACCTACTTGCCAGGCCCAAGCCTTCCTTTTTATTACATATGTCACCTTTAAGGTAGGCCCTAGGCAGTCCTATGGCAGGGTGCAGTGTATTTAAATGGTAGGACATGTACTTTTGAGTTTTACATGTCCTGGTAGAGAAAAACTATTTAATTCGTTTTCACTACTGCAAAGCCTATCTCTCCGATAGCTTAACATTAGGATTACCTTGTTACATTTTATAAGTGTCATTTCCAATTGGGAACAGATGGAAATTTGGTGTTTGGTGTCTCTGGACTCACAATTTAAAATCACAACTTATAGTGAAGTTGGATTTTAAATTGTAAGTCTGAAAATGCCACTTTTAGAAAGTTAGGATTTTCTTACTTTAACCATTCTGTGCCTCTGCCTGTCCTGTCCCTGAATACACATCTGGGGTGGGTGACAGCTGGGATTTGTGCATTCCCTCTAGACAGACACACACAAAGGGAGGTGTGACATTCACATCCTGATGGCCCGTCACCAGGCTGATGGGCCTTTCTGAGCTAAATTGGGAAGGAGGAGCTGACACTTGCACCTGAATAAGGCTGTGCCTGTCCCCACACAAAGAGCTGCATACACCCCCGTAGTGAGCCTGTAGCCAGGGCAGGATAGGCAGGAGCCTCCTGTACTCCAAAGGCCTCTTTCAAGTCTCCCCCACTTCAAAGGCACAACTGGGTATCAGTACTGGGCCCCTGACACCACCATTCTGCTACACTTCTGGATCTGAGGAAATTATGCCTGGAAGAAGGATTCCTGTGATGTCAGGAGGGACTGCCACACTGCTTTGCTGTGTTAGCCTGCTGCCTGCTGCAATTTGCCTGGTAGGTGAGAAGTGCTGGACCTGCATCACCACATCCGCCAAGAACTTAATGACTCCAAGGGTTTGCTGGCTTGCCTCCTGTTTTGAAGTCTCAGGGCCTTCAAAGACTGCCTTCGCTTCAACTGCTGCTCTGTAAGTCGTGCCCTGTGAAGAGGTGACAATCCAGTCCTGGGCCTTAAAAGTGGCACAGGACTGCAAAAATTGACACAGTGACTATTTTACCCCAAATGGGACTGACACAGTGCCCTTCAACGCTAACGCAGCGCTGCTTCGAGGACATCCCTGCAGGGCTCGATGAAGACTCAAGATCTGAAAGAAAGACTCTATGCCAGTGCAGCGCCTGCATCGTAAGGGGTTTGATGGCATTGCAGGATCTAGCTGCGAGGCTCAATGATGTCGCAGCACCTGCATCGTAAGGGGCTCAACGTCGACATGGGACTCGACTGCGAGGCTCGATGATGACACATCTACCCACCTGCATGGATCGGAACCAACGCATCAAGTCTTCATTGCGGATGCTTGCTCCTTCCAAGTTACTTTTTCAACAGGAACTGCGTGGGTCCTGTAGCCAGCCTGAACTTTGGATTTACCACGGTACAGCGCCACCTCAAGTAACCCCTAAGAGCTATTTGCATTTGAGCACTATATTGCAGTTTATACTTTATAAATTCATATCTCAAGTTCTACTTATTGGATTTTTGTCGTTTTGTTTTGCTCGTAAATACATTCTTAATTTTTCTAAAGTGGTGTGGACTTTTTGTGGATTGTTGACCGCTTTCGTGTATATTAAGTGCTGCACAAATACTTTACACATTGCTTCTTAAGTTAAGCCTGACTACTCTGTGCCAAGCTACAAGAGGTTAAGCACAGGTTAATTTAGGATGTATATGACTTACCCTGACTAGGATTGTGGTCTCTACTTGGACAGGGTGCAAACCTCTGCCAACTAGAGACCTCATTTCTAACACCAGGGTATAACATTGAAGACTCTTTCTGAAATATTCAGAACCAGAGCGAATTTCGGCCTTGTGGACGATACAGAGGGATTTGAAAAAAAAATGGGTTTTTTTAGTGGGCAGCCAGTGAATTTTATGTCGGATTTGGAAGGCTGAATGGAACTTTGGAATCCCTAGTAGCATCCGAGCAGCTGCCTTCTGCAAAGTCTGAAGTTTTCTTAAAAGTCGTTGTTCCACGTTAAGGTAGAGGGCATTACAGTAATACATTTTTGACTTGACCAGGGTAACAATCACTGGTTTCTGGAGTTCATGGGGAATAAAAGGAAGAATTGTTTAGCTAAACCCAAAGGTGTTGAAGGAGGATGAGGTGAGTGCATTCACCTGTGCTCCAAATGTCAGTTTGTCACAAGATAAGACACCCAGGTTTCTCACCTTCTTGACAGGGGTGGGAAGTGTCCCCAGATTCTCTGGCCAGCAAGTGGGGGGCCAGCAGGAGGGGTCGTTACCAAAAAGGAGCACCTCAGTCTTGCCTGAGTTTAATTTCAGGCTGTTTTGCTTAATCCAACTCTCCAGTTCATCCATGCAGTCATGGAACCTCCAGGCGCAATCCTACCTACAACGCGGCCCCCGTTGGCACTAAGGGCACTTTGTGTGCCAGCACAGACAAAGAACAGGAATGTGCTGCATAATGTTAAATATGGCACATTCCTGTTCGCTCCCTTTCATGCAGTGAAGCACAACAAGGTGGCTTACTGCGTTGCGTGAATTATTGATAAATATGGGCAGTAGTATGACAGATGCCTCTGTATTGATTAGCTCATTATATCTACTTCACCTAATGCAAGAGTGCATGTCAAATTAACATAACACAGTGGTTTGTTTGATTAATGTATATTGTCATTGTAATTATGTTTGTAAACATAACATTACTTATTACTTTGACTCCTGAGATGATGATGTCCAAAATCAAAACATAAGCAAAATACATATTCCCATTTGTAGTTTCATTTAAATAGTTAATGTATATGATTTTCCACTAACATAGACATTCAAAGTTCGAAGATAATAAGCTAATAACCTATGATTATGTTTTGAAATTACTCTCTTGGTACACAGACTGTACTTGCCTGGATTGACAAAGAGCCATAAAGGACTATTTGTGTATCTTTCTTTGAAAAAATAATTTGAAGCAGTGCATGGAACTGCAGTTCATTCACTTCATTAATTTTCATCAGTTTGCCATTCCTAGTGTGGTGCATTGGCATACCTATGTGTTTGCACATTAAATTTGATCCAAAGCCCTTTTTTTTATGTGTAATTTTGATTTGCCCCATCTTGATGTACCAGCCTGAGTCTGGTGTAAGAATGGGAAATGTCAAAATGTCTCCTAGTTATTTTTACTTTGAATGTGTGCTTCATTCTGTATCACATATATCAAGTAGAAAGATACTTAATTTGAAGTTTTTACCAAGTAAGTTATCCCTTGACACAAAAAACATATCCACAACTCAACAAACATACACTACCCCTTTGCCTCCAGGGTCTAGGTGTTGTATTACCCAGTCCTAAGTCCTACAATGTAGTGAAAACATTTAAAAGTGTCATTACTTGTTGAAATTGCATATCACTGCTACCTTATTTACATGCAATGCAGCACAATTAATTTGTTTGCTGCACTGACTTGTGCTATATGTTTATAAATATATCACTAATTTCTTTATAATTATTTGTTTTTCTACATACTATCATCTGCATATTCATTAATCCTTAACATTGTATTTATAAAAACACTAAGGGCCTGATTCCGATGCGGTTAGGAAAGCATTCCCACCTAAGGCCCGATTCCGATGCGGTTAGGAAGGCCTCCTAATGGCATTTGCTCCTTCCCAATCGGATCGGGAACGTGTCTTCCCAACCGAGGGCCAGAGTACGATGCGGTTAGGAACATAGGCTTCCCATAGAAGTCAATGGGAGTCCAACCAAATCGTATCTGGAAGCATCCGGATGCATCATACTCGGTCGGTAGGACTCTCCCGATCCGAGTCGGTCGGAAACCATTTCCAAACCGATTTGATAGGGAAGATTTCCTAACCGCATCAGAATCGGGCCCTAAATGTGCCATTTTGACAGAAATGTGTTTGTTGACAAAGTATTCATAATGATATTTGAAACTGTGAAAATGAAATGCCATTTTTTGTTTAAATAGTGTGATTATGTATCACAATTTTGACTGAATTGCATTACACTCATAAAGAAAGTTTTTCCGAATTATGACTGTGACTTTTTAAATCTGGAAGAATGTAATTTTGTTTGGAAGAAAAATGCATGTAAAATTTTTGGAAATGCACAACCATAAAATACATAGTTCAATAAAACTAATAAATAAATGGAAATAAAACTATGACACTTTATTTAGCAAATACGTATTAACAGTAATTATATTATTCATAATAACTACACAGATACCCGGGTCGCTAGACTATGAATACTAATATAAACTAGTACTAACTAAATCCACACTATAAAATCTATCTACCTCCCTTAACATGTATCTATTTTTGTATCAAAAACACATAAAACTGCCTACACATTCAAAATCTATCTAAACATCTACTAAAAACATATTTGAAAACACATACTAGCACATTATCCTCCCTCTTCTGATAAAAACATCTAAAAGATTAAACTGTAAAATAATGATACCTATATTCATTCTAAATATACACTAACCCTACTCTAACTCTTCAGAAATAGCTGTAAAAAAGGAGCACACTTTAGAAATATAGAATGAGAACTTGATGTTTGTCAATTGTGTAGAGGGACTCCTGACTCCTATAATAGATGAGTCATTTGATGTGACTGCTTGCTAGTACTTTTGTAGTATTTCTGAATTGTTCTCAAACATTTGGGGTTCTCGTCCATCAGTTTGTAGTGTAGACATTTTCTTTGTGCTCTTTTGGTCCCAAGAGAGGCGAGCCTTCTGTGTCTCCCCATGAGGCTGTCGTCGATTGGTTTTGTTGCCTTTCATGACTTTAAGATGTACTTGGTTGTTGCACTTATGGTTGATGACTTGATGTAGATCCATGTTTTGTGAAGATTCTACTTGCTTCTTATTCTGCTTTTCCATGCTCATAGATCTGGCCCATCATTTGAAATCTCCTAGATATGGCCTGTGTTGCTGGTATCCAGCCTTCCTTGCAGCAAAATCTATTTTTTGTTGATCATTTTAGCTGTCCATTTGTAAGTGGACTTGTGCTCTTTTGGTCCTGGGAGAGGTGAGCCTTCTGTGCCTCCCCGTGAGGCTGCTGTAGATTGGTTTTGTTGCCTTTCATGACTGGAAATTGTACTTGGTTGTTGCACTTGTTGTTGATGACTTGATGTAGATCCATGTTTTGTGAAGATTCTGCTTGCTTCTTATTCTGCTTTTGCATGCTCATAGATCTGGCCCGTCATTTGAAATCCCCTAGGCATGGCCTGTAGTTGCTTGTATCTAGACCTCCTTGCAGCAAAATCTTTTTTTGTTGATCATTTTAATTGTCCATTTATAAGTGGACTTGATATGATTGATGCCTTTAAGTCATTAGAATCTATAGCAACAACTAATATCTCCCTTAAACAAGGTCTTGCGGGACATTGATTTTCATCGTTACTACCTATGCACACAAGCTCAGGATACCTATCACTGGTACCATCCTCAACCTAATGTGCCCCATCTAGTTATCAAAACAGACAATATTCAGCCCATCCCGCTTCCATTGTGGCTCTAGCTCCCTGCCCACTTGCAATTGCTGCACTGTGAAGGGCATGGCAGTGTCTCTGTTACAGGCAGAATCTTCCCTTGTATACTCTCCATCTGTCTCTTTACTAGTCCACTCCCTGCTACCTTTGACAAGCAAGCCTAAGGCAGAAGCTCAACTAAAAATGTTACAGATGACAACCTGGGGTGACCTTCCTGGGTGCTGATCATCCCGCAATATTCAACACTTTTCTTTACTACCACCTCAGAGCTATGATTAAAGCTCATATGCCTAACTTTCCAAAGGAACAATATATTTTTAAACCACTAGACACCCTGGTAGTAGCCAGATTTCCCTGGGAATTGTTGACCGCCCTCTACATTGCCACACAAGTGGAAGCCCCCGCTGCATCTCATGCCTCTAAAGCTAAATGGGAGAGGACACTTATTTGAGCTGACCACCTTAGGGTAGACTTCCCACAACCATTTTGCCCTCACCCCTAGTGTTTTTGCTGAATTGTTTTTGTTGGCCTTAGGACTCTGTGCACGTTAACACTGATAACAAGTGCTAAAGTGCTTGTGCTAACTCCCTGATTAGCATATTTGATTTACTTATAAGCCCCTAGTAAAGTGGTATACTATATACCTAGAGCCTGTAAATTAAATGCTACTAGTGGGCCCGCATCACTTATTGTGCCTCTCACTTACGCAACCCTGTAAAACATTTGTCTGGCCTCCCATTGCAACCTGCCTACTGTTTTAAACTGCCAGTTTGACTTGTCAAATTAACTAATTTCTTTGCCAAGCCTAAAACTCAATTTTTAGTACATGTAGGTCACCCTTCAGTAAGGCCCTAAACAGCCCATAAGGCAGAGTGCGTTGTGATTAAAAACTTGGGCATGTACTATTGAGTTTTATGTATCTTGGTGGTAAAAAATTCACAAATTCTCTTTTCACTACTGTGAGATCGACCTCTCCCATAAGGATAGCGTTGGGTTACCTTATTATATATAATAAGTGCTAACTTTTGATGGAGAGCAGGCAGGAAAGTCAAGTCTGGTGTCTGATGAATTGTAATTTCTAATCCTCTTTAATGGTAAAGTTGGTTTTAAGTCTCGATTCTGAAAATGCCACTTTTAGAAAGTTGGCATTTTCATGCCCTAACCATTTGGTGCCTGCAGCTTGTTCCTGGGTCACATTACTAGGCATAGTTGACCTTTCTGTATTCCTCCCAGACAGCATCACAATAGGAGGTCTGGGCTACGACAGGATGGGCCATCTCTGATTTCACAGCGGGGCAGAACTGTCACCTACCACACTTGCACTTCAAAAGCACAGGCTCACCTCACACAAAAACAACTTCACACTAGGCTATTGTGCTTCCAGACAGACTGGGACCAGGACAAGGAGGCAGGACATTCCAGACCTCTCTGTACGGGTAAACACCAGAAACTACACATACTTCATAGTGGGCACAAGGTTAACATTTTTCACCCTCACACCCACTCTTCAGTTCACTTCAGGACCTGTGGAAGGCCTCTCAGAGGACTGTCTGCTGCTGTTGCCTGTAGTGTACTTCAGAACACTAATTTGCTTCATCAAGAAGGACTGCTTTGGTGCCTGAAGCCCGCCCTGAGCCCCCAGAGGGTACCATGCGGCTGTGTCCTGCACTTCTGCTTGAACCCAGGACTATCAGAATGACTCCAAGGGCTAGTTGGCTGGCCTCCTGATCAGAGCCTCAGGGACAGATCACGGCTCTCGCAGCTTCTCATCAGAACTATCGCAGAGTGATGCAACGTGACGCATACCTCATCTCACAGCGCTCGCAGCTCCTCATCAGAACCAATGCACCACGACGCAACCCAACTCAGGACCTCACATCATACCTCTGAACCACTGCTGTGTAGTGCAATGTCCCACATCAAGGACATAAGGTACACTTCTCAGTGAGCCTAACCTAGTCCCTGAATCTAGCCCCTGCTCCATCGTGGCCAGCCTGTGACTTTGTCCGAATACGGCATGACCACCTAACCACAGCTGGTGCTTTGTGCATTTAAACACTATTTTTACCTAAACCTTTAAAATTTCATACTTCCAGTTCAACTAATTGGAGTTTTGTAATTTTGATGTGAAATAATTTATTAAAATGTACTCTATTTTTCTAAATTGGTGTGGGATTTTTCTTGTGTTGTGTTTTCACTGTATTATTGTTTGTGTTCTGCATAAATACTTCACACATGGCCTCTAAAGTGAGCCTGACTGCTTTTGTTCCAAACTGCCAGAGGGTTAAACACAGGTTAATTTAGTGACATTAGTAGTTCACATTGATGGGCGATTGTGGCTGTTGCCAGAGAAGAGCTCACACACTCCTCAACCAACAACCCAATTTCTCAGATTGGTATTCAGTGATGGGTAACAGAATGTGTTTGTGCAGTGCTATACAGTCATTTTGTGTAAAATCCCATTTAAATAATTTGACACCAGATTATACTTTTAAACATTTTTTCCCTGATTGGCTTCTACAAAATCACTCTCATTCTACCTAAGTGCCTGTGCCTGTGTCCCTACTTGCAAGGATGGAGCTGGAGCTCACCATCTGAGCTAAGCTGAGGAAATACTGCAAGGGCAGAGTGGGCTTCCAGTCAAGGGGAGCTCCAAGAAGGAGAAGCTTCAGAAGGACCTCAGAGCCTTCGAGGAGACCCACCAGATGATAGGTACATCAGAGGATGAGGAGACAGGAATAGGGGAGCTAGAAGAGGAACTGGGTGCAGGTCTTGAGCTGCAGCACTTAAAGGAGGAGGACAACCCATCACAAGGGGTGGAGCCCATTGTCAAGACATAAAGCAATGTGCCTTAAAAGAGATGGAGGACTGAAAGGCTAAGAAGGCGCTTCAACTGCAGCTGGCCAAATTGAAGGTGGAGGATTCAAGGAGGAGGCATCTGTAAAAAGGGCCCTTTAGGAGAAGGGCTGGGGCTGAGAAAGCCTTGGCTGAAAAGAAGCTACTGCTGGAGTATGAGATGCGCATTAAGGAGCTGTAGCTCAAAGCCAGACAAGTCTTAGAGCTCAGCAACAATGGTGGCAGCAATAACCCAGTGTCCATTGGAGAAAAGGGGGTTCACCTCCTCAAGGTGCCTAACTTTATTCCAGGGGATGGCATAGATACATATTATGAGACATATGTGGTTGCTATGGAGGTGCACAGGGACCCGAAGGAGGATTGGGGGCCAGTCACTGAAAACACTTTCCCAATGAAGGGAGGGATACCTTGTTAGCCCTAGGGAAGGAGGACAGGAGGTCTCCCATCATGAGTGACACTCTGACCCTCTTACCCCAGAAAAATACAGGCAACATTTTAGGGGCTGCCACAGGTTGCCACAGCAGTCCTGGGTAGATTTTAGTGACCACTTTTGCAAGGCACTGGATGGTTGGGGGAAGGACAGTGATGTGATTAGAAGGGGCTGTACAATTCAATTGTCAAGGAGCACCAGTTCAGTATTTGTTTTACAGAGTTATGTCAACACCTAGTTAATAGTAAGCTCTCGCACCCAAGGGAGCTTGCTAAGGAAGCGGACCACTGCTGATGCATCATGTTCCACAAAAAGGTAGCTGGGAGTGTTCTCAAAAAGGTGGTGAGGGTTACCACTACAGGAAAGAGAGGAAGATAAAAACAGGAAGGAGGTCTTTCAAGGCTCCAAATTAGTTCTCCAGGCTTAAGGCCTCAGCACCAATCTTACAATAGGAAAACTGGGTTTGGGGACAAGGGTAATAGAAGGTTTGGTGCTATTGGTACGACAAGTTTGGGCACTCAAGAGTGATCCCAAGTGCCCTATAAGGGAAGAGCCTCCCACTGATTTGCAGACCAAGGGTTTGGCCAGTGTAGTGCTTGTGGAGCACGTGCCCCAGTTAGTGTGTGGGAGACAGCTGGGGATACCCTAGGGTCTCTAGGTGACAGAAAGATGGTTCCCAAAGCCAACATGCCTTTCAATACTTCAAATTATAGGGAGTGGGTCACCGTCAATGGACTGAGGATGGAGGCTCTGAGAGACACAGGAGCCAGTATGACTACCGTCCGGTGTCATTTGGTGTCTTCACAGCAGGTGATATCCAATACATTCCATCACGTTACATTAGAAGACAACCGGGAGAGCCACTAACCTGTGGCTCTGATTTTCTTTGAGTGGGGGGCTAAGTCTTCTTAAACTTGCTGTGAGCCCTGCCACGCCCATGGACTGTTTGTTAGGAAATTATCTGGAGCTCTCTACCTGGAAGGGAGTGGAGCTCAGGTCACACCTGGATATGTTGTGGTCATCTGAGTGGGTCTGTCGGACCACCAGGTCCATGGCTGACCTGAGGTATTCCAGGAGGTCTGGAGCCTGGAAAAATGGGCCAGACAGCTATCAACAAAGGGAAGGGTAGGAGATGTGGTCAACAAGCCCCTAAAATGGTACAGTTGGATGGGATGTCAGAGGCCGTCTCGGAGCCTGGCGGAGCCTTAGTGACCTACCTGAACTTGCTGGATGACAAGCAGAGGGTGGGCCAACCAAGGAGGAGGGAGTTCTGTGAGGCACAAAAGGAGTGCCAAACCCTAGAGCATGAGGCATCGGCTGAAGCCCAGGCAGCTGGTGTTACCTCTGGAGATCACCTCATATTTTGGGAGAATGACCTCCTGTATAGTGAGCCTAACATACCTGGGTATGGGGCAATACATGTGTTGTTAGTCCCCCAAAACTACAAGGCCTTCCTACTGGGGTGGCTCATGAAATTCTCCTGGCACTTCCTACTGGTGAGGCTCATGAAATTCTCCTGGCAGGACATCTGAGGCAGAACAAGACCTTTGTCAGGCTTGTCTCCCACGTTTATTGGCCCCTGATGAAGATATCCACAGTTACTTTCTGTCTTACCCACCAGGCCAGTGGAAAAACAGGAAAAAAGCTGAAGGCTCCCCTGAAACCCATACATGTCATTGGCATCCCATTTGAAAAGGTCAGTATTGACATTCTAGGGCCCTTGGACCACAAGACAGCCTTAGGCAACAGGATTATCCTGTTCTTGGTGGACCATGCCACTAGGCACTAAGAGGGGCAATCCCTCTGAGGAGTGGGCCTGCACTGCACCTGCAGTGGCTAGGTACCTGATCAGGATTTTTACCTGAGTGGAGTTTCCCAAAGAAGTGGTGTCTGACAGAGGCACCAACTTCATGTCTGCATACATGAAGTCAATGTGAAAGGAATGTGGGGTAACCTACAAGTTATCCACACCTTAACAACCACAAACCAATGGGCTTGTTGAAAGGTTCAACAAGACCCTAAAAGGCATGATCATGGACGTGGTTGAACCTATGAGCTAGACGTGGGACGTCCTGTTACCATGCCTACTTTTTTACTTACAAGAAGGTGCCACAAAAGGGAGCTGTCCCATTTGAACTTCTGTATGACCACCCTGTGAGGGGACCTCTCAGTCTGGTCAAGGAGAGGTGGGAGCAGGCTCCCAAGAACCCCCCGCTAAGAGGTGCTTAGCTACATGCTAGCCCTCGTAAACCAGATGGACAAGCTCTGGATGGAAGCTTCTGAGAACTTGGAGGCCAGCCAGGAAGTCATGAAAAGGGCTTGGCAGAGCTCACAGAATTCCACTCCATGGAATTCCATGAAGTAATCAAAAAACTCTGTCGAATTCCCAGAGTGCTGTGTGCAGGCGCAGTACTATCTTCACCATTAGAATTTAGAAATGGTGCTTTAATGTACTTCTATTCTGAGCTGCATCAGGGCTTCGGAGGGAGGGGCTCTGCAGCCAGTAAGAGAAGCAGCTTGAGATGGGACAGTAAGTAGTGTTTACAGTGCACTGCATTGAAGCTGGTTTTCCACTTGCACTACTGTCTTGCAAAGATGTGGAAGAGCAAGGCTAGGTGATTTGGGATCAAAGCTATTGCCCAGCCCCCACCACACGGCGTGGCATGACAGCCACAGGCTTCCAAGGAGTGTGCATCGGCAGCTAAGCCCAGGCAGGTTTGCACTTTATTATACATGCATATTGTAGGAAAGCTTGAGTCTTCAGTACTCACAAGCAACATTGGCCTTTGAACTTGCGGAACTCCGAAGGGGCATCGGGGGGGACCTCACAGTGTTGGAGGCAACCTCATCACGATGCCCAAGCTGGACATGCCTGCGGCATGTCAACCCCATGAGGCAGTGGCAGCAAAATAATGAGGATGTGCAGAGCAGGGTGCACAGGTGCCTCTCTCGCCATGAGCAGCATGCCTGATTTCAGGCAGAAATCTCTTCCTCCACCAGAATATGCCAACCCAAGTGGGATTCTGGGATTGCCAACCTCGCTCTCGTCAGGGACACAGCCTCCAGCAGTCTGGTAAATATAGTCTTCTCATGTCTGCTTATTTAGTTTAAGGCCACGCGTGCCCTTACAGCACCTGATTCTCAAAACCATGTACGTGTAACTCCAAATTATATGCGCAAAGGGCGTGATTGACAGGTATTATTCACCAGTGGTGAATTTGCACTCGCAAAAAGATTTATTTGTATCCTATGATTGTGTAATCTAGCAAACTAACAGCTGTGGTGCTGGTAAACTCTGCTCCGCTGGCTGCATACTCCGCCGGAGAAGTGGAGTTTACTGCTCACCCTTAGTCATGAAGCAATGGTATGATAAGATGGCCACCAAAGTGGAGTTTCAACCTCAGCAGAAGGTGGGGATGATGGAGCCAGTGGAGCCCAGGGCCCTCCAAGACAGTTGGACTGGGCCCTATGAGATAGTTGAGAGAAAGGGGGAGGTCACCTGCCTGGTGAAACTCAAGACCCCCAGACACCCCTTAAGGGTACTCCATCTCAACCACCTTATGCCACACAATGATGTGTCTGAAGTCACCAGGCTGATGATGACAGATGGTAGGGAGGAGGAAGAGGAGAGTGAACCTCTCCCTGACCTTCTCTCTTCTAAATAAAATGTGTCAGTGGAGGTTTTCAACATCTCCCCTACACTGACCCCTGAACATCAGAGGGACTGTAACCAGTTGCTGGGACAGTTTTCTTCACTGTTTTCCTTCACACCTGAGCTTACACATCTGTGTACCCATGATATTGATACTGGGGGCAGCCTGCCTGTCACAAATAAAATATACAGTCTGTCTGACAAAGTGAGGGCCAGCATCAAGGAAAAGTCTCTAAGATGCTGGATTTGGGAGTGATTGAGCACTCCAGTAGTCCCTTGTCCAGACAAGTGGTGCTGGTACCCAAGCTGCCCTAATGGGCACGGACCAATTTCTCAGGGTCTGTGTGGACTGCAGTGGTGCTCAACTCAGTTACTAAGACTGATGCTCACCCCATCCCCAGAGCTGATGTGCTCATTGACAGATTAGAGGCTGCCAAGTTCCTGAGTACTTTTGGGTACTGGCAGATTACCCAAAGTTAGGTGGCTAAAGAGAGGCAGCCTTTTCCACACTAGAGGGCCACTGCTAATTTAATGTAATGCCCTCTGGTCTGAAGAATGCCCCTGCTACCTTCTAGAGGCTGGTGAACCAGGTCTTGGGTGGCCTTCAGTGCTGCTTACCTGGATGACATAGCTGTATTCAGCAGCAGCTGTGAGGGCAACCTCTTTCACCTGCAGAAAGTGCTTCCGGCTCTGCAACAGGCAGGCCTGACTATCAAGGCCAGTAAGTGCCAGATAGGACATAATTCTGTGGTGCACTTGGGACACCTAGTGGGTGGGGTAAGGTGCATCCCACACGGGCCAAAATAGAGACTATCCTGACCTGGGAGCCCCCTAAAATTCAAACAGAAGTGAGGGCCTTCTTGGGCATCACTGGTTACCACAGGAGGTTTTCAAGGGATATGCACCATTATTGCCCCCTTGACTGAGCTGACTTCCAAGAAGCAGCCCAAGAAGAGGATCTGGATAGAGGTCTGTCAGAAAGGTTTTGACTCCCTTAAACAGAGCATTTGCACAGCCCCTGTGCCCAAGGCCCTTGCCTTTTCAAAAGAATTCATTTTACCAACAGACGTTTCAGAGCATGGAACAGGTGCAGTCATATCACAGCTTAAAGTGGAGGGCCTAGATCAACCAGTAGCTTTCATCTCTAGGAGGCTACTTCCTAGGGAACAGAGGTGGAGTGCTATTGAGAAGGAAACCTTTGCTGTAGTCTGGGCACTGAAGAAGCTGATATATACCTGTTTAGGACTCAATTTAGAGTTCAGACAGACCACAGGCCCCAGTAAACCCCTGCGCCACATGAAACCTGCGTCAGGTTTCATGTGGGTGTACTGGCGCGGGGGGGGCGTTCCGGCGCAGGAACGCCTCGGAAAAGTGACGTAGTGAAATCTACAAGATTTTACGCAGTCACTTTTCCGACGCTGGTGCGTCAAATCCTTACGCCTGCTTCAAGCAGGCGTAAGGATTGACGCACCATGTTAGGGATAGGGAAGGTTGGAACAGTGCTGGAGTTGCGTCGCGCTTGCGACACAACTTCAGCACTGCGCCAACCTTCCGCCGGCAGATGCGTCACGCATCTGCTTATCCTTGCGCCACAATGCGCCGCATTGTAAATGCGGCACATCGGACGTGGCGCAAGGGTAAACTTGCGTGACGCATTTTCCCTTGCGCATCCCTGCTGATATGCAGGGATGCGCCAGGGAACGTAAATATGCCCCTTAGCATGGGGGGTGGCGGGGGAATGCCTAGCAGCGAAAGGGTTAATGATCTGAAATACACAAACAGATATTTTATCTATTCTGTAAACATAGCTCTATTAATTCTTCCAATTTGTACTGAATATAAAACAGAAGAATAAACTCAAAAGCCCACAGAGCATTCTTTGTTTGAAAAATAGAAACAATCATTTCAAAAATAAAACATTCATGTTCCTGCTGCAACCAAAATCCAGGGTCCAAGTAATAACAGCTGTAATTTCATATAGATGCTATGTCATGAGGCAGTAAACAGTTCATTAAAAATATTGGCACATGTTTCGGTGGACTATAGATGTTCCAAAAGGCAAGCTTCTCCAGTATAAAACATGTTTTAACAAGTAGTTATACACATGCCAAGTATCACCATGTCATGTAGATCAATAAACACACATATATGAAAAAAATCAGTACATATACAGAAATACACAAATGAAGGTTTGTAAATACAAATCAACACGTAAATTAATATGGACATGAATTCTCATTTTACCAAAGTGATCTTGCAAACCAAATCTCAATTTAACAGACAGATTAACTGTAATACATAAACTGTGACCATATGTGCAATTTACATTCCTTTCATGTCAGCACAAAAATACCTTGCTAATCCTAACAAAAATAAAATAAAGTTGCTCCTAGAATAGGGAAAAAACATCATACTTCTAGGACAGGCACATCATCATAATGCAGGTATAGCAGAGGAAGATTGGGAGGACCACATCTGCGAAATGTGTTCAACATCAACTAACAGACTGAGTATTGAGAAGAGTCAAAATGACCTAAGGCCGACAACATCATCATTGAAGGCAACTGAAGGTACACAGGAAGCCCATATCTGTGAAATGTACTCCACATCAACTAGCAGACTGACAAGTGAGAAAAGCCAGAGTATCCAAACTCTGGCAACATCACCACTAAAGGAAGCTGAAGGGACACAGGAAGCAAAACAGTGCATAGTAATTTACAGTAATAAAGGCAGTAATCCAGAAAGACAAAGTCTGTCTCCAAACTAAACCACGAGGAGCCCCTTACTGATGCTATCCGCCTAAAGAAAATAATGAAGAGATTGAAGGCGCAGGGGGCACAGGGCCCAAACGGATTACCAAATGCACTATTTAAACTCAACTTCAAATTTTGGGCCAGTTACCTAACGCCCCTTTTCAATCAAATCTACAGTACTAATGCTTTTCCAATTTCATGTAAAGGGAGCATTTTCAACCCTATCTAGAAGAATGGCAGACACTCATCTCAACCCAATTACAGGCTTAAAGCACTAGATGTAGAAGCCAAACTTTACACTTCCTGCATTCTCCAAGATTTCCAAGGCAGGGTCAAAGAAAAGAATCTAATACCAAAAGCACAAACCGGGTTCAGGTCAGGTATGGGAACAACTACAAATGTGCTGGTATTTACCATCTTAGCAGAAAAGGCAATACAGCATAAAACTTGCCTCTTCACATGTTTCATGGATCAAAAATCTGCATCTGACAGAGACCCAAATGGCCGCCTCTGGGCAAAACTCACAGAATAGGGCATTCCAGGAACTTTGGTAAATGCAATTATTGCACTGTACAGAAAGACATGGGCACAGGCCAAAGTTGGAAACAGCAGCAGGGTCACATCAAAAATCCTAACAAATAATGGCTTGAAACACGGGTGTGTTTTCCCCTCTGTCATTCAATCTATACCTGGCCAACTTGAACAGCAACCTATCTCAAGCGGAGACCTTCCCACTGAAATTGGCAACAGAGAAATATATTCTGTCCATCAATTGTTTCTTTAGCATATGTCGCCCTAAGTGGGAAGGGTATGCCCAGATGTGTGCTCACTACACCACTGGATTCAAGCTAGCCTGGCTGATGAAAGGGGATGCCCTGAAACCGGTCCCAGGATGCTTGTTTCCGGTCCAGGGAGGAGGTTGGCAGTTCGGGCTGGACTGTTCCCACAAGGAACAGGGTCGAGACTGATTTGCATATGGCTGGGTCCAAACTGGGGTGGTGTGGTGAGCAAAAGAATGATGGATTTAACCCAGATCCTTGTGACTGGGGGTGAATGCTTGCATTGTCCAGCATTCCATCCATCAATTGTTTCTTTTGCATATGCAATATATTGATGATATAGTCATTCTGAGTAGGGCTGGCCGGGGCTTGCGGAGTTGCACTCCACGAAATTCCGATGAGTTACCAAAAAACAAAGCAGAATACCACAAGTGGGTGGAGTACTTGAATGCCTCACATAACCTGCTGTTGCCTATATTCTCACAGTGGGCAGTGCCACTTATGCATTCAGCCCTCTGGGGCTGAGAGGCTCAATGATGGAAGCTTACGGGTGTGCATGATTATGGAGATAGAGACAGACCAGGCTCCACGTAGCAAAGCCCGGGCTTACATTGAACACCTTGACAGGTCTCTGATGATGATCTGCCAATGGTCCTCTGGGTTCTGGTCCATCTTCATGTAGTCCCTCTCTTGTGGGGAGGTGCATAGCCAGCTTCACCCCTCCACAAACCAGCAGTCCACTGCTTGCTGCTCTCCACTGACCATTAGATCACTGTTGCAGAGAGAACATGACTCCCAGGATACCTGCTTCCTCATAAGTCATGACCCAGGCCTGCTGTCTTCCTTGTCTGATATGGTAAGCGGCGGAGTAGAAGGAGGTCAGCTGGCTAAGCCAGCCCTTTGGCACCAGTCACCAACCAGGCAGCTCCGGCCTCAAGGTCCCTCCAGAAAGGGCGATGCCAGACTCCCTCATTGACAAAAAGCTCTTTCAGCCCCCCTCCTCTCAATACAGCTTCAACCAGGGAAGCCTGTCTGCGCTTGGACTGAATAAATCTGCTTATTTACTAATAGGGTTGCCTGATCCTAAGAAGGTCATCAACATGACATGTTCTCACCCACATGCAGACTAGCTTCCCTGGTTAGAGCTGTACACTTAACTTTGATGCTGTATGCAAGTAACGCAACCAAGGGGAGACTGCACTCTCACAGTGGCTGTTCCTTTTTACTTCCAACTTTCCTCACCCTCATCTGCTAGAACCCTTTTCCCCCTTCCATTTCTTACTGTACATGAGAGGTGGCTTTTAACAGAGGAACTTACTTCATCAGGGCTACGTGAGAACCTCTGTTCTGTGAGGTGTTGGTGGACCAGCTGCACTGCACACAAGCCAGGATGTCACACTGGGACCATCCTAGTGCATAATTAGGGGTGAGCGGTGACTGGCAAGCCCACCAGTAAACTCCGCTCCACAGGCAATAGGCAGAGTTTTTGCACCAAACTGCCCTCCAAATGGAGTGCTTGGTGGCAAAACTCCACCGGCGGAGTGCCTTCATGCACAGAAACAATCAGAAGAGGCTTTTTCCTCTTTCTGTGTGTGCTGCAGAATGCAGCACACATAGAAAAAGGAAAAACGAGGAAAAATAGAGATATTTCTCCTCATTGTGCCTCCCTTACGCCTTCCTTGGGGAGGTGTAAGTTTTTGGCGCTGCCTCATATTTCTCATAAATCTGGGGCAGTGTCAAAAAGCCATGGATGTTGCTGGGAACGTCCCCAGCAACACCCATTGCACGCCCCTTTAACACAGAAAACTGTGTTAAAGGGAGCCATATTTACGAGACAGCATTAAGCCAAAAAAGTGGCTTACTGCTGCCACATAAATTTAGAGCCGGCTCCTGTGCCACGGAACATCACAAAAAGTGACGTTCCGGTGGCGCAAGAAGCCTCATAAATGACGTTCTTGGTAACAATAATGGCAGCCCAATTGGTTCCCACAGTAGCATATGGCCTGGAAATCCTGCATGGAAAGGAAGTGTGTTGGACATGGCCCTTTTGCAGGGTTATGCCACAACTTGTTGCCTTCCTCCTGTATTTTCTGTTGACCTATTTTTGTTGTTTTTGTGACTCTGGGCCCTTTACTACTGCTGATCAGTGCTAAAGTGCATGTGCACTCTCCTGTAAACTTGTAAGATTGGTCTACACCTGTTTGGGATATTTCATTTACCTGTAAGTCCCTTGTACAGTGGTACCCTATATACCCATGACCTGTACATTAAATGCTACTAGTGAGCCTGCAGTGCTGCTTTCACCCACAGAAGTAGCCTTTCAAAGGTGTCTCAGGCATCTGCAACTGCAGGGCCTGTGTGCGCAGTTCACTGTTACAGTGACTTGACATTTGAAGTGCTTGCCAAGTCTGAAGCCCCCCTTTTTCTGCATATAAGTCACCCCTAAGGTAGGTCTTAGGTAGCCTATGGGCAGGGTGCTGTGTAGGTAAAAGGTAGGACATGTGCCTTTGTTGTGTGGCATGTCCTGGTAGTGACAAACAGCCTATTTAGTTTCTCACTGCTGTGAGGCTGCTTCTCTCATGGAAGGAGTTGCGTTGCCATATTTGGTATGTTTGGAATAGTGGTGATAAATCATGCTTATTGGTGAAAGCTGATTTTTGATTACTAATTTAGAAATGCCACTTTTAGAAGTGGGCATTTCTTTGTGCCTATGCCTCTTTGTGCTTTGCAGCCTGACTCACTCTAGACAGTCACACAGAAAGCTGAGGTGTGCCCCGCAAATCCTTATGGGTCTTTCTGGGCTGGAGTGGTGTGAGGAGTTGTCACCTGCACCTGATTAGGGCTGTGTCTCCCTTTCACAATGCGGTCTACGCCCCCCTGTAGTGTGTCTGGAGCCAAGCCTGGGGATTGAATGGAGGTGTTGTGCACTTCTAAAGTTGTATTGAAGTTACCTCCACATTAAAGACATTATGAGTATAAGTACAGGGGCTGTGACCCAATATTTTTAGACACTGCATGGGACTTATAGGCAGATGCTGCTGCCTCTACGTGCTGCACCAAATGACAATTGGGATGTCAGGAGAAACCACCACTTGGACTTGGCTATGCTGTGCTGATGTGCTAAAGAAGGACTGCCCCCTCACCTTCCAAGGACCCTGTGTGTTGGCCTGCCTGCATCCCTGCCTGTGCACCCTAGTGATCTCCCAGGGCTTGGTAGCCTTCCTTGTGTTGTTTGACCCAGTGCTTGGTGAGCACTGCTGGTTTTCATCCCCCAGCGCTGTAATTTGTTCCCTGGCAGTGGAGTGCGTGGAGGACTGCTCACTGCCTTTCTCTAGGGCCGATAACAGGATGAGCGTGTTGTCACCCTCCAGAGTGTGCAGATCACATGTGGGTGCCATTACAGGGATGCCCGTCAGAGTCCCCTTCAGTGAGCGCCCCACTTCACTGGGGAAAGGGAGTCACGAGCCATGTGAGGATGGGCTGCACCAGGACTGGCACGCAGCCAGACTGACCTGTGCCTCTGCAGGCGCCTCTCTACACACCTCTGTTGTGGTCAGGACAGACCCAGAAAGGCACCCCAACTACAGCATTCCAGCCTGGGACCGGCTTCCGATATCTGGTGCCTGCAACAACTGTGCCACATGATTGCTGGCAGCTGCCTTTCACTGTCAGATGCAGGGGACCCAGTGAGTCCGTCCGACAGCTCCTAAGTGAGTATGTGCTTCCCCCCGTCCTCACACATACCTTGGGGCATTTGCTTGAGTGTTGAAATACTGGGCAGAACCTCGAAGGAGGCCCCCGGTCACGAGGAGAAGCGTGCCACATTTCCCCTTGCTGCAAACTACTGTAATACGCTTAGTAGGCAGACAGGTGTTCCTGTGGCCCACTGGTTATAACTGTATAACTTGCCAAGTATTTATGGGTGATGTTTTGGGGATCTATGTGCTTCACTCCCTAACCTAACTGCTGCCTTTCATGCCCTGATATTGTGGTTTATGTTGTTTTATACCTTGCAATGATAGGATAAGGAGTATCATTTCAGGACGTGCATAAAATGTACAGTGATGGTGTAGGGTATTTTCATGGCATGTCAACCTATAAGTATGTACTTTATTGCACGAACTGTGATGTTATGGCTTTTGCCTAGTTGCAGAGTGATTTATGATTTATGTGATTGTGGTCTATGTGTTATAAAAGAAAATGAGATATTTTTATATAATCCTGTGTGGAGTCTCTTTTGTGGTGTATTTATTGTGTCACTGGTGTGTGTGTGTGTTGCGCGAATGCTTTACACATTGCCTCTGGGATAAGCCTGACTGCTTGTGCCAAGCTACCAAGTGGGTGAGCAGGGGTTATCTTGGGTGTGTAACTCCCTTACCCTGATAAGAGTGGTGGGTTCTGCCTGGCTTAGGTGCTTACCCTAGCCAACCAGAAACCCCATTTATAACAAAGTGGCCACACTGAATTCACTGTGAACGATTGCCTACAAGGCCGTCTTTGGTCTGCCAAAATCAACTTCACCCACGCATGTCAACTGGAATTGAGCTTAAGAAATAAGAAATTGGAAAGGAAAAATGCTTTTGTGAACTTATGGTGGGCATTTTGAGCTTCAGCGAGTGGCTCCCTGAGCAGACTGTCCTGGTCAGAAATTGAGACACAGATGAGAAGAAAGTAAAATAGTCTTGGGGAGACTACTTAGGATCGGCAATAGAAGATCTCAGCATTAAAGAAGCATGGGCAAGTCCCATGTACAGAGCAGCTTTCTTTTGAACAAATATCTCCTCAGTAAAGTATTTTTCTCTCTTATAGGATAAGAAAACATTTACAAGGAGACAACATGCCTGGACAGTTGCTAACACACACCATAGCTTGAAGCAACAAGCGGATCTGAACATACATGTATCACCAGTTTTAAAACGCTTGTTTATGCTATACTGATTTGGGCAATTTGACACAAAAGACTTAACACCGACATTGAAGAACCGTTCATCACAACCAAACAGATGTCTATGTGGATATAAACAAGAAACAATCACCCACATCCTTTGCACTTGCCCAGCTGTCTTGGGAAAAAGAAGAAATCTACTCAAAACAATCTTTTTTTCAACTTTGTATTTACACCTGCAGGCAAGCAGTGATAGGTTGGTTGAGTGGAAGCTCAAAGGCCTAGACCCTAACTTGCCAGAGAACAAAATATTTGAGCCTTGCAAATGATAAGCACTTTATTGGAAATTTAACCAGGATGCGATAGCCTCAGACGGGTATCACTCTGGCTCAACGGCCAGGTATAGACTGAATGGCTCCTTAAAAGAAAAAGATGACATGTATATGCACAATGCATGTGCACCTTATACTGCATGCTAGAAAAGAACAATGCACAAAAAATATCATTGCATCTGAGTCCAGATAGACAAAGCACTTTAAAAAAAACGGCCGGTTGGTTGTTTGCATTTGCACATTGCTCAACCTAGGCCCAGGGGCAATAGACTCATTTTGTTTATGCAGGTGTTTTATAAAAGAGTTTTATCAGAATTTTCGCAAATTATAATGGGATGATCTAATCACATTTCTGGCACTTCTTTGTAATGGTTTTTATTAACTATACAAAAAACTTACGTGCATACTTCTGATTTAATTGTCATTTATATTTCACTCCCAATGTAGGTTAAACATATAGATATTCTTACAATCCAAACTTTTCTATGCAAACTAAAATAAATGGCATTCTCATATGGGTAAGGGAGTGTAGGAAAAAGGATTTCCCCATCTGGAACGTTTTATTTTCTTGTAGGTGGAATAGGAGACTTTTAAAATAGTCACATGTCATTCTCAGAGGTAATGTGTCAAACACATGTAGGGAGAGAAGGGAATTCCAGCCAGCATACAACTTATCACACATAGAGCTCACTAGTTGGAATCAGACAGGGTTGAATCCTATTTGGATGGTTATATATATTTTGGATACAGTGTACTACAACAACAAATAAAACATAGTTTATCATGTTCTGCAACTCATACAATAGCAATTATCTCACACACACCCAGCCGCATGTAAGATTGAACAATGCATGCAGTCATGCTGAGTAGTCCACCCTGTTTTAATTTACTCAAAAGAGTTTTGGTTTGATCTTTGTAGACATCAGTATTAGATAAGTTCCTCCTAATCCCTATGAACTGTCATATGGTAAATTGTCTCATAGAGCTTAGGAATGGTGACTCTCAAACCTGAGTAGTGTATTTCAGTATGTTGGTTTAGTGAATACCTTGGCAGTTAACAATATTGGTTTCCTCAATCTAAAAATCAGACAAAGAAAATCTATGTTTATTCATGTTCATGGTGAATTTAAGATGCTCTTTTGTATATTGATCCAGTTCGGGAAATCCTGAGCCTCTGCTTCTAAACAGACCATACAATTAGGGGTATACTTACCAAGTAGTTGCATCGCCATTGCTCCATACTATGGGGCACAAGGGCAACGCAACTGCTAAATATGATTTATCAAGTCATGCAAGGCCACCTTGCATGGCCTTGTTTGGCTTGATAAATCTAGAGTAACGCAATGCAGAGCAAATTGCTGCGGTGCGTTACTCTGCCCCAGGGAGGTGTTCCATGAGTGGAGCGTGGGTGTTCCCACGTTTCCACCCATGGATTTTGGCACATTCCAAGACTTACCATTTCTGGTAGACCTGAGAATGCATCAAAATTCTACCTCTTTCCTGATGAGGCATAACAAGGAGAAATATCTGTATTTCTCCATGTTTCTTCCTCTTTCTGTGTGTGCTGCATTCTGCAACTGGGGTGGCGAAGTGAGCTAAAGAATGATCATGGATTCAACCCAGATCTGTGACTGGGGGTGAGTGTCTGAAAAGTTTCAGCGCTCTGTCCATCATCTCCTTGTGTTTGCTTTGTTCGCCATAAGTTGGCAGGGTATGCCCGGACGTGGGTCCCTTGTTCACTTTGCCACTGGATTCAAGCTAGCCTGGCTGATGAGGGCTGTTAGCCCGAAACCGATGCCAGGATGCTTGTTTCCGGTCCAGGGAAGACATGGCTTGGCAGTTCGGGCTGGACTGTTCCCTTGAGGCACAGGGTCAAGACTGATTTGCATATAGCTGTGTCTGAACTGGGGTGGCAAAGTGAGCTAAAGAACGATGATGGATTCAACCCAGATCTGTGACTGGGGGTGAGTGTCTGAAAAGGTTCAGCGCTCTGTCCATCATCTCCTTGTGCTTGCTTTGCTCGCCAGAAGTTAGCAGGGTATGCCCAGTCGTGGGTCCCTTGCTCACTTTGCCACTGGGTTCAAGCTAGCCTGGCTGATGAGGGCTGTTAGCCCGAAACCGGTCCCAGGATGCCTGTTTCCGGTCCAGGGAAGACATGGCTTGGCAGTTCGGGCTGGACTGTTCCCATGAGGCACAAGGTCAAGACTGATTTGCATATAGCTGTTTCTGAACTGGGGTGGCGAAGTGAGCTAAAGAACGATGATGGATTCAACCCAGATCTGTGACTGGGGGTGAGTGTCTGAAAAGTTTCAGCGCTCTGTCCATCATCTTCTTGTGTTTGCTTTGTTCGCCATAAGTTGCCAGGGTATGCCCAGACGTGGGTCCCTTGCTCACTTTGCCACTGGATTCAAGCTAGCCTGGCTGATGAGGGCTGTTAGCCCGAAACCGGTCCCAGGATGCTTGTTTCCGTTCCAGGGAAGACATGGCTTGGCAGTTTGGGCTGGACTGTTCCCATGAGGCACAGGGTCAAGACTGATTTGCATATAGCTGTGTCTGAACTGGGGTGGTGAAGTGAGCAAAAGAACGATGATGGATTCAACCCAGATCTGTGACTGGGGGTGAGTGTCTGAAAAGTTTCAGCGCTCTGCCCATCATCTCCTTGTGTTTGCTGCATACTGCACACAGACACCGCTGAGCCTGAGTTTTTATTAACACCTCATGGTAAGTGTAATACGAAGTCATTGTCATATTTTGATTATGATTTTAATACCTGTTGGTACTTGGAGGTTTTCCCACTCACCATAATGTTTTTTCATTTAGTCTATGCAAAGTACTTTAGTAAAGCTTGTATTTTTTTAATATGTATGTCATAAGGCAGGTATCTGTCAACTACAATATGTTCTCATTCCAACCAACAAAGAATTTTTTTCTGTGATGCTCATATTATTTCAAAGATATGTTTTACAAGGTCTTATTAGTGCCTACCAATATATGTTTGCTTTGCTACAAAGTAAATTGCAGTTTCCTAACTCTATATTTTTTCAAATATATAATTCTAGTTTTATCAGATTGAGATATATTTCAATGTGCATTTGCTATTTACTACTCTGTTTTTCTTACATTTTTGTTTTATACTTTCTTACTCACTAAGAAACCTGGTCTTAGTAGGCCAGGGAGCTCATCTATAAAGGTACATTGTCAGAAATCGGTGTGACTGATTTGCATATAGCTGTGTCTGAACTGGGGTGGCAAAGTGAGCTAAAGAACGATGATGGATTCAACGCAGATCTTTGACTGGGGGAGAGAGTCTGAAAAGTTTCAGCACTCCGTCCATCATCTCCTTGTGTTAAAGCTGGGAAGTTTATCACTAAAGCAGTCATGCTTAACTTATAGACAATGTGCAAAGTGCCTATTGCAGCACACAAATGGTTAAAAAGTGAAAACACAACACAAGAAAGTCCCTCATCAATTTAGCAAAATTGAGTACATTTTAATAAAATATTTGACAACAAAACAACAAAAATCCGATTAGTAGAACTTGAGTTCTGACTTTTTAAAGTTCTTGGCAAAAATTAGCGGCTAAAAGATGAAAGCGCTGACCGCTGACATCTAGCCGCTCAGACTGGGTCAAAGTTGAAAAATATGGGCGGTCATGATGGAGAGGGGGTCGACTACAAATAGTGGATTGGGCCTGGTCAGTGCTTGCATTCAGATTCAGAAGAAATTCTGTAAAAAGATATTCTGAGAAGGTAACATTCAGCTGGGGTGTCCAAAGATGGAGGGCTGTCATCGGGGAGCCACTGGACGAAGATGTGGTAAATATTTCAGTCAAAAACTCTCCAGTGGGACGAGACAGGAGACTGTAATCAGCGAGAGTTCCATGGAGATCGATACCCCTGAGGCAAAGGAATGCTGAACAGGATTTGCTGCTGCTGCGGAGAAGAACGTAGCAGAAGCTACTAGGAAGTCAGGGCAACCAGCAATGCAGGTTGGGCAGATAAATGAGCAGTATTTAGCAAAAAATTATTTAGGACCCAAGTTTTGAATTTTGACTATCTGGGGACCTTTGAGTTTTGACACCCCAACCAAGGGTCCAGGACTGGGATCACCATGGTAGGTCCTGGTGCGGGATCAATATGGTGGGAGAGTGTTATGAACCTGTGTCTTTGAACAGGAGGCCAGCAAACTAGCCCTTGGAGTCACTCTAGTATCCCTGGGTTCAAGTGACGTAGCAGGGCTCAAGCAGCAGTGCAGGCCTTGAAGGGTTCAAGGCAGGCTTCAGTCAGCAAAGCAGTCCTTCCAGGTGTAGCAAAGCTGTCTTGTGTTGTACACAGCAAGCCACAGCAGCAGGAAGTTCTCCGAGAGTCCTTCCGCAGGTCCAGAAAGTGAACTGAAGAGTGGGTCTGAGGGTCCAATTTTTATACCTGGTGCCTTCTTTGAAGTAGGAGAAGTTTCTAGAGGTTTCTAGTGCTTGGAATTTCCTGACTTCCCTGGCCTGGCTCCAGGTTGGCTTCAAGGGCAATGCACTAGTGACAAGCCCTTTGTGTGAAAACAGAGCATGGCCTATTCAGTTGTAAGTGGCGCTGTCCTGCCAGCAGATGACCCATTCTGGCACATCTAATCCCTCTATTGTGTGACTGTCTAGGAGGAATTCACAAAGTCCAACTGCAAGCTACTCTGAGTCATGGGACCTAGGATAGGCTGCAGGCACCAAAGGGCAGGAAAAAGTCAACTTTCTAAAAGTGGGATTTTTCAAAATTGTAATTTAAAATCCAACTTTACCAAAGAGGATTTGCAATTACAATTTCATAGATACCAAACAGGAAATGCTTATCTATTCCCAATAAAAATGTAGCAATTGTTAATGTAATCAGGCAACCCAAGGTTATCCTATGAAATAGGTAGGTTCTCAGAAGTGAAAAAAGTATTTAGGAGTTTTTCACTACCAAGATGTGTTAAACTTAAAAGTACATGTCCAACGTTTTAATTACAATGCACCCTGTCTTGGCAAGGGGGTCATATTGCCAATTCGATTGGCAGTTTAAAATTACATTCAGGCTATAATGGTAGGCCTAGGACACGTTTCAAAGGGCTACCTAAGTAGACTAGTGGCATTTAATTTAGAGGCTCTAGGTATATGGTGTACAGCTCTACAAGGGACTTATAAGCAAATTAAATATGCCATTTAGGTGTAAGCCAATTATACCATGCTATGGATGTGAATACAGGCACTTTAGCACTGGTTAGCAGTGGTAAAGGGCACAGAGTCCTAAGGCCAACAAAAACAAATTTTAGCAAAAATGGAGCGAAAAAGGCAAAAGGTTTGGGGGAAGATCACCCTAAGTCTGACAGGCCTAACACTTGTCACCCCTACCTGAAGGTGAGGAGAACTACGCAACCGTCTGCAAGTAATCATCACTAAGGAGGAAGAACCTGGATAGACCATCAGCATTACAGAAGTCTGACCCAGGACTGTGTCATTGGAATTGTCTGGCCCAGGATGGTGTTCTGCCATGAAGTAGAATCCCTGTATGGATATGACCAACTCAACAGTTTTGGATTCTCACCTCCTTATCTGGAGGACGTGACGCATCTCCCTAGATGCGTCACGTTGTAAATATAGCGCAATGCGGCGCATGGTTTGCGTCGCCGCTGCATCACATGCGTGACGCAACGGCGGCGCAAAAGTGGCGCAAGGGGCTTGTAAATATGCCCCTAAGCCTTTTTTTAGCTATTTGGGTAAGGCCCCTTTAACTTTTTCCCACGTAAGGTATCCACGCCACATTTGTGTCCTTTTCTTCCAACATCCAGAGAATTTTAAAGGTATCCAGGGTTTGTAGATTCCCCTGGAGGGAACCCAGAAAGTAGCCAAAATAAAGCAATATTTTGTTTTTTGGGGGGGAAAATGGGGGAAAAGTGCTGCAGAAGAAATCATCTGGGTATTCCCCCGCAAACGGTATCAACAAAGGATTTGTGGTGTTGAAATTACCATCTTCCCAGCTTTCAAGGACAGGCATACTTTTGTCAGAAAAACAAAATTTTCGACACAGTTTTGACATTTTGCTATTCTTTGCGCTTTCAACCTCCTTCCAGTTAGTGGTAGAAATGGGTGTGAAAGCAATAATGGATACCGGAAAGCTATACATTTCAGAAAAGTAGATAAAATGCAGAATTTAGCAAGGAGTCATTTTTGTAGATCCTTCAAGGTTTTCCTATAGAAACTGACAGTTGAAATAAAAACAAATTGAAATTGAGTTGAAGAAAACAGCCGTTTGTGCCAATGTTTTCACCCGTAACTTCTAAATATGACAGATTTTTCAAAGAAATATACCATTATGTCTGTGGACCCCTCTGGTTGTGGTTATATATAGCACTTGCAGGTTCAGCAAGGACCCAAGGTACCCAGAGCCAATAACTGAGCTGCGCCTTGCAATGGGTTTTCATTGTGTACCAGGTATATAGCAATTCATTTGGTAAAATATAAAGAGTGAAAAATAAGTATCAAGGACACCTATGTATTTACAAAATGGGAACAAAATATAGAGTTTAGAAGCAGTAATTATTTGCACATCTCCGAAATTGTGAGTACCCACACTAGCATGTGAATTAGTGGACATTTTTCAAAGTAACTTCTTTTTTACACATTGTCTTACATTTGGAAGGCAGAAATGCATAGAAACTCAATAGGTAATAACAGTTGTTCTACAAATCTGTGTTCCCCTAAGTCTCCTGATAAAAATGTTACCTCACTTGTTTGGGTATGCTAGTGCCTGCAACAGGAAACGGGCCAAAACGCAACGTGGACATATCACATTTCACATTTTTCTAGTTAAAACTGACCCTTTTTCACAATGTGCCTAGATGTGGGTTTTGGACCCTAGCTCAGCTGACACATGGGGAAACCTAGCAAACCTGTCACTTTGAAAACTAGACATCCTGGGGAATCCAGGATGGGGTGATTTGTGTGACTCTCACCAGGTTCTGTTACCCAGAATCCTTTGCAAACCTCAAACTTTGTCATAAAAACACATTTTACTCAAATTTTTGTGATGGAAAGTTCTGGAATCTGCGTAGATCCACAAATTTCCACCCACTCTACATTCCCCAAAGTCTCCTGATAAAAATGGTACCTCACTTGTGTGGGTAGGCCTAGTGTCCACGACAGCTAACGGCACAAAACGCAACGTGAACACATCTTATTTTTCCACTGAAAACTGACCCATTTTTCGCAACGTACCTAGCTGTGTATTTTGAACCCTAGCTCAGCCAGCACCTACGGAAACCTAGCAAACCTGTATATTTTTAAATTCAGGATGGGGTGACTTGTGTGGCTCTCACCAGGTTCTGTAACCTAGAATTCCTTGCAAACCTCAAACTTTGTCAAAAAACCACAATTTCCTCAAATTTCTGTGATGGAAATTTCTGGAATCTGTGTGGATCCACAAATTTGTGGCGGTCCGGTGATCCCACAAATTTCCCAAACAGAAATGTGAGGAAATTTTGATTTATTTAGCTAAATCTGAGGTTTGCAGGGGATTCTGGGTAGGAAAATGTTGGGATAGCCACGCAAGCCACACCTCCCTGGACTCCCCGGGGTGTCTAGTTTTCAAAAATGTCTGGATTTGGTAAATTTACCTAGATGGCCACTGAGATCAGGACCAAAAACGCAGATGACCCCCTTGAAAAACCAGGTTGTTTTGTGATAGATAGGTGGGCACCTGTTTTTTTGGTCCCGGGCTTGCAGACATCTAGGGGAACCTAAAAAACCCAGACATTTCTGAAAACTAGACACCCGTGGGAGTCCAAGGAGGTGTGACTTGCGTTGATCCCCTGACATTTTACCTCCCAGAATTGACTACAAACCTCAAATTTAGCTAAAAAGTCACATTTTCCTCTAATATCTGTGTGGGAAAGTTGTGGGATCTCCGCACAGCACACATTTTCCTACCACTCAGCGTTCCGCTCAGTCTCCCGATTAAAATTATACCTTCCTTGCTTGGATGGGCCAAGTGCCTATGACATGGAAGGGCCAAAAACGTGTAGAGATTGAGGGGGGCCCAAAGCGGGTCCAAAAGGGCAGTTTGTGTTTACGTTTTTAGGCTGACGGTAGTTTGGGCACCCACAAATGTGAGGTATCATTTTTCTTGGGAGACCAATGGGAATGCTGGGTGGTAGGAAATTTGGGCCTGTGCGGTGATCCTACATCTTACTCACACAGAAATGTGAGGAAAATGTGACTTTGTAAGTAAATTTGAGGTTTGTTGGGGATTCTGGGAAAGAAAACGCTGGGGGATCCATGCAAGCCACACCACCAGCCAAGAGTCAGAACACGCACACCACCATCCTCGTACACCACCAGCCAAGCGCCATCAACGCACACCGCCAGCAAAGCGCCATCCACACACACCGCCAGCCAAGCTCCATCCATGCACATAGTCAGCCAAGCGCCATCAATGTACACCGCCAGCCAAATGCCATCCATGCACACAGTCAGCCAAGCACTAGCCCTGCACACTACTAGCCAAGCAGGGACAGACTGGGAACAGCAACCAGCCCTGGCAGATTGCTGCTTGACCGGCCCTGGGAGGAGAAGCATGCTAGTGAAAAGCACTGCTCTCGCTTTTGTTACTGGAGGCCGAAATTGCAGAACTGCTGCAAAGCCGGCCCCAGTGACAAAACTGGCCCCCATGTCCAGAGAACTGGCCCTCACCCCTCCGGACCACCAGGGAGACACCCAGTGCCCGCTACGGCCTGTCTGGCCCTGCAGCCAAGCACCATCCATGCACACAGTCAGCCAAGCGCCAGTCCACGTACACCGCCAGCTAAGCGCCACTCCACGCACACCACCAGGCAAGCACCAATCTACACACACCATCATCAAGCGCGAGTTCACACACACCATTAGCCAAGTGCAGGTCCACACACACCACCAGTAAAATGCCAGCCAAAGGTCAGTACACGGAGACCGTCAGCCAAACTCCAGTTTACACACACACAAACTCTCCCTGGTTTCTAGTGGTTTTCTGCCCAGCTTGGGCGCAGATGAGACTGAAACAGCCAAATGTCTGCCTAAAAAAAAAGGAGAGCGACTCTTGCTTATGGGGCTTCTCCCTGACATATCCCTGGTGCTTAGTGGGCTTTCTGCCCCACTGGGGGCAGATAAGGGGCTATTGCCTCTATCTGCCATCCGGGGGGCAGAAAGATTTTTTTGGGGGTGGGGGCAATAGAATGGCCATTCTCGGCAGCTCCCACCCCTAAGTATAAAAAAACAACATAATCCCTGGTGGCCTACTGGGGTAGATCAGGGGCTATTACCCCATATATCTCCCGGGAGAGGCAGAAAGACTGTGTTAAATTTTTTGGGTGACGGGACATTGGCATGCCCATTCTGGGCAGCCCTGTCCCCTATGTATATAAAAACAACATAATCCCTGGTGCCTAGTGGACTTTCTGCCCCCGGAGAGGCAGATCCAGGGCTATTGGCCTAATCTGCATCCCAGGGGAGGCAGAAAGACTGTCGCAATTTGTTGGGGGGGTTGGGGGCATTGGCATGCCTATTTTGGGCAGCCTCCACTGCTATGTATAAAAAAACAATCCCTGGTGCCCAGTGGGCTTTCTGCCTTTCCCCCGGGAGGCAGATCAGGTGCTATTGCCCCATATGCCTCCTGGGGGGGGCAGAGAGACTGTGGAATTTTTAGGGGGGAGGTGGGGACATTGGCATGCCCATTTTGGGCAGCCCCCACCCCTATGTACATAAAAAAAATCCCTGGTGTGTAGTGTGCTTTTTGCCCCCCAGGGGGCAGATTGGGTGCTATTGGCCCCATCTGCCACCTGGGGGGGGCAGAATCTCTGTGGAATTTTTGGGGGGAGGTGGGAACATTGGCATGCCCATTTTGGGCAGCACCCACACCTATAGACATAAAAGAAAAAAAACCTGGTGCCTAGTATGCTTTCTGCCTCCCCCGGGGGGCAGATCGGGGGCTATTGCCCCTTCTGCCTCCCAGAGGAGGCAGAAAGACTGAATTCCAAGCAAACATTGGGGGGAGCAAAAGCCCTTGCCCTAGGGGGTGCTGCCCCCTCCCTGGTGCCTAGTGGGTGCAACCATGTTGGGGATTCACCCTCCTGAGGTGATCCCCAAGCAGGGTTCACTAGGGAGGGGTACCATTGGAAGGAGAGATTCTCCCCTTTCCAATGATACCTCTCCCATCTGCCTCGGTGCTCAGCAGGCTGAGATAGCCCCCTGAGCACCGAGGCAGTGAAACTGGAACTGAATTTCAGTTTCGGATTCTCTGAAATGACGTCAGCGCGACGTGCGCGACGATCGTCATTTCAGAGAAACTATCAGAACACCCTCAGGAGCTAGGGAAGCTCTTCCCCAGCTCCCCAGGGTGTTTTGATTGAAAGAAAATCCTTCTGGTGCCTGCACCAGAGGGATTTCCTGTGCCATGTGTGAGGACGGCTGGGAGCCGTCCTATGCAGACGAGCACTGTGGTGTCGGATGGCTCCCAGCCGCCCGACGCACAGAACGGGTTAAGACATGGAAATAAGTTCACATGCTTCTGAACTTTACTTGTTATAGAGGGCTTTTGTTCATTGTAGAGCTTCCCGGCTCTCTTTTTGTGTGTGTTGAAACATCATTGGCATTGCAGCTTAGTGACTTGTAGCCTAATCACTAATAATGTTTTCCTCTTGCAATACCATTTCTAGTTAATGTTCTTCAGGGTTGCATTAGGATTGCATCCTAACCATCTTTGCCCCTTTGGAATCCTAAGTTAACATCGTTATGTCCCTTCTTTTGACTTCTCTGATTCAATGCACATGAATGCCACATGTATTGTCTTCTCCCTCATCTCCCTCCCACCCCACTTTCAAAACACTATGAGAACTCAACTACCTCCATACATGGGGACCTAGATTTACATAGAAGTTATGCAACACAGTGCAGCAAGTAAAGTTGCTGTGCTGTATTGTATGAATGGGAAGAAGCAGAACAGGGCCATATCAACTAAGATGCGGTGTTGTTCTGCTCTCTCCATGTTCTGGCACACTTTTGGCAGCCCTGCGCCAACACAGACACAATTAAGCCTTAGCGCAAGGGTGTCTGTTTTGAGGGAAGCACAGGTTTTGTGCTGGAAGAGGTTCATTCCAGTCCAAACACTATGCTTTAATACGTTTCCCAATTTGTATGTGTGCTGGTCAATGGAGCATGCATGAAAAGTGGGAAAACGAAGATAAATGAAACTCAGGATTTTAACACAAATCCCTGTCTATCGTTCTGTGTATGTATACAGATTTGCATCAAAATCATGGTTGGTTGCATGGGAACACCATTCACACTTATGAATCTCCCCCTTGACACAAAGCAACATAAGACAGCACATTTGCATTACGATCCAAAGCAAATAATGATTTGCATTGAAATGTAAATCCCGCCACAACACTTTGCATCAGGTTTGTGCAAAAAAGTAACACAAGCCTGACGCAAACCGTTTGCCAATCTGGGCCCTGGTGTTCCACTGTTTCCTTGTACCAAGCTCATATCAAATTGACGTAATCGATTTTATTCTGTCCACTATATCAAATATTCTGTCCTTACCTGTTATCTTTGCTTGACTACGAATAATGCCCGCCTCCTTATCCAGGAATCTCACAGACATAAGTCATTGCGTAGTTTTCTGTTTCCTTATAATTTAATCATCCAAGAGGATTTAATCAACTTTCATATTTACTCCAAACCAACTTATTTCCTCCTCTACTGAATTTAGAAGTGAATGCATGGCCGGAAACTTTGGTGTACATTTTACTTGCACAATGGAAACAATGTGTTCCTCTCCTCCACTGTTTCAGTTACCACTTAACTAAACATTTGACCACCCCCAATTCCAGACCGCCAAATAAATAATTTTCTCTGCAGTGATGCTTTAACTAGACTACTGCAAACATTTACTCTTAGGATTCCTATAGTAAACTTCCCCATAGTTGATATAGGTTTCGTCATGAAAATACATTTAAATCTTCCTAGACCTATGCCTCTACATCTTAATGACCCCAAGTAAGCTGGTGCACAGCCAGCCAAGTACAGGGCCCAATACAAACTTCTTTCACCCTCTCTGCTTATTGTATGCCATTTCCCAATCCATACTCTGGACAACCTTAGAGGTCTTGCCATTTCCAACGCACAAAACACCTCCTCAAGGTTTTGACCTTCAAACTGAATGAATGAATGATTTGTTTATTGCATAATTACTTAAAATCATTGCAAATTGTGTCACAGTATCAAAAAGTAACAATTAAAACAGGTCTCACACCCTTTGCAAACAGGAAGTTTGCCCTAAAATACGTGGCTCAAAATTATAATTAAATGACTGTGAGCAAAGAGTCTACCTGATACATCATGATGTGTCCTGGCCCCGCGCTCCAATTTCAGGGGGAAAGTCTTGCTGTTCATACCCCTCTATGCCAGCAATATTTTACGTTTGTGTTGTTTTCCAGCCTGCAATAGCCAGACCTTCAAACTGTTTTGAACCACGTTATGGAGCACTTATCATGCCCACATCATAGCCACACCATGGGACTCATTCTAAAAGTCAAGCTTGAATGCAAAATAGATTGCAAAATGAGAGAGAACAACTTTTCCAATGCAGAAAAGTTAGTTTTGCATCTGTAGATGGAGTTAGTCACACACATATTTCCTTGTGAGTATATCTACTGTTATCGGTGGGAGTAGACGTTCAAGAGCAGGAGTCCCCTAGAAATGTGTGCACAGCCACAAACCTACGCATTTGAGGGTGTTCCCAAACCATTTTCTAACATCATGCTTCACACGAGAATGTTGGGGATTTATTTTTGTCAATGTCAGGAGCAGGTCTGGACTGGGAACCCAAAGCAGCCCCAGCAATTTTGTCAGACCAGCCCCCACACGGTGGACAGTGAGCGAGCCTGAAGGCTACAAGGGGAGTTTGGGCGTGCAAGTGTGAAGCACTGACTGGTCCCAGAAGGCTGGAAACGAAAGTGAGTGTATTATGCTTGCTTGCTGCTTTTCTTACCGGGGCTAATATTGCAGCACCGCTGCAAAACCAAAATCGGCCGCACCCTTCCAGCCTCCCGGGGAAACAATGGATGCCCGGTACGGCCAGTCCGGCCCTGGTCAGGTGGAAATCTCTTTACATTGTGGGAGGGGGGAAGCAAACCTTTTGCGAAATGGGAGAGGGAATTAAAAACCTGCACACAACTCAAAAAAGACATCAAGCAAGCTAGTGCGCAGCTAGCCAATTACAGGACCCAATACAAACTTCCTTCCCTCTCAGTTTATTGTATACCATTTCCCAATTCACACTCTGGACAAGCTAAAGGTCTTGCTGTTTCCAACCCACACAACACCTCTTCAAGGTTTTGACCTTCAAACTGCTTTGAACTGTATGATGGAGCAGTTTTCAGGGCTAACTCAGAGCCACGCCATGAACCTCGTTCTAAACGTAAAGATTGCATGCAAAATACCTTTATGTATGAGAGAAAATAAACGTATCCAATGTAGAAAAGATAATTTTGCATCTGTAAATGAAATTGCTCACACAGAAATTTCCTTGTGAAGACATCTACTGCTATGGGTGGGAGTAGGTGTTCAAGAGCAGAAATGCCTTCCGAATGTGTGCACACACACACCAACACATTTGTGCGGATTCACAAACCATTTTCTGACTTCATGCTCCCCTGGAGAATGTTGGGAATTTAATTTTGTCACTTGCAGGAGTAAATCCCTTTACACGGTAGGAAGGGAAAGGAAACATCTTGCAAAATAGAAGGGGGAATTAAAAACAGACACAAAACTCAAACAAAGAAACAGCAGCCAAGTTACATGACTACAGCATACTCCATCTTGATCACAGCATAACTAGGCAGATACTCACATCCCTCTACTAACAGTTCTGCAAAGGTGCATCAAATAAATAATAGTCAGTGCCCCTCATGTTGCCCATCTCCAACCTTCCCAAAATTCTGTATTATGATTTGTGTGTATGTTACTACTCGCTTCACAACTATTTCAATAATGTACCCCTTGTGAAGGAGCGTATACAATAATTGGCACAAGCACTTCAAGATCTTCCTTTATCATGTTTCACGTCTGTGACTAATTGTGCACCACCACTTCCAAGCATGCAATTCATTTTTGCCTATCACATATCTCTTAATGTGTTATTGAACTAAGGAAATGGGGTTCGGCTGATATTTGTCATGTATTTAGAACGATCACTGCCTGGTATGGCTAATGATGACAGACAAATGTCATGGGAAGAAAGCTCAGGAATCTTGTAGGCTACTTGTTAGGCCACTATCTCTTCTGCTACCACTACATCTGTCATGCAGCATTATTCGTAGAATTTGCTAATGGCTTGACTCTGGGTTTGACTTACAAATTAATTGCATCCAGTATGTATGCGAGATAACTATTTGATGGTTTTGCAACTTTCAAGCTAATCCCGTCTTCAATTTCAGGCACAGAACATAACCAACAGATTATTCACAACACACTAATTTAGCATTGAAATAACTTCTCAAGTTTGGGACCTAGCAGAGAGATAAGACCCAGATTTGATGAGGATAGCTATTGTCCATAGACCAGGATGAGCCTACATTTGGTTATTGTATCCAAAGGAATTCCCCAGTCCTGGCAAATCTGCAACTGCTATTGCACTAGAAATTTTGGTTAGACTGCTCCTCTTGGATCAGGGTCAAGACAGATTGCAAATGGCTGAGTCCAAATCAAGGTGGCATTATGAGCAAAAGAACGATGTGTTGGAATGCTACTCTGAATGATTGCCAGAGGTAGGACTTATTGCAAGCATTCCTAGCAGTGCCTTTTGTGTGTTTGATGTGCAACCCTGAATTGCAAGAGTATGTGGGGTCCCGTCCTCACTGTGTCACTGGAACCAAGCTTCACCCGACCGACGAACCCTAATCAGGATGAAACCGGTCTTCGGATGCTTGCGTTCCGGTTCAGGAAGGCTCTAGCCTGGCAGTGTGGGCTGGACTATTCCTATTGGAGCAGGGTCAAGATTGATTTGCACACGATTGAGGGGGCATGTTGGGCAAAAGACGGATTGCCACTGGTTAGACGTATTGCAAGCATTCATACCATCACTACCATCTCCTTTTGTGTGTATTTTATTGTTCTAGAAAACATCACATAAAAATTGGAAAAAACACCAAAATTCTTTTAAAACTTTAAAATAAAAAATCACGAAGCTCTAAGCATAGTAGTCAATGGAATTCTAGGGAAAAATGAGTGGACATTGGAAATGTTCCTTGACTGCCAAATATCTGCCTAAAAGGTTCCAGATATGGGAAGGTTAGATCAGGAATAAGGCAATAAAATCTTACCCCAAAAATTTTAAAACATATATTTCTGTAGATCAAGACACAAAACTCTTGTCTGAAAGAGTCCATCACTACGGAGTGTCTAAGAATTTTACCCACTCTTAATTTGTTTATCTATAAATTTAACATTATTAACACAACTGTTCAGCCAAAACAAAATCACTGTATGGGATTAACTATTAGTTTTTGCCTTAGTTTGAGTATGTTTACATTTATAAGAATATCTATCTGTGCCACCTACGTTGAGAGTACATTTTAAATTGTTATTCACAATGATTATAATGAGAATTACTATTGATTCTACCATTTATCTGAGTAACTATGATGTGCTTTTCCTATTTTGTAAGCACATTTTGCTATTTATTTGGATTACTATGGAATTGGTGTGCCCTCATAAAAAAGATTTGTAAATATGGAATGCGGTCACAGTTTATATATTACAATTTTCCTTTCTATTAAATTGAGATTTGGTATGCAGGAAGCACAATCACTTTGGTAAAATGAGCATTTATATCTATATTAATTAATCCTATTGATCTCTATATTTTAATTTACAGACTTTCATAAATGTATTTCTGTATGCTTATTACCTTTTTGTTATTTATGTATCTATATAACCCCATATTTGATGATACTTGTTGACATAACTACGGGCCCTATTAGGATGGCAGCCCTATCGTAAACAGGACGGACCGACTAGCCGTCGGCAGGCCTGTCAGAGGGATTACAATGTGACCGCCTGCAAGGCGGTTGCATCGTGTATTCTTTGCATTGCAGTGGGTGCTGCTGGCTGCAGCAGCCGCCACAATGCAAACAATGCACCCTGTACATATCCCAGCACCATGTGGCAGGCACTATGCCACATGGTGCAGGGATATGTAAGGGGGCACCATAGGTGCCCCCTAACATCCAAAGCCAAGGGCCAGAGGGGAAGGTGGCCCGCTACGGGCCCACAATGTCCCTTTCCACCAGCCTTTTCATGGCAGGTGAACCGCCATGAACCAGCTGGCGGGGAGGGACATCATAATCCCTACGGCGGTGCCTGGCAGGCACCGCCACCATTGTAGGGATTATGGCAGCCTCTGACGCACCGGTGGGCTCAAGGAGCCCATCAGATGCGTGGCAGTCAGTCTTCCCGACCGCCAACACATCGCCCGCCATTGTAATATGGCGGGCGGGAAACTTCACTACGATGGTGGTGAGACCGCCACTGATGGGCTGTCGGTGGCGGTCTCACCCCTATCGTAATCAGCCCCTACATGTTAAAATATGTTTTACAACCTGTAGAAGGTAGCTTTCGACAAATTCTACGGTCCACTGAAACTTATGTCAAAGTTTTTTATGAATTGTGCTTTGCCTCATCACCTAGCATCTGTATGAATAGTCTTCTGCTCGTATTTTGTATACTGAATTGTTTTTGCAGCAAGAACATGAATGTTTTAATGTTTGTATTTGTGCTTTATATTTTGTAACCAAAGGATGTTATGTGCTGCTTCAAACATGTATATGTGAATTATTTACGATACATATTGGACTAATGAATGGTGTTTTTTTTAGTGATAGAAAAAGTATTCTATGTTTGTGTACTGCAAATTATTAAGGTGTGGAAATAAGTTCACACAGCGGTTAATTCTAGTCAGTATACAAGTTTTTTGTATTTGATTGCAGTGCCTGTGGTGAACTGGGAGTGGACTGCAAGTGTTGCTTGAACATGAAATACCTTGAAACAACAAGTGACAAGAGGTGTTTGGCAAAAAAGGAACAGTTCATTTAATTGAACAATGCGGCAGGGACCACAGTCACAGCCATATGGTCTGAGGACTGTCTCAATTTACAATCCATCTAACAAAGACTTTTAATTTTATACATTAATTAAGTGGGGTGAATACATGTAGGGTGAAATGTGATGCTCACATAACTCGCGCTATAGCAGAGGACCTCCGTAAATGTAGCGGTGCTCTAAAGGAACTTTGGGGATGGATGTCAATACACATGACATCGCCTAAAAAGAATGTTTGTCATCTTAAGCATGGGTATCCACGCGTGTGCACTATTTGCATCCTTGTTATGCATCACCAGAGCACAGGTGCGTTTTTGTTGTGTGTTGTCTGCACACTCTAACCAGTATGGTGGTGTTTATTGTATATTTTAGTCCTGGAGAAGGCGTGGGGGACTCCCTATACAATGAAAACGTGTTGGCTGGGCATAAGAAGAAAAAAAATAAAGCTAACGAAGAGTAATAATTGCGTATTAACTGTCCGCATAATTTGTGATATTACTTAGCATGTGGTCAGGGTTTTTGTGTTTATAAAAGACTTTTGTACAGTTCATCAAACACAATAAAATGGTTCCAGTGATCCTTACTTGGTAAAGAATCTGTACCTCTGTCCTTGAAGCCATACATTAAGGTATTGGATGACAAATCCAGGTGGGTCTCGACCTTGCGTGGACACAATGTGGCCAGTGGGTATCGTGTCTAGATGTCCGGCCTGGTGAGCGTGTTATCACTGCATGTACTGTGTGTGCTGTGTCTTCATTGGCTAAGTGTTCATAACTTTATGTGGCAGACGACTTTATGATGTTTTGGGATCGTGCACACTCCTCCGTCCATGTGTGCTTTATTGGGGCCAATCTTATTGGACCATTGTGGTATCGCTGTGCCTATCTGTGGGATCGATCTGGGATTTCCTGTTCACACATTTGTCTGCTGGCAATATGCCACCCAACCTGTGATCTGTCAATCAATGACCTGGGACCAGGGTCTCAGGGCTTGCCTAACTATGTATTTCTGAGTCGGGGTTGACGTGGAGTTCAAAACGGGCATATTCATCAATAAAGATGCTATTTCGATTTTATATATGAATGTATTGTTATTCATTTTAACATCAACTTTTTCAATAATATCATTAGGATATTTTGGTGATAAACACAGTTTAGCTGCTGCATAGGGGTTAACGATGTCAAGGATCAAGTTGAGGTGACTGTAGAGATCAGAAATAGTATATTAGGATACATGTGTGAAGGCTATATTTCTAGAATGAAGTTGAAAAAAGCAGGCTTGAAGACGAAGATTTGAGTAGCTCCTGGGCTTAACTACAAGTCATTTCAAGGTTTTTATGAAGTTAAGAGTTCATATAGATAATGGTAGGAAGATAGGAAAGAAGGTTTTCTCACTGTTTTTATAGCAGAGGCAGGATGGATATTGCTGCACCGTTATGAGCTGTATTGGATAATGTGATTGGAGCTTGAAGAGAGGGAGGTGAGAAAGTTGAAAGAAAGAGCTAGTGGTTTGATGATATGGGACAAGAGGGGGGTTAGATCAGGCATTGCAAGGTTTGTTCGATTGCTGCAGAGGGCACAGTTCTGTGGGATAGTTATGTAGGGTAGAGACTCACATAGCTAATTTTTGAGGGCTGAGAGATGTAATCCAAATAATAAAGGTGTGCTATGAGGACTCTGCAAAATAGTGTTTTTCCAGGCTCTGAGTATTTCTGTTTTTTGAAAAAAAAAAAAATTCATGTTATACAAAACATAGAAACAATAAACCAAGAGACAACAGCAGGCATGCAGAGCAAGATGCCCTTAAGGATTATGAACATCATAGATGCACAAAAGAAAAATAGAAAGCATCATATCAATCACAAATGGAGGTCCCCCTCCAGTCTCATAGGGCTCCCATTCTGGGACTGGAGAGATATCCCCGTTGTGGCCATTCCCAGACAGCAGCCTCAAGTATAGTCCCATCCTGAGTCAAGTGTGCGCTTCCAAGAGAACTGAGGTGCTCATATCTCAGAAAATTACCTGGGACATTCCCTGGCTGTATACACCATCTCCTCTTCCCTCATACACCACTCCATGTTGGTCTCCCAAAGAGCCAAGGTAGGCACTGTCATACTCCCCCATAGAACAATAAGATCATGCCTTGCGACTGCAAGGCACGTTGCACAGGAGGAGGACGTATTTGTTCAAGGTTGGTTTCCCCATTTACCCAAAGCTGCCAACTACGGGGTAAGGGCCATTTCATCTCTGATCACCATGGACAAAACGTGGGCGACCACCTGTCAATAGCTCTGCAGTGTGGGGACAACACCAGAGAGTGTGTAGCAATATCCAAATGTAATTGCGAGCTCAGAGACAGAGCTCACTATCTGTCTGCCCCATAAGATATAGCCTTGAGCTTGTATGATAGACTGTGTGAAGGATCTTCAGTTAAACCAGGTGGAAGCACACCCTTATCACCACCATCCTAGGGTGGTGACAGGCTTCCCACATGCATCATCCTCCCGTGTCCCCAGGTCCTGCTCCTACCTATCCCTCAGAGCAGTGAGATGGCGTGTTTCACCAAGGAACCTTCCAAGACTTTATACTCTAGCGGAGAGTCTTCCACTACATCCTGTAACTGGTCCACATATCCCTGCAAAATATGTTGGATCTGGAGCTACCTTAAGTACTGATTCCATGTAAGCTCCTATTGCTTCTGCAGGTCGGGGAAGGACAACAGTCCACTGCCCGACCATAGATCACCCAGTTTGGTGATACCTGGAAGATCCCATTTACGGTGACCTTTCACTAGTTGAAGGTTTTTGAGTAGGTAAGTGTTCCACAGGGGCATCTCAAGGGTGACCCTCTTCCTCCAGGCCAGTCACCTAGTCGCCCTCCCCCATACTCGTACCACCATAGCAGTCAGATTTGGTAGATCCCACAAGTGACTTCTGCCATACAGCAGACACACATATCCCACTGATCCATTGTCTCTTCGACAATGAGCGAGGGCTCCTGTGGCCTGGCAAAGACCCAGTCATTAATAATCAGCAACTGGGACAACCAAAGTAAGGATGAAGATTCAACATCACCCCCGTCCTCTGGTCTCTTGATCAGCATGGTTAGTATGCGCTACTCGTGCAAGCCCCCCTTTCCACAACATCAGTCTTGTTACCCCATCGACCTGTTGAAAAATATGGTCAGGATCACTGTAAAGGCAATTCTGTTAAACATACAGGAACTTGGATATGTATATCATTTTTTAAAGGGCTGCCCTGCCCATTAAGGACAGGGGGGGGCATCACCAGTGGCCGACGTCTCTCCAATAGCCCTCCAATATTGGATCTTAGGTTATGGGCGTAGAACAACCCTTGGTCAGTCGTCATATATATTCCTAAGTAAGAGAATCCTACCCACTCCCACACCAGGGGGTATGGCCAAACTGCAATCTGGGGTCCAGTCTGTCAGTGGTTATGTAATCGATTTACACCAGTTAATAGGCACTCCAGAATATCCACAAAGATCCCCAGAGTAGTCTGGGTCACCAGATACAAAAGGATATTTTCTGCATAAAAGATATCACATTCTCCCAATCAGGGTCCCACTTCAGACCATGCAGGCAGCAGGGAGTCCTATCTCACCCAGATCACCAGAGGCTCCAGTGCCATTGCAAAAAGCATGGGGGGAAAGGGGCACCCCTGTCTTGTGAGTTTCCACAACTGGAATGCCGCTGAAAGGGTCCGATTATCCCTGACCCTGGCCATTGCCTGATTATACAGCAGCTTCAGCCACTTCAAAAAGGAGGGGCCAAAGCCCATCTTCTCCAGCAATGCCCACATATATGACCACTCAATTGAATCAAATGCCTTCTCAGCATCAAGGGCCAACAGCACCGCCGGCTCCCTAAGGAGGTATTTACAGGCCAAACAACTGAAAAGCCTCTGTAGATTGTGCCTGGGTGCCCTCCATGGCATAAAGCCTGTTTAATCTGGTGCTATGAGGGTGTCCACTACCTGACCCAGGTGGTTAAACAGGGCCTTTGCCAAGACCTCTGTCTCCATATTAAGGAGCGATAATGGCCTGTGTTGGAAAGTGGATTATTAGTAGAGATCAGTATGACTTACCACTAGTAATAAGGCCACAAACACAATGAAAGGGTCAGTCAAGTTTTCAATAAATGATACCCTTGATCAACCTTTGGTTGCTGGCAATGAGCAGGCAGGCATAACTTAGGAGACAGGTATGTAAAGCACTTAAAAACACCAATACATTATATAAAAAGACACAGAACACAATAAAAATCCAACTCCAATTCATAAAAAATAGATTATTTTTTTATGAACAAATAGACACCAAAACGACAAAAATCTAATTTAGGGAACCATAGATATGGTTCATAAAGAATAAACACTTTCTAGTGCTTAAAAACATATAGCGCCACTTTGGGACATCTTGTGGCACTTAACTGAGACAAAGTCAAAGTTTGAGGCCAACCGCTTTGGAGCCCTGGTTGGATACCCTAAGCAGAAGGCCTTGGACAAAGGTTTACCTTCACACTTATGGGTCAATTCCGATCTCGGTCGGAACGGCTCCGAATCGGAATCGGAATTGCCTAAACCGATTCGGACCCTATGTTTTCGACCGAATCGTACCCCGTTCCAAATGGCCAAGTATGATACGAGGATCTCGTCAGCATCAACCGAATCGTTTCCGAACCCGAAACTGTCAGTCCGACTCGTTCAGAGCCAAATCGTGCCGCGCAATGGAACCAGCTTCTAAACGAGGGAGTACCATGCACGATTCGGACAGCCGTATCGACTCGGTCTCAGCGAGACAAAACGGCTGTTGGAATCAGAATTCAGGGGACCGTAGCAGGCCCACCTTCACCCAGGGCCCTCCGAATCGGTCATGGGAGGGGTGCCCATGGGTCCCCCTGATTCAAGCATGCACAGTGTGGTGGTCACCAGGGGGTGGCCACCACAGGGTGTACACTTTTCCCCAACCACTCCCTTTTGCTATGGGAGTTTACGTACGCGATCGGTATACAGGCTCCCATAGAGTTCAATGGGAGTCCTAGCGAACCGAGTCCGTCAGCATACGGATGCATCGTACTCGTTTGGTCGGACTCTCACAGCGCGATTCACTAAGAAAGCCCTCCAGATCCGAGTCATACAGAGGGCTTTCCTAGCGAGATCGGAATCGGGCCCTTAGTGGTTTTTCAGGCACTTTTCTCTCAACGTCGAGCAAGGCCCTTTGTCAGGCCAGGTTTGGTGTGGGTTCACCAGCTTGACAAATCCTGGATGTCTTGAGCTTTCAGTGTGACAAAACTGAAATCCAGGCTGGGTCATGGTTAAAGGTAGCCGGCATGACTCTCAACGTCCTGTCATTCACCTTAGGGAGCTTTTTCCAAAAGTGGCTTCAAACTTCTCCAAACTTCTGGAACTTCTTCCTGAAGTTCCTCTTGAGGTTTCAAAGGGTCCAAAGCACACATCTAAGGATCTGGAATCTCCTGGAAGTCCACTGGATGCACTCCAGGATGGGGACTCTTGGTGGAGAAGAAGCAGGTGGGCTCTGTTAACCTGTAGCTTGCTGAGAGTCCATTCCATAGACTTTCAGTGTCAGGCAAAGTCCTTCTGGTGCTGAGTCCCACAGTGTGCTGCAGGTGCAGTCCTGGTGAGTGCATTGCTCTTTGTGTAGGCCAGGGAGTCAGCAGGGCAGTCCTTCTTGTCTCTTCAGGCAGCAGATATGAAGAGCTGTGCAGCTCTCCCATATTTATCCATCAAGCAGAGGGGGCACCCCTGACCAATGGGATGCAGGGTGCCACCCAGGTGTATGACCACTTCCTCCAAAGTGTGGCATATTCATATCCCAGAAAGCATCATTCTTTCAAAATCCAGCATGGAGAAATTCTCGTCAGAGGAGCTGGATCAGGCCCACACAGACTACTGGTGTGGGTAATTTTCTTAAACACTCCTCTTCAAACCCTCTCCCTAATCTAATTACAGAGGCTCCTGTGTGGCTGAAAAGCAGGATGTGGCAATCGGCCTGTGTTGTCCTAAAGTGACATTCTCCCTTTGAAGACCAGTTTGGCTACCCTTCATCCACTTCCTGCTATCCGCTCTGCAGCTTGTTGTCATCCACCCACAGGAAACATATTGTGTCCTCTGATAGGACACATTACACCTCATCAGGCAGCACCGGCAGGGCCTTAGAGCAGGCTGGCCAATCAGGAGAAAGCAGCTGGAAAGCTGGACTTTGGCTCACAGAAAAGAAAGTTTACTAACTTATTTCCTGTAATAGTAATTACAAATCCAACAGTGGTAAATTGTTGGAGTTATCTCAACTAATAATTTGATATCTTGAAGTATATTTTTAGATGGCTCCTATCAAAATTTTACTTCAATAAAATATTATAATGTTAGCCTATGGACCATTCACTACACCATGGCTTAGAAAACATATTTTATAATGCCCCTGATTATAGTTACAAGACATCCTACCCCAGGGGCACCTAGTGGAGATCTTAGGGGTTACTTATATGTACAAATAAGGTAGATTAACCCTTTAGCTGCCAGGCCTTCCCCCCACCATACCAAGCCTTTTTTGGCTACTTGAGGTAGTTACGCTTCAGCTCCCATAACCTTTTGTCCACATAAGGTATTCATGCCAAATTTGGGTCTTTTTTTCCAGCATCCTCTGGATTCTAATGGTACCCATGGTTTGTGGATTAATTTGGAGAGGAACAAGAAATTTGCTAAAATACAGCAAAATTGTGGGCGGTTTTCGGCGAAATGGAAAAAAAGTGCAGCAGAAGAAAGCATCTGTTTTTTTCCTGCAAATGGTATCAATGAAGGGTTTGGGGTGCTAAAATCACCATCTTCCCTGCTTTCAGGAACATGCAGACTTTTGTCAGAAAACCACATTTTTCAAAACAGTTTTGGCATTTTACTGTGACATAGCATATTTTTTCTATTTTTTGTGCTTTCAACCTTCTTCTAGTTAGTGGTAGAAATGAGTATGAAACCAAAGGTAGATCCCTGAAAGTTATGCATTTTTAAAAAGTAGACACAATTCTAAATTCAGCAGAGGCTTATTTGTGTAGATCTTTCAAGGTTTCCTTATTTACAGTTCTGATCATTCACTAGTGATTCACATAAAAACCCAGCACCTGACCACGACAGAACAGTATGCCAGTGCTTTGCCGGATGAACATTCTAAATAGTTTGTTGATATTGTTGTTGTGTGATGCATAATTCTAATCTGGTTATCTGATTTATAGGTATAGTTTGCCCCATGCATGATGTCACCCCTCCCCACGTTTTCTAGAAAACCCTTACAATCCACTCAAAAACGTGGAGCAATTGTAAAAGGTCTTCAAATGCCCATTTATGTGCCATGGATGGACAGGTTTAGAACAGACAGGAAAAATAATGTAATTACTATTATTTAGATAATGATGTTCAAAATATTTTTTTAAATCTTCTGACATATACAAGTCAGGCGGGTGAAGATTTCTTTCTTAAAAATTAGAAAAATACTGTGAAGGCAAGAAAAAAACTGGTTTAACACCCTACGTTTTTTTAAAAAGGACCCAACAAGTATCCAATGAGTACATAGATATTTTTGTAAATCTTCTGACATATACAAGTCAGGCGGGTGAAGATTTCTTTCTTAAAAAATTAGAAAAATACTGTGAAGGCAAGAAAAAAACTGGTTTAACACCATAAGTTTTTTTTTAAAAAGGACCCAACAAGGATCCAATGAGTACATAGATGTTTTTTAATAGCTTTAAAAGTGCTAGTTGTGAACTACAAGTTTGAGGGTTTCACTTCCAAAGGGATCAATAAGTTGCCAGATGCAATCCTTAAAAAATGAGTGAGGAGTGATTACTTATTTACAAATAGCCCACACTTGGCAAAGTTCTTGATATTCATAGAAGAACCTAGACATCTCAGAAAATTCCAAGCACATAGAAATGTACACTGCTGTACCTCCTCATGCCACTGAAGGAGATGTATTTCAGTCTACAACATCCAAGAAACAAATAAAGTCAGAATTCAAGTCTCCCAATACTAGACTGTCCAAGAAATACAATATCATGGCAACACAATGTTACAAGTGTGGTTAAAGAGCACAGGCAGCTAATTGTATGAATTGTCCAGCTTTTGGAGAGGTTTTTAGGAAATGTGGAATGGTAGCTCATTCAAGGTATGGTGTGAGAGGTGGTAAAATTATAGAGGTAAGACATGTGGTGGAAGACAATGTCAAAGAAGAAAAGGATGATAGTGATAACACATGCCATAGAATGGAAGAGCTGGTGTTGAAGGGATGGAAACAGTTCATGAAAAAGCATGGGCAGAAAGTGGGAGCCCTACGCATATTAATAAATAGAAACATATTGCATTTTTTGTGGAGTCTGGAACACAAATCAATATTATATCTGTTGTAACTATGAATAGAAATGGCAGCAGTAAGCTTTATTACCACCTGGCAGTAGCATAGTGACATATAAACAGAGCAGAAGTGAGTTTTTTGGCTACTTTTTGGGATTGTGTCTCCTTCAAGAATAGAAAAATTAACCCAAAGGTTTATGTAGCATTGAAGGAGCTGGAACATCCTTAAGTATTGTCACCAGGCTGACTTCAAAAGGATTCTCTGAGTGAAAACGTTCAGGTGTCTTTTGTAGAAAGTCATGAAGTAGAATATTGGCAAAACCTGTATAAACATTTTATTAGGAAGATTAGGAATTAGGAAAATCCGATTAGAATCAAGAATCACTATGCTGCTGTGAAACATAAGTTACTCAATGTGTGTTAGAAATTGGGCCACTAGTTGGCAGAGGTTTGCGCCCCGTCCAAGTAGGGACCACAATCCTAGTCAGGGTAAGCTAGATACACACTTTAAATTAACCTGTGCTCACCATCTGGTAGCTTGGAACAGAAAAGGCAGGCTTAACTTCAAAGGCAATGTGTAAAATATGTGTGCAACACACACTCACTCACTCACAGTAACACAATGGATACAGCTCAAAAAGACTCCAGACATGTTTAGATGTTTAGATAAATAGAGAATATTTATCTGAGCAAAATAAGCCCAAAATCCAATCAGTAGAAGTCAAGATATGAATTTGTTAAGAATAAATGCAAAAAACAGTGCTTTGAATTCAATACGGTGAAAAGGTCGCTTGAGGTCGTGAGGGACCAGGGTGAATTCAAAGTTCAGGCAGACCGCGACAGAAGGCAGGCCAGCTACGAGACTCACACAGATCCCGCTGAAAAAGTAGCTTGGATGGAGCAAAGCGTCAATGCTGTGGGCATGATGTAATCTTTCCTCCAGCAGGGTTCTTCCCAGGTCCAGTAGTGTACTGTCTGGTAGAGTCAGAGCCCCAGTCCTGATATTCAAATGTGCCTTTGAAGTGGGGGTGACTTCAAAGCAGCTCTTTGAAGTGCACAGGACCCTTTCATCCCAGTCCTGTCTGCTAGGCTGTGGGGGGTAAACAACCCTTTGTGTGGGACACTGGACACTGCCTATCCAGATGTAAATGTTAGCTCCCACTCCTTCTTCCTGCCCAGGAAGGCTATCAGAATGCAGATGAATGCAGATAAGTCCTCTGTCACACCCACCCTTCCTGTGTTTGCAGCTGCGTAGAGGGAATGCACAAAGTATATCTATCACCCAGCCCAGACCTGTATTGGAGACAGGCTGCAGGTACACAGAGCTAAGTTAAGAGCAGAGAAATATTCACTTTTGAAAAGTGGCATTTCAAAAATAGTAATGTCAAATCCAACAGTACCACTAAAGACGATTTATCATTACTATTCCAAAGATATGAAACATGATTTAGCTACTCCTTTCTAATAAGGAATTACAGTTTTAAAGTGTTTTCAGGAATTCCCAATGCTAGACCATGAGAGGAGTAGGTCTCACAGTAATGATAAACAAATGTATCTGTTTATCACTACCAGGACATGTAAAACTTAAAAGTACATGTTCTAACTTTTACTTACACAGCACCCTGCCCTTAGGGCTACCTAGGGCCTACATTAGGGGTCACCTATGTGTGATAAACAGGGGAATTAAGGCTTGGCAAGTGATTTTAAATTCCAAGTTGAAGTGGCAGTAAACTGCACACACAGGACTTGCAATGGGAGGCTTAAGACAGGTTTGAAAGGCTACTTGTGTGGGTGGCATAATCAGTGCTGCAGGCCCATTAGTAGTATTCAGATTACAGTACCTGGGTATATGGTATACCACTTTGCACTTGACTTACAGGTACACTAAATATGCCAATCAGGTACACAGCAGTGTCACCATGTTTGGGGGAAGCATATGCACTTCAGCACCGGCTAGCAGTGGTAAAGTGCTCAGAGTCCTAAGGCCAACAAAGAGATACAACAAAAACTGTAACTAGCAAGCAAAAAGTAGGGGGGTGACCACTCTAACAGTGACTGGTCTAACAATGTGCCAAACAGTGTTTAAGGGGAGTTAGAAAAGCAAATTCAAGCAATGTTGAAACAGAGTAACATCAAACCTGTGAGGCAGCACTGTGATTGTCATGTCTTGTTATGTCTTGCCAAACATTTGGTGATTTGAGTTCATGTGTTGATCACAGGAGCCTTAACAAAGCCACTTGAGTTTAGTGTTTCCATCTTTCCAGGACTGAAGACCTTTTCACAGCAGGAGATGTGGCCAATTGGTATAAGATTTTGGATGTTAAATTTATATGTCATCTGGTCATTTTGAATCCAAAGTCCAGGCACCTTACCGCTTTTGTCATTCACAATGCTGCATGCCAATTTGTTACATGACATTTGGCCTAGCATCTACAACATCAGCATTGTAGCATGCCATCACGTCACTGTATCACTGAGAATTAAAAGGGATAAAAAAAACGTGGTTGCATTTCAGGATGCAAGACATTTTGATTTTTGGCAGTGATTCGCAATAACATGATTGTGTAATGGAAAATGCACTTTAAGTAATGTGCAAATGAGGTGTGGCTTTATAGGAGGACGTGCATCTTTACAACTGATGAAACAGTACTTGAGGCATGTTCTGTCTGTGTGTGGAGTTTAACTTAAACCTAGTGCGTTGCAAAGTATTGCAAATGCACCTGTGACTAGAAATAAAGATTAATTATGTGTGAATTGTATTAAAAAATATATGTTCAGAGACATATTCTAAAGTAAAATGCTACTTTTTGGTGGGATAATAATTATGATGAATCTTTTTGTGAGGTGAAGAAAATTATCTTAGAAGCTCTGGTTTTGCATTACTTTGTGGAAAATTTTGTAGATCAGATTAATTTCGTTGCCAGCCAAAAATAACCTGGAAGCAGTGTCAAGTCGGGTAGAAGGTCAAGAAGATTTTGTGTTAAGGTTCACATCCCGGACACTCGCATCCATTGAATAAGGGTATTCAGTCATAATACAAGGATATTTTGGCTTGATTGTGGAGAGTGGAAAAATTTTAAGTATATTTATTGGGTAGGCTATTTGTCATCAAGTCCAATCATTATCCATTGATTGATATTTGTTCAGGTTACAAAATTAAGGGATCGACTACGCAGGAGACCTTATTAGCCACAAAGTTGTTGGAATTTCATTTTAAGATGGAGAGTATATCCCTGATGGGATAAATGTTAGGGTTGAATTTTTGTTGAGGGTACCCTTTCAGCATGCCAAAGGAAAGCAGGTTTATGACACTGAGGAATAAAATACTGCTAAATTAAGAGTTAATACCTTAATTTGTAGCAGTATTGATTCATGAATGGTGGAAATGGCAAAAGATTAACTGATGCCTTTGACCACATGTCACTAGATGGGTTTAGGTCCTTCCTTTAACCTGCAGTGCCCTCACCTGCTGGAAGGGGGTAGGGTGGGCTTTTCGTCCTTGTTTCAATCATGGTTGGGAACATCCAGGTCCAGGAACTCTTTTCTAATGCTCGTTTCCAACTAGTGAAGATATTCCACCCTAAAGAGCTTAATATAATTTTAATTAACTATAACTATGACCATTTTGGGCTTCAACCAGTGGGGGTTGTTGAGGATCTAGAGCTCATATTCTTGGACCAAATAGACAAGCAACTGAATGGGATCCCCCTCCTATGGGCAGGTGATTTAAATATAACTAAATTCACCTTTAGTGGGAGCCACGTTTGTGGAATTAATAAGGGGCTGGGTGAACCTGCTGGTCACTTCACATACTCGGCATATGGAGAAGAAATAACTAGATTTATATTAGTCAATAATCTGTCTTTTACAATAGATGTAAAGGCTGAAAACCCTGTTGATAAGCCAACCTTAATGGGGAGAGGCAAAGGAAGTATCATCGACAATATCGTTGTATCAGATGACGTGGTTCCATTGTTGAAAACCTGTAAAGTCTGTCCCTCCCCTTGTAGTGATTATCATCCTATTACTGTCACTCTTGGTTGTGCACTCCTGGTACCCTCTATGTCTGGTGAATCCCAGCTCATGACGTACACTAAAAATATGGGGGTGGGGGGGTGCAGAAAATGGCAATTTGTTGACCCTTGAAAAAGTTCGCAGAAGTGGTGAGCACCAATTATACTGCAATCCTAGCATGTTTGGGAGAAATTTGTGAGCCAGCAAGCATATGCGAAAACCTTTTTAAGATTTGTAAATCCATTTTTGATCTTTTATTGATTAAGAACCCACTGTTGGTATGCCCGGTCTGCTCATGGGTCAACCTAGAATACACAAACGCCTACAAAGTAGTCAAAAGTGTAAACCATAAAACCCCCTGGGATGTAGTTGTGGTGAGAGTAGCAAGAAGGAACTATAAAATTGCCATAGAAAAAAGGAAAGCCAAAATATGAACTAAGGCCTGGGATGATCTTGAACAAGCCACAGCCCTGAAAGACAATAGAGCCTTTTGGGAAATAGTAAACAGGCGCTTCTATACCAAAACTTCAGAATCGGAGGTAGACTGCCATATAATGGAGCTCAAATGGGTTTCTAATTTTGAAAATATATTTAACCCTGGATCGTTTGGTAATACCATAAGCCGCTGGTTGACCATGCTATACCCTCTGTTATCTTAGGTGAATTTAGTAAGACCATCTCCGTCGGGGAAGGATGCTCGGCCATACTCCACTCAGCAACGGGCAAGGCAGCTGGACCAGATTGGGTGCCAGATGCAATTTTTAGGCATAACTTAGCTTTCAGGGCCCGCTTCTTACAAATGTTTTTAAATCCATAATAAGCAGGGGGACGATTGGGTTTTAGAGGCTGTCAGTGACAGTCCCTATTTTTGAAAAAGGAGATAAGAAGGTCCATAAAAACTATCTGCCGATTGCACTGCTTGACTCATCTGGGAAAATCTTTAGTAGGGTAATTTTGAGGAAACTGGAAGCATGGGCGAAGGAGAAGTGTACTTTTTTACAAAAGTGTAATATAGGTTCCACCTGGGAGTTGGTACCACCGAGCAAGCTCTGAATCATTCCCTAATTTTGGGTAAATACGTCAAGGCCAGGAGAGGTGCCATACATGTGTCTTTCAAGGACCTCTCTTGTGCCTTTGACTTAGTGGACAGAAATAAACTGTGGGACATCATGGGACATATGGGACTGGATTCACGTCTACTGAGCGTGTTTCAAAGTCTCAAACAATATGCAAACATATGAGTTTGTTACTGCCAGACGGGCGAACAAACTTTCCCTATTCAAGTCAGGCATAGGGTGAGACAAGGCTGTATTCTGGCACCTTTTTTGTTTCTTTTTTATATTAATGCCCTCGATTCCTTTTTAACTAACTGCACTCCAGACGTCCTGAAAAATGGTTTGCATTTAGTCCCTGTGCTACCATACAAGGATGATGTTGTCATTTTGACTTGCACTGCAAATGGCCCGCAAGCACTTTAGGATAGGTTTTATAGTTTTATGCAGGGGCTGAATCTTAAGGTTAATAACAACAAATCTTACATCCTAATATGTGGACCAAAGACCACTGTTCAAAGATATTTTTTGGTGGAAATACGCTCATTTTGAAACTATGAATTTTAGCTATCTGGTTATCTTATTTAGCACCAACCTGAGGTGGGACCATCTAATTACCCAAAAATCCCACTTGATGGAGGCGGTATGTGAATCCCTATTTAGATTTGCAAAAAACTTGGGACAAAAAACTTCCAAAGAACTGACAATGCTATATGAAATCAAATGTTTGTCTGTGGGCACATACAGTGCTGGAGTGTGGTGGCACAACCCGGTAAAGTCCCTTCAGCCAGTAGAAGATACGTTTTTAACCCGGCTTTTAGGACAACGAAATGGGTCAAGATTTCTTAGAAGAGAGGGTGAGCTTGACACCCATCTTGTTATGGGTTAAAATTTGCCCCTGAGCTGAGATTTACTCGGGAAATTGTGGAAGTTTGCCTGAAACAGTTTGACATGCTAGCTATCCCATGGATTAAGTACGTCAAAAATATTCTTCAAGATCTAGGATTATCCAGTTTCTTTTAGAATACTGGTGAAATAACCACACTTACGAAGACCCTAGCAAAGGACATATATTACACCCACAAAGATAAGATGAGACATGAGAAAGTTCTAGATATGGTCACTGTTTACTCATTCACTCCATTGTCAGCATGCGAAGGCATGGTACCCTATCTATCTTGTATAAAGGCTCCAACTCACAGATTCTATCCAACTAGTCTTTGAATAAACACAATCTACTTTTTAGGGACGTTTCCCCTCACTAGAACTGGGTTTGATTCTTTACCCTATTGTCCGTGCTATGGTAGGTCTACACAGTCCACAAAGTACTTCATATTATTCTGCACTTTATACTCTGATTTTAGAACCTGTTTTAAATGTCCTATTTTATCAGGAAAGGGCCTCACAGAACACCAAGAGGGTTTACTGATTCTACAATGCCTTGAAAGTCCAACAACCTGCTACGCAGTGCTAAAGTTTATTACTCAGGCAATAAGTCTAAGGAAAAAATATGAAGCATGATTTTAGCTTTACCAATATGGAAGGCCAATGATGACGTGCACTTGTATTTTAAACTGTGATATTGCCTCATGTAACATTTGTATGTGTTTTTAGCATGTGCTTTTATTGTCATATTGATCACCGAATAAAGATAATTTGAACCTGAAGTGAATCAAAACATTTTGTTGTATCTGATCCAACGCCGAGATTTAATGTTCAACCACTTTGGAAAATTTCTAATGAACTGTCTGAAGAAAAAGGATTACATGTTGATTAATTATTTCCTCCTGTAAGAATAGGATAAGAAGGGCTTTGAAGTAGTCCATGTGGCTCTATGGGAGTTTATGTCTCTAAGAGATGTATGAGGGAGGAAATTCTGTTGCCTTGTGTTCATCCAATGTTGAATGGAAGGTTAGATAGTGTAAAGATGTACTTTGAGTGGCATACAGTCGATAATCAAGGGGCTGATTTATATCTCAGCAGAAAGGATACTCTGTTGCAATGGTGACGGAGTATCTTTACTGCCAAAAAATGGCCCACCCACCCGATTTAAAGATTTAAATGCATGGTGAACTTTGGTGTAACCATAGCAGAAACTACTCTGTCTCTGCCATGGTTACACCACTCTGATGGCCCGATGGAGTAAGGGCCTTCGGAGGTTGACCTCTATGTCTATCAACCTAATTTAGATGGGTGGACATACAGGTCAGTTTTCACTTATTGTCATTGCCAGTAAGGGAAGTGAAAACTGTCTAAGGACCTCCTTGCCATGTGACCTAACTCCCATGGTGAGGGGACATTTTTTATTTTTAAAAAGAAAATCCTGCTGCAGGATATTCTTTTTGAAAATAAAAAAAAAGTAACTTTGCTGTATGGCTCTGTCATGTCCACCGGGGCCATAGGTCAAAGTTACAATTCATTTGCAGGAACCACTTTGATGGCGGTTCCTGTGAGTGCTAGAAATGTTTTTCGACCAGATGGGCATTTCTAAATTTGGCAGAAGGGACCTCCGCCAGGGAGATGGAGTATTTAAGTCGGTCAGCCTGCCAAAATCTAAATCGGGCCTTAAGTCCCAGCTAGAAATATCAATTCATTTCTCTGAGAGGATGTGGCAGATCATTAGTTCCGTTCTACTTTTTTGCAGCACACATTTCATATAATTGTGATAATAGATCATGTATCAAAGTGGTAGACGTCGAATTGTAAGAGAACCCACCACACAAAGTGTGATAAAACATTCATGTGATGTTTTTATGTATGAAGGGTACCTAGTATGATATTTAAAGACAATGGTGCTCAGTCCACTTCTTTAAGAATGTTTTTAAATGGATGTATTGCACACTGAGTAACTTCATCCATTGAGAGATTTAATCAGGAGTTGGCTGATTGCATACAATGTTCCAACAGGAGCAACAACAAAGTAGGAGAAGCTGTATGCAATATTTTGCGGGCTCACAAGACCACTCCTAATTTGGCAGCTGGGAACACACCATTTGAGTTTATGCACTGTAGAAGAGTGTATTTAGAATTGCATCTGTGAGAAACTGTCCTTTTATTCATGGCCACCCCCATGTTTTGCTGAATTGTATTGCTGGTTCTCAAACTCACACTGTGGCACTACTGTCTAGTGCCCAGTGTATCTGTTCTGACCCTTAAAACATGTACAACTCGGCAAATCCATAGCATGTGGTGTAGAAACGTCCCTAATGCATGGAAAGTTAAATGTCACCTGTGGATTGGAGCATTTTCTCTGCCACCCAATAGTATGACAAGGAAAACATGGTGTCAGACCTACCTATGTAGTTTGACTGCTGCAGTTTTAACCTGCAGACTCACCTGTAAAATAACTCATTTCACATGGGAAAAAGCGCTCTTTTAAATATTAATATCACCCCGAAGTAGGTCTTGTAACCCCTAATTTAGGCTGCCAAGTATTTGAAAGTAGAACAGACAGAAATGTAATGTTGGCATGTCCCAACAGTGACAAGCGCCCACAAATCTTTTCATCGTGGAAGGCTCTATCTTCGCTCGGAGGAAAATAAGAGTGCATATTAATATATTAATTCTGCTTTCAGGTTTGAAACAAGCTCGATCAATTGTACAAACTCTTTTTTAATATTTATTAAAAATACAATTCAATGGTGAAATTCCATTTGTAGCACATAGTTAGGTAATGTAGCTTTTAGAAACTTTGGGGCCCATTATGATATCGGGCGGCCCGGCGGTGGCGATCCGCCCGCCAGATGCTCCCGTTTCACCCCCGCCATATTAGTATGGCGGGGGGCACCGCGGTGGACGGTAAGACCGTCCGCCGCTTTTCCGCCGGTCGGATTCCCGGCCGGGCGGAAAAGGCCCTCCATATTAGGATGAGCAATTTTAAAGGCCTTTCCATGGTGGCGATGCCGCCATGGAAAGGCATGCGGAAATTGCTTTGGGGGCCCGTTATGGGCCCCCGGAGGGGGTGGGGGGCTGCACTTGCGGGGTCATTGGCATACACAAGGTGGCAGGCACTGCGCGGTGCCTGTCAGGTTGTGCATGCCAATGCACAACATGCATTATTGCATTGCGGTGGGTGCTGCTTACAGCACCGCCCGCCGCAATGTAATATATGCGGGATGTGATCGCCAGGGTGGCGGTCGCATCCTAATGGGTCTGGCGGGACTGCCGCACCTCTGGCGGTCGGTCCCGTGTCCCTTTACGGTGGCGGGCGGACAAAGTCCGCCCGCCATCGTAATAGACCCCTTAATTTTTCCCTTCCTAAAGCTCCTGCAGGCTAATTTTCATTAGGCTGTTAGCAACTGTACTTGCCAGTATATGTCTTTAATAAGGTGTGGAAACTGCTCCCAGAGCAGAGGCAATAGTTTCTGTCTGGTGACAGTGTGAGCATGGAGGTTCAGTATACAACACCAGTCATCCAAGTAAGAGCAGCTGGGAGGTTTCAGGTTTTTGATTCATTTCAAAGGGCATGGACAAGGCCTTCTATTCATAGTTTACTGTAAGGAGAGGCCTGGGAGGGGGACACTATTAAAACCCTGGGCACATAGTAGCCAGTCTGGCTCCATCCCAGTGGGAAGGGGAATTAATCCCAAAAAACGTTTGGTATAGCTTAGGGGGAGGGCACTGCTCATTTCCCTAAACACATCCCTCACTGGAACACAAGCTCCTTCCAAGGGCAGAAGGCCTGTGCTATCTTGGATTCCCCTGTGGATAGTGCACTCTGTGATAGTTTGCGGTAAGACAAACAGGATGTGCTGTGAAAGTTGGTGGGATTGGCCCCGGGAACATTTTCACACTAACCCACTGGTTACTGTGCAAAAATAGGCCTCATCCCTAGCTCGTCAGAATACTTCTTGGACTTGTGGAAAACAGAAGAAGACTAAATCTGCTGCCTGAAACCTGAGAGGAGAGCTGAAGTGCTGGACTTGCTACCACTTGTACCCAGAGCAAATAAGTAGATTACAAGGATCAGTTGACTGACCTCATATGCGGCTAAAGGGACACAACAAGCTGCAAGAGGCCTTTTCCTAAATGCTCAGATGACCAATAGCAATTGGACTGGCCCCTGCTGGTAATTCTGCAGGAGTGAGTCTTGGCCCCTAATTGCTGTCCCTAAGGTCTTGAGAGACGTAGAAGTGAACAAGAGTGGCTGCTTCAGAAAAACGGGGACTAGAAATTTTTTGCACCTCCAAGACCTCTAAGAGGTCCAAAGGTAAAATCTTCAATCAGGACTAAACTGCTTGGTACATGGGCACATGCTCCATCAAGGTCAGCCTTAAATAGTGCCTAGGTCCCAATAAACTGCAAACATTGACTACTGATTGGCCCTTTACTTTTTCTTGGTGCTTTTTGCCTTAAATATTAAAAAAATTATATCTTAGGTTCCCCTTATTGGAATTTTCCCATTTTTGTGTTATTTTGTTTATTTAAAATTGGAGTTTTATTTTTGTATTGGCTTTTTTTACTTTTTAACTACTTTGGTGCCTCTAAATATTTACACATGTTTGCTGTGCTAAGCCCGTCTGTTGTGTGTCATAGCTACAGTGGGATGAGATCCGGTTTAAATTACTGAAACCGTTGCCTGGACCTAAAATGTTAGGGACTTTATTACTTGTGGTGGATTACTATCGCCCCAATTAAAATTTCACTTGCTTACAATATCAACGTTGGAAGGTGCCTTTTTCTTAAGGTAAGAAGCCTGTAGGTGAGTTATGGAGGTAAGCCAAAGCATGGGCGGATGCCAAGGGTGAGTACAGTAGGAATGCCAAATGTAGAGAAAATAAATGCCTTGGGGCTTATTTACAAGGCCCTTGCACCACTTTTGTGTCATTTTTAACATGGGAAAAGTGACGCAAAAGTGGCGCAAGGGGCTTGTAAATCTGCCCCCGTGTGTTTGATGTGGGAAACTGGTTTAAGCTCAAGGACACACTGTTCTTAATAAAAGGCATTCAAGGTTCTGTGATCCTGTGGACATTTGTAAATTGTGTAGCAATGCTCTGAGGTATGACAATGGTCAGTGGTTGAATGTGCACGGACAAACAAAAGTAAGTCCCGAGTTTGGCTATAAAAACATCGATGGATCGGTTTCTCCAAATTCATGCAGTAGACAGATCATTTCCAGAAACACTTCAAAAGGTAGGGATTTGAATGGGAAGTGTCAGCAGAGAAGCAGCACAAAGATATACCAGCTTCTTCACAAACCCTGGGACTGTGGGTGTCACTTCAGGTTCCTCCTAAATGGAGAGCTGGAAAAAAGACCACTAGAATGATGTTATGTATTTTAAAAGTGATGTTTGTTTGTATTTTTTTGTGGTTTTGATTGCAAAAAAGGGAGAACAGTGTGTGCTGTCAGTAGATCTTATGTAATGTCACTGCATCACAGAACCCCACTGCATACAATTAGGGTCTTATTTACAAGAAAGAGTTGCAGCCTGCACCTCGCTGCAGCACTTTCAAAGCACAGGGATGAGTCATATTTACAACAATATGACGCATCCCTGTGCATTCCCCTGCACTGGTGCACAATCGGCTGCCATGTGCCACGCAGGCACCCTTGCACCATGGTGCAAGGTTGCCTGCGTTGCGGGGAGATTGTTTATGTGCAGGAAGGGATACCTTCCTGCACATGAACAATCTGAAATGTTTTATTTGCAACTTCTATGTGTGCTGCTTAATGGAGCACACATAGAAGTTGAAAACCGTCATTTTTTTCAATGATTGTTTATGATTGTTTAGATTGTATATGTGCCGGAAGGCACACCTTCCTGCCCATAAACAATCACAACAGGTGATTTCCTCGTTCTCTGTATGCTGCAGAATGCAGCACGCATAGAAAGAGGGAAAAAAGGAGAATATTAAACATTTCTCCTCGTTGAGCCTCACTACGCCTCCCCTGGGGTGGCGTAGCATTCTGAAGCATTTCCAGGTTTACATATTCTCGTAAATCTGGAAAGGCGACAGAATACATGGGTATTGCGTAGGAACACCCACAGCAACACCAATGTCATACCCATTTCACACAAAGTGTTGCTTGAGAAGGGGCCATATTTACAAGGACATGAAAAGGCACGCAGGGTGGCTTTACGTGTCATTGTAAATATGGCGCAGCAATTAGCGCCGCCGGTGCATCACAAAACGTGACGCACCGGTGGCGCAAGGGGCTTGTAAATAAGCCCCTATGTTTTCATCCACAGTTGAAACTAATCAAGTGTATTCCTTTTGGTCTCCCTGTAAGCACCAAAATTACAAGTCACTGGACAAATTTTGGATTTCGGAGGTTAAATGACTTCTGCCAAAAAAATGATTTCATCTAATGGTTTCAGTTATATAGCACTCCCCCAACATCATCTCTTCTCTACTATTTAGCTGTACTCAGATTAACAATTTGTATGCTTTGATATATAACGAGGACTAAAGTGATTGCTGACAGTATTAGTAAAGCCTATTTCATCTCTAAGATAACCTGCCCAAGGGGTTAGGTGTAGGATACTGTTTCCTAAAGTTGGTGAAGGGGTGATTACAGAATTTTTAAATAAAATTACAAATTCAACTGGGTGTAGCATGGATAGGTCCCAATGGAAGTTTAATAATTAGTTAACCTCGAAAGCTATATGTGCCGTTAATTACAAGAGAATGGCTCTTTTTAGCAGATGATGCTTTATTATACTCCGGCCATGATCCATGAGATGTATTCCTCAGCATCATCAGCAGGTGGGGCATGGGGACAGGTGAGGGGGGATTTCGAGAGACAACCACGAGGGAAAATTAAGTAAATAATTAATTTTTCCTCGTGGTCGTTTCTCGAAATCCCCCCTCACCTGGCCCCACCGCCCACCGCTTTTACCTGCAGCGGCCGTGGCTGATCATCAGCCTGTTTTAGGTGCGAATATGAGGAGGGGAATTGGCTCCGTATGATAATCACTGTCCTGTTCTCGGCTGCGGCAATATTGGGATGATATTTACAGAAAAGTGAGTGCAAATTTGAAAACAAAACTAACCCCAAAAGGCACTCTATACGACATTGCGCCCCGATAACTTGTAATGTGTATTTGCCAGCGTCATGCTTTTTATATCATGAATCTAGTGGACAGATCACTAATTCTGAATAACTTGAAAACTTATATAGTTCCCACACTAGAACAGTGGATCGTAAAAATGCAGCGAGTTAGAACACGAGAAAACCTTTATGCACTAAGAGTGGGGGGCAATAAAAAGTGTTTGCAGAATATGGCAAAACTGGGAAATTTAGGGGCATATTGTCAAGCCGGCGATAAGACATTATCGCCGCTTTAGCGTCTGTTTTCAGACGAAAAGCGGCGATAATTTTATCGCTGTATTAGCAAGGTCACGCTATCGCGTGAATCCTTGCCCTATCGCCCTTTTCTATAACGCCCACCCTTGCATCTCTAATGAGATGCAAAGTGGGCGTTCCGTCCCAAAATAACTGGAGAAATGTCGTTAACCGACATTTCTCCAATTATCAACGGAATCCCCACCAAGCATAGCGATGAGAAAAGTAGCGCTAACCTTGGTTAACGCTACTTTCCTTACGCATGCTTTTAGTTTGACTTAGCCATGATATCCAATGGAAGGTGGATATCATGGTTAAGTATGCCCAGCCCTATCAACAAGCTATCGCCAAATGTCGTGCGATTATCGCTGGATTTCCAGCGATATTCGGACATTTGGCAGCTTCGCCAGGAATTTTATCGATTCTGAGATACGCGTTGCTAATAGCACGCTATCTCAGCGATAAAATTCATCGATAGCCGGCGATAAATATCCTAGCGCTAAGTGCGCTTAGCGATATTTATCGCCGGTTGTTGATAATATGCCCCTCAGAAAGCACCTCTAGGGAGCCGCTGGGTTATTGGAACCACGTTTAAAGGAGCAATAAATGTACGATTCTTATTACAGGGTGGTATTTATTTCCGGGAGTGCTGGACAATTATATCAAATGTTTGTTTTTCTGTGTTTTTCATGTCTCTGTTAATTGATTTTTCTTTAATGAAATGTTTCATAGACATTTCCTTTCCATGTATATAGTATTTGCTACAAATGAAATTTTATGGCCGTTTTTGCTACATCTTAAAAAAATAAAAAGGTCAAATGCTAGGACAGCCCACTTTAATGGAAGTAATGCTCCACTCACAGCACTTTCGAAGATGTGCCTTATATCACTGACAATCAATTTTATTGCACCACTTATGGCAGGAGCCAAACAAAAATCATATTATGACACCCAGGTTTTTATTTCACTTAAGTGCGTCCTTTCGAGGCAGCCAGTCTGCAAAAGTATTTTTGTGGAACTTTGAAAGAGTTTTATCTGTGGCAGCAAGTTCGCTCACTATCAGGGTTTCCGAGGTATGCAAACAACACATGTACGTTCCACTTGGGAATTCCTTTGAAGGGTACGCTAAACATTAAAACAGGCTTACTCCTTCTTCATCTTTGGGATCAAGTTCATCTGGCTTCATCCTAGCCTAGTTTTGAATTCTATGAAGACCCACCTGTTCCAAGTTAAAATCACATCACTTCCTCCCTAGTATTTCCCGTCTCCATCACAGCCTGGATGTTACTTGTTTTTATAAATGTTTTCTCTGACAAACATATGTTTAACTAATTAAGCAAGAACATAAATATGTAAGTAAGTACAAAGAATAAACATTTTATGCAAGTCAATTCGATAAATGTCTTGGGCCCTGATTTTGATTTTGGCGGATAGGTACTCTGCCTCAAATGTGACAGATATCCCTTCTGCAATAAGATATAATCCACTTGTAATAATGCGGACTAGATACACGTCTCGTTTGTGACGAATAAGGTATACACCAAACTCCAATTTAATTTCAGGCCCTTTTTTAAACAAGCATTTGCAATGCAATCCGTCTCGGCTTTGGGACCTTAGAAGTATTTATCCATGTAGCCATAGACTGAATACAGCATTTCTCACAGACAGTGTCTACAAAAATGCACCAATAAAAAGGAAGCATTTAAGACAAGCATAGTAAAGAACCAATGGCAATAGATGGACGATAGGTTTAGAATAAGAAAAAGTTCAAAACAATTAACAGGAAAAAAAAATCAAATCTTTGCAATGCACTGAGCTCTGTAAACATAATTAAAATATGCATTTTCATCCAAATGGATATCTGAGTGAGCTACGCAGGGAACACAGCGAGATCATTTCAAGTGGCCTGAAAGACAGATGACTACCTATGCCTGGACGGACCAAAAACGCGAACCAGAATTCCTAAGAGTGAGAGACCTTTCTGATCGTAGGAAATCCTCTCGAATGGCCAGATGAATTGAAAGTAGACTCTTCATAGGAGCCTTTCCAAGTCGTCCAAGGTATTGAAAATACCCTCATCCTCCTCAAAGAAAGGACAGGGGTCCTTCACATTCCTTATCAGGAAAAGTAGCTGCTGTGTTTCTGGCTCCCTGCTTTTCTCGCAGGTGTGTGCCCCCATAGCCCAGTCACAGAATTGAATCAGTGTCTTGGCAGCGTTGTGCCCAGGGCGCCGTCATCTGTCTATGCTTTGCTGTGCCCGGGGCACTGTTGTCCGGATGAGCTTAGTGTCTGCACACCACTGAGCCAGGGGCTGCGCCACCAGTCTGAAATCGACTGTGCCCATGGTTCTAATCCTGGTAAGGCACACTCAGCCTTACATCCTTCCGAGGTGGATAATTCAAGCAACTTAACGTAGATAAAAGTAACATCGACGAGTTGAACCACCCCAGTGTCAGTGCAGTACACATAGCACACTTTTAGTGCTGCAGCCTGGAATGCAACACACCCCTTCCCGTAAACTGCACAGGAGTGCACCATTGGTTTCCCACTGCACACCGACCGGCGCACGTGCCCTTCCAGGCAGAAACAAGCCTTTGTCCCTCCCAGCTCTGAACTTCACTCACTCTTTGGTGACATCACGGTTGTGAACACTCGCAGCAGCTGTAGATCTGGTTCATGTCTGCGGCCCCGGTGCTTTGCTGCTGCTGTGCTGGTCAGCGCCGCAAGAGTGCTCCTGTCCTGCCCCGTCCTGAGACTGCCCCCTTAAGAGCGCCTGTCAGTGCCTCGCTGATCAATGGCCTGGCCACAGCGGACGGGCGAGCTGTGACCTCCCCTTATTGACTATTCCGCGAGAGCACGGTGTCCCCGCTCCCTTCTGCCCAACTATGAATTCCATTAATGCAAAGATGTCATTAGACCTCAAACGTCACATGTAAAACATTCATCGCATGCTTGTTGCTGAAGTGGCTGCTGCATTTAAAGCACGGGTGCCTGAGCGCCTCGCCTCAGCAGTACACTGCTGCCCACCGGGCGCATAATACCTCAAGAAGCACTGTACACATGTAAAATATGAATTGTTTTCATAAGGGATCCATTCACTTATTTCATAACATCTTTGAGCTTGAGCTTCTTTTCAAAATCTAAAACGTTAATTGCGTTATCAGTGGTCGAAGTCAGGGGAATGCAGTGGCCCACCTGGGCTCGGTGTCTGGGTTCTCCGGCTGCGCTGTCCCCCACCACCACTCACAGGCTCAGCCTTTGTTAACTTTAAAGTTCAGCCTCCCCTACTTGGACAGGACAGTCCAGGGGCGGCTGGGGGTTCACATCAGCTATCATCTGAGAGCCTTAACATAACAGCAGAGCAAGGGGTGGGGTCCGAGTCCCGCACAGACACATGCTCTGTCCTGAGGGGTTATGTTATGTTATGTTATGTTATGGCAATTTATAGCGCGCACTACTACCCAGGGGTGTCTAGGCGCTCGCAGACTCCAAATCTGTCGTCAGGGCGGCTAGTTTCTGAAAAGCCATGTTTTAAGCAATTTCCTAAACTCCAACAAGGAAGAGGACTTCCTAAGAAGGAGCGGGAGAACATTCCATTCCTTTATGGTATTGTAACTGAAACTCCTTCCCCCCCAGTTAGACCTTCTGATTCTGGGGGTGAGAATCAGGAAGGCATTTGCTGAACGGAGCGATCGGTTGGGAGTATACCAGCTGAAGAGGTCCAGCAGGAATTGTGGTCCTTCTCCATGCAGGGCCTTAAAGGCCGTGCAAACTGCCTTAAATTTGATTCGCTGGCCGACTGGTAACCAGTGTAATTCCCGAATGCCTGCTCTGATGGATTGGTATCTAGGAGCATCCAGGACCAGTCTAGCCGCAGCGTTCTGCACTGCCTGCAACCTTCTGAGTAGATTGGTTTGTAGGTTAATGTACAGACCGTTGCAATAATCCAGTTTGGATAATACAAGGGAGGTCATTACGGTTTTTCTAGTATTTGAAGGAATGAAAGGCAGAATTTTTCGGACCATTTTAATAGTGAGGAAGGCAGCAGAGACCACTTTTGACACTTGGGACTTCATATTGAGTTTGTCATCAATAATGACCCCCAAATTCTTTGCCTTGGCCACTGGTGTAGGAGTATTGCCCAGTGTATCCGGCCACCATACTGGTGACCACTCAGGAGAGAGGTTGCCAAATAGCACCACCTCCGTTTTTCCTGAGTTCAGCTTTAGGCAGTGCCTAGCCATCCAGTTACTCAGGGCGCCCATACAGTCATGGAGTTTAGCTGAATAGTTGATGTCCTTGTCCACTGCTGAGATCACTAGCTGAGTGTCGTCAGCATAGGAGGTAGGGCAGAGGTTAAAACTTCTGATCAGGGAGGCAGGTTCAGAAACGTAAATATTAAAAAGCGTGGGGCTCAGAGAGGACCCCTGCGGCACCCCACATGGCAAAATGAAGGGTGCAGATTTAAAATTGCCCAAATGCACAGTTTGTGTTCAATCGGAAAGGAACGACGTTAGGAGGCAAAGGGCCCTGCCTCCAATCCCGATGGTTTTAAGACGTTCGATCAGAGTCGCATGGTCCACGGTATCAAATGCCGCGGACAGGTCGAGGAGGACAAGGGCTGCCGATCCCCCGCCATCTAGCGTTTTTCTGATCTCCTCTGTCGTTTTTATTAGAGCCGTTTCGGTGCTATGGCCTGCTCTAAAACCAAACTGACTCTGATCCAGGATTTCATTATCCGCAATAAAAATAGAGAGTTCGGTATTAAGCCGTTTCTCAAAGATTTTAGCCGGTACAGGGAGTCTAGCAATGGGACGATAGTTTGCAGGATCAGTTGTATTTAGATTAGCTTTTTTTAAAAGAGGCAGAATGCAGGCCTGTTTCCATATAGAAGGAAAGTGCCCTTGTGATCGCATCAGATTGAACACGCTAGTTAGCTGAGGAGTAATGTTATTAAGAATCCTGGGGGGGCGAATCCTGGGGGGGCAAGGGTCATCCGGGGATCCTGATTTGGTTTTAGTAAGGAGTGTAGCTAATTGTTCAGGGAATGCCGGAGAAAAATCTAAAAAAGACCCCTTTGCCTGCCACTGCTTGTACTATGTCATTAGTGACTGGTCTATGTGTTGTAAATTGCTCGTAAATTTGATCCACCTTGGACTTAAAAAAGTGGGCAAGGGTGTCCAGCTGCAATCAGCTTTGTAATCTTGAAAGCCTTGGGCGTGATCAAATGGCAAAGCACCGAGAGAGGAGGAGACCCAACACACGCACCTCCTACTCCAACTACCCACTTCCCCAGCTTCTCCTTACACAATGTCCTACCTTTGCCCATCCCACCCCTCCTCCACAGTCCTTCATTCACCTACTCATGCTACTAAGAAATATACACGTAACACCAATGCCTCTACTCACCCTCTGCCATTTCACATGAATAAACACACCACTCGAGCCCCAAGTTTTACCCCCTTCCCCTTGTTGTGTCCTGCTGGACACGTTCTAGTGTCTCAGCAGGCAAAGAGTTGTTAACCACTCCCTTGGGGGAGTGGGCACACATGCACCCCATACCCATCCATCACAGGCGTCATGAGTGGCGTGAGCCTGGTAATAAAAGGGCCCGGGTGCACGTGCTCGTGGCCAGTTGATTAACCATAGCCAGGATGTCTGTGTCAGTTATTTAGCAGCATGTGGGCTTAGTGCCCACAACAAAGCTATGTTGACGAGTCGGGTCTGCCCCGTGTGCTTGAGGGAAGAGTTCCGAACATTCCTCAGAGAAAGGTTGGCCTGTATACACCCTACCCCATAGGCCGAGATATCGGCAGACGTCACGCGTGGAAGAAGGGGAGGTCGACTCTGCAAGAGCACCGCCATTATCGCCTGCCCAGAGGAGGTGATCGATGGCTTGGCTGCCGCCACCGCCTACCCCGTGGAAGCAGGGGAGAAGAGAACGTAGCGAGAAGCTGCGCCATTGACGGAGAGAACGCGCTTTACCATGCAGGTATGACCAGGCGCCAGCTATGCCACACCCCCACTTAATGAGGCATCCGTAAGCTGCCCTCGCCTCCCACCAGTTGCCTCGGCATAAGGGGCACATCCCAGTAAATGCTCAGCGAGGTAACAGTCAGTGGCACAGCCATCTGCACTTTCTACAGAGGGCAAATGAAGGTGGCACCCCGCTAGCAAGGGGAGAAGACTGAGCCCGTAATGCAAGACACTGCCCGCTCAATTAAAGAAAACACTCACCAGGGCATAGTGTGTGCGGCGGCCTCGACCAGGGATAAGGTGAGCACGGAGACCTCTGCGATCCTGGGAGAGATGACCGCAGCACCACCTAGCTGCCGGATCACCACACCGGCCCCGTCTGCCTGCTGAGAGGCGGCTAGCGCGGCAAACGAAGAAAGCTGCACAGCCATGGGAGCATGATGGGGGTGCGCAACAGGAGGTGCTCCTACGTAGCGCGGCTCCTCTAAAGCCCTCCAGCCGGACACAAACCAGCCTCGCAGCTCCCGCACTCTCTGCCTCGTTCACAGTAAAGAGGAGACTGTTTGCGGCTTCAGGAGAGCAGCTGTGGCCGATGACAGGTGTGCCTGGGAAGACTGCCGCGAGAGCGCGCGGCTCGGCTCAAGACGCAGGCCCAGAGGACTGAACAGTCCAACGCTAACTCGGGCGCATGGAGGAAGGCCCCAAAGTGATGGTGTGGAGACAGTAGCATGGTAGCTGGGGTCCATACTCAGAGCTGACTCAGCAGCAATGTGTCATCCACAAGGGAGGGCTGCCACGGGGCCGAGAATGGAGGTGGTTTCAGGGCCCCTTAGCAGCAGCCCATTGAACTGCAACACCAAAGGAGTAAAATGAAGCAGTCCCAACCCCTAAGGAGGCATGCAGCGAGGCATGTCCAAATGGCCCCAGTGCCCCACAGCCTTTCCAAGCAGCAACTACAGGTTGTGTGAGAACCCTCCCCCACTTGTGGAGGCCCAATGTCACGGCAGAACTGAAGAGGAGGTGCACTTTCTGGCACACTTCCATCCTATGCCCCAGAAAAATGAAGAGCGAGCTAACCCTTCAATAAAACCAGCACTTGAAATGTCCCAGTGCCTCAACGAGCCAAGTGGGCAGCCTATTGGTAAGAAAGGAGGACCATCCAGTCAAAGAGGCAGAACTGTGCACGGCATACCGCTGCAGTCCTTCACATGCCTGAGCGTCCTGCACTCCTGTGAATAATGCAGCACAGACAACGGAACAGAGACTTGACTCAATGTAAGCTGCACCACTCTCCTGCGTCAGGCCCCAGATCTGAGCAGCAGCATCAATACACAGAAGACGCTCCATTGTGCTTACCGGTACTCCCAGCACTCTATGGCAGCCCGCAGCCTGAGGAAAGCGGCAGAGGCACCTCTGAAAGCACCAACAGCGCCACCTGGTGGCCACAGTGCCACACCGCACTCTGAGCTGTCACCTCAATTGAAAAGGCAGAAGGAGGCCGAGAGACTCACAGCCAGGACTGGTGGTGAGTACACCACATGCCCCAGTGGTGAATGGACATCACCGCAAGATAGAAAATGGGTGCGCAAGGCACCAGAAGAGGATACCCGTAACGAACAAAGAGCGCAAAGTCAGAAGTGCAAAAAAAGATGTACCAGCGAACCTGACAGCAAGGGCAGGTGCCCGAGAGAGAGAGAGACCTCTCCACCAACAAGAAACAATGCTGGAGACAGCAGGGAGATCTCTACATCTCCACCGCAGCAACGGAGCCCCGAGTGGGCCAAACACAGCACAGTGTCCTCCCTCACACTGCCTCAAGATGGAGTCGCCGGTGACCTGAGACAGGCAAGAGGAGAGTTGCACACTCCCAGTGGCCAGCCACTACCACAGCTCCCTACTTCCTGTGGAAGTCATTCCCAGAAGAGGGAACACCCGGAGTAGGAGCTTCAAGAAGTTGCCTGAAGAGGCTGTCCGCCACTCAGCAGAGAAGAGCGACGGACGGCTCGCCCGCATGGTCCAGAGACCATTGAAGTTGATAGGCCCTGTTGGCCTTTTTGGAACAAGGTGCATGCGACTGCACCCGGAAGAAGAATCACAAAGAAGAGTGACAATCCTGTCACCATGAAGAGCTGGACAAACACAGGTGCGCTACGGAAAACAAGAGGAGAAGCACGAGGACTCGTAGCTCCACAAGCCAAGAGCACACCCAGAGACACCAGACAGCCACCAAGGCGGAACGACGTCCCTGGAGACAGCCCCACGGGAGAACCAAACATAAGCCGCAGCAAGCGTGAACCACGTCTCTCCCCAACGCTTCCCAGTGCGACCGTCCCTCCCCGAGTGTCGGCAGTCCAAGTCAGACGGCATCCCTGCTCCTGGCCGCAGATGCCAGAGGTGGAGGAACAGCCTCAGCAAGACATGTAGCTGCGAAGTCCCTCCAGAAATCTCCTCTCCTAGCAGATCGTCACCACCTGTCGTCCAGGCCCAATGGCAACATTGCCATGTGCATGACACCGCACTCAGCAAGAAACGTGGAAGTGTGACCGGAGGGTCCACACTAAGAATCGGACAACCGACCAAGTTCAGGAGGGGAAGTCGTGAGGGGCCGGGCAGGACGATGAAGAGAACCCGAGCTGCAAACGGAGCTAATCCCGACACACCACCAGCAAGTGAAGGGGGTGACAACCAGAGAATGAACTGGTGACCGACCAGCGGGAGACCGAGAGTAAACCGCAAAGCCTGCGCGAACAGAGTCTCATGCCTCACGTTTCTCAGAGTATCCATCACGCCACTGTCACCAACGTCCTAGTAGCCCAAGAAGTCCAAGTGCACGGATGTAACTGCCTCCCCAAAGGAAATGGAGGCACCTGGCCACCCCCTGTCTTGGTGATCGACTCTAGAACGAAGGCCTGCATCCATCTTGGCAAGTCATCACCAACTGTTGTCCAGATTCACCACAAGGCTGGCAATACCATCATGCTAGCCCTCGTCAAGTGCGTCAAATGATACCATCCCAAGAGTACCAATGGACTGGAGTCCTACACCGTTGCCAAACCAGCCGACAAGAAGACCCAGAGGCTACCTGCTAACCTGGTTTACACCTGAACTGCGGCAGCGAGAGCATGCCTTGCCCAAGACTCATCCATCCCTGAGGTTTGTGCGAGCGACTAGGTGCTGGCTCCTCGGTGGTTTTGCAGCTGCCCCCAGTCGGCACACATGCAGCCCCAGTGCAGCCCACAAGCTGTCCCGTGGCAAACCCGACAAAGGGCCTCCCCAGGCGGGAGAGTTGGAAGAGACATTGCCCCACCGATAGGTTACCGGATACAGCAATATAGTCTCACAGAGATTTCAGTCGATCCAGCAACAAGTTTGTGAACTTTCACATGGACTCCAACCATGCATTTGATGCACCCTATTTGATGAACTGTTAGTACCCACCACATACCATCCTCTACGTCAACGACGGAGTGTCACCTCAGACCAAAAGACATGTTTCCACCGGCATGGTATGAGAGTGCAGCTGACGTCTCCAAGCCAGCGTTCGTGTTCTGAACCACTCAGGTTAAATTATGAGTGCCCGCTGAGATCGTCCTGCTGCAGTCCGAGTCACCAGCCCCTGTCTGCTGTCTTCCTGCTGCCTGACACAGGAAGCTGATGGACCCTGTGGTGTATAGTTCAATCAATCAATCAATCACGGCATTTATAGAGCGCGCTACTCACCCGGGAGGGTCTCAAGGCGCTGGGGGAGGGGGTAAGTTACTGCTCGAACAGCCAGGTCTTGAGCTGCTTCCTGAAGGAGAGATGGTCCTGGGTTCGCCGAAGGTGAGTGGGGAGGGAGTTCCAGGTCTTGGCTGCCAGGTAGGAGAAGGATCTTCCTCCGGCGGTGGTTCTGCGGATGCGTGGTACGGTGGCGAGGGCGTGGCTGGTTGATCGTAGCTGGCGTGTGGGCGTGTAGAAGGTCATGCGGTCGTTGAGGTACTTTGGGCCCAGGTCGTGGAGGGCCTTGTGTGCGTGGGTGAGGAGTCTGAACGTGATTCTCTTGCTGACGGGGAGCCAGTGCAGGTCTTTCAGGTGCACGGTGATGTGGCTGTGTCGGGGGATGTCCAGGATGAGTCGTGCGGAGGCGTTCTGGATGCGCTGGAGTCTCTTTTGAAGTTTGGCTGTGGTTCCGGCGTAGTTAATTGTTGTTTACTGCTACAGGTTGGACTAGTGATTATTTTGTCTTCATTAAAATTTGGGAGGAATGTTGTGTCCTGCTGGACACGTTCTAGTGTCTCAGCAGACACAGAGTTGTTAACCACTCCCTTGGGGGAGTGGGCACACATGCACCCCACACCCATCCATCACAGGCGTCATGAGTGGCGTGAGCCTGGTAATAAAAGGGCCCGGGTGCACGTGCTCGTGGCCAGTTGATTAACCATAGCCATGGTGTCTGTGTCACTTATTTAGCAGCATATTGGCCTAGGGCCCACAACACAACACCCCTCTGCACCTCTGCAAACACTGGTGCAGCATGATCGGAGCCAAAACTATGACTGCAACTTCCACCTCAGCTTTCCAGGCTCGGGCCCATGCCAGGTCCAGCGCCGCGCCGTGAATGGAGGAAAGCACCTCTGCCCAGGAGCACTCAATGCGCTCTGGCGAGCACAGTCCTGCACAAGTTCCTCGAAGCCCCGAGCCGGGCATGAGCAGGCAGACAGGCTCCGCTCACACACACGGTTCACTTACCTCATATGGAAAAGCACCTTTTATCAATCCGGTTTGCTCTGTGGATGTAGATGCTCCCACCAAAATTATTTCCAAACTCGTCCAGACCTTTCGATAGTGTTAGGGGTATATTCACAAGAACGCGTGATAACTACCGCAAGAGTAGCATAAAGCAACTTTCAATATCGCAGCCCATCGCGGGAAAATAACCCCGTGTCAACGTGGAATTCACAACAAGGCGGTACCATGTGATAGTCTGCCGAAACCGCGGACAATGTCCGCGATACAACCACCACGATGGAGACAAAAACACAAACCACAACACCAAAAAACACGCGATGGGCCAAAGCGCGATGAGGAAACAGCGACAAGCAGCGCCAGGCCTGCAACACAAACCTGGCAGGCGTCAAAAATCTCCATAAAAGTAGAACAAACACCCACACACAAACTGACCAACACACAAGCACCATGGAGGCAGCCGGAGCAGGCGCAGAGGACGAGCGCAACCCCACAAGCACCCCGGACGACCAGCCTGGGACCTCGGGGACAGGGAAGGGCAAGGACAAGAAGACGAGGAAGACCATGTTCAGTCCGCAGGCGAACAGGATTATAGTCACGGAGGTGATGGAACACCATCAACAACTCTTCATCACCTCCAACGTGTCATTGGGCACCAAAAATGGAATATGGCGGGACATCGTCGACAAGGTGAATGCCGTCGGAGAGCATAAGCGGACAATTGTCGAGGTCAAGAGGCGATGGAATGACATCAAGCGGAAGACCAAGGAGAAACTCTCCGCCAACCTGAAGGCAGCAACGCAGACCGGAGGTGGGGGCCCAGCGCCACAGCTGGAGATGGATGACATGGAGGAGCTGGTGTCGACAGTCATCAGTATGGATACTGTGGCCGGAGTCGGGGGACAGGACACTGCTCGACAGGACACAACACAACCGCAACAGGGTGAGTCACCACCAGGTACTGGGGGGACGGGGAGAGAAGGCCACAATGGCACACATGCACAAGCAAGCAGGGCACAGTGCACACCCACAATCACTCTGGGTCCTCCCCCAGACCCACAGACTGTCACAATGCACAATGCCATGCTGTCTGAATGTCAACCTGTACCATGCGGCTACATACATGTGGACACATTGTAATACACCATCTCCCCTTCACATCGCAGGGGCATCGTCAACACCTCCTGCAGAGCAGTCACAGCCACTCTTCACTGATGACGAGGAGGAGGACAACACCAGCATCGACACCCAAACCATCCAAGACCTCATTGACCTCATCCGCAACTCACCTCCAGGATCAGGGCAGCCCAGCTACATCCATGGGACCCCACCCACCACCCAAACCACCCAGCAGGAGGCACCCACAGCCTCGGCACCCTCCCAAGTCCCCTAGGAACAACAAATGGCCTTCCAACGCTGTGTGCTGGAGGGCCAGAGGGAGACGGCCGAGCAGGTGTGGGTGGGGTTCGAGCTCATGGCTACCAAACTGGACGCCATCCTTGGGTGTCTATGTCCGCCCCATGGGCTCCAGCGAGCCCTGACTGACATCTCTGGAGTCATGACACGGAGGGAAGAATACCTGTCCGCTCAGAGTGGCCCCAGCGATGTCAGCCGTGGGCTGGCACACATGCGGAGGCTCATGGAGGACACGGTGCGGATGGAGGCGGAAAGGATGGCAGCCGCCGCTGCACATCAGCGAAATGTAGCTGGGATCTACGGTGTCCTGCATGTCCTCATCATGGCATTGCTGCCACAAGGCGTGGCGATGATGAATGCTGCTGCCCCCACAAAATCCACATCTCCGCCCCCTGGTGTGTCAGTGCCTCCCAGTGCGGCAGGCGTATCCACTGCGGCACCTGATGTGTCACTGCCACACAGTGCGGCCGACAATCCTCCTCCGGCCCCTGATGTGTCAGTGGCACACAGTGCCGCAGCCGGTACTGCAACACCCACAGGTGGGGCAGGGCACACACCCGGGGACGAGGACGTGGATGGGACTGTGGTCAGAAGGGCCAGGCACTAGCATCCATTTCCGCCACCTTGCCTGTTACTGCTTGGTGCCGCACATGGCCTCAAGACCTACCACTGACCCCCGATACACTCCGATGCACTCACCTCGGACAAAAGCATGGACTGCCACATACTGTTTGACGACCAATGACACGGCAGACAGACTGCAGACTGTAACCTTCCTCTTCCGCAGTACAGGTCATCCCCGAATGGACACTGGCTGGCCCTCCACGGGCCCATATTGTGTAGTGTGCTCGGCATTGCCCTGTACCGCTACAGCTGCATGACTGCACTGGATGTGCAAATAAACATCCAGTGACGCACTGCTGTGTAATGTCTTACGTCATTCATGTATGGATGTGTGGATGAATGTGGGGACAGTGCCTTCCCTTGCATCAATGATGTTCATCCTGTGGGATGCCAGTCAGAGGGTGCGACATTGCATTTTGTGTACCGGGTTCCGTGAACACTACAACAGGGACACACGCATCAGTCACTTCCTTGTCCGGACATTGACTGGACCACGCCCAGAGCCCACGAGTCATTGTTGCAAGCCCTGCGCTGGTCGGGCATACGGCAGGCCAGACCACTCCGCTAACGCCCTGAGGGGGGCCCTCATTGCTACCCATCGCGGGCGTACTCGCTGGTGATGTGCACGTCACTGGTCTAGTTGTCAGCATGTCACAGCCACTCCCTGAGGGCAGGTTTTCACACACACCACACCCATCCGGCACAGGAGTCACAGGCCATGTGACTCTGCCAACATAAGGGGCCGACGACATCACATTCCCCTCTTCCAGTGGTGACTGGATGACGGCCGCTCCACGGTTCTCACTCATAGGGCCCATGAGTTGTTGCGCACAGGGTTAGTGGCATCCAAGGCCTTGCGGACGGCACGGGCCTACCACCACGTGGCGCAGACTGGGGCTGCACAGGGTTAGTGGCACACGAGGCCTTGCGGACGGCACGGGCCTACCACCACGTGGTGCAGACTGGGGTTGCACAGGGTTAGTGGCACACGGGGCCTTGCGGACGGCACAGGCACCCCGCCACGGGACGGTGACTTGGGGTGCACTGTGTCAGTGGCACCTTGAGCTGCTGAGCGGGTGTGCAGCCTGCGATGATGCCCCGTCCCGGCAGTCCGGACAGCTCAGGTTTTGTGTGCCCTGCTGGACCGCAGTGTAGGCCAGAGCCAGTGGGCAGCGCGGGCCTACCGCCACGTGGTGTCACTTCCGGGATCCCAGAGTTGGTGGCACCCATTGGGCTGAGCGGGTGTGCAGCCTGCGATGGTGCCGGGTGCACTGGTATGTCCTCTGCCATGGAGTAATCAAGACCCAGCACCAAACGTGAGACCTGGTGGCCTGCGGAGCGTGGCTGCATGATGTGGAGGGTGCCATGTCCGCGGGCCCCGGGCTTGCGACTTGCAGCGGGACGTGGTGGGACCTCCTGTCTATGCGCCGGTGGCGGAAGGTGAGCATTGAGGCCTGGGTTGAGGTTGGGGTGCCTCTGCCTGGGTGTGCATGGGCGGGCAGGCGATGTCTTGTGCAAGTGTGTGTACTGTGCCAGTCATGTCTCTGGGCTCTGTTTCAGCTGACGGCTCTGAATCAGATGTGTGACCTGGTGAACTGCCCTACATACCGGCACGTGGTTGGAGACACACTGGTGGCAGCAGCTGACTAGTGTGGCCTGGGTGCGCAGGGGCGGCACTCTCTCTCTCTCCCTCTCTTCCTCTCTCTCTCCACTTCTCTCTCTCTCTCCCTCTCTTCCTCTCTCTCTCCCTCCCTCTCTTCCTCTCTCTCTCCTTCGCTCTCTCTCTGTCCTCTGATGTGCGCAGGACACACCTTCTCATCATGTTTTTTGTCTTACAGGCTGTGACCTACGTATTGTCCGGAGGGGAGCGGCCATGTGTCTTCATTTCATTTCGTTGTTCATTTTAATAAAGTTTCATTTGTTGCTTCGAAAGTGAATGTGTGCTGGTCATTTCTGTGACGACACATCCATGTCACCAGTTGTGATTGTGCGGCATCAAGCTGAATATTTTGTACATGTTTCGGTGTGGCTGATGTGGCATGTCTTTGGTCAGGGGGGTGCCAGGGAGGGGTGGTCCTGGGGGTGGTGGCGGTGGGTGTTGTGGCCCTCTTGGGTGTCCGGGCCGCATGATGGGTGGCTCCATGGCATCTGTTGCCCTTCCGATGTGGCCCTGGGCTGTGCTCCCTTTTGGTTTGCAGGCTGCCATCCGACTTTACACCAGGTCAGAGCAGGTGTAGATTTCCTGGTGCTAACGCGCCTTATCGCCTGTTTTGTGTTTTTATCGCGGATGTGGCTGGTCGTTGTGAATGTTGAGGTGTGCTGTTGTCTCGGTTTTTGTCACGGGAACTCCTACTCTGCATCTCATTAGCGATATTTGCGGGGGTCCTCTGTGGCGATGTTTTTTGCGGCTGCTATCGTGGGTAAACTGGTGCTGTGGGCTGTTTACACCGGCTTGTGAATGGGGGGGTAAATTTATCAGGACTTTGGCTGCGATAAAGTGCCGTTAATTCGGTGATAGCTCCTTGTGAATATGCCCCCCAGTGTTTTAAGGAACTCTGACACCCAAGGAACACAGGGACGACTGATCAAGGTGATTACATACAGTTGAAACCACGTGAGACAAGCACTCGCAAGTGTCCCGGCAGCTCCGAAAGTTAAAGCGCGCACAGCGCTCTGAATGTAAACAAAGCACGTCGTCCTGTCTCAAGTAGGTCAAATGCAATAAAGAAAAAAGGGGCCAGTAGCCATGGGAGGATACAAATGACGACATGGCCGTACTAAGGAGGGACTAACAAGCCTATTAAGGAATCAGACGCCAGCATTTACAAAGGACAAAGACACAAGCCAATGAAAAATGTGGGCGGGGCTTCTCCTCCATACTCTACCTACAACAGATCGCCCGGGCAGCGGTTGTGCGCTGGCTCAGGCTCGACCTAAAAAGACTTACACACATCAAGACAACAGCATTTCATATTTTATGTCTGAGGTAAACATACTATTTAGTCCTTTTTTTAAGGAGAAGGCTGACATTACTCACACAAGACTCTCTCTGCCACCAGTGATGGTCTTTGTGGGCACTTTTTCAGAACATTCATTTTTTAAATGGTTAACTTATACGTTTGAATTTTTTTCCCATCACAATTTAGATCTGAAAATGTTCTAACTTTTATTGGTATATTTCAATTCTGTCAAGTTAAAAAATAAAATTTGAGAATCAGATGTCATCTGTAGAGCCATAAGACTGTTCAAGTAAAAGACGTGAATAAAATCAGCTTTAAATGATCCTAATATTTTAAATCTAAAAAGAAATCGTTTCTGTTCGAGTTGAGTGTACTTTGCTTTTGCCTTTCACAAAAACAAAATAGTTGGAGGAGAAATGTCATCTTAATCTAATGTAATTGCAAATTATGTTGAAAAAGATGTGACAGGTTAACCTTCAACATGGAGCAGATAAGATGTGCCTTGTTGTACGGCATATGAATCATCCAGTGACAATTGTTTACAGTCATTATCCAGATTGATCGATGTAGTTCTTTGGTATATATAGGCTATGTATAATTTAGAAGCACACATTGAATGTTATGGGTATCCAGTAATATTGTGATAGCATGGCATTCATTTATCTTTCAGAATATTCCACTATTTTACTCTATTATTGTTGAATGCTGCGCTGGAACTAGAAGTGTACTCTGGCTTCCCAAAATTGGGTACAGCAGAAAGGGGACAAAGTCTTGAGGGGAGGAGTCGCAAGGGACGATGCCAGAGTCAATCACCCTATGTGTTAATTTTACAACCACTGCCCAACAAAATGGTAACAAGGAAAAATGTAATAATACATCTGTTCTATATTACATAATTGCTAACAAACAGACTGCATTTTATAGACAGTTGAATGGGTTGAGACATGTTTTAAATGAACTGTAAAAAGTGGGGGTTCTAAAAGGCCTATGGCCTAAGAACAGTAACTAAGAATCCTTTTTAAGAGATCAAGGGCCAGATGTATCAAGCATTTTTGCAAATCTGCCCGTTTGCAAACGCAAAAATTGCTTTTTCCGATGCAGCAAACCTAATTTTACGATTCGGTAACCTGTTACCGAATCGCAAAATGGGTTTGCGATTCGGTATTAAGAAGGGGCGTGTTTAGGGCGTCCCTTCCTAATACCAAATCGCATCGGTATGTACGAATGTTTTGTGACCGCAATTGCGGTCGCAAAACATTCGCATTTTACCACCTACTTCAAGTAGGTGGTAACCCATTCACAAATGGGAAGGGGTCCCCAAGGGACCCCTTCCCCTTTGTGAATGTTTGTAAAACAATTTTTAGGAGCAGGCAGTGGTCCCACGGACCACTGCCTGCTCTTAAAGAAGGAAAAGAAAAGTTTTCATTATTCGTTTTGTAAAGCATCTCATTTTCCTTTAAGGAAAACGGGCTGCTTTACAAAAAAAAAAAAAGATTGCTTTATTGAAAAGCAATCACGGACATGGTGGTCTGCTGATCTCAGCAGGCCACCATCCTCGTGATTTTTGCTTTTCCTAGGGGGTCGCAAATTGTGACCTACCTCATTAATATTCATGAGGTAAGCCATTTGCGACCCGCTAGGAATCGCAAAAGGTGTACTATACAGCTTCATACATTGCATTTTGTGATTTCCTAATTGCAAATCTGTGTGATTCGCTATTAGGGAATCGCAAAATAATATCTACATACATCTGGCCCATAGCCCATAGCCTCTGTCAATAAGAACATGTCTTATACACTTGGCCTCAAATCACATTGGCCATATTCTCCTCTTCTACCTTCATCACACTGGCCTCTTCCTCCTCCTCCTGCTCCCCCTCCTCCTGGTCCCTCTGCTCCTCACTGACATACAATCCTGGTACTCCTCTCGCTCCTGTTCCACCTGGATTTAATCTTCCCCTCTTAGTCTTCCTTCTGGTCCTCTTCCTCCTGGTCCTACCTCAGCCTTTTGGATTTTCTTCTGCTTCTTCTCCTGGAGTACTTCTGGGTGTTGGTGCTTCCCTAGTCCTGGCTCTGGTCCTCCTGACATTCACTGTACTCTTAGTCGTACTCTGAACCAGTTTAGTTTCCTCCTGACCCTGATCCTTTTGTTTCTGTTGCTTCTGGACCAGGCCATCCTCCTCCTCATTGTTCTCTTTCCCCTGGAGTGCCTCCTCCTGGACTCCTACGCCTCTTGCTATTGGCCCTCCTCCTGGGTCTCTTAGTCCAGATCCTACTCTCAGGCTTTTGGTCCGTATCTGATGCTCTTTCATACTGGCATTCCAGTAATTTCTGTTTCCGATCCACCAGTCCTTGGTCTTCCTACACTCCTGGGTATTGTCCTTGTGGTATTCGTTGTCTTTGGCCCTCTGGACTTGGTCCTCCTTTATGCCCTGGTCCTGTTTCTGTGTAGTTGGTTCTGCTCCTGGTTCTGCTGATTACCTTTGACTTGTTCCTCCATTCCTGCTGGTCCTGCAGTTTCTTGTCTTCCTTATCTTGGACCCACAGGTCCTCCTAATCCTGGTCTTCCTGGCATTCCTGTCCCTGATATTCCTGCCCAGCTGGGTATGGTTCTTCTTTTATTCATGTTCCTTGTCCACCTAGTACTTATAATCCTGCTCTAAATGCTCCAGGTCATTATACTCCTCCATGTTCAGTTCCTATTCTTCTAGGTCTGGACCTCTCCTTGTATCTGTTGCTTTTCCTAGTCTTCCTAGTTCTAATCCTTCTTATACTGGAGCTCCTGGAGCAAGTCCCCCGGCCATATTTCTGATGGTCCTGTTGCTGCTGGTCATATTTACGTTTCCTTGGTCCACCTGGCGTGGCCCTGCAGGTCGTCTTTGCACTCGTCTCCCTGGTCTTTCTGATCTTGGTGTTTCTGGCCTTGGACCCCTGGCTGTCCTCTTCCTTGTCCTAGTTCCTATGGTCTTTCTCATTTCAGTCATCCTGATCCTGCTCCTCCTAGCCCTGATCCTCCTGATTCCCTTGGTCTTTGTCCTCCAGGTCGAATGTCCTCCTGGTCCTTGTTGTCATGATCATATTCTGTCAGAGGTCTGTCAGAGAAGTTCTTCCTTGTACTTGCGCAGGAACAGAGATGCCTATTCCCAATGCCCCCTCCCGTAAACACCCAGTGCACACTGTAAATTGTGCTCTGAATAATCTCCACAAGGGTGAAGGGGGAGTGGATAAAATAACAAAAGGTAGAATAGACTCCCAATGGTTATCTGCTTCCTGCACCGATCTTCTCCTCAGCGTAGAGTAGCCTCGGACTTTTGGTGCTGGAAACTAGACAATGACAACTTTCATTACTTCTTCATTCTACTCTGACTTTCTTAACATTAACACTATTCAGTCTTTAGTCTAAACATACCTATTTAACCCCTGGGCTTAGCTCCTCTCCTGTATTTCTCCTCTATGTCTTTTAATTGAAATAACAGGTGTCTCTCACAGTTTTCCTTGTTTCTGATAAAGAACTAACACAAGATAATTATTTTACTACTAACATCTATAGTGTCAACTTAATTACTTCCAAATGTTTAATGTGTAACTTCACATACCTATAACTGTGATTGACTTTTTACTTCTGTATCTTGTCTTATATCCTTGTCTTTTTATCTTTCAGGCACTAGGAATCAGGTAGATGCTATATTCCTAGGTGAGTATTAAACAATGTGACTTATTCTTAGACGAAATGCAATTAGATAATTAATTCTAAGTATTTCTTAACCAAAGCTTTTAAACATGAAATACATTCCCTGTTGACTTAGCTTGTCTGACGAAGACTCTGTTCGTGCTCTTGAGACTCCGATGAACTATTGGAACTCGCGTTACCTCCTTCTCTTACTTGAGTTCTGTGAAGACTTGAATTGCTCTTGTCGCCTGATTTTCCCCACGGCTGTGTTCTGAACTCCGGGCAGCCGCACGGTAATTTTCTCCAATGAATTCCTGAGTACATGAACTGCGCATGGGCTCAAGCGGAACACTACCTTCGACGAAGGACAGCAAACGCTAGAGTGAGCATGCTAAATTCTTCCGATATCACCACGGACGTCACTGCGGTGGAAAAACGAGTGATTCCGGCAAAAACGAGGACAAGAGGGGAACCTGACTAACTAACTAGGGGAACACGACACACTCGACTTGTCCTTGCCTCGAATTCAGGTGAAGTGCGCCAACATTCCAAGTTGAGCGCTCCTCATAGAACTCTGAGACAAGCTCCTGAAAACTAGAACGTCACTTCAGTGGGAGCGTCGGCCATCTTGAAGTTCTTCAGTCTCCAAGCCTCGCTCCAGGTGAAGGTTTTCTTCTTTTGGATGCTTGTTGGTAATTGTTCCGTGCATGTAGAGCAGATAGAAAGTCTTTTGTTCTTTGGAATCCTGACATATTCTTCCAGGTTCTAATCCTGTTCTTGTTTCTTCTCCCCCCTAGACCTGATCAAGCCTCTGCTCCTCCTTGTCGAAATCCCCAAGATGCATTTAGCCCAGTAGGCGCCCACTCAAAACTCTTCTTTAGGTCTGGCCTAAAACCTATTATAGCTGCCTTTCTAGCCTTGAGTAATCAGTAATAAATCATTACTAAAATCACAGGTACATATAGAGTCTGTGTCAGCTGAATTCAGCTATTAGTGTTCAGCTGTCAATCACTGTGAGAAAATGCCCCTATTTGTGGTCACCCCAATTTGTTACTCCATTGTAATGCACACTTGGGCACTGCTGCCTAGTGCCCAATGTATGTGCTCTGACCCTTAAAACATTTAGAAATTGGCTACTCCCTGATTGGTGTATTTAACTTTCCTATAAGGTCATAGTTAGGCTTCCTTGTTTTTCAGGTTCTATTTGTTCTGATTTCTGGTGTATTTTTGTCACTGTTTTCAATGTATTTGTCAGAACCCCTTTCAGAGGGCCATAGGCATGGAAGGCTACTGGGCCCAACTCTTGTGGTTGAGGCCTTTTACTTCTGATGCCCCAGGGTCTGACCTACTACGGATCCCAAGCAACAGGACCAAGTACCCTTTTGGCACTTGACTCTCACTGGTAGCTGTGGTCGAACAGGCAAGGCACCAATGGGAGGAGTGCAGATACAGGTCAGCAAACACGACTCATAAATGAAAGATTACACAGTATGAATACTAAATCCCTCACTCGCCCCCTACAACAACTAACAAGATGCCCCTTTAGAAAGCTTTACTCCCCTACAATCCCACACGGTGGCGAAAATGTTAAAATCAGCCAAGTCTGGCTCCCCTACGGACATTATTCCAGCAAGGGTTGCTGCCCTTCTATCTACGCAGCTTGCTCCTACCTTGTTCACATTATTTAATCTTTCCATGAGTGAAGGCTTACTTCCCTGGGAATGAAAAGCAGCGCAGGTGATCCCGATTCGAAAAAAGCGAATATACCGGAATCAGTTCTATCGAACTATCGCCCCATCTCCCTCCTTCCTCTGCTGAGTAAATTATTGGAAGGATACATTAATAAGACGCTCACTGAACACACAGAGTCCATTGGCTGTCTAGACCCTTCACAATCAGGTTTCAGACTAACGCATAGCACAGAGGCGGCCCTGATTGCAGTATCTGATTACATCAAATGCTCTCTGGACAACAATCAAGCTGCGTTATTAGTACTGTTGGATTTATCCGCTGCTTTTGACACTGTGTCCCACCACATCCTATTGCATAGACTGGAAGAGATTGGAATTGGTGGCATTGCTCTCCAATGGTTTTCGAGCTTCTTAACGGACCATACCCAGGTCATCAATGTAGGCTCCTTCCATTTCCGTGTGATGGACATCTCTAAGGGAGTACCCCAGGGTTCCTGCTTAAGCCCCATGTTGTTTAATATATACGTGGCTCCCCTTGCTAAGATTGTCAGGGAGTTTCGGTTCATCTCCATTTCTTACGTGGATGATACTCAACTGCTGTTATCCTTCAATAACAATTCTTCAACCACTACATCACGGTTCTCGGAGGGCATGGAAGACATCTCCACGTGGATGACAACTACCTCCAGCTAAGTGCAGGTAAGAGGGAGATTATGTTGTTCGGCAATGCCAAGAGATTCTGGTCTACGGATTGGTGGCCAGCTGACATGGGGATTGCCCCCATCCCCAAGACGGTGGTACAAAGCTTGTGTGTTTACTTAGATTACACACTGTCTATGCAAGACCCAGTGAGGGCTACCTTCGGGACATGCTTTCATATGCTACGCCTGCTACACAGAGTCTTCTCCCTCCTTCCTCTGCCAGTAAGCAAAACCCTAGTCCAGGCTCTGGTTATGAGTCGCATGGACTGCTCCAATGCTCTTTTGGACGCTGCCAAAGATTCTTTGTTAAATAGACTACAGGTGGTACAAAACATGGCGGCACGCCTCATTACCTATATGCCTCCTAGAACAGCCTCCCTTACCCTCCTACAACAACTCCACTGGCTGCCCATCCACAAGAGAATCATATTTAAAGTATGCTGTACGATCCACAAAGCCTTAAACAGCAAAGGACCTAGCTATCTGGCTCAGAAACATATTCCTTACCAGCCCAGCAGAGTATTATGCTCAGGTATGAAAAATGTACTCACTATTCCCCGTGTTAAGAAAGCATGGTCTGGTGGCAAAGCCTTCAGTTATAGGGCTCCTTGGTTGTGGAACTCCCTACCCCTCACTCTGCGCAATTGTGAGGACCACTTGCACTTCAGGAAACTCCTGAAAACTGTACTCTTCGTGGATTGTCTGTAGCTCTACCACTGGCTGTCCGCAGCACGGAGATACCCCATTGGGGGTGAGTCCTGAGCTTTATAAGCCTCTAAAATAAATAAATTGTCAAATACTTGCTTTTATATAAACAAAAGAAGTGTTTTATTTCTAACTTTACATATGCAAAGGTATACGGCATTCAGAAGCAACAACGCCATCCCCCTTGAGGTCTGGGCTCTAATAGTTATCAGGCAAATCCCTGTCCCACCCACTTTCGTGTAAAGTGTATGGGATATTCCCCATTCACTGGTGGCTGCATCCAAGGAATGCACACTATTGGGGCATACTCACGAGTACTTCTTTGACTCTTCAGAGTTTTAGTCAAAAGTGTCTTTGGTTAACCGTGGGCAATGAACTCCACTCTGCTAGCGGAGGTTGCAGAAATTTGCTAACCACTCATTACATTGAAAACACAGAATTCATGCAAAAACTCCTACTCTGAAAAAGCATATAACCATAACCAATTCACAAAAGTGAATATTATAGTATTAGCTCTCAGCTGAGCCTGGAGAGCTGCTGCTGCTTGAGGAATGTTTTGATATTGGATACTATAATATTCACTGCGCTCTAGAATCTCGTCCCATATTGCTTTGCAGGGCCTTTGGTTGGGATTGTATTTTTGCCCATAACTGTGCTTGGGGTGGTCCTAGGAGGATGGGACCACCACCGAATCGTTCAGCATGATGTGCTCTTTGTGTTCAAGGCATCTGCTTGGTTCTCTCCCTAGGTTAGGGAGGACCCCAAAATCATCACCTCTCTCACTGCTTGCTATATTTTCATTTTCACTTTTGTGAGATGACTATATGCATTTTAGCATGTAAAGATAGAGTTACTTGTTGTTTTACCAAAGATATGTGAGGTTTCTGTTTTATTAATTGGGATGAGACGTTAGGGTGCGGAGTTTTTGTTCAACTCTGCAGAATTCCGTGTAGTGGTACTCTGCCAACTTCAACCACCCTTATCTTTGGTGCTATAGCACCATTAGCAGCATGTTTCCTGGACCCCAATTGGCCCAGCTCATGTCTTACCCACTCTCATAGTACAGAGAAGTCAGGCTGCTCGTGGCCCATGCAGCACAGACTCTCTCTTCTGAGTAGAGCTATCAGAGTTCTTCTCAGATGTCAGTTGACTTCTACCGGCAGGTTGGAATCCTTTCTTTACTCCCTGCTGGAGCCTATTGAGGGTTTGACATTGTCCATGGCGTCTTCGCCAGCCCTCAGATCATTCAGGTGCAGTTCCATCATAGTGCGTGTCCAACCCGCAGAAGGTAGCCTCAGTCTCTCCATCGGGTTAGTACCCAAATCCTTTCACATGTTGGTACCAGCAGCCACTCAAGGTCCTCCACATAATGTACCATTGCAGACACACTTACTCAAGAACATCCACAGCACACTCACTGTTCAGCACAAGTACCTCCATGCATTGTACCCTTACATGTACACATGTATTCAGCACACACACTCAGGCCCGGATTTATTAAATTCTCACACAAAGCAGCGCAGCAGCCAAAAATGCTGCGCTGCGCTGTGTGGAATGAGAGAGCAGGAAAGTGACATATTTACAAAGATATGGCTCTCTCTTCCCCTCTCCACCGGCACAGACATTTGCTGCTGAGTGTCATGCACACATCTATGTGCCATAGTGCAAGGCTGTCTGGGTGAGTCTAGCATAGGTTTTGTACTGAAAGGATGCCCTTCCAGGACAAAATACAATGCTTAGACTAACTTTAAAACTGGTCCCACCTTGTGATTATGTACTGTACAGTGCAGGACACATGCAGGGTTGAAAGAGAAACGAGAAATTAAAGCATTTCTCCATGAGAGTGCCTATTTGAAATTAATATTGTTTTTGGTACAAAACCCTGTCTACCTTTTTTAGTAAATAGGGTTTTACGTCATAAACCTTGGGCGGGTGCATGGGAAAGTCCATGCACCACCCATAGAATGCCCCCTTCACACTAAGGGGCATATTCTCAAGGAGCTATCGCCGAGTTATCGGCACTTTATCGTAGCCAAAGTCGCAATAAATTCATCGCCCCATACACAAGCTGGTGCTAACAGCCGATACCACCAGTTTACTTGCGAAAGCATCCGCAAAAAACATCGCCACAGATGACCCCGGCAACTATCGCTAATGAGATGCAGAGTAGGCGTTCCCGAGCAAAAATCCGCGACAACACCACACCTCAACAGTCTCAACGACCAGCCACATTGGCGATAAGACCACAAAACGGGCGATAAGGCGCGTTAGCAGCAGGAAATTAACACCTGCTCTGACCTGGTGTAAAGTCCCACGATAACCTGCACCATCAAAGCGAGCCCAGCCCAGAGCCACACATGAAGAACAACAGATGCCATGGAGCCACTCACCATGCATCCCGGAGCCCTGAGAGGGCAACAACACCCACCGCCACGACCCCCAGGACCGCCACCCCCCCAGACCACCCGCCCCCCCCCGGACCATCACAGAGGCAGCACAGACAAAGACAGCGGACCTTCAGGAAATGCACCAGCCTCACAGACCTAACACCAGACAATGTCAATGCCCACTACAGGCTCAAAAGGACAACCACCCTCCGCATCCTGAACATCATTGCCCACAGGCTGACGGTGCCAACACAGCGGACAACCAACATCCCTCCGCAGACAAAGCTGCTGGCTGTGCTGCACCTGTTGGCCTCTGGTACCTCCCAACCAACAACCGCCTGAGTTGGAGGAGTCTCACAGCCAGCCCCATCCAAGTTCCTCACACCTGTCCTGGATGCCATCATCAGCTAGGTACCCCAGTACCTATATGTCCCCCACAATGCGCAGGAACAGCTGGAGACCAAGCAAGGACTATACGCCATAGCTGGATTCCCGCACGTGTTGGGGGCAATCCACTGCACACATGTCCTACTTGCCCCCTGCCGACACTGCACACAATTACCGCAACAGAAAGCACACGCATTCCGTCAATGTGCAGGCAATAGTGGACCACAGGGGACTCTTCACCAATGTCGTAGCCAACTACCCAGGCAGTGTGCATGATCCCTTCATCTTCCGACAGTCTAACATCAACAAGCGCTTCCAGGATGGCACCTATGGGAATGCACTGCTCGTTGGCAAGTACCAAATGAACACACCACACACCTCAACTCCACAATCATGCAACTCACAACTCTGGCACTGCACACATCACAAAATCACATACAACATGCCAAACAACATGCCCACTCACCAGACACGACAGCACAACTTACTGTGGCAACCTTGGTTAGCCATGTACATGAGCCATCAACGGCATGGCACCTCAGCCACACAATAGCGGAATGTGGGGAGAGGTGGGAACCAGGCATGTGCGAAGGAGGCAAGTGACCCATGAATGAGAATGTACACATTGCCAAATGTGGCGGAGATGTGCTGGACAGATTGCAGTATGCAGACCACAGACATATCCATGTCTACATGCACTGCTGGTGTTTGGAGTGTAGTGGACAGTGGACGCAACCATGTCACCCCAGCCAGTGGGGAAGATCGCGGAAATGTAGCTTGTGACGTCCCCCCCGTAAGCGTGTGCGGAGTGGGCTGGCCCTGCATATGCCAGGCCAGCGTAGGGGTGTGAATAAAAAGCACGTAGCTCTGGGCATGGTTCTCTTCCGGAATGCCCAACGTGTCTGCCAGGGCGGCGCCTCCCACCCCGCCACTAGGCTGACACCGTCGCCGTGAGCAGTGTGGCCTGCGATCCTGTGTGCCTGCTGCACCCCGGGCCGCTGGTCCCTGAACCCATCATGCCCGCCCCTGCGCAGCCAGGCCTCACTGCTCACCTGCCGACACCGGCGTGTGTCAAAGAGGGCCCACCACATGCCGGCGCAAGCTCCAAGCCCGAAGCCCGTGACCTTGGCAGCCTCCTCAGACCATCACGGCCTCCTCGACACAGGCCCGCTTTACTCCTTTCTCGTTGACGTACTCTACCGCTGCCTCCGGCCTACACTACGGTCAAGTAGGTCACACATTTGGAACTAAGTCTTGATTATGCAATGGCAGAGTAAACACTTTATGGCTGCGTTTATATCACTGTACTCCCTTCGATGTGGTGCCACCAACTCTGTGCATAGCATTCAAACTACACCTATCTGTGGTCCCTTGCTGACTACTGCCTTCGGCCTACACTGCGGTCAAGTAGGTCACACATGTGGAACTGAGTCTTGATTTCTGCATGGCAGAGTTCATATTATTGTACGCAAGGAGATGAGTAAGAGGAAGACGCGGTTCAGTCCGGAGGAGAAAAGGATCATCGTTACGGAGGTGATCGAACACTGCCGACAACTGCTCTGGTGTCATTAACTCTGTGCATTGGGGGCCAACGACACGTGGCTGTGGGCCCCTGCTAACCGCTGCCTCGGGCCTACACTGTGGTCAAGTAGGTCACACATTTGGAACTGAGTCTTGATTACACAATGGCCGAGTACACATATCAATGCAGAGTTTAAATCACTACACTCCCTTCGATGTGGTGACACAAAGTATGTGCATGGCATCCCAACCACACGTGTCTGTGGGCCCTTGATGACTACGCCTTCGGCCTACACTGCGGTCGAGTAGGTCACACATTGGGAATTCAGTCATGATTCATTTATGGCAGACTTGATATCATTGTACTGGCCTCATCGTAGACTGCATCCCCTTTCAGCTCCGGTGCCACTAAGTCTGTTCCCCGACATCCATGGACACTTTCTGGTTGAACTTTGGTGGTGACTGAGTCTATGGACTGGGGGTTGTCTTCATCATCATGTCGGTGATACTGACTTTGTGGCAAAAACGAGGCTGTAGCATTCCACTCTGCCCTCTGCATCATGCCCTGGAGGACACCTTCCACTGTCCCCGCAAACCTCCGCTACATTCACCTTCGACATCGACGAGGACCCGCTCACCTCGCGTGGCCCTATCTCACTGCACCACAAGTCACCGTCCCATGGCGGTGTGCCTGTGCCGGCCGCAGTGCATCCGGGGCCACTAACTCTGTGCAGCTCAAGTCATGGCCCCTGTCTGATAGCATATTGGATGGCCTCTGGGTCGATGGAGTGGGGGTCATCAAGGCCATGTGTCCGGGGCCCTGCGCTGTCCGCTGCCTCCGGCCTCAACTGCGGTCCACCTGGGCTCACACATCAAATCGAGTCCTGACCTGCCCGGCCGTCACATCACCGCAGGATGCACACGCCACCACCGCCAGGACCAACTCCAAACAACAGGTGCCAGAGTCGGAAGTGTCTTACTGCCAGACTATCAGAGTTGCTCACACCTGTCGTGGGTGCCATCATCAGCTTGATACCCTGCTCAGCTCTTCAGGTGCCACTAACTCAGTGCACCACAAATCATGGACCATTCTGCTTGCATGTTGGGAGAACACTGTACTTTCTCCGGCTACCACCATGTTGCTTCACAGTTGTTTCTGTTAGGCTGGTGTTTTCTGTTTCCGCTTTAATTGTGATCACTGTTCAAGTTGTTGCCAGCACCAACGACTCCATGAGGGCTGGCTTACACTCACCCCACACACATCCAGCACATGCGTCACTGTACATGTGACCATGCCAATAAAGGTGTCGAGCGCACGTGCCCATAGCCAGTTCAACGAACTATCTGAGTGTGTCCGTGTGCTCATGATGTATGCATTAGGGCCCCGGGCCCTACAACATGCCGTGTACAGAGGACTCAGCCATGTCACCACAGGCAGCGGGTGAGACATTGCACATGTAGCTTTGTCGTCCCCCACTGAATACGTAAGAGGAGTGAACTGGGCCGGCGTATGCCAATCCAGGTTGGGGGTGTGGATGATTATCCCATGGCTCTGGGTGTGGTTCAGTACTGGAAATGTGCAAAGGGATGTGTCTCTGTCGCAGTGTGGGTCTCCGTTGGGGAGTGTAGGTGGTCCCTGATGGGACTTAGACACCCACGTATGTGATCTAGTTTGGCTTCCATGAGGTAGTAACCCACCCGCACATGTTCGGCCACCCCCTTCTGGCAGTCTGTCACCTGGCCTTGGAATGCGATGTGTGCTTCGGTGGGCTGCTGGGAGCCAGCCGGGGTGGTGGGTGCATCCAGCTGTGTTGTTTGTGCAGGGGGTGGGGTATCCTCGATGCATCGGTGCTGCCCTGCTCCTGGAGGTCGATTGCCTCAGATGTCCATGGACTGTTGTAGGGCGTCGGTGTCAGAAGTGTGGAGGTCCTCTTCAGCATCACTGTAGAGTTGTCTGGTCTGCTCTGCTGGAGGTGTTGTTTGTCCCTCTGCAATGTGAAGGGGAGATGCTTGTTGACATTGTGTTGGCATGTATGTTGACGCATTGTTCAAGTTTACATACAGACTGCATGACAATGTACATTGTGACTGTTTGGGAGGGGCGGACTATTTGATGCGGGACAGTGGACATTTGGACTACATGACGTAGGTGACGTTGTACACGTACATTTGCATCTCACAGTTTCCTGCTATGTCAGATGTGATTGGTCATTTTCTACGCACAGGTGGACCCAGTTGTGTCCTCTGTTCTGCAGTGTAAGTGTTGCACTGTGTACCACATTGTCGTCCATGTGGATGTGCTGTCATTGCTATGTGTGTGTGCTGCATTGTGTGAGAGTCGCACCTGAAGCTGTGATTTTGCTGCCCCTTATCCCTTGGAGGCGGTGTGCCTTTGGCTTTTGTGCTTTTAAGGTGCTGTGATGTTGGCGACTTGGGTCATTTGTGCTCTTGGACGGTATTTGTACTCTTGTGCATTGTTTGTCTGCAGATGTATTGTTGACGTCAGTGGTTGTTTGTGCACGTGGATGTGTCAGAGTGTGACCTGCTCCTTTCCGGATGTAGTCCACACTCAGCCACCTCAGTCTTGTGGCGTGCACAATGTCATGGTGATTGTACTCCAGCCATGCTGCTCGTCATGTGATGTCACTTGCATTGTCAGTGTGGCTCTCACATACGCATCTTTGCTGTGTTTCACACGGGTGCATGTGTGTGTTGTGGAATTGGTGATGTGTGGGGTGGGACCTCTTTGGGCACATGGTGGACGGGGGCCTACTTGATGTTTGTATGTGTGCTGCAGTGTGCCACGGGGATCAGGGACATGACCCAGGGTCATTGTGGGTGTGCGGTGTGCTACACGTCATTGTGCATGTGTGCCATTGTGCCCGTCCCCATAGTCCCTGTTCGTTACTCACCCTGTTGATGTTGTGTCAGGTCATGTCGAGCAGTGTCCGGACTCCCAACTCCTTGCACCGTCTCCACACTGATGACTGTGGCCACCATTTGCTCCAGCTCCTCCTGTGGCGCAGGACTCCCACCTCCATTTGCCGTTGCTGCCTTCCTGTTGGCAGCGGGTTTCTGCTTGGTTTGGCTTTTCACATCGTGCCAGCGCATCTTGGCCTCCTCGACACTCCGGCTGCATTCACGATGGAATACCATTTTTCCGTCTGTGTTGCCAATGACACGGTGGAGGTGACGGACAGTTGTTGTTAGTGCTCTGTCACCTTCGTGACGACGATTCGGTTCTCATGTGGACTGTACCCCGTCTTCCTCTTCCTCTTCTCCTTGGCCTTCCCCGACCCCGAGGTTCCTTGCTGGTGGTCTGTGGGGCTTGTGGGGTTCGCGTTGACCTGGGCACTCGTTCCGGGTGCATCCATGTTGCTACTTAGTTTATTTTGTTTATGGTGTGTTTTTCTTGTTCAGCTTTTATAGTGCATTTTCCCGCATGACACGTGGGAATTGCAGGCCTATTGCTGGTTATCGCTGATTTTTGTATCGCGGTTGGCCTCATCGCAACTTTATTCGCGTTCGTGTTTCGCATTTTTGCGGCGTTGCGTTAATTTTAACGCGGTCATTTGATGCGTTATCGTGGAACTATCGCATGGTGCCGCCAGGTTGGGAATATTACGTTAACACGGCGTTGTTTTCCCACGATAGACTGCGATATGCAAAGTTGCGTTAAGCTAAACTTGCGGTGGTTATCAATCAATCAATCAATCAAGGCATTTATAGAGCGCGCTACTCACCCGGGAGGGTCTCAAGGCGCTGGGGGAGGGGGTAAGTTACTGCTCGAACAGCCAGGTCTTGAGCTGCTTCCTGAAGGAGAGATGGTCCTGGGTTCGCCGAAGGTGAGTTGGGAGGGAGTTCCAGGTCTTGGCTGCCAGGTAGGAGAAGGATCTTCCTCCGGCGGTGGTTCTGCGGATGCGTGGTACGGTGGCGAGGGCGTGGCTGGTTGATCGTAGCTGGCGGGTGGGCGTGTAGAAGGTCATGCGGTTGTTGAGGTACTTTGGGCCCAGGTCGTGGAGGGCCTTGTGTGCGTGGGTGAGGAGTCTGAACGTGATTCTCTTGCTGACGGGGAGCCAGTGCAGGTCTTTCAGGTGTCCGGTGATGTGGCTGTGTCGGGGGATGTCCAGGATGAGTCGTGCGGAGGCGTTCTGGATGCGCTGGAGTCTTTTTGAAGTTTGGCTGTGGTTCCGGCGTAGAGGGTGTTCCCATAGTCCAGTCGGCTGGTGACGAGTGCCTGGGTGACGGTCTTCCTGGTTTCAGTGGGGATCCATTTGAAGATCTTGCGGAGCATGCGCAGGGTGTTGAAGCACGAGGATGAGACGGCGTTGACTTGTCTGGTCATCGACAGGGAGGAGTCCAGGATGAAGCCCAGGTTGCGTGCATGGTCCGTTGGCTTGGGCGCGGTGCCCAGGGCCGGGGGCCACCAGGAGTCGTCCCAGGCGGAGGGTGATGAGCCCAGGATGAGGACTTCCGTCTTGTCTGAGTTTAGTTTAAGGCGGCTGTTCCTCATCCAGTCGGCGACGTCTCTCATCCCGTCGTGTAGGTTTGCTCTGGCGGTGGTGGGGTCGTTGGTGAGGGAGAGGATCAGCTGGGTGTCGTCGGCGTAGGAGATGATGTTGAGGTTGTGTTGGCGTGCGATGGCTGCGAGGGGCTCATGTAGACGTTGAAGAGCGTTGGACTGAGTGAAGATCCTTGTGGAACGCCGCAGATGACTTCAGTGGCCTCGGATCTGAACGGGGGAGGCGGACTCTCTGGGTTCTTCCGGCGAGGAACGAGATGATCCATTCCAGTGCTTTCTCTCGGATTCCGATGTTGCTGAGGCGCTTCACTAGGGTGCGGTGGCAGACGGTGTCGAACGCCACGGAGAGGTCCAAGAGGATGAGGGCTGCTGTTTCCCCGTTGTCGGTTAGGGTTCTGATGTCGTCGGTGGCTGCGATGAGGGCGGTCTCGGTGCTGTGGTTGGCCCGAAACCCGGACTGCGAGGGGTCGAGGATCCATTCGTCTCGAGGAAGGCGGCAAGCTGTCCGTTGACGGTCTTCTCGATGACTTTGGCCGGAAGCGGAAGGAGCGAGATGGGACGGTAGTTCTTGAGGTCGGTGGGGTCCGCCGTTGGTTTCTTCAGGAGGGCGGTAAGCTCGGCGTGCTTCCAGCTCTCCGGGAAGGTGGCAGTGTGGAAGGAGGAGTTGATGATGTCCCGGAGATGGGGTGCGATGGTGGCGTCGGCTTTGTTGAAGACGTGGTGTGGGCAGGGGTCGGTTGGTGATCCGGAGTGGATGGAGTTCATCGTGCGGGTGGTGTCTTCGGTGCTGATCGGGGTCCAGTTGCAGAGGGTGGTGGTGGCGGGCGTTGGTTCGGCGGTAGGGTGCGTGGTTTGTGCGTCGAAGCTGTTATGTATGTCGGTGATCTTGCGGTGGAAGAACGTGGCGAGTGAGTTGCAGAGGTCTTGCGAGGGGGTGATGTCGTTGTTTCCGGCGCTGGGGTTGGAGAACTCTTTGACGATGCTGAAAAGTTCCTTGCTGTCGTGGGCGTTGTTGTCCAGTCGTTCTTTGAGTGCCGACTTCTTGGTGGCACGGATCAGCTGGTGGTGTTTGCGGGTGGCGTGCTTGAGGGCGGTCCTTTTTGTCTGTGGTCTGGTCGAGTCGCCAGGTTCTCTCGAGAGTGCGGAGGTTCTTCTTGGATTCCTTGAGGTCGTTGGTGAACCAAGGGGTTTTCTTGCTTCCGGGTCTGCTGGGAGGGTTTTTTAGTGGTGCGAGGTCGTCGGCGCAGTCGGTCAGCCACTTGGCGAGGTTGCTGGCTGCTTCGTTTGGGTCCGTTGTGTTGGTGGGTGTGTTCTGGCTGAGGGAGGCGGTGAGCTGCTCGGTGGTGATCTTGCTCCAGCTCCGGCGGGGAGCCTGTTGCGGGTGGTGGTGGGTCGCAGTCTTTCTGAAGCTGAAGTGGACGCAGCTGTGGTCGGTCCAGTGTAGTCCGGTGGCGTGGCTGAAGGAGATGTGCTTGCTGGAAGAGAAGACGGGGTCAAGCGTGTGGCCGGCGTAGTGGGTGGGCGTGTTCACCAGTTGCTTGAGTCCGAGGTTGGCGAGGTTGTCCAGCAGGGCGGTGGTGTTTCTGTCGTTGTTGTTCTCCAGGTGGAAGTTGAGGTCCCCTAGGAGGATGTAGTCGGCTGAGGGCATGGCGTGCGGGCTGATGAAGTCTGCGATGTCTTCGCTGAATAGTGTGCGTGGTCCCGGGGTCTGTAGATGAGGGTGCCTCGGAGGGTGGTCTTGGGGTCAGTGTGTATCTGGAAGTGTAGGTGTTCGGCGGCGGTGAAGGTCTCGTCGGAGTTAGTCGAGATGCGGATGGTGTTCTTGTGTACGATGGCGATGCCTCCTCCCGTCTGGTTGACGCGGTCCCTCCGGGTGATCTTGTATCCGTCCGGGATGGCTATGGCGATGTCGGGCGCTGAGGAGGCGTTCATCCAGGTTTCGGTGAGGAAGGCGATGTCCGGTGCTGTTGCGTCGAGCAGGTCCCAGAGTTCCACGGCGTGCCTGTGGACGGAGCGGGTGTTCAACAGGATGCATTTCAGGTTGTTGCTGCTGGTGCTCGACTTGGCGGAGGTGGTGCACGTCCGGGGGCAGGTGAATCGGCAGGTTTGGCAGGTGAAGGGTCCGTGGGTGCGTCTCGGTGAGGCTCGGTAGCAGGCAGGGTTCCGGCCGGCATTGAGTGCGGTGAGTGTGGCGGCGTCGTAGGTCCGTCGAGTAGTGTTGCATCGGTGGGATCCAGGGGTTCTGGCGCTGGGCGCGGTCCAGGCACGGACGGGCGCAGACGGGCTTGCCTTAGGCGCGCCTTCGGCGCGCCAGCGGCGCGGCCGCGCCGCGGCCGCCCTTTTTGGGGAGGGGGGGGGGGGGAGCAGCGGGGAGGCGGGAGGCCGGGGCAGCGAATGGGCAGTCAGGGGGCGGGGCCGCAGGGGACGCAGCGGCGGGGAATGGCGAGAGGCAGCGGGGGCACAGAAAGGAAATGGGGGGAAAGCAGACAAAATCACGGGCACAACGTAAATGGGGCAGCGAGGGGCACAGAAGGAAAAAGGGGATAAAACCAGACAAAATCACGGGCACAACGTAAATGGGGCAGCGAGGGGCACAGAAGGAAAAAGGGGATAAAGACAGACAAAATCACGGGCACAACGTAAATGGGGCAGCGAGGGGCACAGAAGGAAAAAGGGGATAAAAACAGACAAAATCACGGGCACAACGTAAATGGGGCAGCGAGGGGCACAGAAGGAAAAAGGGGATAAAAACAGACAAAATCACACATTCTTGAGAATATGCCCCTAAGTAATGCAAAGCAGTGCTATGCGCTGCTTTGCATTACGTTCAAGTGATTTTCCAGTGCAAAACAAGTTTTGCGCTGGAAAATAAATTGGGAAATGAGATTTTGCGTTGATTTGTGTCACTTTTGTGATGTAAACACAACGCAAAATCTTAGTAAATATACCCTTCAGTCTGCATGCAATTTTCAGCAATGAAACCTTTCTATATTTATCCAGGGAGTACTATTTACATATACACACACTGCCAGCACACAAACTTACTATGTGCGTACTGCGCAACACTTCATCTTTCATGTATTGTACATCATGCAAGCACACATAACCTAGCACATGCTTCCATTATGCATGCACTATACAGCAAAACATCTCTCATGTAATATATTCCTCACAGGCATACATACACTCAGTAGATGCACTAACCACACAGATGCTGCACAGTAATGCTCTATCCCTGTACTGTATACCCTTCCCAGCCACACAACCAGCCCAGAGTCAATACTCCTGCACTGCACTGCACTGCACTCTACATGATTTAGACCAATGGTTGAGTTAAGCACATATCAGCTGAACTTTAAAAAGGGGAGTGAGCCTGTAGGCTTTACTACAGTGACACAAGTTAAAGAGGTCCTGTTCACTACTACTGTTCACTACACGGTATGCTTCCACTACTGCACTCATGCTGCTGAACTCCTGGTGAAGGCAGTAGCCTTCCACTATGAGTGATGCGCTTTAGGAACCCTCCCAGCCCAGCAAAACTGCAATCCATGAGACAGGCCTATATCATGGTGCACACACATTTTCTGAGTTCACCTATGACAAAAAAATCAACATTAGGGATCTAGACAACAGTACAGTTTGGCACTAAAGCAGGGGTACATGTCTTCAACCATGCAGAGGACTTTTTCATCCCAACAGAAATAAAAAATGATTACAAATAAATAAGTGGTTATCAGTGATTTACTCCTCTGTCTGCCACAAAAAAGTCAAGGTGAAGGTGTTTTCCGAATGCTTATAAATAATTTAAATTTTATTTCCTTCCTTTTTTCCCTCATTCATCACTGTTGTCATTTTATCTTCCTTCTTTCCTGCTTCTACCTCCCTTTTGTGTACCCTCTCCTTGAATTATCTCTTTCAAATCATTTCCATTATTTCTCTCTTCTCCAGCCGGTCTCATTTCTCAGCACTCTTACCCTCCTTCCCCACAGTCCAGTCTTACCCTTTATCAAGGGTGTGCTTGGATGGGGATATGGTTGCACCTCATTAATATTTGATTAGAGAAGATAAAAGGTTAATGGTGGGCATTCAGAGGTATCAATGTGGCAATGCTTGTTGGATGTTATGAAGGAAAGCTTTAACTGTCTGTTTACCTTATGCATTTTGTATTGTTCACTTTTTTAATACTAACTAAATTAATCTGGGCTGCCCGAGAAGATAGTAAAATATGGTATTTATTAATTTTAAGATATCTAATACACATTGGCACCCAGAGCCATTTAGTGGACTGATGTCAGAGTTCAGATACAGTCTAAAATAATGGGACAAAATTTGAAAACATTTCTCAGCGGACACTTTGAACTGTACACAATGACAGACAGAATATGATGACTCTATGCGAACTTTCAATAAATGCCAGCAGACCTGGCTAGGCCTAGTGATACTGATTTTGCCTTCACACTGTTAACTGGACTGAAGGAGATATCTGTTTAAAAGTTGCACATGTGGGCTGAGCTATAACAAAATACTCCTCAATCCTCAGTGGAAATCAAAAACAACCACTGGCAAAGGTCCTAATAGCGCTAAGGAAGAACGTGGTCAATATATAATTTCATTCCTCAATGGTCATAAATAACTGAGAGCTAAGTAGTGGCCGCAATCGTGAGTGGAAATTAAAAACAATCAGTGGCAAAGCTAAGTGGGCCCGATTCACAGAACTAACTTACGTCAAAAACGTAAAGTTAGTACTTTTTGGTATTCACAGAATACACTTACTCATTTTGGTATTCACAGAATGCACTTACTCATTTTGGTATTCACAGAATGCACTTACTCATACTAACTTTATGTCCGCACTCGGGCCGGAGATTCCGGCCCTTTGGTGGAGATTCCGGCCCTTTGGTGGAGATTCCGGCCCGGAGGTGGAGATTCCGGCCCTTTGGTGGAGATTCCGGCCTGATGGTGGAGATTCCGGCCGGTTGTGGAGATTCCGGCCGGTGGCGGAATGTCCGCCACCGGCCGGAATCTCCACAAACTGCCGTAATCTCCACCAAAGGGCCGGAATCTCCACCAAAGAGCTGGAATCTCCACCAAAGGGCTGGAATCTCCACCTCCGGGCTGGAATCTCCACCAAAGGGCCGGAATCTCCGGCCCAAGTGCGGACATAAAGTTAGTATGAGTAAGTGCATTCTGTGAATACCAAAATGAGTAAGTGCATTCTGTGAATACCAAAATGAGTAAGTGTATTCTGTGAATACCAAAAAGTACTAACTTTACGTTTTTGACGTAAGTTAGTTCTCTGAATCAGGCCCAGTGTGTCCTATTTTAGGTGTGTGGTCAGGGGCGGCTCCTCCGCTTAGGCGAAGGAGCGTCGCCCCACTGCCTTTCATCCCTGCAAAAAGGAAAAATAAAATGATAATAACACAAAGTTATTATCATTTTATTTTTCCGTGCTGAGGCAGTATTGCGGGGTGGGGCTGCTCTAACATCAGGAGTAGGAGGAGTGGTGAGCACACTTTGTAAGTGCGCATGAATGTTTGGCCGGCCGTATTTGGCCGGCCAAACATTCATGCACACTTTGCATGTTCTTCACCCAGGCTGTATTACAACCTGCGTGGACAACATGCTCAGGCTCCTATTCCCTGTCTGAGCACTGACCAACGGCGCTCAGACCAATCACTTGGTCATTGCAACATTGTGATTGGCTTAAGGAGCCTGGGTGCTTCCTGCTTCCTGTTAGCAGAGAAGCCAGGAAAAGAGGACGGAGGCGTAAGTGATCTTATTTTTTTTACACCCCACCCCACCTCACCCCTCTCCACTCCCTGCTCCCCGCCCCACTACTGATTCGCAGAAGCAGCCCCCACTGTGTGTGGTCCTAAGAGTGCTAAAGCAGAAAGTGGTAAATATACGCTTTCTTTTCTCAAAGGTCAAAAATACTAGTTAAGAAAAATAAAGAGAACTGCCCCGCCCACTATCCCTATGACCCATACAATAGACAAAAGAGGCACTGTCTTTGACACTTTCCTTGGATGACGAGGCCGCGATAAAAGGCAGGTGGCGTGCCCCATGACATCTGCCTGTTTTCTGCTCAAGTGCCTCTTTGCCGAGCTCACACAACAGAGGCGCTTCAGCATGCACCACATTACTTGCTCAGTGCAGGAACGATCAAGCATGGCATGATCTGATAGATGAAGAGAAACAAAGACAGTCGCACTCTGTTTAAAAAAAAGTGCAATTTTGTAAACCTTTAAATGGTGCAGGTGGGTATCGCCTTCTGATCCATAGGCGTAAATATATAAACAAAATAGCGTCCTCCTCAAATGGAAAAAGTCCCCACCGATCACTCCGAAATCAATTAATATAGTCGTTTCTTTCAAGAAATACAAGTTAATCCACACGTGTATCCAGTCTTCTTTTAATTATCATGGCATCTCTCCAGAGCATATAGAGGCTTATTTATGAGCCCTTGCGTCACTTTTACGCTGCCGGTGCGTCACTTTTTGTGACGCACCAGCAGTGTAAAAAATGCGCCATGGTGCGTCATATTTACAAAGTGATGCATCTAGGTATATGCGTCACTTTGTAAACCCCTGCACCACATTATACCTGCGCCAGGTATAATGTATGCAGGGGGGGCGTTCCGACGCAAGAAAGGGTCGTAGAAGTGACGCAGTGAAATCTATAAGATTTCACTGCGCCATTTCTTTGACCCTAATGCGTCAATATCTTACGCCTGCCTCATAGCAGGCGTAAGACTGACGCAGGCCCTTTCACATGGGGCTATTTTGTTTATGCTCTGATAGAGGACAGGGGTCAGAATCATGAATGACAACCCCACTCGCAAACAAGTCTGTCTCTCTTCAACATTAGTACAATGTCAACAGAGTCCAGTGGGACTCTTTTCAAAACACTCGGCAACCCTCTTATACCTATTTGGGGAAGCCACCAATCAATGTGTTACTTAAAAGCACCAAGAGGTACATATACAATTTGGTAGTATTTACATCCAGAAAGTAAAGGTACTTTTACAAAAACGGCTGACAAAAGGTTTCTGTGGTTTTCCTTGTATTACTTTTCGAATAAACATACAGGGGCAGATTTACAAGAAAGTGACGCATCTGTATAGATGCGTCACTTTCCCTGCGCCACCCTTAGAAACCCTTGCGCCACCATAGATGTGCCGTATTTACAATACGGCGCACTATGGCGCAAGGATTGACAGATGCGTCCGAAATTCTGACGCATCTGTTGGCGGAAAAGTCACGCATTGCTGGAGTCGTGTCGCAAGCACAACACAACTCCAGCAATGCGTGTTGAGGCCTATTACCAATACACTGCATCACTCCTTACACCTGCTTCAAGCAGCCGTAAGGTTTTGACGCAGTGGCGTCCTAAAAGTGACGCAGTGAAATCTTGTAGATTTCACTGCGTCACTTTTACGAGGCCTTCCTGCGTGGGAACGCCCACCCTGCATACATTATACCTGACGCAGGTATAATGTGACGCAGGGCTTTACAACGTGACACATCTCCCTAGATGCGTCACGTTGTAAATAGGCCGCTTTGTTTGCGCCGCTGTTGCATCAAAAAAGTGATGCAACTGCAGCGCAAAAGTCACACAAGGGGCTTGTAAATCTGCCCCACAGGTAATAATGCAGTGTTAACATAAAGTGCAGACGACGCAGTGCTCCAGTGTATCAACAGTTATAAATTATATAAAAACGACACAAGAATGTAAAATAATATTCACTGGTTGTAAGTATTTACAAAGAAAATGACATGTACATATGACATTGCAACATGTGGAATTTGTTAATGATGAACAACCAAGTAAAACTATGTCGATGTTTCGACCCCTATACAGCTCACGGGGTCTCCTCAGGACAGAAGTACTCTGAAAGTACTCCGACTTATTACCTGCGAGTGAAAAGAAGACAGAAACCAAGGGGCAGATTTACAATAAACTAATGCAGCACGGTTCAGCAAGTTATTTTGCTGCGTCGTGCTGAGTTAGTTTGGAAAGCACAGCGATGCGACATATTTACAACAATATGTCGCACCTCTGTGCTTCCCCCTGCGCTGGCGCACAAACTGCTGCCGTGCGTCGACGCAGGCACCCTTGCACCATGGTGCAAGGATGCCTGCGTCATGGGGAGATTGTTGTTCTGCAGGAAGGGGCACCTTCCTGCACAAAAACAATCACTACAGGCATTTTCCTCTTTCAATGCGTGCTGTAGAATGCAGCACGCTTTGAAAGAGGAAAAAACGAGGAGAAATGAAAACATTTCTCCTTGTTGCGCCTCGCTACGCCTCCCCTGGGGAGGCGTAGCATTGACACGCATTTCCAGATTTACAATTCCTCGTAAATCTGGAAATGTGTCTCGTTCCATGGGTGTTGCATGGGAACACCCACAGCAACACCCATGGAACGCCCCTTCCACGCAAAGTGCTGCGTGTGAAGGGGCCATATTTACAAGGAGAGGAAAAGTCACGCAGGGTGGCTTTTCCTCTCCTTGTAAATATGGAGAAGTGGAATGCGCCTCCAGTACGTCACATAAAGTGACGTACTGGTGGCGCAGGGGGCTTGTAAATCTGCCCCCAAGAATCAATATCAGTCTATACCCACTTAATGCGTATAGTTTGTATGTTACAGTTATGGCGGCAGGCTGTCATACCTTACAATACCAGGTAATGTTGTCCACTGCCTAGTCTGTGATCCAGTCAAGGAATGAGATGTCTCAAAGCGTTATTTCCCTCGTGGTCAATGCCAATGTTCGTAATCAATAACATAGTTGTTTCAAAATCTAAGGGTCTGTGTGAATCTGCCAGCATGTGGTCTGAAAGGATAATATATGCATCACCGCCAGAACTGTCGGATAAATGCCCTATCACTTAAGAATCTTCAAAAATCGTAAAAATCAAAAGTACGTGTCCGTGATCTACACTTCATCCACAAACAGGGTATATTTCAAACCAACCGGCCATGCACTCTCTACCCCTGTAAGTATCATGCTAGGGGTCCCACCAATAGTGAGTAAACAATTAGATTGGAAGGCGGTGCCTCAAATCCTAGAACAGTCAGCTGGCTACAACATGCAACAATTGCCACACAAGTGTGTCACACCTCACGCAGACTGTGTATATCTTGTAGACACTGAGGGGCATATTCTCAAGCCCTGGCAATAGTTATCGCTAAGGCCAGTTAGCGGCAGTATTTTTATCGCCGCCTAACCCTGAAAATTATCGCCATGTTAACGGCTTATTACCAAGCCGTCGCTACATGGCGATATTTCCAGGGAACAGCGGTGAAAACTGCCGCTAACATTAGCGCGATGACGATAGGGAAACCAGCATTAGCGTGCGAAAACCAGCGATAGGCCCATTAGCGATAAAAAAACTCACGTTAGTCAGCCCAACGTGAGCTTTCTTGCCTCTAATGCAATAAATAGCCCATCAGTGACCCCCTAATAGGAAATAGGCATTAAAAACAACAACATGCAGAATGGAGCAGCCAGGGTCAAGTGCAGCACACATCAACAACACCTGCAAGCCAGTCAACAACCAGGATGACCAGGATAAGAGCCTGGATGCCTCGCTGAACCTGCGCCTTGAGCCTGGATGCCTCGCTGGACCTGCGTCTGGAGCCTGGATGCCTCGCTGGACCTGCGTCTGGAGCCTGGATGTCTCACTGGACCTGCGTCTGGAGCTTGAATGCCTCGCTGGACCTGCGTCTGGAGCCTGGATGTCTCGCTGGACCTGCGTCTGGAGCCTGGATGCCTAGCTGGACCAGCGTCTGGAGCCTGGATGCCTCACTGGACCTGCGTCTGGAGCCTGGATGCCTCGCTGGACCTGCGTCTGGAGCCTGGAGTGTGATGCGGAGGAGCTGTGGAGTAGCTGAGCCATGGTGGTAGAGATTGATGTGCGGCGGTCGCCCGTACCTGGTGGTGAAGTCTGGCAGGTCGCATGGAGACACGTTGCTGACCTGTGTGAGAAGACCGCCATGAGCCCCTTGGAGCTGTGAATGGCAGAGGCGCTCCTGCGCACCAACGTAGGGAGGTCTGCATCGCATACTTTGATCCACCACTACAACGCGGTGCATGGAGGGGATTACCAACGCTATGCGGCGCCTCTCTGCATCACAGTCCAGACGATCTTGGCCTGGCCGTACGCTGTGGAGGGTGAGGGCCCTGTGCTACGTCGAACTTGTGTGGCGTGAGTGCTGCAACTTCACGCCTAAGGGGGCCCTGCTGCATCAACTGCATTGGGAGGTCCACCAGCGGACTAGGCAGTGAAATCACACCTGGCTGAGGCTCCTGCTGGCTGAGTCACAGATTTGGAAAGAGTGCAGTGGATTGCGCCACGCTGTCAATGTCCAGGTAAGAAGAAGGTGGGATACATAGTGCAGGAGGGCCGGGGGGCGAGTCGCTCAGGACTATCACACGTAGATGACGCACCCCCAGTGGCGGCTCCACCGCTATGGCGGAAGAGCGTTGCCCAACTGCCTCAAGCAATGCAGAAGAGGAACAATCATCACATGATGATGACTCAATCAATAAATCAGGGGAATTGTAAGCGCGCTACTCACCCGTTTGGGTCTCAAGGCGCTGAGGGGGGGTGTCCGCAGATCTGTTAGCCGAGGAGCCAGGTCTTGAGGTTCTTCCTGAAGGCGTAGAGGGAGGGGGTGCATCTGATGTCTGCCGGTAGCTCATTCCAGGTCTTGGCTGCAATGTGGGAGAAGGGTATTCTGCCTGCCCTGGCTCTGGGAATGCGCGGGGTTCTGGCCAGTGCAAGGTTGGAAGGTCGGAGGTATCTTTTGGGGACGTGGAAATTGATACTGTCGTTGAGGCATTTGGGGCCGTTGATGTGTAGGCATTTGTAGGCGTGAGGATTTTGAAGGTGACTCTTGTCTCCACGGGGAGCCAGTGGAGTCTTCGTAGGTGTTGGTTGATGTGTTTGTGCCGGGGGATGCCGAGGACGAGTCTGGCGGTGGTGTACTGTAATGTCTGGAGTGTGCGGAGTATGGACTTGTAAATGCCGGCGTAGAGTGTGTTTCCATAGTCCAGTCTGCTGGTGATGAGTGCATGGGTGACTGTCTCCCTTGACTCCATGGGGATCCATTAGAAGGACTTGCGGAGGATGCTGAGGGTGTTGAAGCAGCTGGAGGTGAAGGCCTAGACCTGTCGGTTCATGGTGAGGGATGAGTCGAGTACGATGCAGAGGTGTGTGGCGTGGTCCAAGGGGGTAGGTGGGCTTCCGCGGGCGGTTGGCCACCAGGTGTTGTCCCATGCTGAAGGGGTGGTTCCAAGGACGAGGACTTCTGTCCAGACTGCGACGTCTTGCATTCCTTTCCTGGAGTTGAGTCCGGGGAGGTGGTTAAGGTCTGGCGGCAGTGGAGGCAGGAGAACTGGCCGTGGGTCATATTTGGCGAGGCCTGTTGGCAGTCCCTGATTTTTCTGAGGTTAAGTGCATGGAGGGTGGCTGTGCTGTAGCAGTGGGTGGCTCGAGATCAATAATATTCAAAAGTGAAAAAAAAGGGATAGCTAACTGATGTAACCATGCTATGTATCCTCAGGGCGTGGGAGGGTGGGTAGGACTGCTCCAAACACAGAGCAGGGCATGGGCGGATTGGCATGCCCACTCAAGTGAGCAATGACTGTTTGCTTGGCCCACTCAGGCCGCCCAAAGCAGTCATGCGCACCACCCTGTTCGCAATGCAGGCTGCATTACAGCCTGCATGGAGAACATGCCCACCCCTATGGCCCCGGGCTGCATGACTTGTCCCGTTGCCATATACCATTCCCACCGCCGCATCACAGCGTTGGGATTGACTCAGGGGAGGGAGCCTGGCTGCCTACTTCCTTTTCCTGGAAGCAGACGCAGGAGAGCAGGAGCTACGAATACACGGGACCCGGCTACGAGGTAAAACTTCTCTCATTTGAATTGTTACCACACCCGCTCACACACACATCCCCGTGTCCACGCCCCATCCAGTGTTCTTACCGGCGTTTATCACCTCACAGCTGTCCAGCCCCCCCAGCACTTCTTAATGGCAGACGCTGTGCGCCCATGCACAGCGGGCGTACCACTCATGTGCCAAAGGCACATACGTAGTTGCGACGCGTGCCATAACATCGCATTCCATTCCAATGCATACTGATGCTAGGCACATTGCAACAGTAGAGTAGGTGTTGCATTGCGGAGACATGAAGATCATTATTCACACTTCAGTGAGTGCAACCCAAAACTAACCTTTGCACCCCAAACCCAAAGGTGAACCCTGGAATTCCTTTTTGAGCACCCAAAAATCAGATTTTGAGCCAAATGCACACCCCAATGTTCATATTTTACCCCACAACACACCCCAATTTTCATATTTTACCCCACAACACACCCCAATTTTCATATATTACATCCGAAACCCATACCCACCTGTAAACTTAAAATTACCCCATTACTGACCTCTCAATGCGTTGTCATCAAATGCGATGTAAATGCACCTGCGATGTGGGAGTTGCGTTGTTCACGATGTACTGCCTGCGTTGTTATGGTCGTCTCCTGTGCCAAAGGCAACCCATAGGCTACGCCGTTTGCGTCCGTCTGCCCCTGGACCACGCTCAGCACCAAGGAGCATTCCTCTTGGACACTCCACCGATACAGCGCCAGCACCCTCCTCGCCATCAACCCTGGACGCCACATCGCCTGCCAGGATCAACCTCTGCTCCGGACCGGACATCGCCATCGCCATCCCTGACGGCTGCAGTATCACCCGCAAGGAGCACCCTGACCATCAAGGAGGAGGCACTGCCATCACCTACAAAAGCACACTCCGACTGACCACGCACTCTAATGACCCAAGGGTGACCATGGACCACCTCAACTCCCAGATCCGGAACAAGCCCAAGAACATCCTCTGCGGCACCTTCATGTGCAGGCCCCACGGGCCATGGCCCCCCATTCTCCAATACCATTGTAAGCCTCATTGCACCCCTGGGTCTCCCATCCACCGACGACATCCTACTCAGTGAACTCAAGTTCCACCTGGACTACCCCAGTGACCAGGACACCAACCACTCCCTGGTCACCAGCAGACTCGACTACGGCAACGCACTCTACGCCGGAATAAACAAAAACCTCACCCGCAAGCTACAGAACATCCAGAACGCCGCCGCAAGACTGGTCCTCAACCTGCCAAAACACTGCCACATCTCCCAGCACCTGCGCACACTCCACTGGCTCCCTGTCGAGGCGAGAATCACCTTCAAGATGCTCACCCACGCACACAGGGCCCTCCACGGCACCGGACCAGCATACCTGAACAGCCGACTCAAATTCCACGCACCCCAAAGGACCCTACGATCAGCCCAGCTCTCCTACGCCGTGGTCCCCCGCACCAGAAAGACCAGATCGGGAGGCCGCTCCTTCTCCTTCCTCGCGGCCAAAGCATGGAACGCCCTTCCGCTCCACCTCAGACAGACAACATCGCTCCCCATCTTCGCAAGAAACCTCAAAACCTGGCTCTTCGACAGACCCCCTCCTTAATGGATGGAACCTGCACCCCCCCCCCACCCCTAGCGCCTTGAGACCCTTACGGGTGAGTAGTCGCGCTTTAACAAACCCCTGATTGATTGATTGAATCACTCCTGGGGAAGGTCCCCTAAATCAGACGCAAGCTGCAAGTCACCGCAACAAGCCACATAGCAGGACACACGGTCTAGCACGTCACCTCTGCCAGCGGGAACTTCTACTGCAGCCACGACACCGGACTCTCCTGGACCGACCATCATTCGTAACGTCACGTCTTCACCTTGCCCACCCAACGCCACTGACATCATCGCACCCCCTTGCAGCTGGATCAAGGCCACCGAAGGACGTCTCGTCAACTCCCTCCTCACCAACACTCCGCCAATGCTTCCAGACGATGACACCGCAGCGCGCAACCACCACCGATGGATCTCCAACAGCGCCCACATTCAGGCACCCCTCTTGAACGGCACTGCTTCAGTACCTTCCGCCTGCCTGATGGCAGGCGTGAGGGTGACGCAGTGCCACAGGGATAGGCTGGCCCCATGCATTGATGGAGTTGCGTCATGGTTGTGACACGACTTTTGCGCAGACAGATACGTCAGGATTCCTGACGTATTTGTCATTACTTGCATCATGGCGCGCTGTCCAGTGAAGACAGCGCATCCATGCTGTCGCAAGGAGGGCGTAGTGAGAAGTGTTGCAATGCTGTCTTGTCGCAGTGCAGTAACACTTTTCATGACTGGGGCCCAGGAATGCGCACTATCTTTTTGATGGTGCGCATTCCTGCACTGCAGCGCTGTCCAGCACCAGAACCTGCTGTGATGTGGCCACAAGTGTTATCCCCATTTTTAAGACCAGCTTTTTTCTGGTCTTAAGTTCCAGCAGCTAACGGGCCTTAACGTGTGTTTTTTAATTGCATCGCTGGTCCGGGCGATCGTTGAGAATATCGCGAAGTGGGGTTAGCGTGCTTTTTAGCACGGGAACGCCTACACTGCATATGATTAGCGTTAGTTGTCGCTAACATTGTTGGCTATGGTAATAGCGGCCGCTATCGCCTGAAAGCTGTCGCTAACGGCTGTTAGTGAGAGCTTGAGAATAGGGCGATAAGAATATCTCCGCATTAGTGGCAGAAAAGTGCTGCTAACGCGGCGATAACTGCTTGAGAATATACCCCAGAGAGTGCTGCTCCATCCCACTCGTATTACCGAACAGCAATTGTGTGTGTGCCGAAGTACCACAATTGCTCTGCTCATGTTCCGAGAGACATAACATCTTAATACATGCGGTAGGTACGTGGTGCCCTTCATGGGCAACTCATCATACAACATGCTTACATTTCCAATGTTCAAGTACATGCGGTATCTGTTGGCAAACATGCATTATCAGGAAATAATCATGACTCGTGCAACCACTAGCATGTAGAAAATTCCTTAATTGATCAGGTAGTGTGTCTCCGGTTGCCGCATTCGGTTAGTTATTTACACCACTTAGCAAATGCATTACCTCTGCCAATCAGTCCAGGGAACTCCAACCCTGCCCGGGGCGTCTACGTTCTAAATGATATATAAATGAAAAATAATTAATCCATCATCATTGTGTAAAATCACACTCATAGTACTTGGAACATAAAGATCATCATCTGAACACTTACTTGGTTACTAAGAGCGGGATGTCAATGATGCACCTCCATACGCTTCCTGCACTTAATGCTCGAACCGGATCACACCAGAATTGGGCTCACCTTGTCTGTCTCGTGTCAAGCGAGACTAGACTGCTAACATGGGCCACAGTATTGGAAGAGGAAAGGTGCTGCGTCGTGGTATCGAGTGACTTGACGGAAATAATACCCATAACGGTGTATTAATCTATCTTACACGGCATGTGTAAATCAAAGCAGTGCTTAATTTGTAAAATATTAAGTCCAGGTGCTCAAATTTTTGTAGGAGGCCACTCCCACTTTTCCCGGCTCTGCCCACTTACTCTATTGGCTCCACCCACATCCTCAACTGGCACTGCTGAAAGCCAGATGTAATACACGATCTGAATTTCAGCAGAGGTTCCCCTACCGCATGACCATTGTGAAAAAGATGAAAACAAACGTGCATTTAAAGCACAATTTCGGAACAAATTGGCTAAAGTGACAATGGCATCACTGAAGTGTTAGGATTGTGAAAAATCCAAGCATCACACAAAGCATAGCAAATGAGCCTTGCTCATTCCGGCGGAGGTGGCGAGGGTGTGGGTGGCGAGGGTGTGGTATGTAAGCAGTGGAGCATTTTGAAAACCACTGTTGCAAGCATATTACTAAAGCATGCTGTGGCAGCGCTCTGTCAATTACTGACAGCACATTTTCCATTGAAATTGCCAAAAAAATCCCACTGATAAAACCATGTGCCAGTCAAACAATAATGAGTGGAAATTGGGCTTCAGAAAATATTTACAATTTGCACATCACCAAGTAAGGTGTCTTGATTAATTTTGCTCCTATTAAAATCATTGTTTTGACCACACTTCAGAATTACAAATTAATGTGCTTCACTTCTTTGAATGCTGATATACTTTTGATTGAAATATGCATGCAGTTCCTTTACAGATAGTTCGTTTTACAAAAGCCACTAACTTTACAGTCCCAGAAATAAAAGTAAACAGCACTCTCCATTTAAAAAGAATAAACAGCACTTTGTCAGACAACAAAGCCTACCATTTGACCTGTCTTTGAACGCACAGCAAATGTGACAAGATGAAAAGAAAAAACGTAAAGGCATTAGTTTGGCCATTCCCCATTTGAACTCTACCCTGATTATTTTGGGGCTGCTGCAGCAGCATCCATACCCCTATTTCCAGCATCTATGGCCCAGCCCAGGCCATAAAGCATGGAAATGGCACACACTAAGTTTGGACAATGCAAACTTAGCAGGTTATACTCACCACCACCACTCCGCTCTGCCTGTGCTGTCCTCTACCCTCGTGGCTCGACGACACTGGAGAAAGCCCCACACAGTCTTGATCCAAAACTCGAAGTCACTCTGCCTCAGAACAGAAGCACCCAGGGAGCCCTGTGCATGTGTGCAAGGCAAGGGGTAGCCAGCAAGGGATTACATATCGGAAGGGTGGGGCTCCTGCACTTTGCAGAGAGGAACTACTGGGGAGTCCAGGTTCGCATTTGCATATTATTTAATGCTTATGCTCCATGCCGCACGCAGCATAAGCATTACATAATATGCAAATGAGTGCCATGGTGACGGCGAGGGCAAAGGCCACGGGGACAAGGCAGACCAACCACACTAGGGCAGTCAAACTTCTTGCGCTTTCGACTACAAGATTGAATGACGGCCCTGGAGATGGGGTGATGTCTATTTTAAAAAGGAAAAAAAGCAGTGCAGGGTCAGCACGTGTTAAGCTGTGTGCACGCTGAGCCTGCTCTCTACAATGTGCTTGCTGCTGGCACCGGCATGGAGGGAGAAGGGGAGGCTGGCAGCTTAATGGGCTTTGTGCAGACTGAAGACTGTCACAGTGGTCTTCTGATTTTGTTACTGTGGGCCGATTTTGCTAAAAAATAGGCCTCCAATAACAAAGCCAGCCCCCTGTTTCAGAAACGTCCCCGTCCCTTCTAGCCTCTCAGGGGTCTGCCCAGTGCCCCGGCATGCAAGTATGATTGCTTGTCAGTCACAAGTTACAATATCGGCAGCCTCACTAGACGTGCACACTGGTGCAAGGCCTCCAAGGCGCCTTCCCTCTGCTCTACTGGTTCCTTCCTACTGAACTCTGCACCCAGACATGGCACACTTTAAATAATCAACTTCTTTATCAACAGTTTAAACCAGCCCCTGCAATCAGGTGCCCGCTGCTGGCTGAATATTTACAAGGGCTGCGCCACGACCCCTCACTTCTGCCCTCCAAACGCTTTTTAAGACAGCAAAACAACCGTCCAGGCAATTTGCAAAATGTGTAAACTGCCGATCTTAAAGCTTGGGACACGATATCATAAAATGAGAATCTCTAGAGTCTGCTGGTTAGGTGTCATATAAATGTATAGATTGGTAGCAATACTAACATATTAATTCCAACAGACTTAACTCTCAGTAGCAATTTACCTGTCTCCCACCCGATCACAGATTGGTCTCTGATTTAATTTAAAGAGACACATACAAAATTAAACAAACTGTTTTGGTGGGGCACACAGTAGGAAAGAGTTAAGTCACTGTCGCAAGATGAAAACATCATACAAATGTGTTGTGATAAAAAGCATGCACATTAATCCACTGAGCTATCCACACTATATTAATGTAATGTAATGTTTCTTGGCAATACTTGGCTTTTCACACCCATTGAAGTGAATGTTCATATTACAGAAGAGTATCCAGCAACGGTCTACACAATGGAAATTACTATGTTCTATATCTTCATGTGTTAGTTTTTATGTAATGCCTTTGTGAAAACATTTAATTTATTGTTAGTAGAAGAATGGTATTTTGACGCAATTACTTGTGTTTTACTTTTGCATTGGAGTACGTTGTTGATTTCTTAGTTTGGACGTCATGGGGAGTCACATGGGTTTACGTTGTTTGTAGGTGATAAAGGGAGGGGTTTCTTTTGATCATACACGTTGGAGCAATCACGGAGAGGCTGTTTGATTAAATCCCACATTGAAGGTAGGGGGATAGAAAGCACATTTTTGGCAAATGAGAAAGTATGATATGATTTTGAATTTGGCTTCTGAGGTTTCATTTTTATTCGGGGTTATTGGACACGGTATGGGGAATAGTGAAACATACGTTACAAGGCATGGGAGATGCAGTGCTCATTAGATTTTTTTTTTTTTAAAAGAACACAACGTGTTTGGTATACTAAGGTGTTGTAACATTGAATATTACACTTCTGACGCAGTATTTTTTACATTTTAGTTACCCCTGAAGAAGGGCAAAATATCGCCCGAAATGCATTGGGTTATGGACTTCATGAAATGTAATGAACGGAGGATCTTGACATGCGGTATTAAGGCCGTTGGCATCATACTCGCACTTGAAAATTGGGATTTACCGTGTACATATGAAATATTGCAGAAAGTATCAACAATTAAAAAGATTCAATTTAAAAATGATGAACTTTGGCTCAGGATATTTTTTATCCAATTACGGAGAGTGCTCACTGGGACTGTTACACTGTTGTATCAGCAACTTTGAAATGATTTTTTGGTGCAAAGGGACAATGCACACACCAGGATAGCACCTCGAAAATGATTAAACTTAAATTATACGGATGAACTTGGAGTGCGGGTCTCTGACTCTATATTAATACTTGGTTTAGAACATCAGAAGCCAAAACAAGCATACAGAAAAAAAATATTCCTAAGTAGAGCCCAGAAGTGAGGATCAGTTCGAGGATCGTCTCTAGAGCAGGACAAAACTAGTTGTCTTCAAGGAAATCACCCATATTTCAGCTTAGCAACTATGAATGGCGGGGCATCATTCCCAGTAGGAGCGAGGTGGTTACAAATAAAATTACACTTCACCTGGCTGGCATAAAACTGTGCTGGCTGGCAAGCTCAAGAAAAAGCAGCATTACTTACCGCTTTTATTAATCTGATTCCGAGGCCTGCTGTTGCACTACACGACACGCTGCTGCTTGCTTTAACTGGACTGACTGGATAGTGCTGGTGCGTCGTACGTGTGTGCGTCATGATAAGGCGGGCAAAGTTGAATTTTTAAAAAGTTACACTTACTCTGCAGCTGCCGCACACAGGACCAAATCCAGCCCAATCAGTGGCCCACCCATCGCAACACTGACTGAAGGCATGGATTTATTTCACTGGCTCTTCACCGGAGACTGCATGAAGTGCCGATATTGTGTGACACACTTTGCCACCAAGTGAGTTGGCGGACAAGGCGCTCAGGTATGTCTAGACCCGGCCCTGATAAATAAGTGCCGGTGCTAAGCACCGGAAAGCACCGGCACAAATTAAGCACTGAATCAAAGTGATACCAATATCCAACCAACTGAAGTTAGTCTTTACTCACAGTGGATAACCATTTCAAATAAATGTACGCCAAATCATAGGGTGTATGTCAGGGATGGATATATCATTTATGTACAGTGTAAGGCCACATCAATATATTTGATACAACCCGTACGGCCCCCTATGTCATGTCTCCCACACTGTGACATAGCATATAAACCCTGCTAAACGGTACCGACATAGGCTAATCAGTTTCTCAAAAATGGCTAGACACATAGATATCATCTAGTCCGTATCTAGTGAAGATCCCCCAGGTGGTGTGTGTCACGGGGATAGGTACCCACACAGCAATTATGCACAATGGCCCAAAATTCAGCATTGAGACAATTGGAAATTCTAAGGCCATACCAAGGTCACCTGGAAAACTCACTGCTTGGTTTAGGGTGTAGTGACCACAGACACTCATGTAGTCACTAGGTCCAGTAGGTAGGAAGAATAGAGAGATGTCTAAGTTCATCTACATCATTGAGCCCAGTACATGTGCTTTTAAGCAAATCCATTCATTTACATTCTCTGTGGTTCAGTTCATGTCTCTCTTCAACAGCACCAGTGAAACCCCCACAACATAACGTTTTCCTCAATTCAGTTAAAATATATGCCTATTGTGAAAAGCATATTTCTCCCTCTCAGGTTCAATGAAAGAGCTTAATTTGTAATGATTTCAATTTCAATTTAATGACGTCACAGGCAGAACAAAACGGTTTATCTAATTGTCCTGTCTGCTTACCTGTAAGAATTTTTCTTCAATCGTCATTCGGCACAGACTTTAAATGCAATCTATCATTAGAAAATAATCAAACTGAAATGCAAATAAGATCAATTAAAGCAGTATTCTTAACTTTATTGCAGAAGTCTGTTTGTGTCTGACATAAATCTGCCATATCTGTAATAGGGAAGAAGGCAATGGAAGGAGTACACATGTTAAAGTTTCTGAGTACTGTTGGTGGGAGGAAAGATGTAGGAAATTAAGTTATTGAATGAGGTGGGTGAAATATCTACTGAATCAACAACCACAGTCCTTTTGCGGGTGAAGCACAAAAGTCACTAAATTAACCTCTGCTTATCCCTCTGGTAGCTTGGCACAAACACTGTCAGGCTTAACCTAGAGGTGCTGTGCAAAGTATTTATGCAGCACACAAACAGTAATAAAGTGAAAACTCAACACAGAAAAAGTCCAACACCAATATGGACAAATAGAGTACATTTTAATAAATACACTGGGGCCTAAACAACCAAAATGCAATAGAACCTGAGACATGCAATTTCAAGGCTTTAAGAAGGTATATCCCCTAAATGCACTAAGCGCCACTCGTGTTCGTCTAGTCATGCTAGACCGGGTTAAAGTCACAAGTTCAGTTTGACTGCGATGGAGTACAGGCCAGATACAGGGACCAGTTCAGTCCCGCTGAAAAAGTTTCCTTCTCAAAGTGTGGTACAAAACGTCTAGAACTTCAGGAGTTCTCCTTTTCTTGTAGAAGAGTGCTCTCTAATGCCAGCCAAGAGTCAAGGGCCTGGGGAGGTATCTCTTGGGGGTCAGGGACTCACTCTAGCAGAGGGCTCAAGCACGTAACCTAAAATCCGACTTTACAATTAAAGAGGTTTATAAAAACAATTCATTTGAGTTCAAACATGACATTTCTAGCTGTTCCTAATCAAAGGTTAGCACTCATTAACTGAACTAAGGTAGCCCAACGTTATTCAAAGGAAGAGATAGGCCTCACAGTAGTAAAAAACAAATGCAGGAGTTTTTCAGTACCAGGACATGTTCTATTTTGTAAATACAATTCACCCAGCCCTATATAATGTTTAGGGCCTACCTTAGGGGTGACATATGTATTAGGAAGAAAGGTTTAAGCCTGGAAAAGGCTTTAATTTGCCAGGTCGAAATTACATGTATTAATGGGCTACTTTAGTGGGTGGCACATAAAGTGCTGCAGGCCCACTAGAAGCATTTAATTTATAGGCCCGCTGTAAATGTAGTACTATATATTAGGGACTTATAAGAAATTAAATGTGGCAATCAGGTGTAGGCCAATTTTATCATGATTTAGGGAGAGAGCACAAGCACTTTAGCACTGGTTAGCTGAGGTAAAATGTGTAGAGTCTTAAAGTCAACAAACCCAAATAAACAAAAACAGGGGGATGAAAGCAAAATGTTTGGGAGTGACCCTGCAGAGTGAGCCAAATCCAAAAAAGGCAAACACAACAGAAGTACAAAGTGGTTGGGACTCTGGACACTGAAAGGCTGCTCTGAGCTGTTGTTTGTCTTTGTGAGATTCCCTCATGCTAAGAGAAGGATTAGCTACAGCACGGATGCTAAGTGATTAGAACTTTCATCCATACACTAACACACTCAGTCACACGCTAATGCATATGGTCACACACCCAGGAAACAGTGATGCATACACTGACACAGCCAGGAACACACTGACACATACCCTAACACGCCCAGGCACACATTCATACATACACTGAGACACTCAGTCAGAGACTGATGCATACACTGAGGCACCCAGACACACCCTTATGCATACACTAACAAACCCAGATACACAATCGTGCATACACTAACACACACTCATGCATACACTAACACATCCAGTCACACACTAATGCATATGGTCACACACCCAGGAGACACTGCTGCATACACTGACACAGCCAGGAACACACTGACACATGCCCAGGCACACATTTATACATACACTGAGACACCCAGTCAGAGACTCATGCATACACTAAGACAGCCAGACACACCCTTAAACATACACTGACACACCCAGATACACACTCATACATACACTAACATGCCCAAGCACACAATCATGCATACACTAACACACCTAGGTACACAATCATGCATACACTATTACAGCTAGGTACACACTCATGCATACAGTGACATACCCAGGCACACACTGATGCATACACTGACACATCCCGGTACACACTCATGCATAAACTAATACACCTAGGTACACACTCATGCATACACTAACACACCTAAGTAAACACTCATGCATACACTTACACACACTCATGCATACACTCACACAGCCAGGCACACACTAATTAATACACTCACACACCCAAACACACATTGATGCATATACTGACACAGCCAGTCACACACTAATGCATACACTAACACACCCAGGCACACATTCATACATACACTGTCACTCTTAGGAAGACACTGCAGCATACACTGACACATCCAAGTACACACTCACAGATACACTGATACACCCATGCACACAGTGATGCATCCACTGACACAGCCAGGCACACACTAATGCATTCACTAACATACCCAGGCACACACATGCATACACTGACACACCCAGGTAGACACTGATGCATACATAAACTTACCAAGGCACACACTGATGCATACAGTAACACATCTAAGAACACACTTATGTATACATTGACACACCTAGGAAGACTCCGATGCATACACTGACACCCAAGCACACACTCGAGCATACACTAACGGACCCAGAGACACACTTATGCATACACGGATACACCCAGGCATACACTGATGCATACTCTGACACATCCAGGCACAAACGTATGCATACACTGACACACAGACACACATTGATGCATATTTTAACACAGCCACTGTAGGAAACCACCTCTCTGTACAGTGTATTAAATGAAGTACACTATGTAGAGAGTGGGAAAAATCCCCAAAAAACAGGTAGAAGTAAAAGTAGATAATACTAACTCACTTTTTGTGGTAGTGTGGGCAAGCAGTTAGTCTGATCAGAGGGTAGTGTTGTTATGTAGTTCCTATAGTACCCATGCAGGACCTGCACGTTTGGATAACATAAACTGTGGGCTTGGTGGCAGACTGGCTCTGTACACCCCCACGCGTATGTTAGCCTGTTTTGCATTAGCTAGCTAGTGCCACTAGAATCTCCTCTTATTGGGGAGAGATTAGTTTCTGGCAACCTTAGATCATGACAACCCTGATCCCTCAGAATCGTGGAAACAATGTACTACTTTTCGCTCTGTCACTCGTGCTTACTTGTTCGGTTTGTCTCAGAGAGTTACACAGAATAAACAGTCTGGGCGTTTCAATACGTATTTATTGAACAGTTGTTATTCTAGTGTAGAATATATGTGCTGCAACAACCAGCAGACAGTAGCAGAGATATATTATCAGCAGTACGATAAAAGTGAAAGGATAGTACAGTTCTACCATATTGCAATAATAATGGTTACATACATGAATATATAAAATGCATTATAAAAGTGTGCATACTCCTACGATGCCTAACTAGATGTACCTAAGTGTACCTAGCACATGTGTAGGTCTAAAAGCCTAAGAGCCAAGAATCCCTCTAGGATTTAGTTGAACCCCATTACCTGAATAGAGCGAGTGTGGGACCCCGTCCTGGTCTCGAGTTGGACACCCGCACAGGCTGTGTTAGACCGCTGTCAGCTGGGGCGACTGCATGCAGGAGCCTCAGCGTCTCTGGTCAGTGTGTCGGCATGGATGTCTCGGTTCCCTCTATCTTACCGTGGCAAGATGCGGTGTATTTATACCCTAAAGTGTCTGCCCCTCAGTATGGTGTGTATTGGTCTTTGTTAGACATGAGGAAAGCGTCAGGGGTGAACTTTGTACATACACATTATGCAGAAGATGTAGCTGGTGAATGCTCATGCATAATTTATGAGTACATTGTAGGCCTGTGTTCGGGAAAAACCCTTCAGTGTTCAAACCAAAGACTAGATAACGTTCAACCCTCAGTGTTCGTTGTGTACTGTAGGGAACTAATGTAGGTGAATGATCATGCCTATTTAAGGACATAGGAGATCATGACTATAATAGGGCATATACGATTATGTTTATATTAGGGCATATATGAACATGTCTATATTAGGGCCTCTATATGAAACATAACATCCACTCCTCTTTCGAATTGGATGACAATGACCATACTTAAAATCTGGACAAATTTAAAAAACATTGTTTAAAAGCAGCCAAAAACATGGTTTTAAAAATCGTTTAAAAAAATATGTTAAAAAATGTTAAAAATTAGCTATTCATAGTCGCCACTTGAAAAAGTCAATTCTGTCCCACTTATAAAAGTTGCATCACTACAAGCAGAATAAGGCCATGCTTTTTCAAGTGAAAGTGTCAATTTAGGAAATGTTCCAAATTTTGTTTGTTTATTTATGAAACGAGTGAAGAGGTCGAATTCTTTTCCAGGACGTGATGAGCCAATTCGAGATTAAGTGTCCTGGCTGGAAAATACAGCATTATCTGTGTTAGCCACTGCAGACGACAAGCCCAAAGCCTCACAGAGAACGTCAATCACACATAGATGGAATTCAGCACTGCCAACAGTTGTTGCTGTGGCAGTTCGTGCAGCAGTTGTTACCTGGGTGCCTGTGGAGGCACCCCTCGCCCACGTCGCCCGACAGCACAACCTCAACATCATCTCCTACGCCGACGACACCCAGCTGATCCTCTCCCTCACCAAAGACCCTCACACCGCCAAAGCCCACCTCCACGAAGGAATGAAGGCCGTCGCCGAATGGATGAGAACCAGCCGCCTGAAGCTGAACTCGGACAAGACGGAGGTCCTCATCCTTGGTTCCAACCCTTCAGCCTGGGACGACTCCTGGTGACCAACATCACTGGGAACAGCCCCGCCACCCACCGACCACGTACGCAACCTAGGGGTCATCCTCGACCCCACCCTCTCCATGACTAAGCAGGTCAACGCCGTTTCCTCATCCTGCTTCAACATCCTCCGAATGCTCCGCAGGATCTTCAAGTGGATCCCCACCGAAACAAGAAAAACAGTCACCCAGGCCCTCGTCACCAGCAGGCTGGACTACGGAAACGCCCTCTACGCAGGAACGATGGCTAAGCTTCTGAGACGGCTGCAACGCATCTAGAACGCCTCTGCACGTCTTATCCTCGACATCCCCCGACGCAGCCACATCACACCCCACCTGAGAGACCTGCACTGGCTCCCTGTCAACAAGAGGATAACCTTCAAGCTCCTCACCCACGCACACAAAGCACTCCACAACTCCGGACCAGCCTACCTCAACAGACTACTCAGCTTCTACACCCCCACCCGCCAGCTCCGCTCGACCAGCCTCGTCACAGTCCCCCGCATCTGGAAAACGACCGCCGGCGGCAGATCCTTCTCCCACCTCGCCGCCAAGACCTGGAACACCCTCCCCACCAACCTCCGACAGACCCAAGACCTACTGGCCTTCAGAAGACTCCTCAAGACCTGGCTCTTCGATCAGTAGCAGCACCACCCCCTTCTTCCCCCAGCGCCTTGAGACCCTCGCGGGTATGTAGTGCGCTTTATAAGTGACATGATTGATATAAGTGACATGATTGTGGAGGAGTCACCTAACCCAGCAGGAGCATACGGCACCTGTGGATTCTCAAGGAATGCGTTCATCAGAATTGGAAGACGCAGGGGACAACGCAGAGCATGGGCCTTTAGGGGGTCCAGCATAGCATCCATGTCCGGAGGCGTATCTGATGGAACCGTTAGACAGAGATCCAACGCGCATTCTTCTCTGCAAAACAGGCATCGAAGAACAGGTAAGATGCAGTCCACCCAGACTGGTCTAAACAATAGAAACCAAGAGGCGTTCAATTCTCCTAGGCAAGGTATGCCCAGAAGCTGTACCATGCGTTCACGGTATTTCCGCTCCATGAGCGTGTTCGCCATTTCCTTGGAAATTGGGCCGTCCATTGCGTAGCAGTAATATTACAATCAGGACTCCTGCAATGAGGAACAGGATAAGCAGGAGACCTCCAAAGACGCTTCCCAATACGAAGTGTAAAAAATTTGGGATAACTCCGAGGACTGTCTGAAAAGTGTTTAATAGTCCTGACCCTATGGTTTTAAATAGGTGTACAATATGGCTTGTATCGGACATATTGAAGATACGACCCACCATTTCTGCGAAATGAAAGGGGCAGTTTGTACGTATAAGCGCTTGTATCTCAGTCGAGGTCCTTGCAACTTGAAGTTCAAAGGTTTCTCGAGCGGAGGTTAAGGGCATGGGTTGCTGTAAAAGCATGGCTTTCAGTCTGCTCAAAGTATCAAATCGTATAAAGGAAACATTCAACAAAGGCCACAGCGGCGCCTCCCTGACTGTGTTCAGTGGCGGAAACAATACTTGCATACAGCAAGTAACCCTGGAGTTAATAGTGACCAGATTGGCGATGCCCGGAAGCATCCCACAGCAACCTTGATCATTTAGCATCAAGTAACTCCCATTCGAGAGCAGCTGGAAAACCTGTGTGATCATGGCCGCTGGGGTCCCTGACATGTGACAAGATAAGTTCGCTACTGAACCACTACATGCTCCATGCAGAGAAATATCCTGACACATGAGAGAACCGCTTAAAGCGTTCTTGCAGTTTGTACCGCTCAGATACACTTCTCGATCCCCACTCCGGCATCGATATCTATATGGTAACTCCCAAGTTTCCTTAATGTATCCCTTACCCATCTTTTTATATCTGCCTGCCTGCCTTTACTGAAGGCAATATTGAAACTGAAAAGTAGTGACCGGTAGAGTAATTTGGCCATGAATTAGCCATTCGATCGATGGCGATTCTGCTACAGTGAATGGTAATCTGTCCAATTTCTCAATACGCAGCATTGTATATTTGGCTCCCCTTTGTGCCATTTCTGTCTGTTTATCTGTTAGATTGTATTCGGAAAACAGGGACGTGGTGTTTATAAAACGCCAGGGCACATAGCCTGCACGCAAAGATTGTAGCGTCCAGCTTAACATCATAATAGAACACAACTGAGATTGCCCGTGTTGTAACAAGGCTAAATCTTGTTCTAATATGTTGATTGCCGAAGATACAATGTTGCCTAAGGAGTAAATCCTGGAGGTCAAAGTCGTTAACCCATTATCTACCACAGCTAATGCCTTTTCTAAGTTAATACGGTCTATTTCCCGTATCCTCTCTGCGGCCTCTTGTTGGGATATTTTCCAGTTTCATTGTAATATGCATAAATGCCAGCATATATGAAATGTTTCGGACGTGATTTCCTAGGGCCTAATAAGAAATCCCTAAGATCCATGTCAGGTGTGAGTAAGGTCAAGTGATGTTTCACTTCTGTGAGTGTTGAGGTTTCTAGCCAATCAAGGCACAACTTCCCAACACTATAGGATGTCACTACCCCTGGGTGTTGTCTTTGTACATAGCGGGGATCTGGCCTATGGATACTAAACCCTTTGGATGTATTCATAAATCTCTGCTGACATTAATTTGTGTCAATGGGCCAAATCAGCCATTCTGTCCAATCAGGGTCTCATCTGTTGTACTGGATAATGTCATATAGTCTTACCCCATGTGTAGTTGAATTCTGCCCCCCACCCATCTGTGATGGTGTTGGAAACCCAGGCGAGTTCAGTTCCTTGTTCTTGGCTAGTCCAAGACAGGATGTTTGTTGCACAGTTTCATTTAGAAATATCATCTGCTGAGGAATGAGACATGCTCTAAAAAGTACTTCTGTTCCCTGGACTTGCCAGTCCCTAGAACCCCAGAATGTTTTTAAATCTATTGTGTCCTTCCATAGGTCAAAACCCTGTGTAGACAACTGGGCCATGAAGGAAGCAGAGTAAATCTGTTTGGTGTTTGTCAACATAATTTTCTGAGCTGATGTTTTTGTCACTTTGTTATAAAATGACGTTGGGTCAGATGTGTTGAACCCTGAAAAATATGTAAATTTCTGTGCAAAGGTTTGCGAGCTACCTTTTGGTGGTGTTGGGCAGTGTTCGCACTGGTGGTACTTAAATACATTTCTAGGTGTTATAGATTTGTGTAAGAAATGATGACAATAATGCTGGTAACAGTACAATGTATCATAGTCTGAAGAACCTTCTAACATTTCATTGTTCGGAAATGCTGCAGTTTTTTCTAAATCAGACATTATGTTATTCACAGTTTCAGAGTCCCAATCATCAGAAAATGTACTGGAGGTAATGATATCACTTAAAGAAATTTTAAATACATGTTTAAGCTTTAAAAGTTCAGTCAGACCGCATATATCGAAATCAATCTTGTCCCATACTATACCGTCCGGTATAGGAACTGCTGTGATATTCACTGAAGACAATTCTCTTGGTTCACGATGTGAAGATTGGTGTGGCTTTAAAACTAAATTAACCTTTTGGGCTGTTGAGCTCTGTAGAAGATATCGTCCATTAATAAGCATACTAAAAGTAATAATTAAACCTAGCCAGAAAATGAAAAATAGAATCCCAGTGATAGACCATAGTTCTATCCAAAGTGACACTAGGTAAGTCTTTTTTAACAAGTTCAGAAAGTCAATGAGTTTTTGTTTGTGTGATTTTTTGGCTGGTGTCGTTTCCGGCTCGCTTGCATCCAGTGAAAACGTATCAAAGTTCATGAAGTAGCCAGAAGCAGTTTGATCAATTGTTGGAATCGCATCGGGATTTTTTGAAATCGGATTTTGCTCTTGATGAGGCATGTTGATGTAGACGTCTGTAGTCGGTCTGATTGCAACTTGATGGTTAAGTTGATTTTCATTTTGAAGTCGAACTTCTTGTTGAAGTGGAACAAGTTCCATAGCATTGTAGCTTAGTCGTTCATTCAGTACAGGTGGCTCTTCAAACGTGATGAGTATTTCTGTTTGAACTTCTTGGATTGTAGCGAGAAGCTACTGTGGAGTCCACGTGGCCTACTGTTTAGTATCGGCCACATAGTGTGGTTTGATTAAGTCGATTGAGACAAATCTTTTCTCCTTTTTTCCGGCAAGAGGCGGCAGAAGTACAATTCTTGTGCCTTGGATTGCTAGGACCGGTACAGCTGGTCTGTAAGATGGCCCAAATTCTTTCTTGTCAGCAATCTTCTCTCTGACCAGATCCCCGACTTTTGGGATCCAGACAGGTCTTGCCGTTACTGCCTTGACTTCCTCAGTGGCGGTCTGTTTTAAGTGGATGTTACTTTGTTGTGTCCTGGATTAATTTAGATCCTGTAAAACTGCCAAACGATCATGGATATCAAATTGTTTTTCATCCGCCACTGCGCCTTCACAATCAAGATCAGGTACCCACATTCTTGTCCCAAATAGGACCTCGTAAGGAGTGACACCCCCTAGAGAGCTTCTTGGCTGGTTGTTAATTGCTCTTTGGACCCCATAAAGGTGACTGACCCAACTACCGCCCTTGCCTAATACCCTAGCTGTTAAAGATTGCTTTAAGTCACGATTTTTCCTCTCCACAACAGAATTTCCCTCAGGATGGTACGGAGAGGAGTACCGCAATGCTACGCCCATTCCTTCCATGGCCTCTTTGTAAGCCTGAGAGCTAAACGCCGGGCCACGGTCAGAATGTAACATGCCAACTGCGTATGTGCCGATAAAGACTCGCAAATCTTTTATAACAGTTTGAGCGTCAGCCGAGCGCTGAGGCCAGACCCATAGGAATCTAGAGCAGGAATCCACTGCAACCATGATATATTTCTTGGCCCCATCTGACTGTAAGGGGCCGCAGTGGTCCAAATATTAGGCCTGGGCGGTAAATTCCGTTCCGCTCACGGAATTTGCAGAATTTGGGTAATTTTGCGTTCCGCGGAGAACGCGGAATTACCAAAAATTCCGCGATCCGCGGCTTTGCAGAATTTTTTGCTTGTTCGCGCTTTCAAAATGCGTGTTCGCGAGATATTTCTCCCCGAGCACGCAAACAGCGTTCGCGAACAGGAAAAAAGCATCGCGAACGGGCGGAACAAGCAATTCTGCGTGTTCGCGGAACTTTTGCATGCTCGCGGAGATTTTTTACCGTTTCGCAGAGCTTTGCGTAGCTCGACTACGCAAATTCCGCCCACCCCTACCAAATATACACAAGCGAGAGGTTTGTCTGATTTCAACAATGGTGTCTGCGCTAGGCGTGCTACGGTGGAACCTTTCATCTGCTGGCAGATGTCACATTTCAAGACGTAGTCTTTAGTTTGTTTTGTTAACCCGACCACCAATAGTGCTGTTTCAATAAAGAAATAGTCGCAGTAACGCCTGTATGCGCAGAGCCCAAACCCTCATGTGCTGCCAGAATTAAACCTTGCCTACGATCCATATTTGGTATTACCCTATCCCCCACTACAGGAATCTGAGCATATGGAATGTTGTGTGCATCTAACTTGTAGGGGTATTTGAGTGGACATTTTTTAGGTACTGCTGTGCTGCCTTTGCGTGAAGCAATGACAGCTACCATAATCTCACCATCTATCCTCGTTTTTGAACGAGTGATTGCAGCTACGGACGCTGTGCGTACAGCCCCCTTTGCGGTTTCATCAGCCAATGAATTCCCTTCAACGTGAACACCATCACGCTGATGACTCAGTGTATGTGTCACGTGAGCCCTCGGGAGGTCGGTTTTCAACTCCACTACCTGTTCCCATAGCATTTTATGCTTAATTGTGCCACCTTTTGCATCTTTAAACCCGTTTTATTCCCAATGATACAAGTATTCATTGTATGACTGTACACAGTAAAAGGAATCACACACAATTAGTGTGGGGAATTTGTGATCCGTATTTACAAGTGCCAGTATCAGTGCTTTTAATTCTGCCAACTGAGCGGTGCAGTCTCCTAGAGATTGCGTTTTAGTGCAACTTGGATGGAACTTTCCATCGTGCATGCGACCTTTAACGATTGCACACGCTGCGCTGTAAGCTTGCTTACTCCCTAAGGCCGGTTGAGCAGATCCGTCAGTGTAAATGATGTATTCATACTGATCTAGAGGCAAAATCTCATTTAGTAGAGGATATTCTTGTTCGTATTGCAGAAATGCTTGTGTTTTTAAACTTGGATCAAATCTGCATTCAACATCCGTTGCAGTAAGAGAATTAGCCCATTGTATCCATCTGGGATGTAAGGCTTTCGCATTTGGAATGCTAGCCTTTGTAACAGCCTTTAAGGCTGGTACTGGGGTCACGACTATTATGCGTTTTCTCTGAGCCAGAGCTCTTTCTCTTGCTACAGTGGTCTGCACTGGTGTCAGGATTTTTTCTGTTGAAGTGAAACGCATCTCTGCGTTTGTGTACAGGTGGGATTGGTATGCGATTGGTACCGTTTCACCTTCATTGAATGTTAAGTAAGTGTACCAGCATTGACCCGCTATTACTCGGATCGCTAAGTTGCGTACATTTACCCGTGTCTGTAAGTGTTTTGAAGCTATCCTGTCTTCTTGTAGTGAACGTAGGATGTTTGTGTGTTCCTGTGTCCATTGTCTGACTGAAAAATCAGGTTTTATTAAGTCGTAAAAAGGTTTTACTCTTTCTGCGTAATCCAAAATGTATGTTCGACCAAAATTTAGGAATCCCAGGATTGATTGTAAATTCTTTAACGATTTTGGAGGTTGGAGCAGTGCACACTTTTCTAAAACGTTAGCTGCTAGGCTTTTTCCTTCACTTGACAGCTCATACCCTAAGAACAGGACATTGAGATGGGCAATTTTTGATTTTTTGGAATTAAATTTATAGCCCTCAGAGGCGAATCCCATAATAATGGTGCTCACCCTGGTCAAGTGCCTTGGTAAGTCATCGTCTGTCAGATAAATATCATCCACATAGGACAATGCTTCTTCATCCAAATTTTGTATTAACTCTGTTACCCTTGCTGAAAACAACCCCGGGCTATTCTTATACCCTTGGGGGAGTCGACAAAATTGCCGGTGGGACCCTAGCGCTGAGAATGCGGTCAAATACCTGCTTTCAGGCGCTATATTTTGGCAGAAAAATCCATTTGAGATATCAAGTGTAGTTTTGTATTTTTTCCGCACAATGTTATTCATTAATGCAGCACTGTGTGCATTTTGGACAGCGAATGTCTTTGTGCAAGTGTTTAAATGTCTGTAATCTAAAACTAGACAATATGTGTTGTCTGGTTTTGATACGGGGAATAAAGGATTGTTCATTGGTGAGGTGCAATTTTCTATCACCCCTTGGTATTCAAGTTGATCTAAGATCTCCCTGACCTGTTTTTTAGCTTCTTGCTTTATAGGTTATTGCCTTTGAGCATTTGGTGAAACTTTTAACGGGATTACGTGGTGGGTTGAATCCTCATCCCAACCAGCATGATTTTTGTACAATGCCGGAGCTAGGGCAACCGCCCACTCCTGCGCATATGCATGTTTTAAATGTATGGGAACGAGGTCGGAAAAGGCTGTCACTCCATGACAAATGCTGGCGGCCAGTCTCGTTCTGCTAATAGAATGTCATAACCTGATGACAGATTTTTCCAAAAAAGACCTTTATTTTTCTGGGTCTGTCCCCCTCCATCCGGAGTGTTATTTCATGTAACTTATGTGGGACGCTTACCCGAGTATCAGGTGTTTCCACCGTGATATACTCACTCAACTCCGCTGTCACCAGAAATGCCTTCAGGTTCTGGTGAGCTATTGTTACTTCTGTCGCGCTGTCTAGCATCGTCAGAGCCCATTCCCCGGTCAGAAGCTGTGTCCTCAGAATTCTGGCCATGTCTGATCTTGAGACCTGCTACCTTCTTCTTTTGAACTGAGGTTTTGATTTTTGTTTATCTTCTTTTTAGGTGAGTAGTCCGCAGCGCTGCTGCGTAGTCTCTGGACTTTGTACGCTCCTCTTGTCTTTGTTCTGACCGTCCTTCCCTCTCGGAGTTTTTTGATGAACCCTGAAAGGAACGTGTATCAGTATCCTGATACCTGTCAGGTTTCCTAATATTATCCTTATTCCTGAGGTTATACCTCCTTTCAGAGGGCTCCTGTTGAGGAGACCTGCCTCAGGATTGAGATCAGCTGTCTTTAGACTTTTGTCGCTTTTTATTCTCCCACTTCTTTTTAGAAGAAGTAGGTGTCTGCTTTGTAGTGTCCTTTTCAGAACTGCCCACTAGTTGTGGTTTTAATGCTTTCCCACCTAAACTGTCTCTACCTAATTCTGCATATGCAGTTTCAATTATTTTGGGTAGTTCGTGTTGTTGATCTATTGGACTGAACTCCCTTAGGCGTTGGTGGATCGCCACTGAAGCTGCTTCCTCCTTAATGTTAGCTAGTATCATGGCTGATACCTGTTCGTAGTTACCTAGTAACTTCATCCTTAAGTTAAGGGCAGGCTCTGCTCCGTACTCATTTTGTATCTGTCTCAATACGTCAGGTACTACTGCTAATGACGGGATACCATGCGTTCTGGTATATATGGCAGCAAAGACTGTACCCTAAGAGGTACAGTCCTCTATTTGTGGTGTGATCCCGATGGGCAAGCAGATTGTTAGTATTCTGTGTTTATCACAGGTGGTAGTATTCCGAAATACTGCCTCAAGCTGAGTTATTTTCTGAGCTATCCAGAATGGTATTTGTTCGCGTTTTGCAGGCATTTTGCCCATTACCACGTGTAATGTTTGAGGAGTAATTTTATTTCCTGTACCCTGAGCTGGAGTACAATTTGCTGCACCTGGTGCAGGTTGGATTGTTAAAGTCCTCATGACAAATTGTGTCAGGTTTCTGTAGATTTTAATTAAATCTGTGTGTTGTACGAGTAAGTCTCCTGGTGGCATTGTGGCAATGTCAAGATGTGGTGTGTAGGCCGCTAATATTGGCCACGTGGCTCCTTCTCCTCCGAGTGGGCCTAACCTTACTCTTCTTCGTACGTGGAGCAGGGCGCCATTAAACCAGTAATAATGTTCCTGGTAAGTGAGTGGAATCTCTATGTCCTCAAACGGACAATATTCCGGTTGTGCATCTCCTTCTATATAGTAGTGAAATGTCTTTGTTATTGCATTTACTGCTGGGAATGTAACCCATGAATAGAATACCTCTGTTTTGTTTGATTCGTGTGCCTCAATCATGAAAACTACCATGCCACCCCTAGCTTGTAAACCATTTTCTAATAGTCTTAGGGTGATTGTCATTCTGAATTTTGGTGCAATCTGTTTTGCATCCGTAGGATCTTCTCCTTCTTCTGAAAAATTCAGTTCAACTCTCTCTGCCCTTACCTCGGCATCAGTCATGTTTAGAGGAAGAAGTGTTCCAAGGGAACTAAGATAAGGTGTTATGCACAATTTTAGGAACACTATGTCCTTTCAAGCTTGAATAACCAACAGCCAATAAATAGTATTTTTGTACTGCTCAGTGGCGGCGGACTTTGTGCCCACCCTCTCCAGACGTCTCTGGGGTTTTGTGAGTAGGTTCTCTGAGAATAGCACGACTGAACTACTCAGATTCTACTGTTAAATAAGTACCCAACCAACGTTGGTGGCGCCATGTCTTGTAGTTCCTATAGTACCCATGCAGGACCTGCGCGTTTGGATAACATAAACTGTGGGCTTGGTGGCAGACTGGCTCTGTACACCCCCACCGCGTATGTTAGCCTGTTTTGCATTAGCTAGCTCACAGTGCCACTAGAATCTCCTCTTATCGGGGAGAGATTAGTTTCTGGCAACCTTAGATCATGACAACCCTGATCCCTCAGAATTGTGGAAACAATGTCCTACTTTTCGCTCAGTCACTCATGCTTACTTGTTCGGTTTGTCACAGAGAGTTACACAGAATAAACAGTCTGGGCGTTTCAATAAGTATTTATTGAACAGTTGTTATTCTAGTGCAGAATATATGTGCTGTAAAAACCAGCAGACAGTGGCAGAGATATATTATCAGCAGTACGATAAAAGTGAAAGGATAGTACAGTTCTACCATATTGCAATAATAATGGTTACATACATGAATATATAAAATGCATTATAAAAGTGTGCATACTCCTACAATGCCTAACTAGATGTACCTAAGTGTACCTAGCACGTGTGTAGGTCTAAAAGCCTAAGAGCCAAGAATCCCTCTAGGATTTAGTCGAACCCCATTACCTGAATAGAGAGAGTGTGGGACCCCATCCTGGTCTCGAGTTGGACACCCCGCACGGGCTGTGTTAGACCGCTGTCAGCTGGGGCGACTGCATGCAGGAGCCTCAGCGTCTCTGGTCAGTGAGTCGGCATGAAAGCCTCGGTTCCCTCTATCTTACCGTGGCAAGATGCTGTGTATTTATACCCTAAAGTGTCTGCCCCTCAGTATGGTGTGTATTGGTCTTTGTTAGACATGAGGAAGGCATCAGGGGTGAACTTTGTACATACACATTATGCAGGAGATGTAGCTGGTGAATGCTCATGCATAATTTATGAGTACATTGTAGGCCTGTGTTCGGGAAAAACCCTTCAGTGTTCAAACCACAGACTAGATAACGTTCAACCCTCAGTGTTCGTTGTGTACTGTAGGGAACTAATGTAGGTGAAAGATCATGCCTTTATAAGGACATAGGAGATCATGACTATAATAGGGCATATACGATTATGACCATAATAGGGCATATACGATTATGTCTATATTAGGGCATATATGAACATGTCTCTATTAGGGCCTCTATATGAAACATAACAGTGTTAAGCAGTTGTTGTACTCACAGAGGCAATAAATAAGACACACACTCAAGAATAAATCTGAGACCAATTTGTAAAAATAATATTGATTTTTATCAAATTTTTAAGACCACAGTTCTAACGTGAGTACTTTCGGGGATACAATTTTGCAAAGTTCGATAAATATATCACTTCTATGCCCAATTACGCACCATAGGAAAAAGTGGGGAAAAAGCAGTAAAATGCATAGAAATTCAGGCAATCCTTTTACGAAGTTCATCTCCTCGTTTTCGGTCGATGTCAGGACCAGGTCCAAAGTTCTGGCAGGAGAAGTTCGAGGGCATCCCAGATCTGCTGGGAGCAGAGGTGCTACGGTCTTGGAAGCTGGTTCGCAAAGACAATGGGGGCCACTTGAAAAAGCACTGCATAGAGAGACCTACAGGTAAGTGTGGTGGGAAAAGGTCGCAAAAAACTGGAGACCAAGGGATCTGAGCTGGTTGCTCGATGCTGGGACCGGTGGGCCCGGTGCAGAGCGAACAGGTCAGCCAGGCGCTGTGCGTCTTGAGGTCCTCAAGCTCAGGAGCAGGCAACTTGGAGCGGCGATCTCGGGACATCTGGGCCACTCAGGAAGTGGGACGCAGGTGTTTCGATGTCCCTCAATGGGTGCTTGCTTCTAGTGCTTCGGGAGTCCAGAGTGGACTCTTCTACTCAGTGTTTGTCATTGGTGTCCAGGACACCGGGTATTGGTGTGCCACGGCTCCGATAGGTCCCGGTGTCTCCAAACTTCATGCGAAGACAGATCTGACCCTTCGGAGCTGTTTTATATTTTCTTGCTTTGGTGCTGTGTCAAGATCGACAAACCAGACTTCACGGGATCAGTGCATGCGGTGTGCAGAGGGGGTGATACCGTCAATCCAAGGGAGCTTCATGGAGATTTCCTGAAGGTTGGAGGTGCTCCAGTGTTCTTGGAATCCTTTCAAGTTTTAGGATGACACAGCAGCAGCGATTGTCAAGTCTTGGGAGCAGCAGGCAGGGTTTGGCACCTTTTTCTTCTGCAGCAGGTCTTCAGTTCTCGAGCAACGGGTCTTCTTTGTCCTGCTCTTTTCTTGTCCATTAAATCTGATGTTCAGGTCTTGGGCTGCCACCTACATTTTAAATTTAGGGGTGTTACAAAGTGAGATTGGTAGTAGCTGCCAACCTTTAGGAGGTTTTCTCATCATCTCAAGATACTGGTATTTCAGGAGAGGGGTTCACATCGCCTGCCCCATCCTAGGGGTGGTGTAGGCTAAGTGGCGTCCCTCCTCCTAATTTAACTAATTTTCTCACTTTTACTCCTGTGAAAAGTGGATCGGGAAAGGGGGCTTGGCTTCCCCCACTGTCTGGACGCTCCTGGGTTGAATTTCAAAGGCGGCATTGCCTTTGAAGCTTCCCACCCAGAAAGGCCATCCTGTCCTGGAGGAGGTGTGAAGCACCTCTGACCAGAGCAGACTTTGTCTCTGTCTCTGTCCTCTAAGAGCACTGGTCCTCACCCCATGGGGTCAGAAGCATGTTTGGTAGTGGCAGGCAGGCAAAAGTAAGTCAGGAACCACACCAATGCTTCATAGGTTTTCAGGGGCTCCTCTAAAAAGGATCTCCCATGTGAATGTATTAATTAATCCATCACTGGCATCAGTGAGAATTTATTAAGACAAGATGTTTGGTACCAAACACCTTAGGAATCAGTGAAGCCATTATGGAGCTAGGAAACTTGTGTTGATAAGTATTCAGCCCATGTATTCTTTATGGCTCCTTGTTCACTTACAACATCTCAGAATAGGCTGGATATTGTAGGGACATATCTGTTCATGTTGAAATGCCCACACTTAGGATATAGTGCACCCTCCCTTAGGGCTAAAGGCCTGCAATAGGGGTGACTTAACTATAACTTATGCAGTGTATGGGTGGCATTGCACACATGGTTGTGTGCCATGTCGACTCTTCTCATATCTCTGCACAAATACATGCAGACTGCAATGGCAGAGTGCATACACTTGGTGAGGGGTCCCGGGGTGGCAGTGCTGCAGCCCCAGAGGACCCTATTCAGTACCCATGCCGTGAGTACCAGGGGTATCATTTACTAGGGATCTGCAGGGGTAACTGAAATTGTGCTAATTGTGGTACAGGTTTTTTGAAAATGATCTGGCACAGGGGACCTGGTTAACGGGGACCCAGTGCACTTACAGTTCTAAATCACTTCAGACATCAGGCAAAACGTGATGGCTAACCAGGTCAAAAAAAGCACTTTCAAACATGACCCCCCACCAAACAAAAGAGGATGAGACTAACCTCCCCCTTGTGAGTCTTTATTGTCTAAATGGAATAACCTAGAAGGTCTGTCTGCATTGGCATGGGCAGTCCCAGGTCTGTGTTCCACTTCAAAGTCCATTGCCTGTAGGGATATGGACCACCTTAGCAGTTTCGGTTTTTCACCTTTTACCTGCAATAACCATCTGAGAGGATTGTGGTCGGTTTGAACAATGATGTGAGAGTCAAACAGGTATAGCCTCAGCTTCTTCAGGAAACAGACCACAGCAAAGGCTTCCAACTCAATGGTACTCTAACGCGGTTCCCTGGGGAGTAGCCTTCCACTGATGAAAGCCACAGGCTGGTCTTAGTCATTTATTTGGGATAGGACCACTCCTATCCTATGTTCAGAGGCATAAGTCTGCATAATGAATTGCTTAGCATAATCTGGTGCTTTCAAAACAGGTGCAGAGCCCATGGCTTCATTCAGATTGTCAAAAGCCTTTTGACAGCTCACTGTCCATTTCATCTTCTTGGGCATTCTTTTGGAGGTCAGTTCTGTGAGGGGTGTCACAATGGTGCTTAACAAACCTCCTTTTATACCCAGTTAAGCAAAGGAAGGCCTTGACTTGAGTCTGGACTGTTGGAGCCACCCTGTCCAAAATGGTCTGGATCTTGGGCTGTAATGGTTGAACCTCGTTCCCACCAACAAGGAGGCCCAAGTATATAACCTTTTCCTACCATATCTGGCACTTGCCTGCCTTGATAGTGAAGCCTGCACTTCTCAGAACCTCTAATGCTTTCCCAGGGTGGATCAGGTGATCCTGCCAGGTGGAGCTAAAGACAGCAATATCATCTAGATAAGCTGCACTGTAGTATTCCAAGCCAGCAAGGACTTTGTTCACCAACCTTTGAAAAGTGGTAGGTGCATTTGTAAGCCCAAAAGCGGCATCATAGTAATCTGATAATGGCCATCTGGGGTTGAATATGCAGATCTTTCTTTTGCTCCTGGAGTCAGACCTATCTGCCAGTACCCAGATGTGAGATCAAATGTACTCAGATATTTGGCTGCTCCCACCCCGTCAATTAATTAATCTGCTCTTGTAATTGGGTATGCATCGGTTTTGATCACTGCATTGAGCTCCCTATAGTCCACACAAAACCTTATCTCTTTCTTACCATCTTGGGTCTGAGGTTTGGGGTCTAATAGAACTTGACTGGCCCAGGGGCTCTCAGATGGCTCTATGGCACTCAAGTTCAACATATTTCTCACTTCAGCTTTGATGCTCTCTTTCACATGATCAGACTGCCTGTATATTTTGTTTTTCACAGCTAGGCTTTCATCAGTGTCCACATCATGGGTACACAAATTACTCTGACCAGGGGTCAAAGAGAAGAGCTCAACGAACTGATTTAGGACTTGCCTTCAATCAGTCTGCTGCTGGGTAATGGGGTGTCTGACAAGACCACTACTTCCACTGACCCATTGTTTGGGTTGCTGGACAGGAGGGCAGGGAGAGATTAACTCTCTCCTTCCTGATCCTCATCTGCAACCATGAGCATGGTCACATCTTCCCTGTCATATCAGGGTTTAAGGTGGTTTACATGGATGACCCTCTTGGGGTTCCTACAAAAGTACCAAGGTCCACCAGATAGGAGACCTCCCCTTTTCTTTCTAGGATAGAATAAGGCCAAATACATTGTTCTTGGAGACCCCTAGGAGCCACAGACTCCAAAACCAACATCTTCTGCCTTGGTTGGAACTCTGCCATAGCAGCCTTTTATGCATACCTTTGCTTCTGGAGCTCTTGGCTGGCCTCAAGGTTTTGGTTTGCTCTCTCCATGTATTCAGCTACCCTGGAGCAGAGGCCAAGCACATAGTCCACAATGTCTTGTTTAGGTTAAACAAGAGGCTTCTCCCATCCCTCTTTCACATGGCACAATGGTCCCCTAATAGGATGACCAAACAGAAGTTCAAATGGGGAGAACCTTACTCCTTTCTGTGGCACTTTCCTGTAGGCAAAAACCAGGCATGGCAGTAGGGCATCCCATTTCCTCCTGAGCTTTTCAGGGAGCCTACCAATCACCAGTCACTCCACACTCCTTCCACATATATTTTAGGTAACCAGACATGAGGTTTGTACCTCTATCTGATACCACCTCTTTAAGGAAGCCTGTCTGGTAAAGATATCAATGAGAGCCCTAGCATAAGGGGAATATTTTCAGTATGCCTGGTGGCATGATCCACTACCACCAAAATATATCTGTTTCCAGATCCTGTAGGTGGGTCAAGGGGGCCAGCAATATCAATCCCCACACTCTCAAATGGAACCCCTCCCACTGGGAGTGGAAGTTTGGGGAATCTTGCATGCTCACCTGTCTTGCCACTGGCTAGACAGGTGGGCCAGGACTTACAAAACTCCTTCAACTTCTGGTGAATTCCTTTCCAGTGGAATTGGCTGACTAGCCTGCTCCAAGTTTTGTCTGACCAAGGGGATGTCATGAGCAAAAGCAAGGAGGAATTCTCTAAATGCCTAAGGAACTACCACTAGTGGCACCAGGTTTGCAGTCTCTGGCATCAGTGTAAAGGATTTCCTCCCAATACGTCCTGTGGGAACCATTGACATTAACACCTTCCAGTGCAGCAGCTTGCTGTCACAGACCATCAAGAGTGGGCAGGTCCACTGCCCCTTGCACAGCTCTTCCCTAGAGGGCCCCCGGGCCCAAAAGTTCAGCCTGGTAAGGCTCCAGCTCCTGAAGCTCAGCTCACTCTGGGGCCGACTGTCTTCCCCCTGAGGAGAAGGGTCTGGTATCTGATTTACAGCTGTTTCCCCAGTCTGCTTGCATTTTCTCTTAGAGGGCTGGGTCATTCTACCAGACTCCAGCACCTCTCTTTCACTCTGGGCTCTGCTCTGTGCTCTGGTTTTTACGCACACCCAGTGGGGGATTCCAAGCATTTCCGCATGGATTCTCAGTTCTGCCTCAGCCTAGAACGAGGACTCCAAATCATTGCCAAGCAAACAATCAACAGGTATTGATGAAGAGACTGCTACTTCCTTTTTCCTGGCAACCCCTCCCCAGTCAAAGGACACAATCACCATAGTATGGGTTTTGTCACATTGTCAGCATTGGTGACTAGATAAGTCCTTCCTTCCAGGCAGATGATGTTCTGAGGACACGCGTTGCTCAATCAGCATGGTGATGCTGACACCAGTGTCTTTTAGGGCTTCCATGCTAACCCCATTATTAAGAGGATGCTGTCTGTATTTTTGCATGTTAGTGGGCTAGACAGTTAAGGTGGCTAAGTCCACATGCCCTACTAGAGTAGCCTCAGTGAGCTCTCTGACATGGTTAGGGCTCGCCTGAGATCTAATCTGGAGACTGACCACTGCATTTACTGCCTAGAGACATTTGTTTTTTTTTACAGCTAGGGTCTCCAGTACGGTGTCCAAATGCCCTACAATCCTGACACCAAGCCTTTTTGGGATCTCAATTCTTACCCTGGTACTTTTCCTTGGGCTGTGATGTGTTTCTGGGCCCACCCTCCTGAGCAGGTTTTTGGGGGCCTGAAGAAGACTAATTTTTGTTTACCTTTCTGATCTCCATCTTTCCCATGGGGGGGCTTTTTGGCCTCTTCTTTTGGCCTCCCCCACCAGTGGTAATTCTGGTGATCCTTGTTTTGACCCAGAGGTCTGTCATCTTCCCCAGCTCTAGAGGAGAAAGTGGACCTAGGTCTACCCGATGCTGATGTAACGTCTCATTGTAACTATACCCAAAAGATGCTCTTTAGTGATTAAATTGTAAAGCCCTTCAAAGACATACACACATACACATTGTTACTTGTTATCCAACCATCTAGTGTTTTTACTGAAAAGTCAGCAAATTCCACCCAGGAATGACTCTGGGTTTTTCGAGTCTCCCTGAATCTTCTTCTATACTCTTCATTGGTGAGTATAAAGCCCTCAATCAGGGTACCCTTCATGAGGTCATCATACTCAGCATCTTTTTCAGGCAATGCCAGGAGACTATTCCTGCGCTTCCTTGGGAACAGTTCCCACAGAAGAAGAGCCCAATACAGTTTAGCTATTTTTCTCCCTATTCAGACTGTCTCAAAACCATTTTGGTGATGTCATCACCTTCTGATTTTTGAGAGACAATCCCTTTGGGGAGTTTTGAATCATAGGAACTTCCACTACCCATTACTTGTATGCTGCCACCATAAATAGGTCCTAGGCCCATCTCTTTTCTATGCCATTCTAGATCCAGGAGCTGAGCCTCTAAGTTCAGTTTCTTGGTTAATCTCTGCACCATAAGGTCCTCATCTGAGGGGATCTCAGCGGTGCTTGGGAGGACTGACATGTCTACTCTCAGCATCATCTTCATTGGTATTATCTTCATTCTCAGACTGGGCTACCAGTTTTGGGTGATCCTTCTCAAACTGAGCTATCAGTTGTCTGAGGTAGTCCTTTTTATGACTTTTGCCCATTTTATTCCATAGCCCTTACAGAGGGTCCTGCATTGAGCATGGTTCAGGTCCATGTAAGGGGTCATATCAAGCTCCTCAGCCTGGCTATCGGAATCAGACATTAATTTACTAAAGTTGGGACCTCTGTAGGAAGTTAAAGAAATCTCCCAATACTTTGTCCTAAGTAAAGTACAGACTTTTACATTTCTAAACACTTAGTTCCAGGAACTTAGCCAAGGCCCTAGCAGTTAAGCTTAGAAATTTACTAAAAATAGGGCAATTAAAAATTAGTGACAATCTTTTGGATTTAGTCGTGTGGTCACTTTTTGTAAAACTGGTCCAGCAAATAAAAAGCTGTGTACCCTACCGCTGATCCATCAATGTAGGAAACTGTCTCTCTGTACAGTCTACTATAATGAAGTACACTATGTAGAGAGTGGGAAAAATCCCCAAAAGGCAGGTAGAGGTAAAAGTAGATAATACTAGCTCTCTTTTTGTGGTATTCTGGGTGAGCTGTTAGGCTTATCAGAGGGTAGTGTTAAGCATTTGTTGTACTCACATAGGCAATAAATGAAACACACACTCAAGAATAAATCAGAGACCAATTTGTAAAAAGAAAAACAATATTATATGATCTTTAAGATCAAGACAATAAGTTCTAAGGTAAGTACTCTTGGAGAAAGGATTTTGCAAAGTTTGATAGATATATCACTTCTATGTGCAATTACACACAATATGAAACAATGTGGAAAAAGCAGAAAAAAGCATAGAAATTAAGTCAATGATTTCAGGAAACTCACCTTCTCGTTTTAGGTCAATGTCAGGACCAGGTCCAAAGTTCCAGCAGGAGAAGTTCTGGAGCGTCCCGGATAGGCTAGGAGCATAGGTGTTGAGGTCTTGGAAGCTGGCATGCAAAGACGAAGGGGGCCACTTCAAAAACCAACTGCACAGAGGGACTTACAAGTAAGTCTGGTGGATCTCATTAGCGGGAAGAGGTCGCAAGGGCCTTAGGACCACAAGCGAGATGGTTGGTTGGTGCTGGGGCTGGTGGGTCTGAGTGCAGAGCAAACAGGTTAGCCGGGCGTTGTGCGTCTTGAAGTCCTCGCAGTCAAGAGCAGACCGTCTAGTTTTCCTGGTCCCACGAAGGATCCACGGTACCCAAAAATATATAAAAAAATGAATTGGACGCTTTCCATACAAAATACATGTTTTACATTATAAAAATGTATTTCTTTACATTTTCAAACCTATAGAAATTTATTTTATTTAAAAATAATTATTTTCCAATAATTAAAATAAACTACATTATAAAGCACAATTACATTCTATAAAATAAATTCAAAGTAAATAATGTGAAATACATTCCAAATAAAACAAACATTACACAGAGATAGAATATTATTGCAAATTAAATTTAAAAGTGATATAAATTCACTAAAACCTTTATAAAAGAAACCCTTAAAAACACTGAAAAAAACAAAGGTTGAACACTTGTTACAGCTAGGAAATGTAAATATAAAAAAAAACTAAAAAACTGAAAAAACTGAAAGGTTACGTGGATGTTATAGTTAGGAAATGATATTAAAAAACCTTAGGAATTCACTGAAAAAAATAGAGGTTACAGGGACGTTAAAGCTAGGGAATAGAATAAAAAGAACCTTAGAAATTCACTGAAAAAAACAAAGGTTACATGGATGTTACAGTTAGGAAATAGAATTAAAAAAAACCTTAGAAATTCACTGAAATAAACAAAGGCTACAGGGACGTTATAATTAGAATCAGATTTCACTTGCACAAAACCATTGAAATTCAGCAGTTGTATTTACCTGAGCTAAGTATAACTTATGCCTGCAATGCACTGCTTATGACCTTACACATTATATCACTCATGACATGGCCAGTGACATCACTGAGAGCAAATGTGTATGAGCAAAAGGTTCTAGGTCTGTCACCACAATTCCTAAGAAAACAGGGTTGTCATGTTCAGTGGTTGCCAGAACTGTTCGCTCTCTGTCTGGGTTTAGGGGAGCTTATGGTGGCACTGTAAGATAGCTGGTACATAGGACAACATCTCCTGAGGGAGTGCACAGAATAAGTGTGACAAAATCCCAAAGTCTATGTCATCCACAGTTCCTATTGATTAGTGGAAACTACACGATATAATGCCATCAACTTTGGTTGGGTTCTTATTTTGTATGGATCATCTGAGTAGTTCAATTGTGCCTTCTCAGAGATCCCGAAACACCTTTTAAATCAAAGAAGTCTGTGGTGGTAGGAAACATCTTTCTCAGCTGAGTAGGTATACCCTATGTATTGGCTGTTGGTAATTCAAGTTGAAAGGATCTAATACATTTATGGGAAAGGTTCCCACCAAGAGGGAAGAACTTCCTTTTTGGATTGCACAAAAAACAAATCATCTTGAAGCAGTGTTTTGTCATATGGACCCACAGAAAAAACATATAATATTTACAATTTGCTTGCCGATGGGGATGGCTCCCCCTGTAGTGGACTGTGCTACTTGTGGTATGGACATTGCTGCTGTATATTCCAGAAAACATGATACCCCTTCACTGGCGGTTCTACCTGTATGAGTATTGAAACAGGTCCAGAATGAGCACTTGCCAGCTCATGCCCTGGACTAAGGAATGAAACTGATAGGTAACTTTGCCACAGTATCGGCCATAATGTTCAGCAAGATTAAAGGGGAAGCAGCGGAATTAGCTATTTGCCAACACCTAAGGGATTTGATTCCTGCACAGCAGGAGTGTGAATTCCCTAAAATTATTGAAGAAACCTATGCTATGCTGGGTAGAGATAATCTGAGGGACAGACCTGGGAAACCACAATTAAAGAGGAACTCTGAAAAATATAACTTTAAGCAAGCACCCGACTCTACGACAAAGAAGAAGAGGTACAATAAGAAAAACAAGGGTAAAACAAAATCACTGGGGGTTCCTGCACAGGAAACCACTGAAAAGAATTATAACTTACGGAACTTTGATAATGTTAAACTGCCTGACAGGTATCAGGATACTGATACACATTCCTCTAGTTTCTTCCAGGATTTATCCAATAAATGTTCAGAGAGAAGAGGGCAGTCACAGCGCAGATCAGAGGAGCACGGAAAACTAAGGAAGGACTCACAACACTCATCTGACTACATTATTAAGCAAGAGCAAAAGCCTAAAACATCTAAACCTCAATTCAAAAAGAAGAAGGTACCTTTACTTAAGGTGAGGCATGCATAGGATATTGAGGACTCTGCTTCTAAATGGGAAATGGGCATTGACAATGCTGGACAGTGCGGCAGAAGTCACAATAGTTTGCCAGAACCTGATGGATTGTCTGGTGTGAGTAGCGCTGAGTCAGTATATCACGGTGGAAACACCAGACACCAGGGTAAGTGCTCCACATCATTTATACGGTTCGAAGGGGTCATGCCGAGGTTTATTAATGTCCTCTTTTGGGAGGAGCTCACTCAAGGATACAATATTCTTCTGTCCGAAAAGGATTGGCCACCTGATTTCGTAATGGATTGCCCAAATGGGGAAACAGTCATTTTACCAGCCTTTTCCGCCATCATTCCAGAATCAGTTAAACATTCATACGCCAAGGAGTGGGTTCTAGCACTAGCTCCTGAGTTAAACCACAACCATGTGTGGTGGGATGACGGCTCACCTCATCATGACATTCCACGACCTCACAACCTCAAAGACAATATCCAATAAAAATTTAAGCTAAACAACAAATTAGGTAAATCCTAAAACAACTTGAATACCGAGGTGTAATAGAAAGTTGCACCTCTTCAATGAACAATCCTTTGTTTCCAGTAATGAAACCAGGTCATGCATATTGTCTAGTATTAAATTACAGACATTTAAACACAGCTACTCGCACATTTGCAGTGCAAAACGCATGCATTGTCGCACTAATGAATAACATTGTGTGAAAGAAATAGAAAACAACACTAGGTATCTCGAATGAATTTTTTTGCCAAACTATAGTGCATGGAAGCAGATATTTGACAGCCTTCACAGCGCTAGGTTCTTAGAAACAAGTATGCTGTTTACCTCCCTGTTTAACCCATTCCATGTGTCATGTGCGCACATGGCACTGGAAATTCCTCTGATGTGGGCACCAGAGGGATTTTCTTTCAACCAAAACAGCCTCGGGAGCTGGGGAAAAGCTTCCCAAACTCCAGAGACTGTTTTGATTGTTTCAGTGAAATGACGATTAGGGCGCAGAGCGTGCTGATGTCATTTCACTGAAATAGTAACTGAAACCTAATTGGCTTGTTTCAGTTTCACTGCCTACATGCTCTCAGCCACCCCCGAACACATAGGCAGACGGGCGAGGAATCTTTGGAAAGTGGCAGAATCTCCCCTTTCAAATGGTACCCCTCCCTTATGGATCCCTGCTTGGGGATCACTGCAGGAGGGCGATCCCCAAGGAGGGATCCACCATTTGGCACCAGGGAGAGGGGAGAAGCCCCTTGGGCAAGGGCTTTTGCTCCCCACAATGTTTCCCCAAAAGTCAGTCTTTCTGCCCCCCCTGGGTGGCAGATATGGGCAATAGCCCTAAATCTGCCCACCCGGGGGGTGGAAAGCAATCTAGGCACCAGGGATTTATTTAATTTATTTATGTAGGAGTGGGGGCTGCCCAAAATGGCCTTGCCAATTCCCCCACCCCTCCAAAAATGACAATGTCTTTCTTGCCCCAAAGGAGGCAGATGGGGGCAATAGCCCTTTATTTGCCCCCCAGGGGGGGCAGATATGCCGAAAGGTACCAGAGATAATGCTGTTTTTTATATGTAGGGTTGTGGGCTGCCCTGAATGGGCATGCCAGTGACCCCACCCCCACAAAAATGTGACATAGTCTTTCTGCCTCCCCAGGAGGCTGATCTGGGCAATAGCCCCTTATCTGCCCCCGGGGGGGAAAAGACCCACTAGACACCATTGATATGTTTATGGGCCTGTCAGGGAGAAGCCCCATAGGCAAGGGCCACACCCCTTTTTTTAGGCACACATTTTGGCTGTTTCAGTGATATTTCTAGTCTTATCTGCCCCCAACCGGGAGCAGAAAACCACTAGAAACCGGGGAAAGTGTGTCTGTGTGCGAATTGGAGTTTGGCTGATGGTCTGCGTGTACTGACCTGTGGCTGGCATTTTGCTGGCAGTGTGTGTGGACCTGCACTTGGCTAATAGTGTGTGTGGACTCACGCTTGATGATGGTGTGTGTAGAATGGCGCTTGCCTGGTGGTGGACAGGTGCAAGGCTGACAGTGTGCATGGATGGTGCTTGGCTGGTGGTGTGCAGGGATGGCACTTGGCTGGCAGAGTGCGTCAATGTCTCTTGGCTGGCGATGTGCAAGGATGGTGCTTGGCTGACGGTGTGCATGGATGGCACTTGGCTGGCAGTGTACAATGATGGTGCTTGGCTGGCGGTGTGCATAGATGGTGCTTGGCTGGCAGTGTGTGTGGATGGTGCTTGGCTGGTGGTGTGCATGGATGGAGCTTCACTGGTGGTGTGCGAGGATGGTGGTGTGCATGGACTGAATCTTGGCAGGTGGTGTGACTTGCATGGATCCCCCAGCGTTTTCTTACCCAGAATACACTGTAAACCTCAAATTTACTCGTCTAGTCATATTTTCTTCACTTTCCTCACAAATTTCCTACCACCCAGATTTCCCCTTGGTCTCCCAAGAAAAACGATACCTCACTTGTGTGGGTACCCAAAGTAGCGTCAGTCTAAAAACGTATACACAAACTGCCCTTTTGGACCCGCTTTGAGTCCCCCTCAATCTCTACATGTTTTGGCCCTTCCATGTCACAGGCACTTGGCCACTCCACACAAGTGAGGTATCATTTTTATCAGGAGACTAAGGGGAACGCTGAGTAGTAGGAAATTTGTGCCGTGCAGTGATTCCACAACTTTCCCACACAGAAATTAGAGGAAATTGTGACTTTTTAGCTAAATTTGATGTTTGAAATGGATTTTTGGTAAGAAAACGTTGGTGAATCCATGTAAGCCACACCTCCCTGGACTCCCCTGGGTGTCTAGTTTTCAGAAATGTCTGGGTTTTTTTAGGTTCCCCTATCTGTCTCCAAGCCTGGGACCAAAAACACAGATGCCCATCTATCTATCACAAAACAACCTGGTTTTTCAAGGGGGTCACCAGTGTATTGGTCCCGGGATCGGCGGCCTTCTTGGGAAACCTGCCAAACTCAGACATTTCTGAAAACTAGACACCTGGGAGAAGCCAGGGTGGTGTGGCTTGCATTTATCCCCAACATTTTCCTAACCAGAATCCCCTGCAAACCTCAAATTCAGCTAAAAAATCAAATGTTCCTTATATTTGTGTGTGGGAAATCTGAGGGATCACTGGGCCCACACAAATTTCTTACCACCCAACGTTCCCTCCAGGTCTCCTGATAAAAACGGTACCTCACTTGCATTGATGGGTCAAGTGCCTGCTACAGGAAACAACCCAAAAAGAATTGTGGGGACATCAAAATATCATTCATAAACTAACCTGGTTTTGAAAGGGGGTCTGTACTCACTGGTTGGTGACTGTTCCTATTAGAGAGGGATGTAACCAATTTGGTTGCAAGAAACAAATGCTAGTGGATAGTCTCTAAGTGTGTTACTGATCTGATGAAGATGGGGAATTTCTCCTTTGGAAAACAGTGCCCTCACACACTCTTGCGAGTGTCATGCTTCATCATCGGGCGTTGCTCCTCGTGGGGGTGGCGCTGCTGTCCTCCACAGGCCCTGCGAGAGGGCTCTTTATCGGAGATCTTTTAGGAGACGCCGCAGTTGTGCATGTGGGTGTGTGGGCCTAAAAGAAGGGTGTGGTGCTGGTGTCTTAAAAATACCTCACCAGTACCTGAAAATGAATTTTATTTGTAGGTCCGTGGGGTATGGATTAAAAGCAAGTGTGTGGGAGACTAGGGCACCTCTTGTGAGCAGATGAGGTAGAGGTCGAGGTATTACTCTGCTGCTCTCAGTCCCGTGCATGTTAGTGAAAGTGAAGCCTGGTCGACATGTTTCGCGCTGTGGAAGGGGTCCCTAGTGGATCCCAGTGCGCTTCGTCAGGACCGTGTGGAGTGATTGAGTGCGTAAAAAGGTTAAAAAATAGGAGCAGGGAACTAAACCCTTATAGTCCTATGGTACCTTTATTAAGGCTCTGCTTGAGTTATAGTACTCAGGGGAACACCTCAATTGTGGTGTTCCTGTTAATTACCTAGAGGGAAAGAGACCAAACAACAACAGATATAGTAAACATACAATGAGAGACATACAATAAAGCTCGGTAAAGCTTGTATCCACATTAAACTTCATTGAGGCAACTGCTTATGAATCACAACATGCAATTCCTTATGAGCTGCGTGTATTTGTGTTAGAATTCTCATACAGCCACCTGAACTTGCAGAGCGACAGAGCATACTGTCTATATTGGTGGGTCAGTGGAGGTCTCATGCGTAGGCCTCTCGTTATCTGTACAGTTAAGGCAAATGCCAGGAGCCATGACCCGTAATGGGTCGTATCAGTACTGATAACTAATATTTCATAAAAATACACCCTCACGCACGGTGGTGAGTCACGCGCTCGAAGGAGGGGTATGGTAGCCCTTGTGGCTAGAAAAAGGACACTGACACCCGTGACATGCTCAACATACACACATCATGAGCAAAGTATAGTGTGACATAGAAAACTTGTGCGGATGTGGACGCAAGGTAGAACCACTAGTAATGTCGATGTATATTACCCCTTCGTATTAGTCGAAGTAGAGGTCGGATTCGTCTCTGGACAGTGACCTGGAGGACAGGTTGACCACTAACGTCTCATTCCTGACGTCTTGCTCCTCAGGATCATCTGTTCTGGTTCTTGCCATTGAACGTTCTTGCCGCCGCTTCTCCGCCTGCCTCTTCCTCTGCCCCTGCCTCTGTTGTGAAAAGGGGGGTTCGGAAATTGCTGATAGTGGGGTTTCTGGAATGGGTGTCCTGGTGGTGCGTTCCACATTGGTGGTTGTCCTATCAATTGTCCTAGATATGGTTGTTGCTGGTACTGGATCAGGGGGAAGTTTTGGAACAGTGGTGGTTGGGGTTGTCTCCACGAACCTCTACCGGATGGTGTATTGTATCTTCCTTCGTTGCTTGAGTCGCTGCTCATAGAGCCCGATCTTTTGGAATTATTGCTACTCGTCTCATCGGATGATGTGTCGTGGTTTTGGAAAACATAGGCATCTTTAGTGTATGGGTACACTTTTTCTTGACTGAATCGTTTGACATCTTTTTGTAGTTTTATTATCTTTTGTTGGGTCAGGAAATCTTTGTGTTCCGTCATCTCTTCATTGATCTCAGCTAGACGTGATTTAAATGCAGTCACTGAGATACCTGCTTTCAAGCCGTTTTCTGCCAGGGTGATTTGAATCAGAAGTTCATCCGAAAGACGTTTGGCCATGTTAATTATCAATTCAAGCCAATCTCTTGTGCATTTCCATGCTATTTTAGACCATTCTTTTCTGAATGTTAGATCCTCTAAAAAGATTTGTGGAGTTAGTGTCACTAAAAGACCCTTAGGTGCGATGTTCACCCTAAGGTACTCAGTCATTATTGTGCCATGCAAGGCTGTCTTAATCTGTAATTTTCGTAGTGTCTGTAGGGCTTTCCAGTCATCATTCTTGCTCCCTGTTGCTGAGCTGCCATCTCCAGCAAGCAGAGAGGGTGCTTTCAGAATTTCTGCCACAGTGTCATCGTCAAAGCTTAAACCTGGATTATCCATTGTGTCACGTTATATAATCCCTGTTGTTTTGGGTTGCCCGTATGCTGAGCTAATGGTCTAGTGGGTGTCCTTGTCTATATCTCAAATGTCACATGTGGTGGGTTATCTAAAAAGAGGAAGGATAGGGTATAGTTGTCCCACGGCTTGCTGCCGTACTAAATCTCTGAACACTTAAAGAGGGAGGGACGGGGAGCGGTTTAAGAAAGAGTAGGTCCAGTACCATTGCCCCCAAGGACGTATCTGTACTCACTGGTTGGTGACTGTTCCTATTAGAGAGGGATGTAACCAATTTGGTTGCAAGAAACAAATGCTAGTGGATAGTCTCTAAGTGTGTTACTGATCTGATGAAGATGGGGAATTTCTCCTTTGGAAAATAGTGCCCTCACACACTCTTGTGAGTGTCATGCTTCATCAAAGGGCGTTGCTCCTCGTGGGGGTGGCGCTGCTGTCCTCCACGGGCCCCGCAAGAGGGCTCTTTTTCGGAGATCTTTTAGGAGACGCCGCAGTTGTGCATGTGGGTGTGTGGTCCTAAAAGAAGGGTGTGGTGCTGGTGTCTTAAAAATACCTCACCGGTACCTGAAAATGAATTTTATTTGTAGGTCTGTGGGTATGAATAAAAAGCAAGTGTGTGGGAGACTAGGGCACCTCTTGTGAGCAGATGAGGTAGAGGTCGAGGTATTACTCTGCTGCTCTCAGTCCCGTGCGTGTTAGTGAAAGTGAAGCCTGGTCGACATGTTTCGCGCTGTGGAAGGGGTCCCTAGTGGATCCCAGTGCGCTTAGTCAGGACCGTGTGGAGTGATTGAGTGCGTAAAAAGGTTAAAAAATAGGAGCAGGGAACTAAACCCCTATAGTCCTATGGTACCTTTATTAAGGCTCTGCTTGAGTTATAGTACTCAGGGGAACACCTCAATTGTGGTGTTCCTGTTAATTACCTAGAGGGAAAGAGACCAAACAACAACAGATATTGTAAACAACAATGAGAGACATACAATAAAGCTCGGTAAAGCTTGTATCCACATTAAACTTCATTGAGGCAGCTGCTTATGAATCACAACATGCAATTCCTTATGAGCTGCGCGTGTTTGTGTTAGAATTCTCATACAGCCACCTGAACATGCAGAGCGACAGAGCATACTGTCTATATTGGTGGGTCAGTGGAGGTCTCATGCGTAGGCCTCTCGTTATCTGTACAGTTAAGGCAAATGCCAGGAGCCATGACCCGTACTGGGTCGTATCAGTACTGATAACTATTATTTCATAAAAATACACCCTCATGCATGGTGGTGAGTGACGTGCTCGAAGGAGGGGTATGGTAGCCCTTGTGGCTAGAAAAAGGACACTGACACCCGTGACATGCTCAACATACACACATCATGAGCAAAGTATAGTGTGACATAGAAAACTTGTGCGGATGTGGACGCAAGGTAGAACCACTAGTAATGTCGATGTATATTACCCCTTCGTATTAGTCGAAGTGCTTCTACGGCGGGACCCAGCGGTTCTAATGAGGGGCCTCTATTGGATTAGAAACACTCATAAGTTTTGCGGCGTGTATCGACATACCTGGTTTAAGATGAGTTGCAGCAGAGTAATACTTACAGATGCGCCCCTTCGCAGTGGCTCTTATGCCTACCCTACCGCTTGGGAAATGCCGGAGGAGAGGTATCGTACCGGCGGTCTGTTTAAACTCTTAGACCAGTGGGAAAACAAGCGGGGCCGCGTACGCGTGCATAGTGACGTACACGCGTGCCGGCGTAATTGGGATGACTAGACTGTCAAAGTGTCAATAGTAGGGCGGCCAACTTGAAGTGGTTACGAGACTACTCCTGGAAGTTACAAACGTAATTTAACCTCCACTGTGATTGGACCTTCGCTGTGCAGAGATAATAAAACCCTGATATAATCGTGTAAATGTCACTTGTAATACCCGATGGGGATTGATGACCAACATACAAAAATGGTCGTAATTATCACAGGCAGTGTATTCAAGAGCAAGTAGAGGGTGAATCACGTTTATCGGTAGGACATAATTGTCTGAAGCAGTATTAGTCTTATTGAAATCTGCTTATTTTCAGTGATGGGTTACCACCCTGAATGTATGGATGATGGTAGAGATAAGGGGACATTCCCTATTTTAAGGTAGCTGGCGTGAGGGCTGCAGTGTCTCATGGCTACATTAATCAGTGCCAATGTATAGTGGCCTCCCTGTTGTTTACTACCTAGTTAGTTCTGCCCAAGGTATATCATCATTAAGCCCCCTTGTATTGCATTGGAGTCTGAATTAACCCTGGGCGGTGAACTACGCTACGCTCGCGGAATTTGCGAAGTTACGGTAAATTCGCGTAGAACACGAAGTTACCGTGCACTATGCAATTT